>CAMAPF010000967.1:3070000-4270000 GCA_945859915.1 Cuscuta epithymum | reverse complement strand
ATCATCAGAGCCATCTCCTCAGGCTCCTCCTCAATCCCCTCCCAAATCTGATCAAGCTCTAGCCACCAGTCAGGCTCCTCAAAGCTTCATGGCTGAGATAGAGCACGTGGGACTCCAGCTTGTCAAGGGTATGAACAAGATTCTGGATGCTGAGTATACCACTGACAACCATCTCACCACCTATAGTGAAAAGCTAGCAGAAGGGATTAATGCGCTGCTCAAGAATGTAGGCATCATTGCTATGGCTTTTGATCAGCACAAGGATGAAACAACAAAGAAACTAGATGAGATTGCTAAGGAAGTGAGTGGTGTGAACTCTGTTCTCTATCATCACACTAAAGTCCTTGAAGAGCAAGACAAGGCCATCAAAAAGCTCTCTGATGCTATTGATGATGTTCAGTGGTCTGCTGATAAAGCCAGAGCGGAAATCCAAGGTGTAGAAGCCATGTGCAAAGACACTAAGGAGTTCTCCATCAAGCTGATAAATAGTGGCAAGGACAGAGATCATAAGCTGACTCTCCTTGAAGCTACTTCTAAGGACATCCAATCTGCCGTAGCTAAACAGAAGGAAACTCTTGATGGACTGGCTTCTGTGACTCAGACTCTCCCAGGGGCTATTGAGGCTGTAAAAGAAAATCAGGCAACAGAATTCTCCAAAATTGGACTTCTGCTTGGCGATCTTGTTGATGCCAAAAAGGGGGAAGATAACAGAGAACCTGTCCCACCTCCCAGAGAAGCAGAAGGCCCAAGCTCCAGAGCCATTAACCCTGCTAGATACTATGAAAGAGCAAGGCAAAAGAGGCTAGCTGCTGGCATTCAGAGACCTCCTCCTCCTCGCTCAAAGAAGAAATCTCCATCCTTCACATTGAACCAATGGCTGAACAGTGGGTTGTCTAAACCAGACAAAGTCCAATTTGCTGAGATGAAAAAGCATATGACTCCCCTGCAGCGTGAGAATCTGATCCAAGATGAGAATGGCATCATCACCATTGCTCATGGAGGATCCATAGAAGAAGCTGAGGAATGGTGGAGGTTGAGGATTCTGCCTGGGAAGGATGAGAAGGATGCAATAAGGTATTATCTTGATTGCCAGCTTACTCCACTCTGGAAGAAATACATGATTCCCAGGAACCTTGCTTCAATCAGAGCAAGAGTAAATGCTGAGCTTCAAGAAGCCAAGGCAAAAGAAGAGGCTGTTCTTGCAGAGGTTGCAGAGGAAGATTTCTAAACTTTATCTCTTTTGCATTTCTTATTTGTAAAACTCTGATTAATAAAAATAACCTCTCTGCCTCTAATTTGCATGGCTATATCATATAATGTGTTATTTATTGCTTTCTATCCTTATTTGATTATTGCGTGATTGATTGTATCTTACTCTTGCTATTTTCCTATGCTAAGTGCCCACCAAGATTTGTAATGAAAGTTGTTAATTTTTTTTATGGTGAAAGGCACTTCTCTGGAAATAGTTTAAAGAGTTTTGGCATCATCAAAAAGGGGGAAATTGTAAGGAATAAATGTAATTAGATTTTGATGATGCTATAGGATTAGAAAGTTAGAGTACCCCCAATTAGATTTTATGTATTAGAATTTTCAATTGTAAGTATTAGTGTAGTCGACGATCAGAGTTGCTCTGCTTTGGATCTTATCAGAAGTCCATCAGAGTTGCACCATGAGAGTTGCTGATAAATTTGGACATCTGATAACCGATGAGAGTTACAGATCAGAGGTACTCATCAGCGGACCTATCAGAGTCAGAGTTAGAGTTCAGTCAGAGATCAGAAAGCCATCAGAACTCAGAAAGCCATCAGAACTCAGAAAGCCATCAGAATCCAACACATCAGAAGAGCCTGATCAGAGCCCGACTAACACTTAGAAGATTTCAAGCAACATCCAACAGCTATGAATCCAACGGGTAAAAACATCCAACGGCTAGAAGACTGTGCATGAAAGGAAAGCATTTAATGCACATTAAATGAGCCTGATACGCTGAAGGATTGATTGCAAATGATTGACCAAGGAATCCGGGAAGATATATTATAAAAATAGAAACCTTCCAAAACGGCGGTCAAGTCAACATTACGCGCATTTAATGCAGTTGTCTCCTCCTCCAACGGGCAGACAACCTCAGTATATAAGCTACACGAAGAAGAACAAGGAAGATAACCTTTGCTCCATTCATTACTCTGAACATACTTGTAAGGAATAATTGTATTTAGATTTTGATGATGCTAAACAGTTTAGAACATTAGAGTACCCCCTTTAGCTATGATGTATTAGAATTTTCTCATTGTAAGTACATTTTAGAATAGTCAACTGGCAGAAGACCTGAAGATCCTCTGTTGAAGGACTGCCTAACAGATCCTCTGTTAGAATTTTGCTTGACAGAAGACCCTCAACTCCTCTGTTAACCTTTTGCTCCTCAGATGTACCTATGGTATTCTGTTGGACTTTCTCTAGTCAGAAGAGCTCGAGACCCTCTGTAAACCAGCAGAAGATCAGACACTTAGAAGTTTTTGACAAATACTTCAACGGAAGATTCCCTCAACGGCTAGCTCATACTCAACGGAAATACTACAAGACTGCATTTAATGCTCATTTAATGAGCCCCATGCTCCGAAGAGTAAAAGCTGATGATTGACCGAGATTCCTGGAAAGCCTATCCCAAAATAGCAAGCCGCCAAACTTGCGGGCCCAGCCGGTCAACTCAAACTGTACGTGCATTTAAAGTAGTTGTCTCCTCCTCCAACGGGAAGACAGCCTCAGTATAAAAGATACTATTCGAAGAACAACTTGGTAACTTTTGCCACAACTTGTGCTCTATTTACAAAAAGCCTTCTTGAGATTCAACACTCCAACTCCATCAACAAGAGAGGCCTACGTTGGGAAGATCATAAGTTCACATACTCTTCATCACCAACAAGGGCAAAGTTCCTACTGTTCTTCAACTCTTCAAGCACCTCATTACAAATCTTTTGTGACGAAGCAAGTTGGAGAAAACTCTGTTCTCAACAGAACATCTTCTACAAAGAAGGACGTCTGAAAGTAGCTCGAGTAGTGAAGTGGAGATACTTCAAGGAGACTCAGTGAAACAAGACCAGTCTTAAAGGAAGCAAGGAAGTGCATCCCAGGAGACATCTAGACTTGAAGAAGACGTGGAGAGCTTCTTAAGTTCTAGGGACTAAGGCGTTGTAACCGTTGCTTTACAAGCTTAGTGGAACAGTGGATTAGAGGAACGAGTTGTTCCTTGAACCACTATAAAAATCCCTGGTGTTATTTACTTACAGCTTTTATTTCTTGCAAACTGATTAACTCCTAAGAAGTGGTATCTGTGTTCAGCAGAACACCTCTAGTGAGTTACCAGAAGGCCAAGTGCCTTTACTCTTCTGTGAGGCTATCCCGACAGAACACTTACCAGAAGATCTCCGCTGCCAGTCTGTTCTCAACAGAACAGACTATTCTGTTTACCTTGGTACTTGACTGGAAAAAGTTAAAAACCATAACAGTCTATTCACCCCCCCCCCCTCTAGACTGTTACCAGATTAACCGGGACCAACAAGTGGTATCAGAGCCTCCTTGTTCTTGTAATCTATTAGGTTACTCCTTGAACAAAGATCCACTTGTTCTTAGCCTCCTTTAAAACCTATTATGGATAACTCTCTTGCAAAGCATCTCATGTTTTCAGATCAAAAGTATGATGACTGGAAGATTCGGATGAAAGCCCATCTCTGTGCCCTCCATGATGAAATGTGGGAAGTCCTTGAAGAAGGACCCTTCACCAAATTCATGAAGATAAACACTGCATATGCTGCTGATAAAACACAGCCTGAGATGATTGAAAAGGCCAGGTCTGAATGGACCAAGGAAGAGAGGAGACAGTATAACTTGGACAACATAGCCAAGGATATTCTCTACAAGGCTATAGACAACAGATACTTCAACAGAATAAAGAAGTGTAAAACTGCCAAGGAGATATGGGACAAACTTGATCTCATTGGTGCTGGAGATGAGCAGGAGAGAGACAACAAACTGACCATAGCCATGAAGAAGTTTGATGACTTCAAACTTCTGCCTGATGAATGCATAGCTGAGATGCATGCCAGACTGCTGATCCTTACAAGTGAAATCTCTGAGCTTGGAAAGGAACTCACTATTAAAGAAGTAAATCTGAAGATTCTCAGAGGACTGCCCCCAGTCTGGAAGATGAAGGTTATTGCTGTCCAAGAGAGCAAGGACATCAAAACCTACCCAACAGAAAAGCTGATTTCTGATCTCAAAGCTTATGAGTTTGAGATGCATGATGAGAAGGAAGAAGTTCATGATGAGAGGACCACCACTGCCCTCACAGCCAGCACATCCAAGGTAAAGGACTTTGACCCTTCTACCCTTTTATCTGATGAATATATGGCTGCCTTTGCTAGGAAGTTCAAGAAGTTCATGAAGAAGGATGGAAGAAGCCCATCCTCAAGCAGAAGATCATTTCAGAAGACTAAGCCCTCTGAAAGCAGTGGAGAGCTACTCTGTTACAATTGCAGACAGCCTGGACACTTCAAGGCCAACTGCCCCCATCCAAGAGTGTCCAAGAAGCAAGGACAAGATGAAGAAAGAAAGTATGAAGATCAAAACCGAAGAAGGAAAGCCTTCATCTCAGAACAAGTCGAGAAAGATCCCCTCTCTGAGACAGAATCCAGCTCAGATTCAGACTCAGATGAAGCCTTCTGTTGCCTTGATACAGACACAGAAGATCTATGCCTCATGGCTCAATCTGATGATGAGGTATATTCTACTGCTGACTCTAATTCCTCTTCGGTAGGCACAGCCTTAAACGATGATCCAATGTCATCATTTTGGGAAGAGTTCAAAACTATCCAAGACACTTATTCTTTGATTAAAGAGGAGAACAGTAAACTAAAGTTAGAAATCTCAGACTTAAGAAAAGAGACTGAGTGCAAACTTGATCTCTTAATTAAGGAAAGAGACAAACTGAAAGTTGAAAATGAGTCTCTTCTAAAAAGAATAAGAGAAATTGAGAACCTCGAAATCAGATATGATAGTCTTTTGAAGATGCAATCTTCAATAAAGAGTATTGATGATACTCATAATCTCACCTTTGGTCTTGGATATGTTGAACACAAGTCTGGTGAGCCTTCTGTAAAGTCTAGCATTCAAGTTGCTATGACTGATAAGGTCATAGTGCCACAGACTTCTAAACCCATCTGTCATGCTAGTACTTCTGGTACTAAAGTTACTCATGAGAAAGTACCACCAGAGAACCAAATACTAAAGACCAAACCCAAACAAATTTTAAAAACTGATGAATCTGGCAGAAGATCTAACAACCTAAATGGGTTTCAGAAAAGTATTAATCAAAGGCAAATAACTAACAGACCTTCTCATGATAATCGTAACAGAAACCACTATCAAAAAGGCAGATATCAAGAAACAGTTAACTTTAAGCAAAAGAGGTCTTCTGGTCAACCTCAGAAGCCCAAGGTTAAGCGTTCCTCTGCTCTTGATAATATATGGGACTTCTTCCCAACTAAGAAGGCTATGCAGAAATATGCTAACAGAAAGCATGAGCCTCACAAGCATCTGCCCAAAGTGAATCATACTGCTGTTTACCATGACTACCAGGTGGACAATGGGTACCACCCACCAAAGTTTCACTTGATGAGACCAAAATGGTACCAACTACCAAGACTCCATTACCCCCCAGGACCCAACACTGCTTGGGTACCTAAATCCTCCTTTTAATTTCGCAGGAACTAAGTGCTGGAGCTATCTCAGAACAACAATGGTTTATTGATAGTGGATGCTCCAGACACATGACAGGTGACAAAAGTTGCCTATCAGAGTTCCAGAAAATCAATGGACCCCGAGTCACTTTTGGAGGAAAAGACAAGGATGGTCAAACAAAAGGAAGAGGGAAGCTGATCAAGAACCAGATAATCATTGACGATGTCTCTTATGTTAAAGGTCTGCAGTTCAACCTGCTGAGTGCTAGCCAATTCTGTGACAAAGGCTACACAGTTGAATTCACAGAGGCCTTCTGTTATGTAAAGCATGAGACAACTAAGGAAGTGGTTCTTACAGCGAAAAGGAAGAAGAACATCTATGTTGTTGATTGGCAAACTGCAAAAGATGGAGTATGCCTGATAGCCAAAGGAGATTCAAAGCTAAGCTGGGATTGGCACAAGAAGCTTAGCCACCTGAATTTCAAAACCATCAACAAACTGGCAAGGGAACACATTGTAGAAGGTCTGCCAGACATTGTGTACAAGAAGGAGACCCTCTGCAGTGCTTGTCAGAAAGGCAAGCAAGTGAAGACCTCTTTCAAACCCGTAGCTGGAGATCTTTCTACTTGTCCTCTAAATCTGATCCACATGGATTTATTTGGACCAGTTGAAACTCCCAGTGTTGGTGGAAAAAGATATACCCTCGTTATGGTGGATGATTATTCAAGATACACATGGACTGTGTTCTTAACAAAGAAAAATGAAACTCTTCAGAAGTTGCCATCTTTTTTAAAGCAACTCCAGACTGAGAAAAACATGAAGGTCAGGACAGTCAGATCTGACAGAGGAACTGAGTTTGTCAACAAAGTGATCAAGGACTTCTGTGATCAAAATGGCACCTTTCATCAACTTTCTGCTGCCAGAACACCCCAACAAAATGGTGTTGCAGAAAGAAGGAACAGAACACTGAAGGAAGCTGCAAGAACTATGATTGCAGAATCAGGATTACCCATCAGATACTGGGCTGAAGCAATCATCACTGCATGCTACACCCAGAACAGAAGCATGATCCACAAAAATCATCAGAAGACCCCCTATGAACTTTGGAAAGGAAGGAAACCCAACATCAGCTACTTCCATATATTTGGATGTAAATGCTACATCCTCAACAATGGAAAGGAGCATCTAAAAGTCTTTCAAGAGAAAGCTGATGAAGGTGTGTTTTTAGGCTACTCAAGCACTAGCAAAGCCTATAGAGTACTCAACAGAAGAACACTACAAGTTGAAGAATCCATCCATGTCAAATTCGATGACAGCACTTCTGTTGAAGAAATGACAGAAACCCTGAAGAAAACCAATCTGGAAGACAAGACTTCTGAAGCTACAGAAGAGGTAAACCCAGTGTTTCCGACCCCTTCTGGTAACCTCCTTCTGTTGAACAAGGACGAAGAAGAAGACTCAGAAGATGAACAACCAGAAAAACCCAGACAACAATTGACAGAGCCTGATCTAACTTGGTTAAGAGATCATCCTCCTAATCAAGTGATCGGTCAAATCACCAGTGGAATTCAAACCAGATCATCATCCAGAAGAGAAGCCATGTTCACCTGCTGCATTTCTCAAATGGAACCAATGAGTGTAGATGAAGCTCTAGAAGATTCAGATTGGATCAATGCAATGCAAGAAGAGCTGACACAGTTTGAAAGGAATGAAGTATGGAAACTTGTTCCCAGACCAAAGCATCAGAATGTCATTGGAACCAAATGGGTATTCAAGAACAAAACAGATGAAGAAGGCAACATTGTAAGGAATAAAGCAAGGCTTGTAGCAAAGGGATACTGTCAAGAAGAAGGCATAGATTTTGATGAGACCTTTGCACCTGTTGCAAGACTAGAAGCAATCAGGATATTCCTAGCCTATGCTGCCTACAATGACATCAAAGTCTACCAGATGGATGTCAAGAGTGCATTTCTGAATGGAGAACTTGAAGAGGAAGTTTATGTTGAACAACCTCCAGGTTTTGTCATTCCTACTCAATCCTCTTGTGTCTACAAGCTTAGAAAGGCCCTTTATGGTCTTAAGCAAGCTCCCAGAGCCTGGTATGACACATTGTCCCTATTCCTAGTAAACCATGGGTTCACTAAAGGAAAGGTTGACAAGACCCTGTTTAAAATTTCTGTTGCTAATCATATTCTGTTAGTACAAATATATGTTGATGACATTATATTTGGAAGTACTAACCTAGAATTGTGCAAGAAATTCTCTCAAGTTATGCAGAAGCAATTTGAGATGAGCATGATGGGAGAACTAAGCTACTTCCTTGGATTGCAAGTCAAACAAGTTCCAGAAGGGATCTTCATCAACCAAGGAAAATACACCAGAGAGCTGATCAAGAAATTTGGACTAGATGGGAAGTCTTCTGTCAAAATTCCTATGAATGCCTCCCAAGGCATTGGACCTGATGATGAAGGAAAGGATATTGATGCAACACAGTATAGAGGAATCATTGGATCTCTTCTCTATCTGACTGCAAGCAGACCAGATATTTCATTTGCTGTTGGAATCTGTGCCAGATATCAATCTAAGCCCAAGGAAAGCCATCTAGTCGCTGCTAAGAAGATTATCAGATATATCAAAGGAAATCCAAATGCAGGACTATGGTACCCCAAGGGAGGTAACCTCGAACTAATTGGTTACTCTGACTCAGATTTTGCAGGTTGCAGGATGGACAGAAAGAGCACCTCTGGTCACTGCCAATTGCTAGGTGGGAGACTTGTCTCCTGGTTTAGCAAGAAGCAGAACTCCATCTCAACAAGTACAGCTGAAGCTGAGTATATTGCTGCTGGAAGCTGTTGTGCTCAACTACTCTGGATGAAGCAACAACTTAAAGACTATGGCATCCTTGCAAAAGAGATCAAGCTCCTCTGTGATAACACAAGTGCTATTGCCATCACTCAGAACCCTGTGTTACATTCCAGGACAAAGCATATTGAGGTCAGACATCACTTCATCAGAGATCATGTGGAGAAAAAGCACATTTCCATGGAGCATGTCCCAACAGAAGACCAGCTAGCAGATATTCTAACCAAACCTCTCTCTGAGGCAAGGTTCAACAAGCTGAGAGAAGATCTAGGAATGATGGATGATATCCCCAGAGATCCTTAGAACCAAGCCATTCTGTTGATAAGCCCTCTGTGCATCCGTGACAGAATCCCTCTGTCACAGAAACCTCACCAAGGGACACCTCTGGCGAGCTCACTCTCAACAGCAGACCATGGACTTGATAAGTTTGGCATAATCGGAGAAATGACCTAACCTATCTATTCAAGGTCATTTACCCCTCTACCCTTGGAATAATTACAGCCGCATAACTTACTGCGCCACGTTGTAATTATTACCACGATTCATTTATTGCCACGTTGGGAACCGCTTAAAATCTCAAACGTCCACTAAACCAAAACCATATATATCCTTCGTCTTCAACCTCAACCGCTACTGCTACTCACTCTCTCCTCAGCTCTCGACCTCTCAGAAATCTTAAACCCCTCCAAATTCTCTGTAATGGCCTTCATCAATGTTAACGACCTCGTCCCTGAGGAAATTGAGATCCTCATGGAAAACATCTACACTGGCATGAACTGCGATTTGTCAGCACTTCCCGAGTTGGCTGCTAATCAAGAAGTCATGACCAAAATCATCCGAGGACTAAAAGATTCTCAGTTGGATAAAGTGGTAGGATACCACTTCTCTGAGTATAGCAACAAAGATATTGTCGAGTTCTATCTCAACGCGACCTTTGATGGAGAAATCGTCCGCTCACATGTCACTGGTGATGACATCATCCTCACTCCAGACACCATCAACACTTTGTTCGGAGTACAAGAGCATCTGGAGGAGAACAATGAAGGTTTCGTTGTCCTTGATGAAGTCAGATATCTTGTGGAAGATTTTGTAAAGCTCTACTGCAGACCTGAACTAGGTCCAATCACCAAACTCAACAAGAAGAATCTACTCCAGAGTGATTATGAGAAATTGGTAAACATCTTCCACAGATGTGTATGGAGCAAAAGCACATCTACAGATGACCTAACTGTGCAGAATGCCAAGGCTATCTATGCTGTTCTTCATGGAATGAACATCAACTGGGGACAAGTAATTATCAAGTCCCTAATTGAGTTTATCAAGAAAAAGGACAAGGATACAAACCTCTTCAGCACCCCCATGGGTTATGGATTACTGCTATCTGAATTATTAGCAAAATCAGGCACAGGACTGAGAAATCCCATTGCAACTGACTTCTCAAAGCTGCTATTCCTCACCACCTCTAAAGACAGAGTCAAAGCTCTCAAAGCTGAGAAGAAACGCTTGAACAAGCTCGAGTTAGCTAGAAAGAAGGTTCAACAGAAGGCCATCCAGTCTAAGAGGCCTGGTGGACACCAGAAGAAGCAGAAACAATCCAAGGTATCTCCTTCCAACACTGACTCTGAGGATGAAATTCCTCTTGCAAAGAAGCCTATAAAGAAGACTGGTCCCAAGAAAGCGGTTCAGGAGAACCCCAGAAAGGTGACCAAAAAGCCTGTCACCAAGAGAAAGGCTACCACCCCCGAACCCACTACTTCTGCTGCACCAAAAGCCAAGAAGAAGAAACAACTGAAACTTACAGAAGAGCCTCAAGTTCAGGGGGAACGTGAAGACTCTGTACCAACAGTGCAGCCTCAACCAAAGCATGGTTGGCAAGGTAAGAAAATTGTCTTTAGTTCTTCCTCTACCAGTTCTGCCAATGCTCAGGGGGAACAACATAATTCCCCATCTGTCGAAGAAGTCCAGCAACCCTTGGTGGTCTCTTCTCCAGAACCCCAAACGGCTACCAACAGAACACCTGAGAACTCAGAATCTCAGGTTGATTATCTCACTGCCCTAGACAGACAGTTCGAAAGGGTTCTAGCCTGGAGGAAATGGAGGGTGGGGCCTCTATCTGAAATTTTAAGACTATTTCCCTACTATGAGATTGAGGAAGCTGTAGTCCTCAAGTGGGTAGGAACAGAAGATGTGGAAGAGTGTTTCAACACTGATTTTCTGTTTTCTATACTGGAGCACAAGAAGAAGGCCTACAAGGGCAAGGCCATATGCATCAGATCTCCAGAAAGAGATACTGTTGCCCCTTTAACTGAAGCAGAAAGGCCTCTTTTTGAAGCCTGGGTCCTGGAAAGAACCCTGCAAGAATCCCTTGTCCAGGACAACCAAACAAGAAATGGGGAATCCTCAAATGCCGATCAGGTTCTAGCAGAGCTGATTGCTGAGTGGAGAAGAGGTCCAACAGAAGACCCTGAGGCAATTATCCATTCCTCCCCTCATTCTCCTCAACCTATCATACCCTCTCCTCCTCACTCTCAAAACATTCCTATTCCCTCACCTTCAAAAGAACCTTCACCCCTTCCTTCATCTCCCCAGAAAACCAAATCCAAGTCCCAAGCTCAGAAATCTCCTTCTACTCCATCACCACCGAAGGACATCCCCTCCAAACCCTCTACACCCTTTGCTTCTGCCAATGAGTCACTCCAACGGCAAAGCAAACAATCTTCTCCACCATCTAAACAAAACACTCCTTCTCACAAACAACCTTCCCACCAGAAACCTCCCTCTCAGAACCCCTCTCCCTGCAAACACATCACTCCACAGAGATCCAGATCACATTCTCCACCACCCCCTTCTCCTCAACATCAGCAACAACAGGGTAGCAACAGCTCTTGTGATCCCAAAACAATTTCTGTCACTCCTGCCCCTCATGGTTACTCGAGGCATTCTGCAGCCTCAAACCCCTCTCAGAACAGAAAGCAACAAGTGAACAGGGATAAACTTCCCTTCTACTCCTCCTATGAAGGCTCTTCCACTGATGAAGAGCTTTTGGGACAGACAGGGTTTCTCTACAGCAATCCTGATGTTGCCATCTCAAAAAGAGAGAAAACCCCTCCCAAATACCAACAGAAGTCTACCTCCTCTGCCCAAGAGCATGTACCAAGCCGACCTCCAGTCCGCAGACTCAAGATGCTGGGATATACAGAGGAGATACCAAATGAGGAATTCAAGGAGTTCCTGCAAGCAGCTGGGGGCTTTGCAACTAAGGTCACCTCGGACCTGAACTTTCTGAAGGACTCTCTACTTGAGAAGTCAACTACTCTAACCTCTTCTGTTGATGGAATACAGAAGACTCTGGTATCATTTCAAGCTGCTCTTGGCAATCAAGAAAAAGCCATATCTTCTTTAACCTCTTCTGTTGAGCAGCTCCAAAGGTCTGATAGAGAAAGGACTGCCCAACTCAACCGGATTGAGACCCTTTGTTCAAACAATAAGCAGCAGTTTGAGGCTCTTACTTGTACTGACAAGGAAAGATACACTAAACTCATCCAACTGGAAAGCCATACTCAAACCATAGCTACTGACGTTGAGAAACAGAAGAAGCTCCTTGACTCCCTGGCTGCAGTCACCACTGTTATCCCCACGGCTGTTGAAGACTTGGGTAAAGCTCATGCCTCAGAATTTGAGAAAATCTGCATCCTCCTACAAGATCTCAATGATGCCAAAAAGGGGGAAGAGAACCCACAGCCAGCTCAACAGATGCAGCTTGTCAGGACATCTACACCTGATCCTACACCATACTTTGAGCAGCTGAGACTCAAGAAGAAAGCTGCTGCTGGCTCCTCTGCACAGCCATCCATTCCAGTCCCTGTGAAGAAAAGTACTAAGAAGAAGGCCCTGACCTTCTTAGATTGGAGAAAGGAAGGCTCACTGAAGATAACCAAAGCTCAGTATGAAGAAATCAAAAAGAAAATGACTCCAACTCAACAAGAGAACATCTTTCTTGATTCTGATGGGTCTCTAAAAGTTAAGCATGGTGGCTCTTTTGAGGAAGCAGAGAACTGGTTTGCCAGGAATGTTCTGCCAGGAAACTCTGTTGAAGAAACCATTCTTCACTATCTGAACTGCAAACTCTCTCCAGTCTGGGCATCTTTTCAAGAGTCTGGACATCTATCAGTGATAAGAGCCAAGGTAAATGCAGAGCTGAAGTCATTCGACGAAAGAGAAGCAATTGCACTAAGAACAGCTTTGGGAGAAAATCTGTAAATGTAACCTCTCTACCCCTCTGTTCAATAAAATCTTCTGCTTGCTCCTCTATTTTCTCTCAATTTCTTTGTTTTATGCTTTTATTTGTTTGATTATATGTGTGATTGATTGTAATGTACTCTTGCTGTTTTCCTATGCCAAGTGTCCACCAAGATTTTAAATGAAAGTTTTTTTTTCTTACTTATTTTCCTTCTTGGTGAAAGGCACTTCTCTGGAAATAGCTTAAGGGTTTTGGCATCATCAAAAAGGGGGAAATTGTAAGGAATAATTGTATTTAGATTTTGATGATGCTAAACAGTTTAGAACATTAGAGTACCCCCTTTAGCTATGATGTATTAGAATTTTCTCATTGTAAGTACATTTTAGAATAGTCAACTGGCAGAAGACCTGAAGATCCTCTGTTGAAGGACTGCCTAACAGATCCTCTGTTAGAATTTTGCTTGACAGAAGACCCTCAACTCCTCTGTTAACCTTTTGCTCCTCAGATGTACCTATGGTATTCTGTTGGACTTTCTCTAGTCAGAAGAGCTCGAGACCCTCTGTAAACCAGCAGAAGATCAGACACTTAGAAGTTTTTGACAAATACTTCAACGGAAGATTCCCTCAACGGCTAGCTCATACTCAACGGAAATACTACAAGACTGCATTTAATGCTCATTTAATGAGCCCCATGCTCCGAAGAGTAAAAGCTGATGATTGACCGAGATTCCTGGAAAGCCTATCCCAAAATAGCAAGCCGCCAAACTTGCGGGCCCAGCCGGTCAACTCAAACTGTACGTGCATTTAAAGTAGTTGTCTCCTCCTCCAACGGGAAGACAGCCTCAGTATAAAAGATACTATTCGAAGAACAACTTGGTAACTTTTGCCACAACTTGTGCTCTATTTACAAAAAGCCTTCTTGAGATTCAACACTCCAACTCCATCAACAAGAGAGGCCTACGTTGGGAAGATCATAAGTTCACATACTCTTCATCACCAACAAGGGCAAAGTTCCTACTGTTCTTCAACTCTTCAAGCACCTCATTACAAATCTTTTGTGACGAAGCAAGTTGGAGAAAACTCTGTTCTCAACAGAACATCTTCTACAAAGAAGGACGTCTGAAAGTAGCTCGAGTAGTGAAGTGGAGATACTTCAAGGAGACTCAGTGAAACAAGACCAGTCTTAAAGGAAGCAAGGAAGTGCATCCCAGGAGACATCTAGACTTGAAGAAGACGTGGAGAGCTTCTTAAGTTCTAGGGACTAAGGCGTTGTAACCGTTGCTTTACAAGCTTAGTGGAACAGTGGATTAGAGGAACGAGTTGTTCCTTGAACCACTATAAAAATCCCTGGTGTTATTTACTTACAGCTTTTATTTCTTGCAAACTGATTAACTCCTAAGAAGTGGTATCTGTGTTCAGCAGAACACCTCTAGTGAGTTACCAGAAGGCCAAGTGCCTTTACTCTTCTGTGAGGCTATCCCGACAGAACACTTACCAGAAGATCTCCGCTGCCAGTCTGTTCTCAACAGAACAGACTATTCTGTTTACCTTGGTACTTGACTGGAAAAAGTTAAAAACCATAACAGTCTATTCACCCCCCCCCCCTCTAGACTGTTACCAGATTAACCGGGACCAACAATACTTCTTGAGATTCAACCTTCATAACACTCTACAAGAAAAGTCCTACGTTGGGAAGATTCAAACTCCAAATCTTTCATCCCCAACAACGAGCAAAGTTCATCCTGTTCTTCAACACTTCAAGATCTTCATAACACATCAATTGTGACGAAGCTAGTTGGAGGAAAAACTTTGTGTTTTTCAAAGGATCTTCTGCAAAGAAGGGCGTCCAAGTAACTGCAGTAGTGAAGTGGTGATACTTCCGGGAAGCTGAGTGAAAGGATCAGCCATCAGGACGTGGAACTACATCCTGGGTGGCATCTAGGCTTGAAGAAGACGAGGAGTGCTTCTTAAGTGCTAGGGACTAAGCTTTGTAACCGATCTATTTCAAAGCTAGTGGAACAGTGGACTAGAGGAACGCGTTGTTCCTTGAACCACTATAAAATATCCGGTGTCATTTACTTTACTGCTATTTATATTTCTGCACCTAGGATATTAACTGATTAACTCTAAGACTTGGAATCTGTGTTCAGCAGATCTTGTTCTCAGAGTTATCAGAAAGGCATTTGCCTTAGTATTTCTGAGGCTACCCGGACAGATCAGAATCCGCTGCCAAGGCCAGTTCTGATATCAGAACCAGCCTTTCTCTGTCACCAGAATCAGACCTTCTCTGATAAGTCAGTTTGGACTTAGAGAAAATTTGAAAAACCAATCAGTCTATTCACCCCCCCTAGACTGATTACCATATTAAACGGGACCAACAGTATACCGCGTTTCAGGCCCGTTCAGGGCTTTGCTCACGAAATAAATTGGGCGCTGAACACCCTCATCTTCTTTTATTAATACCGAGCTGATTGCAAGGTCAGCTACGGCCAGATACATGTACAAGTGTTCCCCTGGATCCGCTTTAATAAGGACCAGGGGAGAAGACAAATAAAGCTTAAAATCTTCAAAAGCTGCCTGGCATTCAGCTGTCCATTCGAACGGGTTGGCTTTCTTCATGATCTGGAAGAATGGAATTGCCCGATCAGCCAGTTTGGCCAAAAATCTGCTCAGGGCCGCCAACCTACCGGTCAGCTTCTGAACTTCTTTTAAGTTCCTCAGGGCTTCCATGTCCATAATGGCTTTCACCTTTTCAGGATTTGGCTCAATCCCCCGTTCGCTCATCATATACCCCAAAAACTTGCCCCCCTTGACTGCAAAGGCACATTTTTTGGGGTTCAGTCTCATGTTTGCCCTCTGCATGATCTCAAACACCTTCTCCATGTCCTGTACATGGTTTTCCTTCTTTCTGCTCTTGATCAGGATATCATCCACATAGGCTTCCATGGTAACCCCCAGCACATCTTTGAAGAGCATCCCGATCATCCTCTGGAAGGTAGCCATTGCATTCTTCAACCCGAACGGCATGACTATGTAACAAAACACGCCATCCGGGGTGACGAATGCAGTTTTCTCAGCGTCGTCCGAGTGCATGAAGATCTGATGATATCCCCTGAAAGCATCCATGAAGCTTAGTAGCTCACACCCAGCTGTCTCATCTACTAGCAGATCAATTCTTGGCACAGGATAAGGATCCATGGGACATGCATTGTTCAGATCAGAGTAGTCGACACACATCCTCCATGTGGACCCTTTTGGGGCAAGGACTACATTAGCCAACCATTCGACATGAATGACCGGTCTAATATGCCTTATCTTTAGAAGCGTGGCTACCTCCTGCCTTGTGAATTCCCGCCGTTCGGCCGCCTGATGTCTCTTCTTCTGTTGTATAGGCTTGGCGTCAGGCCGAACGGTTAGCTTGTGACAGATGAGCCCTGGATCAATCCCCGGCATATGTCCAGGTCCTCGGGCAAACAGAACCTGGTATTTCTTGAGTGCTGCCACCACCCCTTCCCTTATTTCCTCCTCCAATCCCATTCCGATCGCTATTTTTCGATCAGATGGAGAATCCAGCTCGATGTATTCGAGGAGGGTGGCAGGTTGAAGGCTTCCTTCAATCTCCGTACGCCGTGAGGGCGCCTCAATGCTGTTTACCCGCATCCCGCGGGTGTTTATCTTCTTCAGCGCCTCCCGGTAGCATGCTCGGGCTGTGGCCGGGTCTGTTCGGGCTACCCCCACACCAGTATCAGTGGGGAATTTAATGCAAGAATGCCGAACAGACGTTATTGCCCCCAAATCTTCCAGTCCTGGTCGGCCCAGTATGGCGTTTCGGTGTGTTTCGTCCCCAATCTCAACCAGGAGCTGGACGGTACCTTCGGCTTCAATGCAGTTTCCTGTGAAGCTGGCCAACGGTGTCCTCAGATTCGCCAGCTGGTCTCTCTTAAGACCCATCCTTTCAAACGTGTGTAAATACAACACATTCACACTGCTCCCCGTATCCACCAATACTCGGTGGATCAGGGCATTATCAACACACATACTCACCACCAATTCGTCCCTGTGCGGACTTGGTGAGTTGGGCAAATCTGCCATCCCGAACGTGATAGGTTCCATCCTCCCTTTCTTCTGGGGTGGGGTGGACACGATGGCTACGTATAACCCCCGCTCGAATCTTTTTCGTTCGGCATTCGTGTCCCCAGTTTCTCCCCCGCCAAAGATGACCTTGATCTCCATCCTTGGTTTCTTTCTTGGATTTCCCGAACCCTCAGCTTCGTCTATGGGTGGGACGTAGGCATCATTTCTTGGCTCAGCGTCACGCTGGCTGTCTCTCTTCCAGCTGTTCGGCTTCCTATTTTGACGCTGGTTCGGGGGAGGGCCGTTCGGGTTGGTACTCACATACTTCCTCAAGTACCCCTGATGGATCAACTCCTCAATGGCAATCTGCAGGGCTTTACAGTACTGTGTTTGGTGCCCATTCCGTTTGTGATACTTGCAGTATGCATTGGGATCCGTCCCCATGAAAACCCCTGTATCAGTTGGGGGGGAATGGTATCCGGTTCCTTGTTGAAGATGTGGGCGATGGACATCACCAGCGGAGTGAAGTGCCTGACCTTTTGTCGGTGGGGCGCGGGTGCTGGTGCGGGCCCAAGCCGATCTGCCAACCGTGTAGTGGGTTGGGGGGGCCGTTCGGTCCCATATCTTGATCTCCTCTTCCAGGGCCGCATGGCTCCTGGCCCTCTCCAGGATATTCGGGTAGCTGGTTCCCGGATTCCTCTTCAGCTCCCTGTATAAATCCCCTGTCTGAAGGGCATCGGTGAAAAGAAGGATGGCAGTTTCATCTGTCATGCCGGTCACCTTTAGGGTTTCGGTCCTCCACCTGGTTAGGAAGTCGGTGATTGACTCCTTAGGCCCCTGCCTCACACTGGTCAGGTACCCGAAATGTAGTTTCGGGGTTGTGCTGGAGGCGAACTGGGCTAAGAATAAGGTGGATAGCTCTGCAAAGCTTCCGATCGATCCGGGTTGTAATGTCCCGAACCATTCCTGGGCTGGTCCCCGAAGGGTGCTGAAGAACAGCCTGCATATTGCTGCGTCGGTGGCCCTTAATAGCATGAGGCCACCCTGATAACTCCTCAGGTGTACGTGGGGATCTCCCACCCCATCGTATGTTAGGCCGGCCGGGGGACGACAGTCCCTCAGAATCTCGATGTTCATGATCTCCCTGGTAAAAGGGAGAAGTAATCCCAACCCGTGCTGGCGGGGTTTGCTGGGGCGGCCGATTTATCTGTTCTCTCATTTCAGCCATTTGCCTCCTCATTTCGGCAATTTCCTCTTCCTGTGCCGTTCGGGGAGTTTGTGGTATCCTTGCCTCCACAAACTCCGGCGTCCTGTTCGGGGGAGGGGGGGGGGGGGCTGCAGTGTTTGCCCTCCTCCGAATGAAACGTTCCCCATCCCTCTCGACATATTGGAAGTGTTGCCCAACGGGATTCACCATGGGGGTAGGTTCCCTGTATTGGGCTTCGTTGCGAGGTACGAACGGGGTTTGGTTGGCTGGTGCTTGTCCACGTCTGGGGGCATGGGCCCTCCAGTGATTCCTGCGGTGCTCCTCGGAATGAACTGAGGCCGTGGTGGTCTCAATGTCTTCCTCTTCGTCGAATGATGGCATGGGACGAACAGGGGATAATGGCTCACGAGTTTCATCGGTGTATCCCTGCTCCTGTTCATCCGCCATGCGTTGCATAGCTTCTGCCATCTCCCTCATCAGTTGAGGGTTCCTCCTCACATCCAGAGGGATGATGCCCTCGAATTCTTGGGTGGCACTGCCACTGGCTTGTCCTTGCATGGACCACCCCTCAGAAGATCCGTTGCATCTTCGACCCCTGGATGTAGAACTTGGTATCGCGGTAGTAATTCTAGCCATTTCAAGAAAAATGGTGCTTAGATCAAAGGTTTAGAGACGGCGCCAATGTTGAGGTTTATCCCAAAGACCCGAAAGCCCAACACTCGCTTTGGGTATCTAAGGACGTTTGGGGTTGATTCAGAAAGGTGTTTAAAATATAAAACAGTGAGATAATGATTACTCCAAGAGCTTATTAGTATTCAGTAATGTTATGGTTACAATGAAATTACCCGAACGGGTGGTAAATACGAGAATACAATAATAAGAGAAGTGTTTCTACTTGCTAAGCTCTGAGTATTAAAATGCTAACTCTTTACAATGATCTTAATGCAGGTATTTATAGTAAAATGGGGATGAGAAAGCTGGACACGTGGCTGAATCCGGTAAGTTGTTCCCCATGCCACGTAGGAACCCATGCTTCCACTTGCTACCGCCATACTTTAGCATTAAATGCAGCATCCACTTATTGACTGCCCGTTTGGGTAGGATGTTCGATATTGGGATACCCTATCATTGTTATCCTGAGAGCCAATATCCCGAACGCCGATCGGTGTGCGGTACCCCATCAGGGATGTAGGTGTATTTGTTCCCTGAAATGTTCCAAGTGTAAGTAATGAGCCGAACGCCGAACGGGCCTGGACCGTTTTGGATCTTCTGTTTCCCCTGGTATTTCCATAATTTGGGCCTGGGATATTGGGCCTGGACCCAATATCCCAACAGCATCTCAAAATACTATTTTTTAAAATATTTCTCATTCAACATGGTATGAAATAAGTATTTGTAAATTTATTAGTAAGATCATACATTTTACTCATTATTTCGTCACATTAAAATGTAAGAAAATGGATCATTTTTACAATTTACTAATTTATTTCTTCACATTGAAAACATCATTAATAAGATATACTCACTTTGTCCCCCTTCTATTGTCCCGTTTTACTTTTTCGGGAAATCCCACTAAAGTTGCTTCATACCATATTCGATAAAGTTTGTGTGGCTCTAAATCATTCTTATTTATTCTTACCGTATCAACCACACAAACCCACTTTTCTTAAAAATCGTGTCATCCCCTTCTGTCCCAATATAAGAAGAATAGAGGTAGTATCAAATTAGATTGACATTTTTAGTTCTAATTTGGTCTGAAGTAATACAGTGTGGAAGATGTCTATTATATTTATAATAATAATAATAATAATAATAATAATAATAATAATTTTTGTTATTATGATTGATGTTTGATCTGATCTTGTCTGAGATTGAAATCAGTTGATTTAAAATATTCTAAATATATGAAGATTTCTTAATTTGGATTAGGAATCTATTACAGAAGTGAGGAAATATTTAAATTAGGAAAAATTGATAGCAATAATTCCAACTATTGGCGATCCGCTCATAATAATCCCAACTATTGATTATTCCAGAATAATTCCAACTTTAGGGACTTTCCGCCAATAATGGTCGTCCCTATAGATAAATTCTTGTAGTTTCTAAAGTGGATGAGATGAGATATAGCAATTAATCCCTATAAATAATCTCAACTTTTAATTTTTACGCTTAATTTCTATTTCAAATTCAGTTGTTATAGGAGGTAATATCTGGTCATGGATTGTACATAGTTGGGATTGTACAAAAATAATCAATAGTTAAGATTATTGTTAGCGAATCGGCAATAATTGGGATTATTATTTTCAATTTTTCCTTTAAATTATAGTTGTAAAAATAAAGAAAGAAATAAACATATATGAATTTCTATCCTAATAAAGGTAAGGTACTTGATCAGAAGTTTTACATGTTATCAATTTCATTTTTAAGTTAAAAAATCTTGTGGTTATAATTTCCAATAACTAAGAAAGTATTAACAAAATTGCAAATCTATCTAAGGCTTATAATTTTAGTCATTATCGCATTGAGTTTAGAAAAACATACTAAAAAATAGATTGAGTTTAGAAAAATAAAATATCACATTTAGCAAATGGAACACTATTATTACCTTTTTATTTTTATAAAATAACTTTGAAGAACAAAATTAAAAGGAATTTGGATGATTTATCTATTAGGTGGGGAAAACACGGATAATTCATTTCTCAATAGAATGTAATAAAAAATAAAAGGTATTAAAAATAATTAACTAATTTATATAAAATATAGTTTATGTGTAGGGATGACTATAAAAGTTACGTAGTATCAAATAACTGTTACAAAAATATTACGTAGTTTTTTTACAATAATTAGTACGTAACTTTTATTATATAAGTTGATACATAATATTTTGTCCAAAGATAGTGTATTTGATAAATATTTTGATACTTACTGCAAAATATATTTTGATACTTACTAATAGGTTATGTATTATTTGCAATATTTTGATAAAAGGTTATGTATTATTTGCAATATTTTGATACTTACTTCAAAATAATACACAACCTTTTATATATATTTTGATACTACAAAAATAATTAAATAATTTATATAATTATTTGTCTATAAAAGTTACGTAGTATCAAAATATTGCAAATAATATGAAGTAAGTAAAGGTTCTCAAAAAAGGTGGATTATAAAAGATTGTACAATATTTTGTTTCCATATCAATATGCAATAAAAAATAGAATGTAATAAAAAATAAAAAGTAATTGAATAATTATTATTGTTGAAGTTTATGCCTGAAGATCTGAAAGCCCAACACAAGCTTTGGATATTGTAGGGATATTGGGTTGATTTGGAGAGTGTAAAATATAAAACCGTGAAATATTGATTGACTCAGAAGCCCACTTGTATTCAGTAATTCTGCGATTACACTGAAATTACCCGAACGGTAGGTAAGTACAAGAATACAAGAATAAGAGAAGTGTTTCTACTTGCTAAGCCCTGAGTATTAAAATGCTAACCCTATACAATGATCTTAATGCAGGTATTTATACTACAATGGGAATGGGAAAGCTGGACACGTGGCTGAATCCGGTAGGTTATATCCCCTGCCACGTAGGAATCCATGCCCCCACTTGCTGCCGCCATGCTTTAGCATTAAATGCGGCCTCCACTTGCTGACTAACCGTTCGGGTAGGGTGTTCGATATTGGGATATCCCGTTATTGTTGTCCTGAGAGCCAATATCCCGAACGCCGATCGGTGTGCGGCACCCTGTTGTGGATGTAGGTGTAGTGATTCCCCGAAATGTTCCAAGTGTGAGTAATGTGCCGAGCGCCGAACGGGTCCGGACTGCCTTGGGCCTGTGTCTTCTCCTGGCCTCCTTGTATTTTGGGCCGGGGGTATTGGGCCTGGACTCAATATCCCAACACTAGTCCCCCACTTCCTATGTCTCGAACGGTAGTGAGTGCATGAGGAAGTAGAAGATTATTGCCCGAATGCTGTTCGGGTATGTATCGTCTTCAAGCGGGCCTCCACCCAATGCGCCACTTCCCTGGGATGGTTGTGGTCCATTTTGATTCTCTTCAAACCAAACTTAAATAAAGCATACTAGTACTAGATTTAAACAGATCAGAACAGGCCATATCAGACAAAGATAATACATTTAGGAAATCAAATCAGGCCAGTTCAGATCAAACCAAATCGAATCAGCAAAATTCAGTTCAATTAAAAACATTTACTCCCCCATCCCATTTTATCTGTTCTAAATTCCTTTTTGGGTTGTCCCAAAATAACTGTCTTCTTTCTTTTTTTGGAAAGAAATATGTGAAATATAACATTTCACTTTATTATAGTCAACCTCAACAACAACAACTTACTTTTTAAACCAGCATATATATTAATAATCATGCCAAATCGAAGTGAGACAAAATGGATGGAAGATAGTGGTACTACACAAGATTAAAAACTTGGTAAATCCATTAATATGACCCTACTTCCAATGAATAGGCCCACAAAATTAAAGACTTGGTAAATCCATTAATATGACCCGACCCTACTTCCAATGGCTCCCGTTTCTTCTTCAATCTCCATGCAAAACTCCAACGCCTTCGTTCCCACTCAAAGACCGAAGAGAACCGCACTGATCTATCGCTAATTAATACGATTGATCGATCGATTCGCAGAAGACGAAGAAGAAGAAGTTGTGTCGTCTATCTCACATCTTTCTTCAATTTTCTCCGTCGCTGCTTTTGAGTTCCAAAAAGGTACTGCACACTCGGATTTCGTTTTCGATTATATTAATGGATCCATCTACACCGTACCCAAATGTTTCTTATGAATTCTCATTGTTATATATGTGCAAGTGAATCAATGGTTATGAATGTGAAATTTTCATTATCCCATCCGTTCCTGTGCAATATAGATATCAATCTCGGCGCATTAATTTAATTTGATCTGCCGTATGGCCTTTTTGTTCTCATTCTGGTTTGACCGAAAATCTCTCAAGTAGGATCTGTCTACACATAATACTTGTGTTCATGAATGTTTGTGTGTCTATATATGTATAGGGTTATTTTGTATATTTTAATGATAAACGATGTTTTAAACCTTGTGAAGTAAACACGATCTTACAACGTTGCTTATTTTATTCGTCATTTATTAACGCGGGTTTTAGTAAGCACCGTTTAGTAACCCGTGAAGTGAACATGTCCTAAAAGTTTTTAGACATTTTTAAAAAGTATAAAAACTACAAAGAGGCTAAGAGCTTATCTCTACCAAACATGAACTATATTGACTTAATCCAATATGCATGTGTCACATTTTGTTGGAATTTAGTTTTTTTTTGTTTGAAATCGCTTGTTTATGTCGGGTTAACGTTAAAGAGTTCAGCTTTGAGCTACAAAATAAAAGAGGTGGTAGACATTGTCATATAAAAGGTGGTGTTATTCAAAGTAATTATAAATTAAATGTATTCATACATTTTCCAAAATGTGTAAAATTTTGTATTGTAATTTTTTTAATCATATATTTATATTTAGTACAACAACAAATATCAATATGTCCATCCTATTTTTAAGTAATATATTTCTCAATACTACTACTTCTAATGATTGATTCCCTTTATTATTTTTGAATAAAGAATATAAATAGGCATCCTACCTTTGTGCCCAATGTATTGTGCAACCCAAATCTTTAATTATATTTTGCAATTCGTTTTTTGTTGGCAAAGAAAAGAAAAATGTGAAACCTTAAAAATAAATACATATGTCCATTTAAATAGAGTTAATTCCACTTGTGGTCATTTTAGTTTTATGTTAATTCCACATTTAGTCACATCTTTCACTTTGTCCGCTTTTGGTTCTTGACTAATATTTATTAACCATTTGTGATCCTTTTCTAGCAATTTTAACCTCCAGAAACATTGACAGAAGGACTATATATGGACAAAAATACAATAGTCATATATCAAAAGTGATCAAAATCAAAGGCGTGAATCAATTGTGAAATTGGTGCAAAACGCGTAGGCCAAAAGTGGAATCTATTCATTGAAATAGAACTCTGGGCCTCAATTTGCCCTATGTTGGAAGCCACAACATTTACTATGCATTCCTTAAATTGAACTAATTTGTCATACAAAACAATTGACATAGGTCATCCACAACTATTGACCTATGAGCAAGTTGAAGGATGGATACCACTCCATTCAATAAATAATGCATAAATTGTGATGAACTTTTAACCAGGGTTAGCAATCAACAACAATAAGAACAATGTATATAACAATGTATAAGCATGAATACACATCATGGCAAACATTAAAATTGTTTATTCCAAAAATGAGGAAGTAATAGCATGGAAAAATTAATACTTTTATTGAGGGCACTGTATTTGGTTGTTATTAAACTTTTTAAGTTTTCTTCTTGCTATCAGTAATTTTAGGAGATTACTTGGACTTTATAAGAAACACAGAATTCCGATTTCATTCTGAAAAATGGAAATCAACTGAAAAATTAGCAAACAATTGCTATTTCTTGGCTGAAAAGCCTAATCAGTCGCTCACCGAGATGTCAAGGAGTTTAGTGTACTTTCCCTAATCTTTTTAGGTTAGCCAACCCCAAATTCTTTTGAGAATTAGGGCATAAGGCTTGATGTTGTTGTTGTACCTAATCTCTTTAGGAATATAAACCCAAGCGCACGTATCAAAATGTATTATAAATGTGGACATATCTAATGAAGTATTCCTTTAACTTGTGTACTACTTTTTTTTATTTAAAATGATTTCCATGATGAAAATAGTTGAAATTGCAGTAGCAAAAATTGAGCATACAACAGTCCTTCATAAGGTAAAAATTTGTATAATCAAAGTCGATAGAAAAGCTTGAAGGTCTCTTAACTTATCTTGTGATTCAACCTAGAAAGATTCTAATTACTCGAAAGAAAAGATTTTTTAAGTAGCTTTTATGTAAGTAAAAGGAAACACTGAACTCGTACCAGGAGTAGTTAGCTGTTAGCGGACCCATTGATTCAAAACATAAAACAACTGAACGAAGCAAAGATAGGCTCACAACTCACAAGCTCAATGAGTGTAGCTAGGGTTTCGTAAATATCATTAGCATCAACAAGAATACTATTCACGAAAACTTCTTTTTCATAATTTTTTGGAATTTTTTTCCGAAACTATTGTTCGTGTCCACATATGTCAACGCGAAATCTTTGGACATAATTAATACTTTTTGTTGTAGTGTAAGTTTTATGGGTAGGTTTGTGAACCATTTTTTAAAATGTGATCTAGTAGTTTCATTGATACTTCAAACTAATTTTGGGATTATGAGCTCGTTTGGTAACACTGAAATTGGCTGAATTGGCTGATTCTGCTAAAATTTATGAAGTTCTAACTGAAATGATCATCTACAATAACTTCAGTCAATACAACCACAAATTAAAAGTTTTTTTTAAGTGAATTCAATACTTGTAGAGTTCAAGCATTGTTTCAATAAACAACGGTGAAGCATAGATAATTAACAAAAATGTACTCAAATCACACAAAAACTAGGCAAGTTTTACTTATGATCTTCAACTGCAGCGGCTTCTTCAAAGGTTTCACCTTCCACCAGCTCAGGCACGTCATCATCGTCTTCTTCAGTAGCAGTTGCACCAGTACCTGGAATAGGTGTTTTTTGGAAGTGTTCGGCCAACTTTTTCAAGCAACTCCAACCTTACTTTTTATTATTATTATTACACAATTCAGCACGCAAAATCAAAATTAATGTGTTTGGTGAAAATTGGTTGATAAGCCTGATAAGCCGAAAAAAAGGGTTACCAAAGGGCTTTATATTTAGTCATCACTATTAGGTTACGAAAGCAGGTTAAACCTTTAGCTGCAAGAGGACCCACGAATCAAAGGCTCTTATTAAACAAGTAGTTATAAGAAAAATGAAAATGTAACTACTACATTTTTGCATTTTAAAACCAAGATACAAAATTATCCTATCCCAATAAAGGATTTCACATGTGCAAATTTAATTATTAAGATTTAAGAGTTGCAGTTTTCCAAACCTAAGAGGGAGCTTTTAAATTTATACTCCGTAATATAGAGTTCCAGTCGGATCTATTTCCTACTAATTTGATCTAGTGACCGGTGTGACTGTTAATTTCCAAAATAATACTATCTCCGTCCCACTATGTTTGAGATAAAGGAGCCTGACACAATTTTTAAGAAAAAGTGGAATTGTGTGGTTGATATTGAATTGATAAAGTGTGAATAAAGTAAGAATCAATTGTAACCACCCAAATAATATCAAATATGGTATGAAACAAACTTAATGGACGGACGAAAAAGGTAAAATGGGACAAAGTTAGGGGGACGGGGGACTATCTCACATAAACGAAAGTAAACTATTCTTTTAAATACCATAACATTCTTTTAGAGACCAAGGTGGAGGAGTGCCTATATCATACATCCAATCCAGGTGTATGTACACCCTATGAAGAGAGCCCAACAACTAATACAAGCCAATTTTTCGGTGACATTTTTTTAATTTAAGCAAAAAATACGACTTCCGCTAAATGAGCAATATTGTACTTTTAGTGAGCATCTGACCTATTTTATTGAGTATTAGGAAGCCAACAATGAGTATCACGATCTCTGCTTCATATCTTCTAATTGTTTTTCTTTTTCTTATTTTTTCTTATAAAAACTTATTAAATTATATCTATAATCCACTCTTATTAATTTCAATATGCGAGTCTAATGTAATATGATACTTTTGAAATATGCATTGATATGACATTGTAAAAATGAGCATAACATCAGTACTAAATGAGCATGCATAACTTACAAAGTACACATTGATGTGAAAATCGTAAGGTTTGTTAGTTGAACATCACGACATTTTAATTGAGCATCAAACCTCCGTTATTGAGATGAAAATCACAATTTCCTGTGAATGACCATTAATGATCTTTTAATGAGCATCAAACCTATTATGTCGAGTATTCAGAGTCTAACATAAAATAGTGCTTTTAAAAAAATGCATTGATACAATATTTATAAAATGAGCATAAAATTAGTACCAGATGAGTACACGTAACTTACAAAACCAGTATTAATTAATTTGTTAGTTGATTTGTTAGTTGAGCATCACGACATTTTCATTGAGCATCAAACCTTCTCTATTGACATCGATGAAAATCATTATTTCTGTAAAATGAGCATTAAGGAATTTTTAATGAGCATCGGACCTACACTACTAAAAAACAATGATTTTGGCACGAATTTGGCACGGATTTTTGGCACGGATTTGACAAAATTCATAGGGTATTTGGTACGGATTTGACAAGGATGCGTTAAATCCGTGCCAAATTCCGTGCCAAATTCCGTGCCAATGTCATTTAGTCACCAGCTGTAACGACCGTCCCCAAAACGACCATTACGACACCCAACATTAAAGAGACTCGATAATCAAAGTGAAAATAAAGATACAATGTCTCGTCATGAAACTTTATATCTTATATACATAACCAAATCCCATAACAAAAACGTCAAATAACCAAAAGAAAATGCCTTTAAACAAAACATTTACACCTGATCAGGATTTTAAAACAAATATTAAAATAACCCATATCAGTACCGTAGTACTAAAACAAAACATAATAGATTGCCCGATCTTCTCCGTTAACCCATCCAAAACCTTGTCACCGGCTCCATACATTCTCTCAGGCTTCTGTATCTCGTCTATTACCTATACATGAGAACATAAGAGAATAGAATTCTCATAAGCAATAATGCTTAGTAAGTCACCATTTTATCCACTAAAAACATTTAGGGAATCATAGCTAATCATAAATAGATATCCATGCTGAATACATCACACATATACTATAACCCCACATGATAACAACACATAAGCATCCATGTGTCAAACACCAAGAAATTTCCTTATTCATCATTCTTTCTTCTTCTTATTCCTTGACTTATGGGCCCGTAGCTCGTGTCCTGGCCCCTCGCTGATGACCTCGGGTAGCTAGCCCTCAGTCGTCAGAAGCAACCCCGGGACTCCCCGCGGAAGGATGTCCCGCTCCGCTCAGCTCAGGTAGTTACTTGGGGGCACGGCTACCTTGTCACATTACTTAACTTTCATTACATTCATTATCATTCTCACTTCCTTTCATTGTTGGTTCCATATGAATCCAACCCAAAATCAAACATATAACTGGAAATTCACATATCTCATGCCATACAATTTCAAGCATTCAAGCACATACATCAAATTCACAATTAACTAATCTTCCCTACTTTATTTAGAACTATCATGTATAGGTGGTGGTGACTTACCTGATAGAAGCTGAACTCAAATTACTCAAAATAAGTGTGGCACCTTGATAACGTCTCCCGGTAAGCTCTTCTTTGAAATCTTTAATTAGATATAATAAAATAGTTATGATCTGATGTCTTAAACCATATTAAACTAAGGAAATCTTTTGCTACATCTATGCAGCCATTTCTAATAAAATTTACTAGTTTATTCGTGTACTGCTTAAATGAGGTTAGGAAATCGTTGTTCAGTGCTTCTATACTGACTAAAAGATTTCCTTCTAGCTGAGATTAGTAGCAGCCCTCAATTCAAAAAGTACTCTCTCCAATCCAATATGCCTCAACCACACATCAAGTAAATTTTATAAGCAAACCCAACGGATAAGATAAAGAATATGGCTGCAACAATGAAATCCAATTGCCCTATTAATTGAACGCAAAACTGATGCCCGCTATTGAAATAGAATCTATATACATTAGAAAATTGAGAAAAATATCTATCTGAAGACTTAAATCTCTTAAAATCAGAATCGAGTGATGCTATAAGACATAAAATGTCCAGCTGCCTGGGTTTTAACAACGTTAGCAACAAAATTAAGTTTTGTCTTTGAACCCTACTTTCCAGAATTCCAAATGGGCAACAAGAACTCAATCAGATTTAAAACTCAAGAAGCCTAATCCAAATATATGTATATATATAACTAAGAACCAGACCTTAGCACCCAAAAATTGTCCAACCAAAACAGCCTCCCGTTTTGAACGTAAACTTAAAATCACGAGAGTAAAACCTTTAACAAAAGCAAAGAAGACTGAAAAGTGAAAATTAAACTTACCAGATAGAGGCGGTGATACAAGGGACTTTGAAAAACGATTGAGTAGAAAACCTTCGAATGAAGAGGAGGAAAGGGGAAAACAGGGAGATTGGTTCCCGATCGATTTAAATAGATGATGCGGCTACTGTCGGTGGAAAAAGAAACAAAGGCGGTGTGTATATATATACTATTCCTTTTAGGGCTTTTAACCAAAACATAGATTCGGGCAAGATAACTGATTTGAGTGTCTTAGTCTGCTAAAACAAATGTTTCTAGTTCTGATAGTAGAATTTTGACCTAATTAAAATAAATATTTTAAAAATAAATATAAGCTGATAACTTCAGTAGATTATTTACTTCTTTTTTTTTTTAATTCCTGAAGCTTATCGGTCAACACTATCTGCCACAAAAAATGATAACATAAGATAAAATAATAAATCATATTATTCAGAAAATAAAAATATTTAACTCACTGAGTAACTTATCTAACTTATCCAATCAAAAATTTGGGATGTTACACCAGCTATTTGGCACGGCGCTGTGCCAAAAATAAGTTGCAATCCGTGCCAAACTTGACAAATCCGTGCCAAGTTCGTGCCTATTTCGATGTTTTTTGTAGTGCTATACAAATGAGCATATGTAATTTACAAGATTAGCATTAATATGAAAATTGTAAGTTTTGTTCATTGAACATCAAGACATTTTCAGTGAGCATCAAACCTCCGTTATTGAGTAATAGAATCTGTGATTTGAGTATCATGATTCGCAGTCTCGTGTCTATAATCAACTCTTATATAAATATAATGTTATATGATACTTTTGAGATATGCATTGCTAACACATTTTAAAAATGAGCATAACACAGATAGTAAATGAACATACATAATTTACAAAATGAGTATCCAAAAATTCAAAAGCTCATTTGTTTATGTTCATTTTTTAGGCGTTTTACTCATTTGAGTTTAAGGTATAACTAATTTCCAACGTCCTCAGTATAATATATAAAGAATAAGAAAGAAGTAAACAACAAATAAAGAAACTAAAACAAGTAAAAAAAGACAAAACAAAAGAAGTATAACCAACAAGCAAAAAAAAGAAAAAATTAGAAGGTAAGAATCAGGAATGGATGATGGATGGCGATGGAAGAAAAGAAATAAGAGGATGGCGGCGGAAGAAAATAAAGAAAAGAGGAAAGAAAAGAGGAAGAAAGGAAAGAAAAGAGGATGCATGTGGAAGAGTAAAGAGGATGGAGCGAAGAGGATGCTTGCGGAAGAGGAAAGAGGATGGAGCCAATGCTTATTCAAAGGCTAGCTTGAAGTTGGTATATTTACAAAAATACAAAGTGTAGGATATGAATTGCCAAGGTGGAAGACGAGTGGAGGAGTGATCTCTTATCATCTTTTTCCCTTATCATCTTTTTTCCTCATCTTCTTTTACTTTCTTGTTTTTTATCCTTTATATATATGTGTGTGTATGTATATATATATATATATATATATATATATATATATATATAGATTTTGGTTCAAGTGAGAAATGCATCTAATGTGAGAAATGAGAATGAATCTCAGCCATTGGATTTACGAAGTTGTACTAAAATTGGCTTTATGTTGCAGTAATATTTAAATTTTGCACATGTTGCACTAAAACTGTTTCATGTTGCACTAATATTTAACGGCGATGCACCGAAATAGCTTCATGTTGCACTAGACACGTGTAATACGGATTTTTCAGAAGTATTTACAGAAATGCCACCGTGCTAGATTGCATATTTCAGTGCATCATGAAGTGTCTTTTACTGCAACTTAGTCAAATCCAATGACTGAGATTCATTCTCATTTCTCACCCAAAGGGTTCTTCTCACTTGAACCTTACCCTATATATATATATATAATTTTTGTTATCCTTTTTATTCTATCATTTGTAATCTATATCCATTTCTTTTCATATTATCCTTTTGTTATCCTAGCTTTTTTTTTTATCTTTTTATCTTTTTCATCTTTCTTTTCCTTTTGGTTGCGATATCATGTATCCATTCATGTTAGCCGACCCCAAAATCGTTTGGAACTAATTAAGGCTTGGGTGTTGTTGTTGTATTCACGTGCTGCAATGTTCTGCTTAAGTTCTTTTATAATTAAACTGTTTACTATGTTTTTTTTTGTTTTGGTAAAATTATTTGCATTAGTTCCCACTCCATTTATACTGGTGTCAATTTTGATTTTCCACTGCAATTAAAGAATAGAAGAAGTAGCTAAAATCTCAACGTTCCTATCATGCATCTTCCCATAGATCACCTATGTTGGATATTAAAGGCTTGTCCTAAAGAGTGCAATGTCATTCATTGAGTTTGGCTATTCTTACTTGTGCGTGCTAGGTGATATTCCAGCAGAAAAAGTACAATCTTTTTAATTTACAGTAATAACAACAGAAAAGATTTACTAATCTAAACGGTCTTCTAATTAGCCTGTTATAGAGTACATTAGAGAACACTTGAGAGAATGCATACACTGAACAACTGAGAGCATACGCGCAATAAATAAATTGATTAAAAATAATAAGCTATATATTTCTACACGGAAACAATACGTTAAAAAATCCAGCAAAAGATAATAAAATTGAGGAAACTAAACATAACTATACCAAAACATAACAAATAAGTACCTGAATGGTGCCTTTAATGTGCCAAACACGATTTTTGTAAATGACAATATGAAGATCATCAGGATGCGTGGATTTAATTCACCCCTAACCAGAATAGAAGAGGTATGCAATGTGTTCATAGGTCAAATGATCAACATAGAATTCCTAGGTTGTTTTATTCAGAACACCAATGATACCCGGAGAATCCCCAAGGTTAGCAACCAGTGCTGTAATTTATAAGCCACTCCCACCGGATAACATGATTCATTTGGAGCAATCAATCGTTTTCTCTCTAATGCCCTTCTCAATCCTCACCATTGATATAAATACTTCGGTTGGGGAAAACCGGAGAAAGCGCTTCTCCACATTTCTTTCCTTCTTCTCTCGCAATCCCTGTCATCCCCCTAAAGAAAGCAATCAATAAAAAATAATTTATGATTTGATTAATTTTAAGTAGTCTACTATTCAATCAAGAAAACCTAGAACTGAAAGTTAATAGAAACACGTATAATGGGCTTATCTTGGTGTACAAATAATTAAAACACAAAGTTACATCAACACATTTTCATATCTAAAAAACCCTTACTCTCATTCCCTCTTATAATTTTTTAAAGATTAAAGACTTATCAAAGTTGTATTTTTTTTTCCATAGGAGGTGACAAAAGATGGAAGGAGCATTTAAGGTTAAATCGATTGTCGTTGACAATGGGTCTAGAGTGACCAAGGTACTCATCATTCGTCACAATCTTACTTTCTTGTATAAAGTAGTTCCTTCTTATAATGCATGGTCCAATTTATAGGCTGGGCTTGCGGGAGATGATGCTCCAATAGATGTTTTCCCTAGCGTTGTTGGTCGGCCCCGCTATACGGGTGTCATGGTAGGCATGAGTCAAAAGGATGCATATGTAGGAGATGAAGCTTTGGCTAAGAGAGGTATTTTACGCTTGAGGTCCCCAACTAAGCATGGTATTGTTACAAATATGGATGACATGGAGAAAATATGGCACCACACATTTTATAATTCCCTTCGTGTTGCTCCAGAAGAGCACCCCGTGCTCCTAACCGAATCTCCTCTGAACCCTAAGGCTAATCGTGAAAAAATGACAGAGATTATGTTTGAGACATTCCAGACGCCTGCCATGTATGTTGCTATTCAGGCTGTTCTTGCCTTATATATAAGTGGTCGTACCACAGGTAAGTAAGCCTTTTCCAATTGATGGTTGATCAGATTCTTGAATTCCTTCTAATTTATAATAGTTTTCAATTGATTTTAACTTTAAAAGAAACTTATACATTAACATTGATGAACCTTGTGTTAGTTACTATCAATCCTTGTCCAGGTATGGTTTTGGATTCGGGTGATGGTGTCACTTGCACAGTTCCCATCTATGAGGGCTATGCTCTCCCACATGCCATCTTTCGTCTTGATTTTGCCGGTTGTGACTTGACGGATCATTTGGCGAATCTTTTCAGGGAGAGAAGTGACGGTTACTCCGAGAACTTTCGTATGTTGTACAGTTGGGTTACTACACTCATTCATATCTTTATAGTATATCATTTGGATAGTAATAATGAAGTATTACTAGTATCATTATGAAACATGTTGTAGTATTAGTTCACTTTAAACGGATAAAAAGTATACTACCAAGATTACATACGTCACACTCATTATTTAGAGCCCGTTTGGTAGCCATGATTTTTTGCTTTCAAGTCAGTTTTTTGACAAAATATACTAAATTGATTAGTAAAGGAACAAAGTAAGTTTGGAGGTATTTTATGGCTGTATTGAATCAATTGGGAACCTTTAATCTTTTTCATTTACTTTTTTTATGTTTTACTAAAAATTAAAAGTTTAATTATTTCATAATTTAAAAGAATTTTCCCAATCCATCAATTTCTCCTATAACTTAAACAATTTGAGAAGATACCAACCAAATTTAGTTCTAGCAAACAATGTTTAACTATATAAAAATTGACCTAAGTAGGATTAAATGGAAACTTAATTTCACAAATAGGACTAAAGCCTAAATTATTCACAAATAAGACTAAACATTAATTTTCTTTCCTAAATACCCCTAAGAGTATTAATTGACAATAAAATCCTAAAAAAATGGTAAAAAAATAAAACAATTAATAAAATATTTTTTTCAAAAAATATTGAAAAAAACATTAATAAAAAATAGTAAAAAACTATATAAAAAATATGGATGCCTTTCCCGCCCGCCGCCTTCTAGCACCACCACCACCTCCTACCAGTGAAAAAATATGTCATTTTTGTAAAACAAAATGTCATTTTTGTAATAAAAAATGCCATTTTTTCTGAAAAATGCCAAGAAAATGGCATTATGTCTCTTGATAATGCCAACATTTTCATCGAAACTGCCATAAATATGGCATTACTATTGTCTGTTGCCATTTTTTTCTCTTGTGATTGGAGCTAGTGATGTGGGGGTGGCAGAGGCATCGGTGTCTATTTTTACGTTTTTTTATTCTTTATTTTTTAATTTTTATTTTATTTTTCTATTTTTTATTTCCTTTTAATTTGTTATTTTTCTTTTTCGATTTTTTTATTTTTATCAATTTTATTAAATATTTTTTAGTCCAAAAATCTACAGGGGTATATTTGTCCAAATACACATAATTAGTCATACTATGGAATTTAAAACTATGTAATTCTCTCCTAAATATATTACATGAAATATTATGAAAGCTCTATTCGGGTGTAATGGTCTTGCCTGTGGTGCACCTAAAGCATTACCTAACCACTACAGGGTTTCGAGAATTTTTTGTTGACATCAAGGAGAAGCTTGCTTACATAGCACACGACTTTGAGCAGGAGTTGGAGACCTCAAAATCTAGCTCTACGGCGGAAAAGATCTATGAGCTTCCTGATGGGAACAAGGTCACTATGGGTGCTGAGCTGTTCCGTTGCACTGAGCCACTTTTCAAGCCTTCGATGATTGGAATGGATGTTGCAGGAATTCATGAGACCATGCACAACTCTGTGATGAAATGTGATGCTAATATTGGGAAGGAGCTTTATGGTAACATTGTGCTTAGTGGTGGTAATACCATGTTCCCTGGCATTATTGATAGAATGACCAAAGAAATGACTTCTTTGGCCCGTAGCAACATGAAGATTAAGGTTGTGGCACCACCTGAGAGGCAAAACAGTGCTTGGATTGGAGGCTCCATCTTAGCCTCTCTCAGTTCATTCGAACAGGTTTGAGTCTAACTGGAACCTGCTAAAGGAGTACACTCACATGCTTGCACGCACGCTGCTTTATCCGATACTACCTCCGTCCCACTAAGTTTGGGACAATTCAGTTTAAGATGTTTTGACCGACGATAAAGCAAACAGATGTCTGTCCGCACTCCAATTATTTTTAGAAAGAAAAAATTACATATTCTGAAACTATATTAAACACTTTACAAAGTCGCAAAAATCAGAATCAAATTTGATGAAAAAATTGATATATAAAGTAAGACATTAAGAGTGATTTGTGTTGACCAAGTGAATAGTGTCTAGGACAATCTTAGCGGGATGGAGGGAGTATTAGTTTATTTGTGCTTTGTCCACTATGACATTTGAGTTTTTCCTTGTGCAGATGTGGATTAAAGGAACTGAGTACAATGAGTACGGTCCATCGATTGTGCACAGAAAGTGCTTCTAATTCTTCGATAAACATTGTTTTCATATACGTTTCCTTTTTATGTTCACATGGGAAAATGATATTTTAGATATTTTGTGCTCAATAAAGTGATAGGTCATGATAAGTCTTGAGAGAGGCCTATAGTCAAGATGATAAAGGAAGTCTGGCCCCTGATACACCCTTGAGCTAGAGTTTCTTTCTTGGACCCTCAACTTGGGGAGACGCCAATGTGCATTGGGGTGCTCAGTTTTGGTGATAAGTTAATTTTCTTTTTGTTTTTGTGAGCTTTGAAGTTATAATAGAATATGAATCTCCATTTTGGTTCTTTTTTCTATTTTGATGGTCCATACCAGCATTCATAAATATTTACCTTATAAGCAACTTTTGATGCCGAGGTACCCAATTGAGTATGGTATTGTTACCAAATGCGATGACATGAGAAAATCTGGCACACACATTTTATGATTCCCTCTGTGCTGCTCCAGAAGAGCACTTGGTGCTCCTAAGTTCTAACTGAAGCTTCTCTTAATTAACCCTAATGCTAATTGTGAAAAAGTGACGGAGGTCATGTTTGAAAAATTCTGTACCCCCGCCATGTATATTGCTAATAACTAGGATGTTCTTTCCTTGTATTTGAGTGGTCTCACTACTGGTAAGTGGCACCATTAAAGATTCTCGTAGTTCGTTGGCTCTGGTTATTGTGTTGGTGTGTCACCAAAAGCATCGGCGGAGTTAGGGGGCCATGATGGCCCCAGGCCATCGCAAAATTTAAAATTGTTTTAAATATTAGTGTAATTTGTTGGGCATAAATCAAAAGGCTTTTTATTAATTGGTGTAATTCGTGGGGAATAAATCCAATTTGTAACTTTTAAATTTTTCTTGAAAAAAATCTTTGAACCTAAACTGTTAAATGTTAATTGAGATGGTAGCCTTCTCCAAAACTCGCGTTATGAGGATGCCAATATGCAGTGATCTGCTCGAATTAAATTATAAACTTATTGTTGATCCTTGGTGTTGTTGGTTGTTTAATTTCCCTTCCCAGACATAGTTTTGAACTCTGGTGAGGAGGTCATCACTCGCGTTGTACCAATTTATGAGGGCTACACTAGTGGAAAAACGCTGATTTGCGGCATCGGATACGCGGTGGTTATGGAGAAACCGCCACATATTATGCAAATTAAAATTTTCGAGGTACGCACGACGGTTTTTATATCAAAACTACCGCAAATAATTTAATTTATATTTTTTTTTTGAAAAAATCGGAATAAAATTGTGGCGGTTATTCCATTAAAAAACCGACGCATTCAACAAGAAAGAGTACTTCCAAACATGGGCGGCGGGTTTGAGTAAATGAACCGCCACTGATATTGGTAAAATGAAGTACGCGTGTCGGTTGCTAAATAACAACCGCCACAAATTGGTAGATATGTCTAACCTAAACATTTACTCCGCAGATCGCAGCTCCCATCAAACAAATACCCTAATCTTCATTCTAGGGCTCTTCAACGGCGGCTTCGATCTTCACGGACTGCTCCAGTATTAGCTTAATCGTGGCGACGAAGAGTATGAAGCGGTGGTCGATATCGAATGGAGGCGATGACAGCAAGGACTGCGACGACGCGCAGCGGTGGCGCGCAGCGACGACAGCAATGATGGCTACGATGGGCAGCGGAGACAGGAAAGACTGCGATGACAACAAGTTGAGGCGAAAATTTTCGTTTTTCCTGGTTCAGGCATCTCTCAAGTCTCAACCTCGCTCGATTTATGCTTCTTTTGGGTTCTAATTTATATTTATTTAATTTATTTCGTTTATAAGATTTAAGATTTAAGATATGATTTTATTGTTTTGTGTGTATGATAGGAATATTCAAATCATTTACATGTGATTCAATTTTCTTAATCGACTATATAACACTATAGTCATCTTTCCGAATGATATAGGCCTGAATTTTAAGCTTTTGTGATGGTGATAACATCTCATACCTAGCCAGAAAATCAAAAAGAGGAGGTACGTGGTGTAATATATTACTAGTATATTACTCCGTAAAATATATTTATTGTTTCTTTACTCTGTATGAGACTCTGTTATACTCATACATTGGCATTTCTTGTACAACACCGTCATCTCAGAGTTAAATTGAGGACAATAGAAATGATGCTTCTTAACCATTGATTTGGAGTAATTAGGAGATTCATTTGCCCAATTCGCTGCCTACTTCACCGTCTAATCTGCTGCATACTTCGTGGAGTACCTAATTCGCTACCTGGGTCATTTGGATCATGAAGTCCCTAATGTATACAATCACTGTGAATGTGTGCATATGGTTAGTTTCTTGTTGTTGCTTTTCCATAGTGTACCTACTTTTATTGTGACATAGAGGGTGTGATTCCTAATTTACCTAACAAGTTTGAATTTATGGTTTGCTTGGCTCAAGTATGTCAAGGTAACCAGCTTGCGTTCCTCCACAACAAGTGAAAACTGATCCATTGATCGTGTTTATCGAAGGTGTTATTTGCGTTCAAGGCCCCTTCTTTTATCTCTTATGAAAATTTGAATTTATTTCTGTTTCTATATTGCACTTTTTGTTGCTGTTTATCCTTTGAAGTCGTTTCTATTTCCCATGCACGTTACTTGCCTTAAGCTGATAATTATTCTATTAACATATATGCAAAGGCATATAATTGTCAAACATAGCATACTAAAGTGATATGTTTAGTGTGCTCATTATTATTTATTTGGAAGTAATTTGTGCTCATTATTAGTTAAATGTGCCGCTATATATTGTGTGCTTATTATATGGTTAGTAGTGGGAACTCTTCTGTTTTTTGAAGTTACAAAAATCAAGTGCAGATGTAATTTGAAAAGTACCGCAGATGTGATTTTAAATTCCATCTTCACTAACAAGTTGATCTCTCTTGCAGATTCTGTTGCTGGAGAAGTTAAATTATTTCTGCCAACTGATGCGATTCTCCCAGGTTCATCTATGATCATTATATTGGCGATGTTATTATTTAATTAAGTTCTTATTAAAGAATGTTAATAGTTATTTAGTTTTCTTTATTGATTTGTTAGACCGTTAATTGTTAATTTATTTGGTTATTCATAAATTATATTTAATATTTATTTCAGGGTTGGATTTGAAGAGAGTCATATTGAAGAAATATATGAATTTCATGATATGTGGTGTGTAATTTTTCTTGATGTACAAATGGAAGTTAAGACAACTTCGTATCACTGGTGTCTAAATTTATGTCTAATGTCTTTAACAGAGAACCCCTTCACATCTTGAGTACTTGGAATGTATAAATATCAAAGTGGCATGGAGGAAAATCAAAACAAAGTGCAAAGAAAAGGTACAATGAAACAAGACTCGTAGAATTATTCATATCTTTCCTGCAATCCATTAACAAATTTCATATTGAAATTATATCAAACGAAATTATATCATAGTGTGCTCATTATTATTTATTTGGGAACTATTCTGTGTTTTATAGTTGAATACTTGAATGTGCCCATTATATTGGAATAAGGGGAACTCTTCTATTTTTTTTAGTTATAAATTAAAATCAAGTGCGAATGTAATATGAAAAGCAGTGCGGATGAGATTTTGAATTCCATCTTAACAAACAAGTTGATTTCTCTTGCAGATTATGTGGTTTGAGTAAGTTAGATTATTTCATGCTTTCAGCCAATTGAGGCAATTCTTTCAGGTTCATATCTGATCATTATATAACATTCGATATGTTAATACTTAATTAAGTACCGAGTAGCTAATTAAAGAATGTTAATAGTTAGTTAATTTTGTTTATTGATTTACTAAAGAGTATCAATTGTTAATTTACTTTGTTTTTAAGGAACTATGTTTAATATATTTCAGGATTGGATTTGAAGATGAGAGTGAAGAAATAAGAATTCCTGAGATGTGGAAGTTAATACAACATCTTAATGTAGTTAGTCCTTGTGATGTAGCTTAATTGTTATTTAGATGTGTAACTTTGACAAGAAGTCTTTGTACAAAGTATTAATTCTAAAGTTTAATTAAAACTTACGTTTTGATGTATCAATGAGTTTTCAATTGAAAGCCATGATTGATTATGTTGTTATGTGTTGTAGATTGTATGGGTTTATATTTCTATTAATTAAAATAGGTATATATCATATTTTTGAAAAAATTACAAAATTTAAAATATGCGGCGGTTCTTTCGTTAATAACTGCTGCACATTTGAAATTTTTATTTTTAATTTTAAATCAGCGGCGGTTTTTATGCTAATAACTGCCACCCATAATGTTTTGAAATTAATGAATATGCGGCGGTTCTGATAGTAATAACCGCCGCACGTTATTTAATTTTCAATTTTTTTAATTAATTAAATATGCGGCGGTTTTTATACTAATAACCGCCGCGCGTTTTTTATTTGCGTCAGTACCCGTTTGCGGCGGTCAAAACCGCCGCGCATGGCTCTCCAGAACCGCCGCAGATGACGTTTTTTGCACTAGTGCTATGCTCTTTGGACTCTGGTGAGGAGGTCATCACTTGCGGTGTACCAATCTATGAGGGCTATGCTCTTCCATGTGCCATGGAAAAATCTATCATAAAGACAACCAACATCAATTATGCCCTTTCTTTTGGTATATGTTGCGCAATCTGTATTCATGGGCTCCTTGTATGATTAAGTGGTGTTGACTTGTGAGTGACCGTCACTCAGTCATACGGCGGTTGTATATGCGCTTATATGCGGTCTGGGGCATGACATAATCTAAAGGGAAAATGGAAACTAATAATCCAACCTTTTAGCGGTCTTCTTACAATAATCCAACCTTTTGGTTATTCATGAATAATCCAACCTTTGCACCTCATCTTCATTCACTGGTCCCTGACCGGTTGATGACCTGCTATTCCAAGCTATTTTCTTATCTTTGCAAATCATTATACCATAAATCTCATCTTTCACAAAGATAATATTTTGCAAAGATAAGAAAATAACTTGGAATAGTAGGTCATTAACCGACCAGGGACCAATGAATGAAGATGAGGTGCAAAGGTTGGATTATTCATGAATAATCAAAAGGTGGGATTATTGAAAGAAGACCGCTAAAAGGTTGGATTATTAGTTTCCATTTTCCCTAATCTAAATCTAATCTAATCTAAAAACTTATAAACACCAATGATGGTTAGGGCATTTTAGGAATGATAAAAATGTCGGTGTAACACTTAAGCAAAATGTAGTTGTACCACATGTTTCAGGTATTGTACTAATTGTTTTGATATCCCCGGTTATCTACTTCCGTTAAAAGTAAAACTTGGACGACGTGTGTGTAGCCTGTCTATATTCCATTATACTTCCATTTAGTTTTATTAAGCCTTCCTATTTTTTCCCCATTAAAGTAACTACGTAGTACGTACTACGCAAAGTCACAAACTATCAATCGTGCTCCAGAAAGAGGTTTTCATTATGTCTTCTTCATGGTGTGTTCATCCATTAATTTCATAAATTAGGTAAATTTGAGTATTATGGAAATTTGATGATTAGTTTTTACTTTTTGTCTACCGACAGTCATGATGATTTGTGAAATTGTGCTCTTAGATAAAATGACTGGGATGTACGGCTTATTCTTCATCTCATGTAATCTATATCTCAAAGGAATAATGAAAGTAACCGGAAAATTAATAAATCTGGTTTTGTTGGTCTGCTACAAGTTTGCTGAAGGATCATTTGCTTTGTCATGTTTTGTTATTATGTTATTAGATTAGATAAGATAAATCATGTTATTGGAGTTGATGAACGATTAATTTTATTTGTTGGTAAAAAACCATTAACGTAACAAATAATGAGGAGAACTAACTTTTAATAGTTAATTGGGAAAAGGTGCAAAGAGGCCCATGTACTAACCAAAAAAGGTCAAATAAGCCCTTATTTAGGAGGCTCTGTCCGGCCGTCGCCATTTGGGGTGGTTTCCGGTGGAATTTTTTGATGAATTTTTTTTAGCATCGTATTCATTAAGTCTAGTTTACTCATACCAAATTTTAGCTAAAACTTCAATCGGGAAGGTATTCAAATGATTTCTTGAAAATAACTGCGCAGTTAGAAACACAGTTATCTTAGCTGTATCATTTGAATGCCTTCCCGATTGAAGTTTTAGCTGAAATTTGGTATGATTAAACTAGACTTGATGAATAAGATGCTCAAAAATTTGCATCAAAAAATTCCACCGGGAACCACCCCAAATGACGACGGCCGGACAGAGCCTCCTAAATAAGGGCTTATTTGACCTTTTTTTGTTAGTACATGGGCCTATTTGCACCTTTTCCCTAGTTAATTTGGATTGAAGTTGTTTGGATCTTGAGGAAGAGATGCTTTGAAAGGTTTAGTATACATATATATAGAATAAATCTCACTTTTGGTCCTACGAGTTTGCTGTCAATTCCACATTTAGTCCACGTTTTTCACTTTGTGCACTTTTGGTACTTGACTAATGTTTTTTTACCATTTGTGGTCCTTTTCGGGTGATTTTAATATCCGGAAACGGACCATATATGGGCGAAAACACAATATTCATGTATCAAAAGTGGACAAAGTGAAAGATGTGGACTAAATGTATGTGGAATTGACACCAAACTCGGAGGACCAAAAGTGGAATTTATTCCATATATATATATATATATATATATATATATATATATATATATATATATAGAGAGAGAGAGAGAGAGAGAGAGAGAGAGAGCGCTCTTCATGTCAGGCCAGCTTGACGGGCTGCCCCGTCCGGCCGAGCCCGTTTCGGCATCTTCCCGGTGGAATTTTTTGATGAAATTTTTTGAGCATGTTCCTCGTCAAGTCCAGTTTGTCCATAGCAAATTTCAGCTCAAAATTCAATCGGGAAGGTCGTCAAATGATTTTTGCAAGTTAACTGGTCCGGAAAATACATATTCCGGACCAGTTAACTTGCAAAAATCATTTGACGACCTTCCCGATTGAATTTTGAGCTGAAATTTGGTATGGACAAACTAGACTTGATTAGGAACATGCTCAAAAAATTTCATCAAAAAATTCCCTTGGGAAGGTGCCCAAACGGGCTCGGCCGAACGGGGCAGCCCGTCAGACCGGCCTGACATGAAGTTTTCTCTCTATATATATTGAGTAATAAATTATTTTTTCAAAGGAAAATGGGTGATTCAATGTTCAATCATCGCCTATTTTGGTTCTTGAAGTATTAAGAAATTAGACACACATGTCAAGATATATATGACGTGCACTTTGTCGTGAGTGCACTCAAAATAAATCGATACTAACACTTATACGTAGTATAGGTGAAGTAGAGTTCGTATCCACAGGGAAATGAATAACTTTCTTTTTATGTAAATAGTAAATAAAAGGGGTTTTTTGATTGTTGAGTGATTTAATTAAATTAAACACGAAGATGAACGAGTTATATGGGATTAAATTCAAGAATAAAAGGGACTTGGTCTTGCTACTTTCCACTTGTTGATATATTTTAGTCGATCATTGTTATATCTATAACTTATCCCCTCTCGAATACTCAATCGAGGAGTATATCCAATTCATCGAGGGTAGTTATTAACAACGACCGTTCATTAATAACCCTTACTATTAACCAAATATAGAACAACGCCGTATACCGGTTTAATAGTAGCATTTAACCTCTTTAACTCCTTGATGAAATCAATTGAGATTGATAACCTCAACACAACGGTTTCGGTTTAACCAACAAAATTAATCCCTCTTAAGTTTATTAACCACGACCGTGTATTAATAAACCGAAGTTACTTACTTGTGAAACCATCAACGTTTAACCATCGGTTCGTTGATCGTTCCTAGTAATAATCAATGTCGGAACGTTAACTAATCGTCACTTAGCCACCCTCCAACATTAATATAGAATGAGATTAAGGGAAGATTTAATAATCAAGAGGAGAAAGTAAGAAAATAACTCACAACTTTAATAATCAACAAGCTTCAAGAGGAAAACCAAGAAATGGAAGTTTAACTCCTCATTTGGAGACTAAACATGCTATAAAAATATAAGAAATTACTATTCTAAACTGAGCTTAAGTATATGGAAGAAGGGATGTCCTTTTGTGAAGGAAGAAGGGTGTATTTATAGGGAAATGAAGGTGGCAGGATCATGTACCCGACCGGGTGTTTGAGGTACCTGATCGGGTACTCGGTTGGTTCCGAGAAATGAGAAAACATCACCTCATACCCGACCGGGTGTGTCGGTATACCCGATCGGGTATGAGATCGGATTTTTAAGATATTTTGTTGCCACGATCCTTTGTTTTCCGGGATTTGATTTGGACAACGAAATCGGGTCAATACCCGAACGGGTATAACAAAGACCCGACCGGGTGTTGGAACTCTTTTCCAAATCAATTTTTGATCTTGTTTCCTTGCACACCTTTTGGTCTTTGGGATCCATTTCTTGATCCTTTGAGTGCTTTCAACCTGTCCTATGCTCAGAAAAATCCTAATCTAAACCATTTACATCAATTTAAATAAAACAAAACATTACACCAAAAGTGTGTAATTTCCAAGCTAGTAAATCACAAAACTAATTAAAAATGCACAAGGTCAAATGGAAATTACAAACAAATCAACTCCCCCATACTTAGTCTCTTTACTCGTCCTCGAGTAAAGTCACATGTTTCAAAAGTTTCAAGTCCTCAAAAAGTTCATAATCAATAAGTGAAAGCAAAAAGGCCACCAAGGATCAACATGAACTTAATCATTGAGTATTTGGCTCAAAGAAAAGGTGTTCTCTTGGGTTTCATGACCTTCTATGCTCCTTGATTTTTCTTCCTCCTCTTTGCATCTTCAAGAGATCAAAATGATGTCCTGCAAAAACAAATATATCTCTCATATCTCTCATTTTGCCTAGGAGCCTTTTCAGGTTTTCATCCTAGCTTCTCTTTGTATTTTTCATCCTTTCCACTCACTCATTTCTTTTTAAAGCCCTTTTTGCTCTATGTTGTAAAAACCGGACCGGTGAGCGACCCGGTCATGTGACTGGGTCACGGGTCAACCCGGACCCGGAGGGTCAACCCGGTTAAAGCCAGAAACCGGTCAACGATTATACGTCTATATAATAATAAACATATAATTATATACACTCTCATTATATATTTTTATTTGTATTGTACATTTATATTATAATTTGGCATGATTTTCATTCTTAAATAAATATATAAATATATTACATAGTTTTTCTTTTTAGGGAATTGAAATTGCAATTTTATTGGTTTAAAAAATGCATTAAAATTAAAAAAGAAATTATTGTTTTTTTGGAAAAGACCGAAAACCGGGTTTTCCCGGGTTTTTTGGGTTTCTTGGGTCGGGTCCGGATCGGTTTTTTTCGGGTCAGCCGGGTTTTTCCGGTTTTTGACCATTTTCGGGTTTTGAAGAAACCGAACCGGATTTTTGTCCAGGTCACCGGGTTCCGGGTCAACCCGGCCGGGTCGGGTCGGTTTTTTAAACATAGTTTTTGCTTAGATTGCCCGTTTTTGGGTTTTCAACCTAACTAGCATTTCTTTTATTTATTTTTTTTTTTTTTTGTTTTTTTGTTTTTTTTTTTTAAAAAGGGAAATTACAAAGTGAAATTACCAAAAAAAGAAATTTACATACCAATGAGCAGTCCTTCCCCCCTTCCTAATCCAGACACGGTCCCTAGTGTCCTCCTTCTCCGCCATAGTAGCTACCTCCGAATCCTTCACCTATGTCGGCATCTCCCATCGTGGTATCAACGCCCGTCCCGTCATCAAAGCCCCCACCACCGGAGCCGGATGCTCCAAATGTACCCCAATAAGAGGGGTCATACCAAGAGGGTGGAGGAGGAGGTGTAGCCATGGATGCATAACCGCCATGATGGGCCATGTAGGCGTAAGTAGGGCCATACATCCGTCGATAGTCTTCTTCATATCTCCGGTTGTCGTCTTCCCTTTGCTCTTCCAAACGTTAAAAACCCGTTTGTTGTTCTCGCCGGTATTGACCTACTTCTTCTCTAAGTTGGTCAAATTTCCCCCCCATTGTGCTAAAGTCCGTGCTCATAGTTTGGAAACCGGCAAGGATTTATTGGAAGTAGTCGGTTGGGGGTGGGTTTTGAGGTTGGTTGGGAAGATTTGGTGGGGCATTTTGTTGGTTCACGGGTGGGTTCGGTTGATCCTGTTGCTCGGGTTGGTCTTGGAGGTGGGGTGGTATGGCATTGGGAAGTAGGTAGTGAGTGACATGATTGCGGGGTTCGTTGTACAAAAACGGAGGTAGTTCGGAGGAGGGGATGGGGAAATACCTTATGGGTTTCGGATGGATGTGCCATCTGTAGAATTTTCTTCCGTCTTCATTGTAGTGAGAGTTGGAAAGGCATTGCGCACTACTAAGGAAACCAAGGCTCATTAAACAGTAATCGGGTATAGGGGAGTTATCCGTATACCCGAATTTTGTTGCTAGGTGCATGATCACTCCCCCACAAACAATTTTTCCACTAGCTTTGCACTCTTTGAGTAAGTGTGCCCACATCATGCTACAAATATCAAAATACTCGGCTCGGTAGTACAAAGCATTTGTGAGGATACACACATCTCCCATCCTCACATGGTGGTTATTTGGGCGTCCAAACAAACAATTGGCCAGAAATTTCAAGAAGATTCGGAAAATTGGGTGTTGAACGTGACTAACGGTCAGTTTTCCCGAATCAACAGTCGTTTCTCCAGTCAATTTCATCCATAAATCATGGCCATAAATGGTATTTTCAGAAACTTTTTCATTCAAAGGGGCGGGAAGACCAAAATGTGCTGCAAATTCACGTTTGGTTATGGTGTGTTTCTTATTGAACAACCTAAACGTGACTTTGCTTTCTTTCAAATCATCCTCATTCTCAACAAATTTAGCGGAACTCATGAATTCAAAGATAATGCGCTCATTGGAGACATATTGCAACCCAAAAATGAGACCCATATGCAATTTGTTGAACAATTGTTCCATAATCACAAATAAATTCAACGCACGGAGAGTGTCATGGCACATAAAACGGGAAGGATGAACTTGCCTATTGATGTGTTTGATGAACTTTTCCCTTTGTGAGCCATTTGTAAGGACAACGTCTTCAAAGCCCGGAATAGGAGCCGTGGAGGAAGAGTTTTCACCTTGTGGCCTTTTTGGAGCCATTTATGAAGCAAAAATCGAGGTTCTTGGAGGATGGGGGTAGGGTTTCGGGTTTTTGGGGATTTTGGGGAAAAGATGGAGATTTATGGGTATGAGGTTGAAGAGGATGGTGAGGGGATGATTTTGGTGGTGATAGGAGTGGATTTGGTGGATTTTTGAGGTAGAAATCGAAGCTTTGAGGTTCGAAAATGGGGGTTTGGGAAGAGGGAGTTCGAATGTTTTGAGATAAATGGGGAAGATGAAGCGGTTTGGGGTATTTGGGGTTGAAAAATCGGCCGAGTACCCGATCGGGTACCCCGTCAAACCCGGTCGGGTATAACAATTTTGTACTGTATTTCGAAGGGTTTACCCGATCGCGGGTTTAGCATACCCGGTCGGGAAAATTAGGCAGTGTCTTCAAGACTTGAAAATCTACGCATACCCGACCGGGTGTAGTCCCTCACCCGCTCGGGTGTTTCATTTTTGTGCTTGATTTGAAAATTTTACCCGATCGCGGGTTTAGCATACCTGGTCGGGAAAATTAGGCAGTGGCTTCCAGACTTGAAAACCTACGCATACCCGACCGGGTGTAGTCCCTCACCCGCTCGGGTGTTTCATTTTTTTTTCTTTTTTTTTTTTGTTTTAAACTCACACTCTACTTGATAAAATGATACAGAAAACATACCTTGCTTGGATTGCCTCCCAAGAAGCGCTTTGTTTAACGTCGTGGCTCGACGATATCTTCGTTTCTCCTTTATCCATAGACCAGTTCAGAAAGGTCTATGATCTCCACGTTCTTGTGTTGAAAACCCTCAAAGAAGGGTTTTAGTCTCTGTCCGTTCACTTTGAGCACTTCTCCCGTCTCCGGGTCTTCAATTTCCACCGCCCCGTGTGGATAGATTTTGACCACTTTGTATGGTCCGGTCCAACGGGATCTCAACTTTCCCGGGAATAGACGAAGGCGTGATTGAAATAGGAGGACTTTGTCATAAAGTTTAAAATCCTTCCTTATGATCATTTTATCATGCCACTCCTTCGTCTTTCTTTTGTAAATCTCCGCATTGTCATAAGAATCCAGGCGGAGTTCTTCCAATTCTTGTAATTGGAGCTTCCTATGTATACTGGCCTCGTCAAGATTGAGGTTGAATTCCTTTACCGCCCAATATGACTTGTGTTCAAGCTCTACGGGAAGGTGACAAGCTTTTCCAAACACAAGTCTATAAGGTGACATACCGATTGGAGTTTTGTAGGCGGTTCGGTATGCCCAAAGTGCATCATCAATGCGTATACTCCAATCCTTCCTGTTCAGGTTCACTGTTTTCTGGAGTATGGATTTCAACTCCCTATTCGAGGTTTCCGCTTGGCCATTGGTTTGAGGGTGGTAAGCGGTGGAGATCTTGTGAGTCACACCATATTTCTTGAGTAGGGATCCCACAATTTTATTACAAAAATGTGTGCCTCGATCGCTTATGAAAATTCGAGGGACCCCGAACCTTGAAAATGTGTGTGATTTGAGGAAACTTGCTACCACCTTGGCATCATCAGTTTTTGTTGCTTTTGTCTCCACCCATTTGGAGACATAATCTACCGCAAGTAGGATGTAGATGTTACCTTGAGAGTTTGGGAAAGGTCCCATGAAGTCAATACCCCATGCATCGAAAATCTCACAGAAAAGCATGGGGTTTTGTGGCATCTCGTTCCTCCTTGAGATGTTGCCCGCTCTTTGGCAATTGTCACAAGATTGACAAAAGCCATGTGCATCCCGGAATAGACTCGGCCACCAAAAACCACTTTCAAGAATTTTCATTGCCGTCCGTTTCGGGCCGAAATGTCCTCCACAAGCATAAGAATGGCAAAACTCTATAATGTGAGCTATCTCATATTCGGGGACACATCTTCGGATTATTTGATCCTTACAATGTTTCCACAAATATGGGTCATCCCACACATAGAGTCTTGAGTCCATTTTTAATTTTTCTTTTTGAGTTTTTGAGAATTGTGGAGGAAATTTGCCGGAAACGAGGAATTTTACAATGTTTGCGTACCATGGTTGTATGACTTTGATGGAGAAAAGAGTTTCGTCCGGGAATTCGCCTTTGATGAGATTTGTGTGAAGATCTTCAATGTCTTTGTGAGGAATGAGTCGGCTTAAATGATCGGCCACCAAGTTCTCCGCTCCTTTCTTGTCTTTTATCTCCAAATCGAACTCACTTAATAGAAGGACCCATCGAATGAGTCTTGGTTTGGCCTCTTTCTTTGTCATGAGGAAACGGAGGGCGGCATGGTCGGTGTAAACAATAACTTTCGTTCCAAGAAGGTAGGAACGAAACTTTTCCAAAGCAAAGACTACCGCTAGCATTTCTTTCTCGGTGGTGGAGTAGTTCTTTTGAGCTTCATTTAAAGTCGAGGAGGCATAGTAGATTACATGAGAAGCCCTCCCGACTTTTGGGCCTAAAACAGCTCCCACCGCATAATCGCTTGCATCACACATGATCTCAAAAGGAAGAGACCAATCAGGGGCTTGAATAATTGGTGCAGTTACTAACCTTGCTTTCAAAGTGTTAAAAGCCTCCTTGCATTCATCATTGAGATCAAATTCCACCTCCTTTTGCAAAAGTTTGCATAAGGGAGATGAGATTTTGGAGAAGTCTTTGATGAACCTTCTATAGAATCCGGCATGTCCAAGGAAAGAGCGGATGTCCCGTACATTTGTTGGGTACGGGAGCGTTTGGATGACATCAATCTTGGCCTTGTCTACTTCAATGCCTTTTGAAGAGATCACATGCCCAAGAACAATCCCTTGTTCCACCATAAAGTGGCATTTTTCAGAATTTAGGACAAGGTTTGATTCAATGCAACTTTTTAGCACAAGAGTGAGATGGTAGAGGCAAGTGTCAAAAGAGTCCCCATGAATTGTGAAATCATCCATAAAGACCTCCATGAATACCTCCACAAATTCGGAGAAGATGCTCATCATACACCTTTGAAAGGTGCCCGGTGCGTTGCATAATCCAAAGGGCATTCGTCGGTAGGCAAAAGTGCCAAATGGACATGTGAATGTTGTTTTCTCTTGGTCCTCCGGGGCTATTGGTATTTGGAAATACCCGGAGTAACCATCAAGAAAACAATAGAACTTATGCCCCGCTAGTCTCTCTAGCATTTGATCAATGAAGGGCAATGGAAAGAAGTCTTTTCTAGTTACCGAATTGAGCCTTCGGTAGTCAATGCAAACTCGCCACCCGTTTTGAATTCGGGTGGGTACCATCTCGCCTTCTTTGTTCTCAATGACCGTCACTCCAGTCTTCTTTGGCACCACTTGGGTTGGACTCACCCATTTGCTATCGGAAATGGGAAAGATGATTCCCATTTGAAGCAACTTGATCACCTCCTTTTTCACCACCTCCATCATGGGTGGGTTCAATCTTCTTTGCGGTTGCCTCACCGCTTTGGCCTCATCTTCGAGTAAGATCCGGTGCATGCATGTGGATGGGCTAATGCCTTTAATGTCGGCAATAGACCATCCAATGGCCAACTTGTACTCCTTGAGGACCGCAATCAATCTTTCCTCTTGTTCTTGGGCCAAGGCATTTGAGATAATCACCGGTAGAGTGTGATTTTCGCCCAAGAACACATGTTTCAAATTTTCAGGGAGTGGTTTTAATTCCACCTCCGGTGCCTGCAAAACAGATGGTAGCGGCTTCTCGCTCGGAATGGTTAGTGGGAGGGCTTTAGAGCCCGGTGGCAAAAGTGGGAGTTGATTTAACTCCGCCACCATAACCTTCATGTTATTTGACATAGAGTATTCCAAAGTGAACTTCTCTACATCATTCTCAATTGAGCTTAATATTTCATCTTTTTCCTCAACTTCAAATACATCTTGGACCCAAGTGTCACAAATGTCAATGGAAAAAAGGGAGTGATTATCGGTGGGATATTTCATGGAGTCATAGATATTAAATTCAACTTTCTCACCATCGAACTCCATGGTTAATATTCCACTAAAGACATCAATTTTTGCTTTGGCCGTCTTTAAAAAGGGTCTTCCTAATAAAATAGGGACTGCATTTTTATCGTTCTCCATTTCGAGAACGTAAAAATCAGCGGGAAAAATTAAATTATCCACCATGACGAGTACATCCTCTACTACACCTTTCGGGTAAGCATTGGATCTATCGGCAAGTTGGATAACAACCCCCGTTTCATGTAAAGGGCCTAGTTCTAGGGACTTATATAGAGAATATGGGATGACATTAATTGATGCTCCCAAATCTAACATAGCCCTAGAAAAACTAGAATTTCCAAGTTTACATGGTATAGTGAACATTCCCGGGTCACTATACTTTTTAGGCAGTTTCTTTTGAAAAACGACCGACACTCTTTCGCTTACTTGGATTTTATGCTTGCCATTTAATTTGTGTTTCCTTTTAATTGTGCAAAGCTCTTTTAAAAACTTTGCAAACCTAGGAACATCTTTTATTAAATTGAGAAGAGGAATATTTACCTCACATTTGCTGAAGGTCTCATAGATATCTTTGTCATTGTTGTATTTGCGGTTGTCCTTGAGAGCCTCCGGGAAAGATGGTACCGGCTCGTATGAATCGAGCGGTGGAAACTTCCTTTGAGGTGTGATTTCCTCCTCCTTCTCCTCTTCATTTTGAGGATTTGTGCTTGTTACCAAGATATCCTCCTCCTCCTCTCCAACATGGCTCTTTGCTTTTGCGTTAGCCATAACCAATTCTTTTCCACTTCTCAAAGTGACCGCGTGAGCCTGTTGCCATGGATTCGGCTCTGTTTGAGATGGGAGTCTTGCCGAATCCTTAGCTTCAAGCCTACTCACGGCATTTGAGATTTGGCTCATTTGATTTTCCAAGTTGTGGATGCTAGATTTTGTTGTTTCTTGGAATTGGGTCACACTTTGTTGCATCGTGGCCATGTTCATGGCCAGTGATCGAATCATGTCTTCAGTGGACATGCTCGAGTTCGATGTTTTCCCTTGTTGTTTATATTGTTGAGGGGGAGGGTTTGATTGTTGAGGAGGTTGAGAGTTTCCGTACCTTAAGTTGGGATGATCTCTCCATCCCGGATTGTAGGTGTTTCCGTGAGGATCGTACCTCCTTTGGCCTTGGAAACCCAAAGCATTGACTTGCTCGGGGTTCTCCTCTTGAAGTGTTGGGCAGGAATCGGTGGGATGCCCTTGTGTCGAGCATATGCCGCAGACCTTGACTTCTTGGGTTTTTGGATTCAAAAGAAAATCTTTAACCAAAGAAGTCAAGCCGGCCACTTGACTTTCCAACGAGTTGTTGGATTCCGCTGCCATAACTCTTTTTGATGATGACCTCCCATTGTAGTGTCTTGAGTTTTCGGCTAATTCCGAAATGAGGTCTCTTGCTTGGGAAGGGGTTTTGTTAACAATACCCCCTCCGCATGCCGCATTCACCATGCGTCTATCTTGGTCAACAAGCCTGTTGAGGTTTATTCCTTCAACCCCCGGGTCCAACACGTAAGCCCAAGGATTTCGAGTGGAGTGCGTGTGATTGATCTAGCCCAACAAGCAGATGATATGGATTATAGAGAACAAGTAATAGCAAGTAAGTGATTAGGTATTATTATCTCTTAATAACTCCCTAATACAATACTTTTCGCTAAGGCTCCGTCGGCCGTTCGTCTTACCAAGCAGTAGAAGTGCTGCGAGTAAGAATGCTATAGCTAGAGTGCTAATAATAGAAAGTTGCCAACCCTTTACAATGAAATAAATGCTTCTATTTATACCCGCCAATGGGCAGGTGGCTATGCTGACGTGGAGGCCTGTGGACCGCTTGTGCCCCAACCACCAAATCTTCAGCATTAAATGCACTTCCCGCCAGAATCTAGGTTTCCCGCCTAAATAATGGGGACGTTCGTCCGCCTGGGAAGCGGGCCGGATCGCTCCAAGTGATCCTCAAGAGGTTTCGGCTGTTCGTCTCCTGGCCTTGATGGATTCTCACCATGTGGACTGGGTTTCCTCCGATGACTATGGGCTTGCTCAGGAGACGTTCGTCGTCACCCCCTGGTAGCCCGTGGTCCTGCTCCTTGTCCCTGCGTAGACGTTCGTCGGGATGGGTCGTTGGGCCTGAACTCCCAATCCCAGACGTTCGTCCCTCCCCAAGGAATATGGGCCTGCGGCTGGCCTTGTGGCCTGATTGGACGCACGTCTAGTGAAGAAAGGGTTAGTGGGCCGGACCTCGGCTTGGGCCCTTAACCCAACACAAGTCCCCCACTTCTGATGTTCTGAGCATGCGCAGGACATAAGGAAGTATAAATCCCCTCGAAGTAGACGTTCGTGTCTTGATACTTATGTTTTATTGCATCTGGTGGAAGCGTATGCTCGTGGTCATGGTGCTTAACAGCTGTCGACGGTTCAGGAAACGAGGTGACGGCTGCTGTGGCGGCGGTGCATTTTCCGAGGAAATGTCATCATTACGCTTCCGCTCCACGCACAGCGCGTGAGCCGGAATACGCTCCCCGCCACGTGTCAGCCCCTCGTTGGCTCCCTCACTGGTGTTTCTCCTATAAATGCCGGGTTTCCCCTCTGGATTAGGGTTCCCGATTTCTGCCCTCTTGCTTCCGAATCTCCGCAGCTCTTCAAGCCTTCTCCCGCTTTCAAGCTCGGCTAACCCCTTTCTAAGGTAATTTCCATACTCTGCTTCTTTTCCTTGTCTTGAATTCTCGTCGAGATGGTTTCGATGGAGATCTCGTCAAGTTCCGATTCGGGTTCATCGGGTTCCTCCTCGGGCTCCTCTTCCGACTCCGGTTCACGCTCTTCGGGCGAGACTAGCACTTCCGGTAGTTCCGGCTCGGCCCCTACCGTGGGAACTGTTCAGGCCGGGGAAACCCAAATCGGTGTTGTTAAAACTGTCCCTGGTGAGGAGGGTGCTGATTCGGGAGAGCAAGACAATATGGCCCTCGATGTGGTGGACCCCGTGGCCGACGTCGGGGAACAGGAGTCTGCTAGTGAGGACGGTCGTCCGGACGGATATGACTCTGGGGTCGAGGCCCAGGATGGTTCTGACATCGAAGTCTTTGATCTTGGGCTAAAGATAGATGTGGAGAGGCATCTATGCCCGATCAAGAATGTCCTCTGCCACGAGCAGATCTTCTCGCCGGTAGCCCTCAACAAGCTCAAGGTGTTCTTCCCCCCTCCGTCCGTATACAGCCTTCGTGGCGCAACCCACGTGATGAGGAGACGCCCAGGGATGATTATGGTGCTCCTGGACTCCATCGAGGCCGGGCTACGCTTCCCTCTCCATCCGTTCTTTGTGGAATTCTTCTGTTGTTACCAGATAGCCCCCGCACAACTCATGCCGAATTCCTATCGGTGGCTCTCCGCCTTCCTAGTCCGTTGCAAGGACAATGGGGTCACCGCCACTTTGGATCTGTTCCATTACTTCTACCGGCTCACCCCCCAAAACTCCGATGGTTTCCTGAGCATCGCAGCCCGTCCGAAGCGGAGGTTGTTCAGCGGAGCACCGAGTTCCATCCATGATTGGAAGAACCGGTTCTTCTTTGTGCGGTACGCGGACGCTCGTCTGCCACTACGGTGGAATGGCTATCCGCCCAAGATAGGGTCCCCGGAGCTGACCGACGATCTGGAAGAAGGCATCAGGAAGATCTCGACGGGCGGCGTCCGGCCCTTAGACGACTTCCTAACTTTTGAGGCACTTTCCGCGGCAGGAATAGGTACCGCCCATACTCTCGGGCATCTTCCCTCCTACGCTCGTCTCGGGGTACTGGGCGGTCCTGACCTCCGAGGTGAGTCATTCATGACGCTCGTCCATCTAACATATTTCCCATTTTCCTTTCAGGTCTCCCCCTGACCCAAGAACAAATGAATCACGAGAAGCTCCTCAGGACGAGGAAAGGCAAAGGCGCTGCTGCTGATGCTGCCCTTGCCAAAGCCAAGATCGCCCAAACAGCAGATTCTAACTCCTCTGCCTCCCAGGCCGATCGTCGCACGGCGGAGGCGGAACAGCACCTCATTGCCACGGTGATGGCGCAGGGGTCCCAGGCCCCAATCCTTAATCCTGGCGTTCCTGAGGTCGTGGCACCTCTGCAGGCCGTCCATCCCCATGAGGGAGAGAAGGCGAAGGACAAGAAGCCCAAGAGGCCCCGGGGGGCTTCCTCTTCGGCCCCCGAAGAGCAGGAGTTGACCCCTTCCTCCCTTGGGCGTCCGGCTCATGATGTCTGGCAGGAGATTGCCTCTCTGGTCGGCGTGGAAATGCCTCCCCGGACGTCTTCGGAGGCCTCCAACGCGGTTCTGGCCGCCGCTCTTCAGTATTGCCTCGTTGGGCAGTAGATTTCCGTATTCCGTTGATTTGAAGTCTCATCCTCTGTGTCTATTTTGTAGGTTGGACTCTCTACGCTGCAGGCCGAGGCTGCTCGGGATGCCGATGCCCTTCAGGCCAAGAATAAGGCAGATGCGGCCCTGAAGAAGGCGAGAGAGGCCGCTCGTCTTCAGGAGAAGGAGCTGGCGGCCAAGGACAAAGAACTGCAGGCCGCCCTGAAGGTAGCCCGCGAGTCCTCCGCGAAGCTCGCGGTTCTGGAGAAGGCCGGGTTCAAGCTCGTCCCAGCTCTCCCTGCTCCCAAGGACGAGGCCCCTGAATGGCTCGTCGATGATACCGGGTATCATAACTCTGGGGCTTTCATGATCGCCGCCCAGAGGTATCTCGGTGGTGCTTTCGGTGATGTATTCGCCGCCGAGCTGCAGAAGCGTGCGCCGAAGGATCGGCTCAAGTTCGGGGTCCAGGTTCTGGAGAGTGCCCCCCTAGCCGAGAAGTTCCTGTATGATGTTGGGGATAGCTCCTTTGTCATCGGCTACAACGAGGGGGTAAAGGCCACATTGCCGGTCTTCGCCGCTCTTCAGGGTCCCGGATTCGATCTGGCCCAGCACACCACGGACCCGGAGTTGATACGGGCAGTGGGCAAGCTGGAGAGGGACGCCCGGCGGGAAGAAGCCAAAGCCAGGGGCGAGGTTCCGGAGCCTCCGACCCCCGAGCCCGAGCCCGAAGAGGAAGAAGAGACCGTTCCTGGGGGGTCCCGGCCTGTCTCCCCAAATTTTGTTTAATGTAGCCTGTAATTCCTCCATTTTGACTATGTACTTATCCGGCCAGTAGAGCCGAGGAATACACAACTTTTTTGCCCCATCATTGTCTCTACGTTCATAACTCTTCCCGCTTTCTTTATATCGTTAGTAGCATTTTGCCATTATGGGATATAGCCCAAGTTGTGAGGACGTTCATGCCCATAATTCACTCCTGTACCCCAATCTCTCGAGATACGTTCGTATTCTTGGGGGCTGACCCCGCATGCGTAATCCCGGATCGGAGTTGGTGGAGACGTTCGTCACGTGGTTATAGGCACAACCATCCGTGACGTTCGCCTGTGCAGCTAGACGTGGAGATACGAATGCGCTCCTCATGAACAATGCCTTGATGGAGAAGCTCGCCGTGTTAGGAATAGCATACCCTTTCCGCCCTGTTGTGTAAGCCAGATATCAGTCTCGGATGTTCGTGTGGTGTGAACATGGGAATACGCACGTCTTCCTGTGGCTATCCTTTAGGTTCGATCTCTGTTTGCCCCTATGGGGGACGTTCGTGGCATCAAACCGAATCTTTCTGCGGTGACCGTGGGGTGAGGACCTCGAGGTGCCTTTTAATACCGTGGTAGGTACCGGTACCCAAGCGCCACGTGTTCCACCGTGATTGGCGCGATCCCGCGGCGCTGCCTATAAGTACCCAAGATCTTGCGAATTCCCCATTTGCTTCATCCTTAGCTTTTGTGCTGCGCAACTACTTCCTCTCTCTAGCTTCTCTCTGCATCGCCCCAGACTCCAGCACCTGTAGGTACCGAACGTCGTCATGTCTTTGTCTGGGTTGGAACCCCACAATATTGATCCAAGGATCCGAGACCGCTCGTCGTCCACCGGAGATAGTTTTGACGACGGGTGTTCTTCTGGCGATGATCTAGAAATTTATGAGCGGGGTATGCCACCTCGGCCCCCCCCGCCATCATCTGAATTTTTATGGTGTTCGTCGCCAGCGTCAGCGTCTATTGAATGCAGATCGTCGGCTGATAAGCCAATGGTTCCTTCCCCCAAGGGCTTATGACGATCGTCGTCTGCGCAACCCAATGCGCCATCGGCCCGGCTATGTGGTGGTCCATTTAGACTCCGTTATAGCCGGGCTTCTTTTCCCCCTCCATAGCTTCTATCTGGAGCTTTTTAGAAACCTCGGAGTGGCGCCTGCCCAGTTTGTCCCTGCCGCCTATAGGGTCATTGCGGGTTTTATCATTAGATGCCACAGTGTTGACGTGACCCCCACTGTAGACTTATTGCATCATTTCTTCCGGTTATCCCCCTTTGGACGTACGGGGTACTTAACCCTCATTGCGCGTTCGTCCATGAGTCTGTTCTCAAACAACGCCGGGAACCCGGACGGCTGGGAGGAACGGTTCTTTCTCGCCGAAGTAGGCTCCCCGATGCCATTTCCTGCTAGGTGGAACGCCTACCCGGTGAAGTCCATTTCGCCTCCTATGACGGACGAGGAGCTCGGCCAGGCCAAGCGCATAGCTGGTCTCGGTGTCCAGAACCTCCGGTCGCTGGTGGCCCGGGCCGGGTTAGGTGCGTCTATTTGTACTTGCATTGTCTTGTCACTTGCTAGTTGTTATGGTTCTGAACGTCTTGACTTTCATTCTGCAGGAGTTTTCCCGTCCACACCATCCATGGGTCGTACCAACGTTGCCTCGCATGCCCACGGCCGCGACAACAAGGATGAGGGTAAGGGCAGGAAGCCGCTCGTCCCCAAGGTTGAGACTCGGGCGAGCCGGAGACGATGAGACGATACGTCGGAGGCCGGGGCTTCAAAGAGGCCGCGCATTGATGGTACTGCCTCCAAAGCCATTATAGTGGCTGATGACTCTGACGGTGAGCCTGGGAGTCCCTTGAAGCGGAGACCCTCCTCCAAGCATAAGCCCCCTGTTTCCCCTCCGGTCAACTCTGAGGTTCGTCGACTTCGGAATGAGGATGTTCACGCCACCAAGGGTTCTGACGATGCTCGTCCCCCTTCGCCTTCAGAAACCAACGGGTCCTCCCTCGGCCTCATCGAATTCTCCGGGGTTGGCCCTCGTAAGGAGTCGATGATGCTCTTTGGTCAAACCGCGTCTTCCATCTGGTGTGGCCTCAACCTCAAGGTCCCCCAGGATTTCGCCGCTCATGAGGCCCCCGAAGACCTCCTGGAGTGTGGGCAGAGTACCCTGGACAAGGCCGGGCTGTATTTTCACAGGGCTCGGATGGCCTTTGAGCATCAGGGCAAGGAGATGGCTCGGGTGCGGGCTGAATGCGATGCCCTCTTGAGGAACGCCAAAGGCAGGGCCGGAACCCTTCAAGAAAAGGCTGATGCTTATGACAAGCTCGTCCAGGAGAGCCTTTCTCAGAAAGAGCTTCTTAGGAAGCAGGAGGCCGAGCTTGTGGACCTTCGCAGCCGGCTGTGGGCTGTGGAGCAGGCAAAGGTGGAAATCCGCCGTACGGGTGTGGATAATCACGTCCCCATCTATGAGGCCGACGTTTCAAAGATCAAGGAATCTGGTTCCATTGAGTTCCAGAAGTTCAAGGCCTACACCGGTGCCATCCAGACTATGGTCAGAAAGTTCCTTCCGAGGTTCGTCGGCGAGTTCTTGGCCACCTGTCCGGACCCCTATTTAGATGGTATCAAACTGCTTCAGGCCACCCCACTGGGGAGCGCTTCCTCGATGATCTTGCCGACGATACTTATCTCAAGGGTATGGTCGGCCTTGTGGCAGAGAATCTCCCGGCCTTTGAGCGTCACTTTGGAGCCCCCTTTGATCCTGCGGCCGCTGGATTTGATTCCTTGATGGTGGATGCCCATAAGGGGGCCCTTGAGCTGCTGAGGGAGCGCAAGGAACGCGAAGAAGCCGAGGCACGGGAGAGGGGGAAGCAAGTCTCCTTCAAGGTCCCGACTCCAGATGTTGACCAGAATTGATTCCCCGCTCATAGTTTTGTACTTTACAATTATTTACACTGTGATTTACATCACACATTGTACTTTCCGGTCATCAGTACTGAAGAATAAACATCATTGTTGTTCCATGTTCGTCTAACATTTCTTGCTCCATTCTCCTCTCTCCTTTTTTTTTTTTTTTTTTTTTCTTTTTGGAGTCTTTTTATCAGTCTTTGTCCTTCCCTAGCTTCGTGGGTACTTGTCTCCTGGTTTCGCAGGAGACGTTCGCCATCCCCGCCTTGAGAAAAAACAGGTTTATCCACGTCGGGATTCCCTTTCTCCGTTCGTCCCCAGCCGCGAACTACTAGTCTTCTGGCTTCGCAGAAGGCTTTCGTCATGCGCTCATCAGGGGGAGGAACTAGGCTTCGTTCGTCCTTGTCGTGGTCCTACTAATCTTCTTACTTCGAAGAAGACGTTCGGTCATCCAACGATCGCAAGGAGGTCACTGGTTTATCCACGTCGGGATTCCCTGCTTCGTCGTCCCATGCTCGTGGCCCTACTAGCCTTCTGCTTTGGCAGAAGGTGTTCGTCGATCCACGGAAAATGGGAGGAACTGGTTTATCCTGCCGAGGTTCCCTTTTGTACGTCTAGCCTCCCCCACGTTCCTACTAACCTCCGCGTCGGGAGACGTTCGTCATACGCGGCGAAGGAAGATCAGGCATACCTCGCCAAGACTCCCTCTCTCACAGGAGTCGTATCTCCCCTTCTCCTCTCTTTTTTTTTTTTTTTTTTGAGGAGGAAATCATTTCAATAGCACTTCGGCTTTTAATCTCTCTATAGGAAGTGAAGAACAGAAGTAATCCTTTTAATATAGAGATGACGATCGGCGGTGTTACATGGTACTTCGACCAAAATATTACAACGATCTATCTCTAATTATTGGTAGAACTTCTTCAAGTGTTCGACGTTCCAGATCCCAGCGTGGTTCCCTTCCAAGGTGTGGAGGAGGAACGTCCCCTGGTTGTATCTTCTCATAACCTTGTACGGCCCTTCCCAGTTTTTGGCCATCTTGCCACCTTCGAGCGGCCTGCTCTTCTCTCTTTTTCTGAGTACGAGGTCCCCAGCTTCAATTTCACGGATCTTCACCGCCTTGTTGAAGTATCTCTGGGTGGCTCGGTGATATTCCTCCATGCGACGAGCTGCTAGGTCTCTTCGTTCCTCAATGAAATGGAGCTCCGCTCGTAGGTTTGCCTCGTTGTCCTCCGGCTGGAAGTGCTTTGTGCGATGTGTGGACACTAGTACCTCTGTTGGCACCTTGGCCTGGAATCCGTATGGCAACGCAAAAGGTGTCTCGCCGGTTGCCGTCCTTGGGGTTGTTCTGTACGTCCAGAGTACGTAATTGAGCTGCTCCGGCCAGGTGGACGCGTAATCCTCCAATTTCTTTTTAACCCCGTCCATGATGGTCCGGTTCATGTTCTCCACCTGGCCGTTGGCCTGCGGGTAGGCCACCGAGGCCTTAGAGTGCCTGATGCCCCACTTCGCCAGGTATGCCTCAAATCCTCTGCCGACGAACTGCCGGCCATTATCGGTGATGACCTGTTCTGGAATCCCGAAGCGGCATATGACATTCTGCCAGAGGAACCTCTGACATTGATATTCGGTGATGGAAGCTAGCGGCTCGGCTTCTACCCATTTTGTGAAGTAGTCAATTGCCACAATGACAAACTTTCTTCCGCCGGTCGTCGTCGGAAGAGGGCCCAACAGATCTAAGCCCCATCTGGCGAAGGGTAAAGCAACCGTCACCGGGGTGTAAAAGCTTGCCGGTCGTCCGGGGACAGGGGCATATTGCTGGCATACTGCGCATTTCCGAGTATGATTGAAGCAATCCTGCTGGATGGTCGGCCAGTAATACCCCTGCAAGATGATTTTTCGTGCCAAAGTACGAGGGCCCTGGTGACTGGAACAGATGCCTTCATGTATCTCCTCAATGACGGCCGCTGCCAGGCTCGGTGGGAGGCATCTCAAGTATGGCCCGCCGAACGTCTTCTTGTAGAGCTGCCCATCTATGAGCTCGAAGTTGGGGGCCCTCCTCTTTATCCATGCTGCTCGTCCGGAGCTGCCATCATCCTCAGGCTTGGGGAGCGTTCCATCCCTGAGGTAGTCTGCGATCTCCTTCGACTAATTAGGTTCGGCGATGGAGATGGCCTCTACCCGGATGACGTCCGTTGCTGGAGCCGAGAGTGTCTCCTGTCTGACGAAGCCCCTAATGTGCCGGGGGATGTTCGTCGCAGGGTCATCGGTCGGGGGATTGCCTAGCTTGGATAGTATATCAGCCTCGGCGTTCTCCACCCGTGATACCTGCTCAATTATCACTTGTTCGAACTGCGCGGTTTGTTCCTCCGCGAGCTCCTTGTAAACCTTCATCCTTTCTTCCCTGGTTTCAGCCGTCCCATTCATCTGAGTCACCACCAGCTGACTGTCCATTCTCACCTTCAGACGAGCTGCGCCGAGTGCCTTCGCACATTTCAGTCCTGCGATCAGCGCCTCGTACTCAGCCTCATTGTTGGTGACTTTGAATTCAAATTTCATGGAGTAGTAGGCCCTGAAACCCTCAGGTGAAGTGATCACTGCTCCCCCACCACAACCTTTTGCACTCGAGGCCCCGTCGGTGTACATCTCCCACCAGTTGTTGAAATCATTGTCGCCCTGGAGATCGTCCTCGGTGCGCGCAGTGCATTCGGCGATGAAGTCTGCCAGCGCCTGTCCCTTGATCGTCGGCCTCGGCTTGAATTCTATGTTGTACTGGCCGATCATCAGGGACCATTTGGTTATCCTCCCGCTAGCCATGGGGTTCCGGAGGATCGTGGCGAGAGGTTGTGTCGTGTATACAGTCACCGGGTGTGCTTGGAAGTACGGAGCCAGGCGTTTGATGGATGCTATCAAGGCGAGGACCGTCTTCTCCATCAGTGTGTATCTGGTCTCCGGGCCGTTCAGTGCCTTGCTCACAAAATAGATTGGCCGCTGAACGCCTTCCGCCTCTTTGAGTAGCACAGCACTCACAGCCAAGTCCGCCACCGCCAGGTACATGTACAGCTGCTCCCCGGGGTCTGCCTTGGTGAGGACGAGCGGAGAGGAGAGGTATATCTTGAAATCTTCGAAGGCAGCCTGGCACTCCGGTGTCCACTCAAAGGGATTCGCCTTCTTCATGATCTGGAAGAAGGGAATTGCCCTGTCTGCTAGTTTTGACATGAATCGGCTCAGGGCCGCCAATCTCCCGGTGAGGCGTTGTACGTCCTTCAGATTTCTCGGGGCTTCCATATCCACTATTGCTTTCACCTTCTCTGGGTTAGGCTCGATTCCCCGCTCACTCATCATGTAGCCGAGGAACTTGCCGCCCCTGACGGCAAAAGCACATTTCTTTGGATTGAGCCTCATGCTAGCCCCCTCCATGATGGTGAAAATCCTCTCCATGTCCCGAACGTGGTCTTCCTTCTTCTTGCTTTTGATCAGGATGTCGTCCACGTAAGCCTCCATGGTTTTTCCCAGTACGTCTTTGAACAACATCCCGATCATCCTTTGGAAAGTGGCCATGGCATTCCTTAGGCCGAATGGCATGACCACATAACAGTACACGCCGTCCGCTGTGACGAACGCCGTTTTCTCTGCATCATCAGGGTGCATGAACACCTGATGGTAGCCTCTGAACGCGTCCATGAAGCTGAGCAGCTCGCAACCCGCCGTTTCATCTACGAGCAAGTCGATCCTCGGCACCGGATACGGATCCATCGGGCAGGCCTTGTTGAGATCCGAGTAATCGACGCACATCCGCCACGTGTCGCCTTTCGGAGCTAACACCACGTTAGCTAGCCACTCCACGTGGATGACCGGCCGGATGTGCTTGATGCTGAGGAGCGTGGCAGCCTCCTTCTTGATGAAATCTCGCCGCTCGGCTGCCATGTACCTCTTCTTCTGTTGGATAGGTTTGGCATCCGGCCGTACGGCGAGTCTGTGGCATATGAGGTTGGGGTCTATGCCAGGCATGTCCTCCGGCCCTCTGGCAAATAGGATTTTGAACTTCCGGAGGATGGCTATGACCCCCTCCTTGATTTCAGGTTCTAGATCGGCCCCGATGGACACCTTTCTGTCTGAAGGGTCATCCAGTTCCACCTCCTCGAGCAGGGCAGCCGGTTCCAGACGAGCGTCGAAGTCAGCCTGCCTGGCTTTCTCAGTGATGCTGTTGACCCGGGCTTCTCGCTCTCTGAACCTCTCCATGGCCTTGGTGTAGCAGGCCCTGGCCATGTGCGGATCCGTGCGGGCAACTCCCACCCCTGTCTCGGTGGGGAACTTGATGCATGAGTGCCGCACGGAGCAGATGGCCTCAAGATCCTCCAAGCCGGGCCGGCCCAAAATTGCGTTGTGAGCACATTTTAGGCGGACCACGACGAACGTCATCCGGATGCGGGTGGTGTGAGGTCCATCCCCGATCTCAACGGGGAGGCCGATGGTGCCTTCCGCATCGATGCAGTCCCCTGTGAAGCCGGAAAGAGGGGTACGTAGGGGGGCCAGCTGATCTTTCCTCAACTTCATTCCCTCGAACGCCTCCCAGTAGAGGACGTTCACGCTGCTTCCCGTATCAACAAGGACGCGTCGGACGATCGCGTTGTTGACATCCATGCTGATCACCAACTCATCCCTGTGAGGGGCCGGTGACATCGGCAGGTCGGCCGGTCCAAAGGTGATGGCCTCCACCTTGTTCTTTTTGGCGGGGGGTGCTGATATGGAGCCCACATAGAGGGATCTCTCAAACTTCTTCCGTTCCGCAGGTGTGTCCCCAGTCTCAGCGCCCCCAAAGATCACCTTGATTTCCAGCTTCTTTTTCCCACCGTTCGGGCCGAGGGATCCCTCCGGACGTTTGTCAGCACTCCGATAGTCTACGTCCTTTGGTTCCGCCTCGCGCCGATCGTCGCGGCGCCATGATCGCGACCTGGGATTCGGCTGCCTCGGGTTATTCTTCTTCAGCAGTTGGGTAAACTCGCCCAAGTAGCCTTGCCGGATCAGTTCGTCGATGGCCATTCTCAACTGCTTGCAATTGTCGGTGAGGTGGCCGACCCTCTGGTGGTACTCGCAGTATGCGGTCTCGTCAAGACCCATACGCGCTTTTTTGTCTTGGGGCTCTCTCAGGATGCCCTTGTCTTTGATGGCATCGAAAATTTGACTGACGGGGTAGGCCAGAGGAACGTGGTATTCCTCCGGATGTACGCGTCCGGCCTCCGGATGAGCCCTCCACGGAACCATGCCGCCGTCCGTCTTCTTCTTTTTGCTCGGGGGGGACGGTCCGCCTCCAGGGCCGAGCCTATCCGCCAATTTTTGGGGGGGGGGGGGGGGGGGGGCTGCGGGAGCGCCGTCCCTCAATCTGATCTCCTCCTCAATGGAGGCATACTTCTGCGCCCGAGCCAGCACCTCAGTGTAGCTGGTGCTGGGATTCCTCCGAAGGTCCCGGTATAGGTCCCCCGTCGCCAGAGCACTGATGAACAGATTTACCCCCAGCCGCTCGTCCAGGTCGTCCACCTGGAGTACTTCGTCCCTCCACCTGACCAGGAATTGGGCCAGAGGTTCGCCCTTTCCTTGCTTCACACTGGTGAGCGACGTGAAGCTCTTCTTGGGGGTGGTGCTGGCAGCGAATTGGGCCATGAACTGCTGGGACAGCTGTTCGTAGTTGTCAATAGATCCGGGCCTCAGCTGCCCGAACCATTCTTGCGCCGGTCCCCTCAGGGTGCTGAAGAAAAGCCGGCAGATAGCCTCATCGGATGCCCCCAGCATGGAAAGGTTCCCCTGGAAGCTGATCAGGTGAGCCTTGGGATCTCCGGTCCCATTGTATACTATCCCTTGGGGGGGCCTGCAGTCCCGCGGAATCTCGGCGTTCATGACCCTCGGAGTGAAAGGCGAGGTGAGGGAAAAACGTGGCGTAGCCGGGGTGGCCTCCGCCCGTCTGTCCATTTCGGCTATTCGCCGCTCCATTGCCTCTAGCCGGGCCTCCTGTGCGGCCCTTCCGGGGGACACAGGAGGGGCGGCCTCGAGCGCAACATTCCTTCGAGGGGCAACCGCGTCGGGTTGCCTCCGGGTGATATGGGTACCATGCCTTTGGAAACGTCGTCCAATATTACTGGCAGCGGGGGTGATGGTGGTGCCCTGACGTTCTGAGGGAACGTCCGGCGTATGCCCTCGATGATCGTCCTGCCAACCATACCGAGGAGTGCTGGCGCCGGTGTGCCCCCCAGCTCCGTGGGAGGATGGATTTTGTCCCAACCTCATGTGGATGGGCGTCCGACGCCCGGCCGATTCCGCCGTCTCATCTAGGGACTGCATGCGGTGGATGGGTGATATGGGCGTCCAGATGGTGTTAGCTGAGTACACCTCTTCGTTCGCCTCTTGTTCGTCCGCCATTCGGCGCATTGTTTCTGCCAGCTCCCGCATGAGTCGAGGGTCATGCCTGGCCTCATGGGGGATGAGGTTTGTGAGGCCACCCTCTCCCCCGGTTGTCCCCAACGTCTCGGAACGCTCCGTGGTTTGTCCGCGGTTGCTTCGTCCGCGGGACAGCTGCTCGGAGAGGTCACGTTGGCGGTTGTTTCTTGTCATCGTGCTTGCTGTGGGTAGATTTAGTAGCTGTTTGGGAGAGTTTTTTGGAAACTTTTAGTTCAGTTTCCCACAGACGGCGCCAGTGTTGAGGTTTATTCCTTCAACCCCCGGGTCCAACACGTAAGCCCAAGGATTTCGAGTGGAGTGCGTGTGATTGATCTAGCCCAACAAGCAGATGATATGGATTATAGAGAACAAGTAATAGCAAGTAAGTGATTAGGTATTATTATCTCTTAATAACTCCCTAATACAATACTTTTCGCTAAGGCTCCGTCGGCCGTTCGTCTTACCAAGCAGTAGAAGTGCTGCGAGTAAGAATGCTATAGCTAGAGTGCTAATAATAGAAAGTTGCCAACCCTTTACAATGAAATAAATGCTTCTATTTATACCCGCCAATGGGCAGGTGGCTATGCTGGCGTGGAGGCCTGTGGACCGCTTGTGCCCCAACCACCAAATCTTCAGCATTAAATGCACTTCCCGCCAGAATCTAGGTTTCCCGCCTAAATAATGGGGACGTTCGTCCGCCTGGGAAGCGGGACGGATCGCTCCAAGTGATCCTCAAGAGGTTTCGGCTGTTCGTCTCCTGGCCTTGATGGATTCTCACCATGTGGACTGGGTTTCCTCCGATGACTATGGGCTTGCTCAGGAGACGTTCGTCGTCACCCCCTGGTAGCCCGTGGTCCTGCTCCTTGTCCCTGCGTAGACGTTCGTCGGGATGGGTCGTTGGGCCTGAACTCCCAATCCCAGACGTTCGTCCCTCCCCAAGGAATATGGGCCTGCGGCTGGCCTTGTGGCCTGATTGGACGCACGTCTGGTGAAGAAAGGGTTAGTGGGCCGGACCTCGGCTTGGGCCCTTAACCCAACAAAGCCCATCATAGAAGTAGAGGATGAGATCTTGTTCCGAATACCCATGATATGGGCAACTAGCGCATAATTTTTTAAAGCGCTCCCAATATTCGTACAAGGTCTCATCATCTGCTTGCTCAATGTTGCTAATTTGCTTTTTGAGGCTTGAAGAGATAGATGCGGTATAATACCTGTCGAGGAAGCTCTTTTTCATTTGAGCCCATGTGTTGATGCTACCCGAAGGAAGGTAGAAAAGCCAATCCTTTGCGGTGTCTTTTAAAGAGAATGGGAAGACCCTTAGCTTTATTTGCTCCTCGGATACACCATTGGGGCACATGCTCGTGCACACAATATGGAATTCCGACAAATGTTTGTTCGGATCTTCCCCTCGTAGGCCATGAAATGATGGGAGTAGATGAATGAGCCCAGATTTTAGCTCGAATGTGACCCCCGTATCAAGAGTTGGAAAAGTGATACATAGGGGTTGCTGATTAAGATTCGGAGCCGTGAGCTCCCTCAACGTTCTTGTTTCATTAGCCATAGTGGTTGGCTCTTCGGTGTCGCTCGAATGAGAACTAACACTTGATGATTCTCCCGAGTCGGAGCTTGAGAATTTATTTTTCAACCGCTCGAGAGTTTGTTCTATTTCGGGGTTTGATTTGTAGGTGATTTCGTTCAGTGAACGATATTTTACCATGTACTACAAAGCTCAGAAGAAATAGAAATCCATATATATATATTTTTTTTCTTTTTCTTTAAATAAAATAAAAAGAAAAATTAATTGCCTTTCCCCGGCAACGGCGCCAAATTTGACGTGCACTTTGTCGTGAGTGCACTCAAAATAAATCGATACTAACACTTATACGTAGTATAGGTGAAGTAGAGTTCGTATCCACAGGGAAATGAATAACTTTCTTTTTATGTAAATAGTAAATAAAAGGGGTTTTTTGATTGTTGAGTGATTTAATTAAATTAAACACGAAGATGAACGAGTTATATGGGATTAAATTCAAGAATAAAAGGGACTTGGTCTTGCTACTTTCCACTTGTTGATATATTTTAGTCGATCATTGTTATATCTATAACTTATCCCCTCTCGAATACTCAATCGAGGAGTATATCCAATTCATCGAGGGTAGTTATTAACAACGACCGTTCATTAATAACTCTTACTATTAACCAAATATAGAACAACGCCGTATACCGGTTTAATAGTAGCATTTAACCTCTTTAACTCCTTGATGAAATCAATTGAGATTGATAACCTCAACACAACGGTTTCGGTTTAACCAACAAAATTAATCCCTCTTAAGTTTATTAACCACGACCGTGTATTAATAAACCGAAGTTACTTACTTGTGAAACCATCAACGTTTAACCATCGGTTCGTTGATCGTTCCTAGTAATAATCAATGTCGGAACGTTAACTAATCGTCACTTAGCCACCCTCCAACATTAATATAGAATGAGATTAAGGGAAGAATTAATAATCAAGAGGAGAAAGTAAGAAAATAACTCACAACTTTAATAATCAACAAGCTTCAAGAGGAAAACCAAGAAATGGAAGTTTAGCTCCTCATTTGGAGACTAAACATGCTATAAAAATATAAGAAATTACTATTCTAAACTGAGCTTAAGTATATGGAAGAAGGGATGTCCTTTTGTGAAGGAAGAAGGGTGTATTTATAGGGAAATGAAGGTGGCGGGATCATGTACCCGACCGGGTGTTTGAGGTACCCGATCGGGTACTCGGTTGGTTCCGAGAAATGAGAAAACATCACCTCATACCTGACCGGGTGTGTCGGTATACCCGATCGGGTATGAGATCGGATTTTTAAGATATTTTGTTGCCACGATCCTTTGTTTTCCGGGATTTGATTTGGACAACGAAATCGGGTCAATACCCGAACGGGTATAACAAAGACCCGACCGGGTGTTGAAACTCTTTTCCAAATCAATTTTTGATCTTGTTTCCTTGCACACCTTTTGGTCTTTGGGATCCATTTCTTGATCCTTTGAGTGCTTTCAAACTGTCCTATGCTCAGAAAAATCCTAATCTAAACCATTTACATCAATTTAAATAAAACAAAACATTACACCAAAAGTGTGTAATTTCCAAGCTAGTGAATCACAAAACTAATTAAAAATGCACAAGTTCAAATGGAAATTACAAACAAATCAATATACCTCTTATAACATTTGAGATTAATTTAAAAAGATTAATTGTACTATTCATACCAATAAAATGCATCTCATTTTAAGGGAACTCATCAGCTAAGAACTCCAAGTTAAGCGTGCTTGCACGGGAGTAATCTTATAATAAGGAAGTTTCTCGGAGCGTGCACGAGTGAGAACAAAGTGCGCGGGAAAGGCTAATGGTGATTTGTGAGGACAGTACTAGATGTTTGGAGAAACTACGTTCGTTCCTACAGTGACCGGCCGGGTTGTTACACCTCTCACTTTAAAACATGACATCCAAACTGGCCCTACGAATTCTTGTAATGGATAAACTACTACTCCGTATTAGGAGAGAATTAATTTCACGTGCTTTTAGAATGTGATAATGTTTCACAATAATGTGAGTATTTGAGTTTTACTTGTGAGTATGCATTCTAAATAAAATTATACCCTGATATATTCCATATATGTAGTATTTATATTACTGGGCATTAATCGAGTAGCGCAATGCGCATATAAAAAACTAGACTTAATGAATAAGATGCTCAAAACATTTCGTCAAAAAATTCCACCGGGAACCGCACCAAATGGTGACGGCCGGACAGAACATTCTCTATAAGGACTTATTCGACCCTTTTTATACAACTTCAAGTACTTGACCCTTACCTCGATATAAAATTATGAGTGACAATGATATCACGCTTTTCAAATACCTTGTTTATTAAATTTTGTCTATTGCAAATATAGTCACTTTATGAAAATGCATTACTCCGTATAAGGTAATTATATTTAAGGAAAGTCCGGAACGAATACGTTAATCGTGCAAAATATACTGCTGGTACAAAATCACTTTAGCTTTAGTTAGAGAGAGCCCACAACTTCTTTTATCTATCCAATTCGTCGTTCAATCACAAACATGTATTTTCTGTAATATGAATGTTACCTTGTCAACCCGAAAGTAACATTTAGGACACCTTTGCTTCATGGGTTATTAACCGATACTTAGTAAGGTTCGTGTTAATAAGCGGCGCATAAAATAAGGAGTGTTGTAAGCTCATGTTTACTTCAAAGGATTTAAAACACCGTTTAACATTAAAATGTCTAAAATAACCTTATATAGACATACAAACATTCACGAACACAAGTATATAATATAATATATAGGAGTTAGGGGCATGGGTATGGGTATGCGGGTTGTAGGCGAGTAGGGGTAGAGGGTAAGGTCGTGGTAGGGGTAGGAAATGGGTAGGAGGGGTAGGGTAAGGGGTACAAGGTAGAGGGTGATCGAGGTTGAGGTACAAGGGGTGGGGTTGGGGTCGAGGTAGGGGTGGGTGGTAGGGGATAAAGGGTAGGGTTGGGGTAGGGTGTGGGGGTAGGGGTAAAGAGTAGGTCGGGGGGTAGGGTAGGGGGTCGAGTAGAGGTAATGGGGTGGGATGGGGTAGGATTGGTGTAGGGGTCGGGGTCCGGATAAGGGACCAGGTAGGGGTTGAGGTAGGGTAAGGGGGGTACCCATGGGGTATGGCCAGGGGGCTCAGGGGGTAGGGGTAAGTGTGGTGGGGGGTGGGGGTTGAGGTAGGGGCAGGTCGTAGGAGGTAAAAGGGTAGGGTCGGGGTAGGGTAAAAGGGGGAGGATGGGGGGTAGGTGTGGTAGGGGGTAAAAGGGTCGAGGTGGAGTAAGGGAGTGGGGGGTAAAGGGGTACGGTAAGGGGTACGGGTGGGGGTTTGAGGGGTGTGGGGGGTGGTAAGGGGGACATGGGGTCTGGGTAAGGTAGAGTAAGGGGCACGGGAGGTGGGTAATGGAGTAGCGGGTAGCAATATGGTAAGGGCAAGATGTAAGGGTAAATGCTTAGAAACGGTAGTTTAAGCACCTATTTTTCTTAATAAGCAGCTTGCGTGTTTAATTCACCTGTCTTACTAACGTAACTGTGACTTTAGACGGTAGCTTTGGACCCATTAAAAAAGTACCTTTGGGCAATTTTTTTAAACAGAATAGCTTTTCTATGAGATTTTATTTCAAACGGAAGTAGGGTAGGGTAGCCTCCCTAACCTATGTTGTAAAAGCTGGTGAACGGGCAAGTGACTGCGTCACAGGTCAACCCGGACCTGGCGGGGAAATTCGGTCAAATGGTCAATATCGAGAAAACCGGTCAATGTTTAGTGAAAAATAAACATGATATATTAAGCAACAGTCAGTCAATACAATTTTTTACGCGATTTTCACCTTGGATCATCCGGAAACCGTCTCTATGTGCTTTAGTACAGGGGTAAGACTGCGTAAATCAAACCCCCTTACCCCACCATAGGTGGGGTAATGCAATAATTATGATGATAATGGTCAGAAATTACTCTCATTCAATTATATATATAATTAATTTGACATTTATAGTAAATATGGACATAAATGGTGCTCAAATTGCTATGAATGGTGAGGATTTATCGTGACAGATATTCCTATTACGCATACAATTATTAAAATGCAAATGTTAATATCATTATTCATACTAATATTGATAGAAAATTTCATACAATACGTTCGATAGAGCCAACCTAACGTTGCCTAGAGGTAAAAAATATTCACACTAATGATGCATTATTTTCTCCATATCCAAGATGTGTGTATGGAGAAAATTATTAAAAATATTCACATTTATTAAGTTTTTAGGATATATGTCGAAGTGTGTATCACATTGAAAAAACTAATGAAGATCGAAGACACTCAATATTTCTACATAACGAAAGAAATTTCAATTCACATGTTTAAATATTTGCCAGAGAAACTCCGTGCATTTTCATCTAGTTTGTACTACATCTATCTATTGTTTTATATAGTAAAGGTGAGTTATATTAATGATGTGTCACTCTCTTATTAGTTAACAAAATTCTAATAATTAGAATTAAGAAGACATTTAATTAATTTACACTTAGGCGGAGCAGATTTTTCGGATCTGGGATTCTGGCCTTTCTGGGTCTTAAGATGTCAGCATTTTTATATATTACATGATTTTTTAAATCTGAACCACGTTCGATTTATATCTGAATCAACACAATGCATATTTATACATGAATTTTGCTAATGATCGAATAAAGCCAAGGATAAATATTGTCTATGTCAATTTAAATCGATACAATATACTATCGTACAATTATTAGTTAGCCACTTAACCTCAATTATTACACTTTTAACGCAATGATAATATCAAAAAAGGTACTTCTTCCGCCCCGCAAAAAATTTTTCTCTTCGATTGGAGTTTAAGAAATTGAGAATAAAGTGAAGATGTATTATTGTGATTGAGTAAGAAAAAAAAAACCAATGATAATCACACAAAACTTTCCAAAAAGAAAAGCAGATTTTTTTTATACGTTCCAAAAAGGTAAATGAGAAGAATTTTAAGGACGGAAGGAGTAACCCTAAGAACATTAATAACTAAGTCACACAATTATCTATTTTTTATGTAGTAGAATTGAGTTATAAATCAATGATTTGTCACTCTCTCATTAGTTAGCACAAATTCTATTAGCACTGCTATTAAGACATTTAATTAATTTATACCATACGCTTAATATGAGAAATAATTTTGAGAAACAGCACAATCCGAAAAACTAAAGTTATATTAAGAGGCCGTTTGACAACACTGTTTTTCGGCTTATCAGCCTTATCAGCCAACTTTTTCACCAAACACTAATTTTTGCTTTTGCGCGCTGAATTGTGTAATAAGCAGAAAAAGTAAGGTTGAAGTTACTTTTCTGGCTGTATTGGCTAAAGTTACTGTACATGACCATTTTAGCTATTTTTACATATAATTTTTTCATTATTTTATTAATAAAATAAATTTTAAAGATATTTTTTTCTTGAATCAGCAGAATCAGTCAATGCTGTTACTTCAGCCAGAACTTCATAAATTTCAGTAGAATCATCCAAATCAACCGATTTTCGTGCTACCAAACGGACTCTAAGATTTAGAAGACCACATAATTACGCAAGAGTCTCCTTAGAAATCTCAGGAATTGTACAACACAAAATTATTTAAATAATGGGACTAATAAAAGTGAATGAGATTAATCGTAAAGTACAACATCAATGTTACACATAATGGGACTCTAATACATGGGAATTCTTGGTCAATAATTGTACAACACATACATATGTAGTATTACATTGAATGGGATTCATGGGATGTTTGTAATTGATTATGTTTCGACTTCTTTTTTAAAAAACAGAATCAGAATCAGAATCAGAAGTTGGTCTCCACCAACTTCTAAAAAACTGCTTCCGGGAGCAATTTGGAACACCGAGAAGTACTTATGCACTTTCACCCAAATGGTACAATATCTATCTAATATGAATGAGCACACATTGGACTAGAATTAAACAAGGCTATAGTTTTGGTTTGTTACATTGAGTATTCATCCTTTCATAAAAGTTTGCTTGACAAACCCTTTGCGATGTTTGATAAATTTTGCTTTACTACCAACATCGCGATTGAAAAGTTTGCTTGACTAATACTTTAATTATTCTTCCATAGTAATTATCCTTACATTTTTATAGTTTGTGGAAGAGAGAACTATGTGATCATGCATGTTAAGTTGCTTTTTACTTTAATATCCCGTCGTGATATAATATTTTGGTGATAATTTTCTATTATTCCCCTAATATCAATAACAATGGTGGCATCTGCCTTGACATCATGAAAGGGTAGTGATATGCACTAGTTTGTAGTGCATAAATGTATGTTTTTATATTTATTTTGTGTGGATTGTTTACCATTTTTAGTCAGTTTGTAAGCATTTGTTTTCAGTTGTAATTGTTTTATTTTTTTACTTCCATTTATAGTTGTAGAATAGGGGTAGAGTTTTTGGCAAGGAAAAGGAGAAAAAGTCAACAGGAATGCAGCCCAGGGAGATCCACCCGACCGGGTAGAAATCTTCACCCGGTCGGGTCTGATTTAAAAACCGAACATCAGTGGAAAGAACTGGACCCGGTCGGGTCAACTATTCCACCCGGTCGGGTCTGACTTGACCCGGGACATTTTAACGTGCTAAAACACAAGAACGTGGAAGATTATCTGATTTGGACATGCACCCAGTCGGGTGGGCACTTGACCCGGTCGGGTACCCGGCCCAAGGTGTTGAAAAACACTATAAATAGCAGACTTTTCCTTCACAAAAAATCATCCTTTCTTCCATACTCTTAAGCTCAGTTTAGAATAGTATGTCTTTTATATTTTTATAGCATGTTTAGTCTCCAAATGAGGAGCTAAACTCTTCCATCTTGGTTTTGCTACTTTGAAGCTTAATGAATATATTTGTAAGTTGTGAGTTATTCTCTTTAATCTTCTTCCTTGAATATTAATTCTTCCTTTAAATACTATTTCTATATCAATGTTGGGGAGTGTTACTAAGATGACAATTAGTTAATAACATCTTGACTTTAGTTATAGTAATAGCTATTTCTTCCTCTATGTTAATATTGGGGAGTGTTACTAAGATGACAATTAGTTAACATCTTGATATTAACTATAGTAGGATTCATCTTCTTTAATATTCTTCCTTGAGTATTAATTAATTCCTATTCATATTTCATATTAATATTTTGAACATTACTTAAAGGATCAACTAGTTTTGTTTCATATATTAATTATTACTAGAATCAATCGGTTAATACGCTTGTTATTAATTCGGTTCTTTCAATGGTAGCAAACTTGGGTTGTTAATGCATGCTTCTCATGATTAATAAGCCAAAGGGAATTAATTATATTGATTAAACCAATAAACCGCTTGTGTTGAGGTTATCAATCTCAATCGTTTTCATCTTAAGTTTATTGCTACTATCAAGTTAACATACGGCTCTTGTTCTATATTGACTCGATAGTAAGTTTTATTAATGAACGCATCTCGTTATTAATAACTACCCTCGATGAACTGGATATACTCCTCGATTGAGTATTCGAGAGGAAGATAATTAAAGATATAACCGGGATCGACGAACATTTCATTAAGTGGATAAAAGCAAAACCAAGTCTTCTTCTCATTAATTAAACCACATAACTCGTTCATCTTTGTGTTTTAATATTCTAAAAAGTTCTTCAGCAACAAATCTAAAACCCCCCCTTATTACTAGTTATAAAAAGAGAAGTATTCCTTTCCCTGCGGATACGAACCTTACTACGCTATACTACGTATAAGTGTTGTATTGTATTATTATTTTGAGTGCACACCACGACAAAGTGCACGTCAGGTAGTGGGTTATGTCCTGCCTTAAAATTTCCAAAATCTAAACTCCTTGCTCAGTAATAATGCTGATGATTTTTATGCTTAAAAGTCAAATTCACTACTTCTAAACCTTTTTTTTCAAAAGGTTTTTTTTCTACATTTTTTTGTCTCTCTTATAGTATCTGTTCAATACTTCATTGTTAAATGCCAACATCCATGATTGGGATGAGTTTCGAACCTGTGACCTCGTCCTTGGGAGTGTCACCGTGATGGATATTCATACATATATCAACAAAACTCCATATGCGATATATATAAAAATATATAATAGCTAAATCCATATAAATCCATGAAATCAAATATGTATGAACTAAGATTAGAACAATACCTTGAGAATTCATTTGCATTAACACTTTAAGAAGACCCGGAATCCAACACGATTGATCGGCCTAACCTTCCAGTGCTATGTACCGTATGAGATGTTGATTGTCCTAGTCCTACCTATTGATGGGATATATATAGGACTAGTGGAATATTGTAACGGTTGGCCCTTAGTATTCTAATAACTCCTTTATTATTATTACAATAATGATATTATTTAGAATAATTTATTAGGCCATTTTCCGTTACAATATCTTTACTGTTATCTCTTAGTTTACACGCACCGGGGGTCATAACCGTTGTATCACTTTAGTGTAATATATTTAATTTGACCCGTCACCAAAAGAAATATATTATCCTGGTATCTACACTTTTATTATTTCATGAATAGCCACTGTATTATTTATTTGATGGCAAACACATTTTAATTAATTACATATTAGGCCCCTTTTATTGTTTTCCAACAATCTCCCACTGGGCCTTATATGTAATTCTTAACAAAATGTGTTATCTTTATGAGCTCAAAAATACCATCATATAAAATAACATCCTTAAACAATCTGGTCCATCAGTAATACTAATATAGAACCATTGCAGCATTTTGTTATGTTAAACATAACTATACCATCAATGATCACTAGTATCAATATTACATAATGACATAGATCAATCATGAAATGTGTAGCATGAAAATTACATGAAATGTGGCATGTACATGTAAATTTTCAACTGACCCTTCTTTAAAAAACTTTAAACTTTAATAACTTAATTGTTCAGAATACACTAAATGTCAAACTTTATTCTGATCAGAAAATAAATTCATAAAGCAATAGAACATCAAGCATAACTTATAAACTCCCACTAAACTTGAGGTTCCTTAAAATCAATGACTCCCAAGTGAGCAGTATGCTCATGAAAAACTTTTGGTGGGAGACCCTTGGTTAAAGGATCCGCTAGCATGGAGTTTGTACTTATATGTTCAATAGCGACTCTTTTATTCTGAACCCTTTCTTTAATAGCTCGATATTTCACTTCAATGTGTTTTGTCTTGCTCGAGCTCTTGTTGTTGTTAGAGTAAAGCACCGTAGAATTGTTGTCACAAAATATCTTGATAGGCTTTGAAACATCATTTAATATTTTCAGCCCATCAATAAAATTGCGCATCCATATTCCATGGTTTGAAGCTTCAAAACAGGCCAACAACTCTGCCTCCATAGTTGAGGTAGCTATCATATCTTGCTTAACACTTTTCCAAGATACAGCACCACACGCTAGTAGATAAACATAGCCTGAAGTAGATCTACCCGTGTCTTTGCAGCCGGCAAAATCAGAGTCGGAGTATCCAACGACCTCCAAATGATCTGATTTTCTATATGTAAGCATATAGTCCCTTGTCCTCTTTAAGTATCTCATAACTCTTTTGGCCGCCACCCAATGAGCCATTCCTGGATTACTGAGATATCTGCCTAGCATCCCAAAAATATACGCAATATCCGGACGCGTACAAACTTGGGCATACATAAGACTTCCTACAACAGATGCGTAGGGAATCTTTTTCATTTCTTGAATTTCCAAATTTGTTTTAGGGCACTGATCGAGACTAAACTTGTCTCCTTTAGAGATAGGGGTATCACACGGTCTACAATCTTCCATGCCAAATCTTTTAAGGACCTTATCGACATAGTTCCTTTGTGATAACCTTAAGATTCCTTGTGATCTCTCACGAAGGATTTCAATTCCTAATACAAAGGAGGCTTCACCAAGATCTTTCATTTCAAAATGTTTTGATAGAAATCTCTTGGTTTCATGCAACATGCCTATGTCATTAGTGGCAAGAAGAATGTCATCAACATATAAGACCAGGAAAAATATTTTACTCCCACTGAACTTATGATATACACAATCATCTACATCATTCATCTTAAAACCGAAGGATAAAATGACTTGATGAAATTTGTGATACCATTGACGAGAAGACTGTTTTAGCCCATAGATGGATTTTGTTAATTTGCAAACCATTTGTTTTGGATCTCCAATCACAAAATTTTCTGGTTGCATGACGTGCACTTTGTCGTGATTGCACTCAAAATAAATTTCAATACAACACTTATACGTAGTATAGCGTAGTAGAGTTCGTATCCACAGGGAAAGGAATAACTTTCTTTTTATATAAATAGTAAGTAAAAGGGGGGGTTTTGATTGTTGAGTGATTTAATTAAATTAAACACGAAGATGAACGATTTATATGGGATTTAATTCAAAGATAAAAGGGACTTGGTCTTGCTACTTTCCACTTGTTGATATATTTTAGTCGATCATTGTTATATCCATAACTTATCCCATCTCGAATACTCAATCGCGGAGTATAACCAGTTCATCAAGGGTAGTTATTAACAACGACCGTTCATTAATAACCCTTACTATTAATCAAATATAGAACAACGCCGTATACCGATATAATAGTAGCATTCAATCTATTTAACTCCTTGATGAAATCAATTGAGATTGATAACCTCAACGCAACGGTTTTGGTTTAACCAACAAAATTGATCCCACTTAAGTTTATTAACCACGACCGTGCATTAACAAACCGAAGTTACTTACTTGTGAAACCTTCAACGTTTAACCATCGGTTCATTGAACGTTTCTAGTAATAATCAATGTTGGAACGTTAACTAATCGTCACTTAGCCACCCTCCAACAATGATATAGAATGAGATTAAGGGAAGAATTAATATTCAAGAGGAGAAAGTAAGAAAATAACTCACAACTTTAATAATCAATCAAGCTTCAAGAGCAAAACCAAGAAATGGAAGTTTAGCTCCTCATTTGGAGACTAAACATGCTAAAAGAAATATAGAGAAATGCTATTCTAAACTGAGCTTAAGAGTATATGGGAATTGGTATCTCATTGTGAAGGAAAGGGGGTGTATTTATAGGCTTTTGGGATGGGACTTCGAGTACTCGATCGAGTATATACATAGTACCCGATCGAGTATGTGTGAAATGCCAGATTCGAGGTATACTCGATCGATTCAGCTTTAAAAATCAAAGGTGTACTCGATCGAGTATACATTCATACTCGGTCGAGTATGCGTAGAAAGTGATATTCGTGCCATACTCGACCGATTTCGGGTTTAAATTCAAAGGTATACTCGATCGAGTATGTCGGTCTACTCGATCGAGTATAGACATTGAATCGTGGTAAAAATCTTCCCGGCATGTTCCTTTGTCTTCGGATCCGATTTGATTTGAAGTTTCAACCTTATACCCGATCGAGTATAGGTAATACTCGACCGAGTAAAGGTAAAAATCAGGATTTTTCCCTTTTGTCTTGTGATTTGCACCTTCTTTCCACTTTTGGGGTTCAGCAACCATCCTTTGAGTGATAATGGACCTGTTTGAGCTCAGAATAATCCTAATCTAAACAATTTACAAGGATTTAACAAACTAAACTATTACACCAAAAGTGTGTAATTTCCGAAACATTAAACAACCAAAACTAGCTAAAAACATAAACATACACACGGAAATTACAAGTGTATCAACTCCCCCACACTCAGTTCTTTACTCGACCTTGAGTAAAACAGAAACATCCAAACAGTTTAAGAGTTTTGCAAGAGTTTCAACAATGTTACAAAATAACAACACAAAGACCACCAAGGCTAAAATATGAGTTTTAATGCTCAGATTACAACTATCATCTTGGGTTTTATGGTCTTCTAGTGTTCATCTTCTCCTCCTCTTCTTTTTCTCTTCTTCTTCTTCCTCCAAGAGATCAAATGAGTTCCTGCACACAGAAAAATATTTCTCTCATATCTCTCATTTTGCCTAGGAGCCTTTTCAGGTTTTCATCCTAGCATCTCTTTACATTTTCCATTCTCCCCACTCACTCATTGTTTTTTTTTTGTAAGCCTTTTTTGCTTAGATTGCCCATTTTGTTGGGTTTTCAACCTAACTAGCATTTCTTTTCTTTTCTTTTTTATTTTATTGTTATTATTTTTATTTTTTTTTTTTTTATTTTTTTAAAGAATAGTTCATGCATAGTAAAAGGTAGAAGATAAGATTACATACCCATGATGAGTCTCCTCCCCCACACTCAGTTCGAGCACTGTCCCTAGTGCCCGCCTTCTCCACCGTAGAAGCCGCCTCCAAATCCGCCCCCGAAGCTTCCGTCACCCATATGAGCATCCCCACCGTCATAACCTCCACCCCCGGAGCTAGATCCTCCAAAGTTACCCCATTGAGTGGGGTCATACCAAGAGGGGGGTGGTGGTGGTTGAGCCATGGTGTGGAATTGGCCTTGATGAGCCATGTAAGAGTACATCGGTCCATAGAACCTACGTTGATCCTCTTCATACCGTCGGTTGTCTTCAGCCCTTTGCTCTTCTATTCTTTGAAATCCCGCCCTTTGTTCCTCCCGATACTTACCAACTTCGTTGGTAACTTTGTTGAGTCCTTCAAGTATTTGTTGGAAGTAATCGGGAGGTGGGGGGGCTTGGTTTGGTGCGGGTAGGTAGTGATGTGCAACCTCGGGTTCTTGGTACTCGGGTTGAGGTTCTTGGTCGGGTTGGTCTTCTGGGAGATTTTGGGCTTGTGGTTCTTGGAGATGTGGTGGAAGGCCATGAGGGAATAGGAAATGGGGCACCTCGAACTCCGGTCTATAGGTTATTTTGGGGAGGTCTCTGTTTGGCATTAGAAAGTATTGGACCGATTTGGTGTGTATGATCCAATTATACATGTTCTTCTGTTGATCCCCATCATAGACCGTATGGGAGAAAGTGGTGCACCCCGAGCGGCCTAGCCAACCTATGTCCATCAAACAATAGTCGGGTATCGGAGAGTTATCCGTATACCCGAACTTGCTTGCCAAGTGCATGATTACTCCACCCATTACAATGGCTCCTTTTGCCACGCTTTCCTTTTTGAGGTGTGCCCAAATGAGATTGCACAAATTGAAGTCCACATGACGACGAAATAAAGCTACGGAGATCAAACACACATCCCCTATTCTAGTGTGGTGATTGTTGGGTCGCCCAAGCAAGCAATTTGCCAAGAATTTTAAAAACAACCGGAGGATGGGGTGTTGGACATGACTTATATACATTTGGGAGGAGCTAAAGTCCACTTCCCCAGTCATCTTGGTCCATAGAGAATGCCCAAAAATGGTGTTATCGGAGATGGACCTTTCGTAGGGGACGGGGATGCCAAAATGTTCGGAAAACTCGAGTTTCGTTATCGAATAGTTTCGGTTAAACAGACGAAACTCGAGTCTATCATCCCTAAAATCCGCCTCATCACTTTCAAAGTGCACTGAACTCATGAATTCATAAATAATCTTTTCATTTGAGTTGTATCTCATATTGAAAACAAGGTCCATGTCCAATTGATGAAAGAATTTCCTCATAATCTTATACACTCCTAATTCACGTAGTGCATCATGGCATAGAAAACGGGAAGGTTTTACTTGCCTTTTTGTTGTCGATAGGAGGCGAGTTCGGTGTTCGGCGTTGGCGGGAATGATGTCTTCAAAGCCTGGGATAGGTGCTATGGTGCTTGAGCTCTCTCCCCTATTCTTCCTTGGTGCCATATGTGAAGCTTTTGAGCTTAAAGAGGCAAAAATTCGAATGGGGTAGGGTTTTTTGGGATTTGGTGGAAGTTTGGGGGAAATGGGATTTTTGGGTATAGATATGGAGAGGAGAGTGAAGGGAGTATTTTGGTGGTGAAATGAGATGATTTGGTGAAGAAATGAGGGAGATATAGTAGAGAGAAGATGGAAAAATGGAGGTTGGGGGGGAATGTGTTCGAAGTTGGGTGTTTATTTGGAGAAGATGAAGTGAAAATGGGTGTTTTGGGGTATAAATTGCAGGGGTACCCGATCGAGTATCCCTGTATACCCGATCGGGTACCGGAGGCAGGGGCTTACAGAAGTTGTTTTTCCTCTTATACTCGATCGAGTATAGATATGTACTCGATCGGGCCTCGGAGGCAGGCTTCCGATGGAGTTGATTTTCCAGACATACTCGACCGGGTATGTTCCAATACTCGATCGAGTATGCCTGTATCTTTGAAAATTGATCTGTACCTCGATCGAGTATGGAAACCGGGTCCCCTTTTTTACCCATACCCGACCGAGTATTGTAGAGTACTCGATCGGGCATGTCCCCAGATACATTTTTTTCACCATTTTTTTTTCTTTTTATTCTTTTTTTATTTTTTATTTTTTATTTTTTTAAACGCACACATAATGAAATAAGTTTAAAAGAAAACATACCTTGCTTGGGTTGCCTCCCAAGAAGCGCTTTGTTTAACGTCGTGGCTCGACGATATCTTCGTTTCTCCTTCATTCATAGACCGGTTCAGAAAGGTCTATGATCTCCACGTTCTTGGGTTGAAAACCCTCAAAGAAGGGTTTTAGTCTTTGTCCGTTCACTTTGAGCACTTCTCCCGTCTCCGGGTCTTCAATTTCCACCGCCCCGTGTGGATAGATTTTTACCACTTTGTATGGTCCGGTCCAACGGGATCTCAACTTTCCCGGAAATAGACGAAGGCGTGATTGGAATAGGAGGACTTTGTCATCAAGTTTGAAATCCTTCCTTATGATCATTTTATCATGCCACTCCTTCGTCTTTCTTTTGTAAATCTCCGCATTGTCATAAGAATCCAGGCGGAGTTCTTCCAATTCTTGTAATTGGAGCTTCCTGTGTATACCGGCCTCGTCAAGATTGAGGTTGAATTCTTTTACTGCCCAATATGACTTGTGTTCAAGTTCTACGGGAAGGTGACAAGCTTTTCCGAACACAAGTCTATAAGGTGACATACCGATTGGGGTTTTGTAGGCGGTTCGGTATGCCCAAAGTGCATCATCAATGCGAAAACTCCAATCTTTCCTGTTTGGATTCACTGTTTTCTGGAGTATAGATTTTAACTCCCTATTTGAGGTCTCCGCTTGGCCATTAGTTTGAGGGTGGTAAGCAGTGGAGATCTTGTGAGTCACACCATATTTCTTCAGTAGGGATCCCACAATTTTATTACAAAAATGTGTGCCTCGGTCGCTTATTAAAATTCGAGGGACCCCGAACCTTGAAAATATGTGAGACTTGAGAAAGTTTGCTACCACCTTGGCATCATCGGTTTTTGTTGCTTTTGCCTCCACCCATTTGGAGACGTAATCTACCGCAAGTAGGATGTAGATGTTACCTTGAGAGTTTGGAAAAGGCCCCATGAAGTCGATACCCCATGCATCAAAAATCTCACAGAAAAGCATGGGGTTTTGTGGCATTTCGTTCCTCCTTGAGATGTTGCCCGTCCTTTGGCAATTGTCACAAGCCCGACAAAAACCATTTGCATCACGAAAAAGACTTGGCCACCAAAATCCGCTTTCGAGAATTTTCATTGCAGTCCGTTTCGGGCCAAAATGTCCTCCACAAGCATAAGAATGGCAAAACTCTATGATGTGAGCTATCTCATATTCGGGGATACATCTTCGGATTATTTGATCCTTACAATGTTTCCACAAATATGGGTCATCCCACACATAGAGTCTTGAGTCCATTTTTAATTTTTCTTTTTGTGATTTTGAGAATTGTGGAGGAAATTTGCCCGAAACAAGAAAATTTACTATGTTGGCGTACCATGGTTGTGTGACTTTGATGGCGAAAAGGGTTTCGTCTGGGAATTCACCTTTGATAAGATTTGAGTGAAGGTCTTCAATGTCTTTGTGAGGAATGAGGCGGCTTAAATGATCGGCCACCAAGTTCTCCGCCCCTTTCTTGTCTTTTATCTCCAAGTCAAACTCACTTAATAGAAGGACCCATCGAATGAGTCTTGGTTTGGCCTCCTTCTTTGTCATGAGGAACCGTAGAGCGGCATGGTCGGTGTAAACAATAACTTTCGTTCCAAGAAGGTAGGAACGAAACTTCTCTAAGGCAAAGACTACTGCTAGCATTTCCTTCTCGGTGGTGGAGTAGTTCTTTTGAGCTTCATTTAAAGTCGAGGAGGCATAGTAGATTACATGAGAAGCCCTCCCGACTTTTTGGCCTAAAACAGCCCCCACAGCATAATCACTTGCGTCGCACATGATCTCAAAAGGAAGAGACCAATCGGGGGCTTGTATGATAGGGGCGGTTACCAACCTTTCTTTCAATGTGTCAAAAGCCTCCTTGCATTCGGTATTGAGATCAAATTCCACCTCCTTTTGCAAGAGTTTGCATAGGGGAGATGAAATTTTGGAGAAGTCTTTTATGAACCTTCTATAGAATCCGGCATGTCCAAGGAAAGATCGAATATCCCGTACATTTGTTGGGTACGGGAGTGTTTGGATGACATCAATCTTGGCTTTGTCTACTTCAATGCCTTTTGAAGAGATCACATGTCCAAGAACAATCCCTTGTTCCACCATAAAGTGGCATTTTTCAGAATTTAGGACAAGGTTGGATTCAATACAACTTTTGAGCACAAGAGTAAGATGGTAGAGGCAGGTGTCAAAGGAGTCCCCATGAATTGTGAAATCATCCATAAAGACTTCCATGAACACCTCCACAAATTCGGAGAAGATGCTCATCATACACCTTTGAAAGGTGCCCGGTGCATTGCATAATCCAAAGGGCATTCGTCGGTAGGCAAAAGTGCCAAATGGACATGTGAAGGTTGTTTTCTCTTGGTCCTCCGGGGCTATTGGTATTTGAAAATACCCGGAGTAACCATCAAGAAAACAATAGAACTTGTGCCCCGCTAGTCTTTCTAGCATTTGATCAATGAAGGGTAGTGGAAAAAAGTCTTTTCTAGTTACCGAATTGAGTCTTCGGTAGTCAATGCAAACTCGCCACCCGTTTTGGACTCGGGTGGGCACCATTTCGCCTTCTTTGTTTTCAATGACCGTCACTCCGGTCTTCTTTGGCACCACTTGTGTTGGGCTTACCCATTTGCTATCGGAAATGGGAAATATGATTCCCATTTGGAGTAACTTGATCACTTCTTTTTTCACCACCTCCATCATGGGTGGGTTCAATCTTCTTTGCGGTTGCCTCACCGCCTTGGCCTCATCTTCAAGTAGGATCCGGTGCATGCATGTGGATGGACTAATGCCTTTTATGTCGGCAATAGACCATCCAATGGCCAATTTGTACTCCTTGAGGACTGCAATCAATCTTTCCTCTTGTTCTTGGGCTAAGGCGTTTGAGATAATCACCGGTAGAGTGTGATTTTCGCCCAAGAACACATGCTTCAAATTTTCAGGAAGTGGTTTTAATTCCACCTCCGGTGCCTGCAAAACAGATGGTAGCGGCTTCTCGCTCGGAATGGTTAGTGGGAGGGCTTTAGAGCCCGGTGGCAAAAGTGAGAGTTGATTTAACTCCGCCACCATCATCTTCATGTTGTTTGACATAGAGTATTCCAAAGTGAAATTCTCTATGTCGTTCTCGATTGAGCTTATTATTTCATCTTTTCCCTCAACTTCAAACACATCTTGGACCCAAGTGTCGCAAGTGTCAATGGCAAAAAGAGAGTGATTATCGGTGGGATATTTCATGGAGTCATAGATATTAAATTCGACTTTCTCTCCATCGAACTCCATGGTTAATATTCCACTAAAGACATCTATTTTTGCTTTGGCCGTCTTTAAAAAGGGTCTTCCTAACAAAATCGGGACTGCATTTTTATCATTCTCCATTTCGAGAACGTAAAAATCAGCGGGAAAGATTAAATTATCCACCATGACGAGTACATCCTCTACTACACCTTTCGGGTAAGCATTGGATCTATCGGCAAGTTGGATAACAACCCCCGTTTCATGTAAAGGGCCTAGTTCTAGGGACTTATATAGAGAGTATGGGATGACATTAATTGATGCTCCCAAATCTAACATAGCCCTAGAAAAACTAGAATTTCCAAGTTTACATGGTATAGTGAACATTCCCGGGTCACTATACTTTTTAGGAAGTTTCTTTTGAAAAACGGCCGAAACTCTTTCGCTAACTTGGATTTTATGTTTGCCATTTAATTTGTGTTTCCTTTTAATAGTGCAAAGTTCTTTTAAAAACTTAGCAAATCTAGGAACACCTTTAATTAAATTAAGAAGAGGGATATTTACCTCACATTTGCTGAAGGTCTCATAGATGTCTTTGTCATTGTTGTATTTGCGGTTATCCTTGAGAGACTCCGAGAAAGGTGGTACCGGCTCGTATGAATCGAGCGGTGGAAACTTTCTTTGAGGTGTGATTTCCTCCTCTTTCTCTTCTTCATTTTGAGGATTTGTGCTTGGCACCAAGATATCCTCCTCTTCTTCTCCAACATGGCTCTTTGCTTTTGCTTTAGCCATAACCAACTCCTTGCCACTTCTCAAAGTGACCGCGTGAGCTTGTTGCCTTGGATTCGGCTCCGTTTGAGATGGGAGTTTTGCCGAATCCTTAGCTTCAAGCCTACTCACGGCATTTGAGATTTGGCTCATTTGGTTTTCCAAATTGTGGATGCTTGATTTGGTCGTTTCTTGGAATTGGGTCACACTTTGTTGCATCGTAGCCATGTTCATGGCAAGTGATCGAATCATGTCCTCGGTGGACATGCTCGAGGTTGATGTTTGACCTTGTTGTTTATATTGTTGAGGGGGAGGGTTTGATTGTTGGGGAGGTTGAGAGTTTCCGTACCTTAAATTTGGATGATCCCTCCACCCCGGATTGTACGTGTTGCCATGAGGGTCATATCTTCTTTGACCTTGGAAACCCAAAGCATTGACTTGCTCGGGGTTCTCCTCTTGAAGTGTTGGGCAGGCATCGGTAGGATGCCCTTGTGTTGAGCATATGCCGCAGACCTTTACTTCTTGGGTTTTTGGATTCAAAAGAAAATCTTTAACCAAAGAAGTCAAGCCGGCCACTTGACTTTCCAACGAGTTGTTGGATTCCGCTGCCATCACTCTTTTCGATGATGACCTCCCATTGTAATGTCTCGAGTTTTCGGCCAACTCGGAGATGAGGTCCCTTGCTTGGGAAGGGGTCTTGTTAACAATGCCCCCTCCGCATGCCGCATTCACCATGCGTCTATCTTGATCAACAAGCCCATCATAGAAGTAGAGGATGAGATCTTGTTCCGAATACCCATGATATGGGCAACTAGCGCATAATTTCTTAAAACGCTCCCAATATTCGTACAAGGTCTCATCATCTGCTTGCTCAATGTTGCTGATTTGCTTTTTGAGACTTGAAGAGATAGATGCGGGATAGTACCTGTCGAGGAAGCTCTTTTTCATTTGAGCCCATGTGTTGATGCTACCCGAAGGAAGATAGAAAAGCCAATCCTTCGCGGTGTCTTTTAAGGAGAATGGAAAAGCCCTTAGCTTGATTTGTTCCTCGGACACACCATTGGGGCACATGCTTGTGCACACAATATGGAATTCCGACAAGTGTTTGTTCGGATCTTCCCCTCGTAGGCCATGAAATGACGGGAGTAGATGGATGAGCCCAGATTTTAGCTCGAATGTGACCCCCGTATCAAGAGTTGGGAAAGTGATACAAAGGGGTTGTTGATTTAGATTCGGAGCTGTGAGCTCCCTTAATGTTCTTGTTTCATGAGCCATAGTGATTGGCTCTTCGGTCTCGCTAGATTGAGAACTAGCACTTGATGATTCTCCCGAGTCGGAGTTTGAAAATTTGTTTTTCAACCGCTCGAGAGTTCGTTCTATTTCGGGGTTTGAGTGGTATGTGATTTCGTTCAGTGAACGATATTTTACCATATACTACAAAGCTCAGAAGAAATAGAAATCTTTATACTTGAACCATATTTTTTTCTTTCTTTTTCTTAAAATAAAGTAAAAAGAAGAATTAATTGCCTTTCCCCGGCAACGGCGCCAAATTTGACGTGCACTTTGTCGTGAGTGCACTCAAAATAAATTTCAATACAACACTTATACGTAGTATAGCGTAGTAGAGTTCGTATCCACAGGGAAAGGAATAACTTTCTTTTTATATAAATAGTAAGTAAAAGGGGGGGTTTTGATTGTTGAGTGATTTAATTAAATTAAACACGAAGATGAACGATTTATATGGGATTTAATTCAAAGATAAAAGGGACTTGGTCTTGCTACTTTCCACTTGTTGATATATTTTAGTCGATCATTGTTATATCCATAACTTATCCCCTCTCGAATACTCAATCGCGGAGTATAACCAGTTCATCGAGGGTAGTTATTAACAACGACCGTTCATTAATAACCCTTACTATTAATCAAATATAGAACAACGCCGTATACCGATATAATAGTAGCATTCAATCTATTTAACTCCTTGATGAAATCAATTGAGATTGATAACCTCAACGCAACGGTTTTGGTTTAACCAACAAAATTGATCCCTCTTAAGTTTATTAACCACGACCGTGCATTAACAAACCGAAGTTACTTACCTGTGAAACCTTCAACGTTTAACCATCGGTTCATTGAACGTTTCTAGTAATAATCAATGTTGGAACGTTAACTAATCGTCACTTAGCCACCCTCCAACAATGATATAGAATGAGATTAAGGGAAGAATTAATATTCAAGAGGAGAAAGTAAGAAAATAACTCACAACTTTAATAATCAATCAAGCTTCAAGAGCAAAACCAAGAAATGGAAGTTTAGCTCCTCATTTGGAGACTAAACATGCTAAAAGAAATATAGAGAAATGCTATTCTAAACTGAGCTTAAGAGTATATGGGAATTGGTATCTCATTGTGAAGGAAAGGGGGTGTATTTATAGGCTTTTGGGATGGGACTTCGAGTACTCGATCGAGTATATACATAGTACCCGATCGAGTATGTGTGAAATGCCAGATTCGAGGTATACTCGATCGATTCAGCTTTAAAAATCAAAGGTGTACTCGATCGAGTATACATTCATACTCGGTCGAGTATGCGTAGAAAGTGATATTCGTGCCATACTCGACCGATTTCGGGTTTAAATTCAAAGGTATACTCGATCGAGTATGTCGGTCTACTCGATCGAGTATAGACATTGAATCGTGGTAAAAATCTTCCCGGCATGTTCCTTTGTCTTCGGATCCGATTTGATTTGAAGTTTCAACCTTATACCCGATCGAGTATAGGTAATACTCGACCGAGTAAAGGTAAAAATCAGGATTTTTCCCTTTTGTCTTGTGATTTGCACCTTCTTTCCACTTTTGGGGTTCACCAACCATCCTTTGAGTGATAATGGACCTGTTTGAGCTCAGAATAATCCTAATCTAAACAATTTACAAGGATTTAACAAACTAAACTATTACACCAAAAGTGTGTAATTTCCGAAACATTAAACAACCAAAACTAGCTAAAAACATAAACATACACACGGAAATTACAAGTGTATCATTGCACCATATAAATAGTTTCATCAATGTCACCATTGAGAAACGCCGTCTTAACATCCATCTGATGAAGCTCTAAATTAAAATGTGCAACTAAAGCCATAATGATTCTAAAAGAGTCCTTTGATGAAACCGGAGAAAAGGTCTCTTTATAATCAATTCCTTCTTTTTGAGTATAACCTTTAGCTACAAGACGAGCTTTATATCTCTCCACATTACCCTTTGAATCCCTTTTGGTTTTAAATATCCATTTACAACCAATGGGTTTACAACCTTCGGGTAATGGGACGAGTTCCCAAACTTTATTGTCTTGCATAGATTTATACTCCTCATTCATTGCCACAATCCACTTTTGAGAATTTGAACTTTTCATGGCTTGACGGAAGTTGATAGGATCATCTTCCATAACACCACTTTCTTCCTCATGTTCTTGAATAAACACAAGGACATCGTTCTCTGTATCCATGCTTGACGCATGTTCTTGGAGATATACAACATAATCATCCGGAATTGCGTATCTCCTCTCTCTAGTGGATCGCCGCAATGACACATTTTCTTGTTGCACTTGTTCCAGAGGAAGTTGAGTTTGTTCATTTTGAACAATTTGTTCAGTTTGGAAAGGAGAAGATGAAATAATGCCTTGTTGAGGTTCCTCATTAGTTTCAAAAGAAACATCCGTATGAATTGGTTCAGGTATTGAAATCAATTCTTCCTCAAAGACAACATCCCTAACTTTATTCTTCCCCCCAAACTCAACATCCTCGAAAAAGATGGCAGTTCCCGTCTCAAAAATATTTTTATCCTCGGGATTATAAAATTTATATCCCCTAGATCGCTCCGAGTAACCAATAAAGTAACTACTAACTGTTTTGGGTTCCAGTTTCTTTTCATGTGGCCTATACGGCTTTGCCTCAGCTGGACAACCCCAAATATGAAAATGCTTTAAACTAGGCTTTTTACCCGTCCAAAGCTCATAAGGTGTTTTAGTAGTTGCTTTAGTTGGCACTCGATTAAGAATGTAAGCTGCGGTCTTTAATGCCTCACCCCAGAGGGATTCCGGTAAGATAGAATGAGAAATCATACTTCTTACCATTTCTTTAAGGGTTCTATTACGTCTCTCAGCTACATCATTCATGCTAGGTGAACCCGGCATGGTGTATTGAGGGACAATCCCACATTCCTCTAGAAATTTGGCAAAAGGCCCTGGACGTTGTTCACCTGAGCCGTCATACCTCCCATAGTATTCACCACCACGGTCGGATTTGACTTTCTTTATGTGTTTGTTGAGTTGATTCTCAACTTCCGCTTTGTAAGACTTAAACACGTCCAAGACTTGAGATTTTTCATGTATAAGAAATAAGTATGCATATCTAGAGTAATCATCTATGAATGACACAAAATATTGTTGACCATTCCATGAAGGAGTAGGAAATGGCCCACAAATATCTGTGTGTATTAATTCTAAGACATCCGTAGCTCTATATGCACCTTTTTCTTATTTTTGGTTTGTTTCCCTTTAATGCACTCAATACAAGTATTGAAATCAGAAAAATCAATGGAATCTAGTGTTCCATCGGACACAAGACGTTCAACTCTATTTTTAGAGATGTGACCTAGTCGTTTGTGCCATAAAAAACCAGATTGTGCATTATCAACCTTTCGCTTAGTGCCTCGGATGTCAACATTTAAAGCATTATTATATGAAGTTATTGTTTCAAGCATGTAAAGATTGTCATATGACATAAAAGAACCAGTCCCCACAATATTTGAATTCAAAGACAAATTAAACCGAAAGTTTCCAAAGGAACAATGATAACCTAATTTGTCCAAATAAGAAACAGAAACCAAATTCCGCCTAAATGACGGAACAATAAAAGTGTCTTTTAAATCCAAATAGAAACCGGTAGATAATAACAATCTAAAATGCCCAATAGCCTCCACATGCACCGCTTTGCCATCTCCCACATAGACGCATCTTTCAGCATCATTTGGCTTGCGGTGGCTCAGACAACCCTGCATAGAAATACTGATGTTAGATGTTGAACCGGAGTCTAACCACCAAGTATTTCTAGGCACCGAAGCTAAATTGTTTTCAGTACAAACCAAAGCAAGGACCGTACCTTTCTTCACTTTCCATGCGTGATACTTGGTACAATCCTTCTTCATGTGTCCAGACTTCTTACAGAAGAAACAGGTTGTTTCACCTTCCTTATGTTTCATCTGTACTGGACCCTTAGCAGCTTCATTCTTAATGAGAGTTTTCTTCCTCTTTTTACCCTTATCCTTAGAGGTACTAGCCAAGTGAGCACTTTCTGTCTTATTTTGTTTCATCCTCTCTTCCTCTTGCACGCAATATGAAATGAGCTCATTAAGAGACCACTTCTCCTTTTGGCAGTTATAACTAACCTTAAAAGGATCAAATGCAATAGGAAGAGAGTTCAAGACTATGTGTACGAGAACATCTTCCGATATCTCAATCTTAAGTGTCTTGAGCCTAGAAACAATATAAGACATTTCCATAATATACTCCCTTATATTTCCTTTTCCTGAATACCTTTTGGAAGTAAAGTCTTTTAACAACATGCTTATTTCCGCCTTATCGCTTTTAACAAAACGTTTCTCAATTTCATTAAGGAAATCCTTGGCATTAGTAACCTCATCGGATACAGCACCCCTAAAAGATTCTGGAATTCCACGCTTTATGATCATGAGACTTAAGCGATTCGAGCGATCCCACTTCTCATAGTACCTTCTTTCATCTTGGGTACTACCATCCGTAAGAGAAGCAGGTTGCCCTACCCTTAATGCTAAGTCAAGATCCATGCAGCCCAAAGTTATTAGAATATTTTCTTTCCATTCCTTAAAATTAGTACCATTTAGGACAGGGATGGAGTTGAGATTGGCAGATATGCTCGAAAAATTAACTGTAGAAAGAACAAGGACAATGAACATATGTTTTAGTGAAATTGTAAAATGATTTTTAACCCATCACAAGATACCAAATGCACCATTAGTATTTCATCTTTGGACAATAATACTAATTGCTAGCGGTACTCTTGTTGTAACAATAAAATATAACAATAATACATATAAAAGAAAAATCCACCTTTGGGTTGACTTTTTCTTTTAAAGTGCAACCTTATAATTGTTATATATTTATTATTACCAAAATGTATATATATAACTTGATAAAATATTAATCTTCCTTTGGGCCGATTAATATTTACTTGAACTATATATACTATGTTTAATATTTTATATGAGCAACTTACACAATAGAATCACTTTGGTGACATATTGTTTCTATATACCCATTTTAAATACTAAACTTCCTTTTTATTTTACAATTCCGTCACAGCCCGGAAAAATCTTACCGTAATACTACTTAAAAATTTGGCTTTCGCCAACCAAATTTTATTGAATTATACATAATTTGACCATCGGTAATTGAATTCACCAAATTTGATCATAGAAATATCATGAGAGTAATCAACTTTAACATCAACATATTTCTAGCAATTCAATGTTGAAAAACTTGATACTACGTGTACATATAAATTCCACCACGTGGAAGAAATGCATTGAAATAGCACTATATATACACATTCGTGTAAAACAAATTGCTTGACACCATAATTACGTTGAATTATATTCATATACTAAGGCATGGATTCATGCAATTAAGATCAGAATTGAAGCACCGAATATCTTTCACAAATTCGGACATGAATATTCAAGGGGAAAACATGCAGCGGAAAAATAAACATGAAACGGCAAAGTATCCCTCTTTAATTAGTAATTATAAGCATATGAAATGATTCTTTTCTTAAATAAACCAAAGTTTATGAAACGGTTCCTTTTAAATAAATATACTTGAGACTACAAAGAGCCTTTGAACACGGCAAACCAAAACCGAGACAAAGTGCTTGAGTTTCATCAGATCAAAGTTTCATCCGTTCAAAAGGGGAAAAAATGCTGAATTATTGATAAAAGCTTGATACTAAATCGGCAAGAAAAAAAATTTCCAGCGGCGATGTACATAAATATGTATTGATAAAAATATTCCTCACGAAACAACACTCAAACATGCCGCACAAGACTCCAATAATATGAAATCACATATTAAAACAAATTCCAGACAACACGATGAACACATATACAGAATCAAAAACAATTCCATGGATCTATAATGGTAGGCTCTGATACCAATTGATGGAGATTCATACATATATCAACAAAACTCCATATGCGATATATATAAAAATATATAATAGCTAAATCCATATAAATCCATGAAATCAAATATGTATGAACTAAGATTAGAACAATACCTTGAGAATTCATTTGCATTAACACTTTAAGAAGACCCGGAATCCAACACGATTGATCGGCCTAACCTTCCAGTGCTATGTACCGTATGAGATGTTGATTGTCCTAGTCCTACCTATTGATGGGATATATATAGGACTAGTGGAATATTGTAACGGTTGGCCCTTAGTATTCTAATAACTCCTTTATTATTATTACAATAATGATATTATTTAGAATAATTTATTAGGCCATTTTCCGTTACAATATCTTTACTGTTATCTCTTAGTTTACACGCACCGGGGGTCATAACCGTTGTATCACTTTAGTGTAATATATTTAATTTGACCCGTCACCAAAAGAAATATATTATCCTGGTATCTACACTTTTATTATTTCATGAATAGCCACTGTATTATTTATTTGATGGCAAACACATTTTAATTAATTACATATTAGGCCCCTTTTATTGTTTTCCAACATCACCGTGATGTCATCGAATCTCTAACTTGTAAGCAGCCAACATGTAAACTCAAAAACCAATTCCAAATCAATGAATTGTTAAAGAAGATCACCTCAAGCATTTGTTTTTGGGCAATGATTTGTGAACACTTTTATTTAATAGTGTTGACTATTTTTTAAAATTGCCTATTAAACTCTAACAATAGTTTATTCAAAAAAAAAAAAACTCTAACAATAGTCAACAGTCACCACCAATATTCTTAGCATTAGTATTCGGAAAAATATGAACGAGAAATGTTGTGATGCTAATTTTTCACTATTTTTTCAGCAAGTTTATATATTTACATTAATTAATGTGGTAACATGATTGATGATTAATTTATTGCTATCTTTCTTTTATGCTGCTGTTTTAGCCATATGAGTTTCGGTTTCATTAATTTTATATTGCTTTCTACAATAATTAGCTGCTATGTTCCCTTATGTGTTTATTTCAATCTGTTGCTATGTTGCATTGTTTCTTTTCCACTTTTCTGCTACTACATATTTGATAGTCATCCTGGAGGGTTTTGGTTCCCTCATGACTGACAATTAAAGAAGAGTCGGACATTTGATATATGCTTTGTTTATTCAAAGCCACAGTTTTCTCAATTTTTTCTCAAATTGCAACCTCTTTTCACTAAATTTTGATAACTTTTCTAATTATTTGGTTATCTAATATGTGGCCAATATTATTTTACTTCTATGCACAAACATCTGACTTTCCTTATTACTTTATTAAACCTTTTCAAATCAGTTAACCATTGTTTTTATTACATGATTAGTATATCTCTTAAATAAATTTATAGGTTCTCTGTCACATGTGTCCTAATAAAAGAGTGTGATATCAAGAATTTCACTTGAAATTTTATCGGGTACTTTTATCTCTCATTTAGTTTTTGTTTTATTATGTAATTACTTAATTGTGATATTATTTGGAATATATGTGTTTGATTTTTAAATTTCTTTATCTTTTAACTTTCCACCATTGTTTGAATGAAGTGCATGGAAGCACTATACCAAATATATCAAAATCTTAGTTGTTCAATTGTAACCCAAAGGGGTACCCATTCATCAAATTGAGGTCGATTGCATTATTAACTGCGTGGATTTTAATTGTGCAGATGTGGCCAGGCTTGATCCGGGAATTGGATGTTTTCTATTTTGAGTTATGTTTTCTAGGGTTATCAAGAGTAATTATAATTGTAAATCTCTTTATTTTATACTATTATATATCAGAATACATAAAACGTAACAGTCTTGGAGAATGAATACATGCATGCAATTAAGCTTGAACTAAAAACTCAAAAAAACATTTAACATATCTTTCAAGGACAATCACAACTCTACTTGATTGTTCTATGGTGATCTATGAATCTATGATCTAATACACTTGATGATAGAAAAGCATTACAAGCTTCTCTATCTCTACAAGCTTCTCTATCTAGGATAGAAACTAGGTAGTAGGAAGGTAAGTAGAAGGTGTGCAGAAACTTTCCTTGTTATTCTTTGATATAAAGAAAGCTTCATATTCTTGGAAGAAGTTTCATGGTATTGTACAGGATTGAATTCTTTATTTACGTGGTAGTATGTTTTTGTTGTATGGATGTGGAATGTTTTTTATCCCGAAACACTACACATAGTCGGGTGATGTAAATGTCGGGGAACATTGCTTGATCACTTTTTTTAAAAGGAAAATAGCTTATATTAAATCAAATGATCCAAAACAACAACAATATCCCAAAACCTAAACCCCCCTCCATCCATCCAAAATCAAAGCCCATCACTCTCAAACGTAATGATCAGACATAGAATACTCTACCCCAGGAAGAGCGAGACTAATCGCTGAAACTGTGAGAGCATAGAGCCTATTAACGGCTAAATCGGCCTGATTGCCTCCAAACAGTAATCTATCAACTAAAGCAATCCAAAACACTAATCTACCCCTCTTATTGTTTGTCATAGGATAGGAAGAGCAAAATAGAAATAGAAAAATCGTCTGGACTGAAATTAAAAAACTAGAAATAGTAAAACAATCTTCCAAATCCTAGTCGCACAGTTCTTCCATGGCGGCGGTTCGATCAGGAGGGGACATATTTTCATCACTTCATCTTCTTCCTTCATCACTTTGATCTGCATGCGTGTCACCTCCACCTCTTGGCCAAAATACTGCACAAACATAACCAGTCCGAAAGGGAGCAACCTCCACATCTTAATCCTCCGAATAGCCAGCCTCCTCATCATGTTCATTCAGAGTAATCTTCTTCGTCTGAATCAAACAGAATACCCGCTAACCCAGTTCACAATACGAAAGAATCCTTTTCTAAACCTGCTCGGCTACAAATCGGCCGATGTCTTCACTGCCACTCCCCCAGGGGCGGAGCCAGGCACTAGGCTGGACAGGGCCGATACAAAGAATATTTTTGGAAAAAATTTTATATGCAATATTTTACACTAAAAATTTAGAACATTTTAAAATTTGGCTGGCCCAGGGCCAGAGTTGGCCCTCCCCTAGCTCCGCCCTTACACTCTCTACGTCCGCCATTCGGTTTCCAACCGGAACCTAGCCGCCATGTCAAAACACCGCTACCGTCTGCCAAATAAGCCCTAGACAAGCTTGGCTTTCCGCCGCAAAGCTCTCATTTGCGAGATTTATTAAAAAAAAAGGTTTCCTCCTGATTTTATTATTCATGTAGTGAACAATGATGCAATCAATGATAATTAATGCCCTTTCTTTAAAAAAAAATTAACAAAAAAGGGTAAAGTCACGTACGAAGTATGATACAAAAAAGACAACAAATATAGCATGATGCTGGGCCAGGCAGCGGGCCATAAACTTCAGGACGTGGACTAGGTCGAAGGGGAATAATTGCTGCAACCGATATAATATAATAATCCAAACCGCATGTCGTTCTACACTTTTAGGGTTCCAGCGTCATCTTTTAGAGAGAGGCTGCTACTTCAGTACGTCCGACTGAGAGCTGTCCGCAACTTCGGAGAGAAGATCGTCAGAGGTTACATCGCCTTGAGCAGAGAGTGAGGCCCGTTGATCAACCAGAAAAGCGTTGCAAAAAAGATTTGACCGAAGAAAAACTTGAAGAATGTTTTCTCTATCTGATGTTCCTTCAACAACTGCAATTTTATCAACATACACTTCTTTCACTGCTTCAGCTTACCTGATCAGAACAATTCTCAGTGAGTTCAAATCATTGGCCAACCAGCTCTTGCCCGTAGACCTCTTGGAAAAGCTACTTTCAAAATTGGGGGTCCTAATCTGGAACTACTCCTCCCAAACAACTCTCGTCATTGATGAACAGAACAGCTATACCGCAAATGAAATCTTCGAAGCCGCTGAAATTTATCTCCAAACGAAGCTGAAGCCCGCGGCAGGAAGGATCAAAATCTCCAAGGCGCCCACCGACAAAAGCATCTCGTTCATCATTAGCACAGATGAGAAGATTGTCGACTCGTTTGGTGGCGTGGAATTAGTCTGGGAATTGAGAGTCACTTCCAGTTCTTCCTCAGAGAGTAGTACGGAACAGAGATCGTTTGAACTCTCCTTCGACAAGAAATTCAGTGAAATTGTTATCAGCAAATATATACCGTTCGTTCTGGAAAGAGCGAAGGCCATAGAAGAAGAAAACCAGTGCGTAACGCTGAAGGCGTTAGGCCATTACAGCGATGAGATTAATCTGGAGCATCCGTCCACTTTTGAGACCCTAGCGATGGATCCTGAACTGAAGAAGGAAATTATCGAAGATTTGGACAGATTTGTTAGCCGGAGAGATTATTACAGGAGAGTTGGGAAGGCGTGGAAGAGAGGGTACTTGTTGTACGGACCACCGGGAACAGGGAAGTCGAGCCTGATAGCAGCCATGGCCAATTATTTGAAATTCAGCATCTATGAACTGGATCTGTCTTGCTTACGGAGCAACTCGGATCTCCAGGAGCTTCTTCCCACTACTAAAAACAAATCCATCCTTGTGATTGAGGATATTGATTGCAGCATTGATTTGCAGAACAGAAATGATGAAGATTACAGCAATCAAAATAATAATCAGGTGATAAGTTTTTTTCTTTTTTTGACTTTAAACAGGTTATAAGCTTGTAACAGATCTTCCTTCCGTTAAATATGTTTGTAGTGTATTACTTTAAAAATATTTAGGATATGACGACAAGATTTAGAAGTAGGATGATTATTTTTTACGATAGAATAAAGAAAATGTGAGGGAGTATTATTATCTTTCTAGGGTCATCCTCAAATCTCTAGCCATCTCACTTTTTTTTATTTATGTGAAAACTATGCCAAGAAATTACTTAAGTAAATCGTTCTGTATCGGGCTTACAACACAATCGGGCTTACAACACAATCAGGACCACGTGCATATCTAGGCTAAGAATGTTTTCTTTTTTATTGTTTTTAGTCCTAGACCAGATCGACCAGATCAGACAAGATTTCTGTTTTTATAAAATACATAGAGACCAGACGTTACAAGACTGATTCAAACCAGACCAGTTCAGACCAAACCAGACCAACAAATTTATGTTCAAAAGAAATCATCCTAAGACCTGGACTAGAAATGCATGCCCTGGTCAAAGCACGAGCAACGCAATTCGAAGATCTAGTGCAAAAAGAAACACGACAACTGTGTTTCTTTCAAGAAGAACTGTATCATCATCTAAGATTAGAGCAAAATAGGAAGACCCACCCCCTCTCTGAACACCGTGCACCACGGTCAAAGCATCGGTTTCAATTTCTAACATGTCTCCATCCTTCTTGAATCGCCCCAAGTAGCGCTGCCGGTGTCCATTGAGCCTCTTTTGACTCCCCATGACTCCGAATGAAAGTACCCCTCCTCATCTTTAGCAACTGAGCTCCATGCCCTGATTCCTTTCACCTCATTGACTGCCCATCCACATTGATTTTTTTCCATCCTAAGCATGGACGCTGCCATATCTCCCTACGTGGACTTCTAGTTGTTGCGAAGCTTCCAGCTGCTGCAATTGTCTGGGCTTTCGGCCACCAGCCGCTCACCATAGCTTATGCGCTATTCCTCACTGTTATATCTCCCATTTGTTCATCTCTTCAAACCCATCTCTTTCTCCGTTTCCAAAGGCTCCACAAGATCGAGCATTATCAACCTGCAGATTTTCTCATCCACTAAGATGTCCATGCAATGCTTTATCTACCCATCGAAACTGTCGGCCTCCCTGCAAAAAGCTCATCCCTCGGCCTGCCACACCTTTGTTGCTTCTAGACATGTTCTAAATGCATGATCCCTCTCTTCATCTGCATTTCCACACACCTTGCATGTCACGGGCAAATCCACCCCCTGCTTCCAAATTTGACCGCCCCAGGGAGGGAATCCCTCATTGCTTGTCAAAAGAAAAGTTTGACTTTTGGTGAAAGTCTAAAATTCCACATTCGAGTCCCACAAGTCCAACCCTCTAGCTGTGTGGTGGGGGTAAGCAACTTTTAACAGAAAAATTATATCCATCCCTTTCCCCCCTCCACCATTGGGCATCCTCCCTATTACATATGCTAATAGGAATACCCAAAATGTGTTTAGCTTGTTCCGGTATGAAAAGAGCCTGCACTCTATCCTCATTCAATCTCCTCCCATCCTCTGCCCGAAGCGCAGCGACATTCATGTCCCTTATTCCTGCTGGTTTTGGTGAATGTATTCTTCCCCAATCAGTCCCCGGTAACCAAGCATGTGCCCAAACTTGCACACTCACTCCATTACCGACTCGACTATGAGTGTTACTCGATATGTCCAAGCATCTAGCCTTCTCACTCGACTATGAGTGTTACTCGATATGTCCAAGCATCTAGCCTTCTCACTTTAATAATAAAACGGAAAGGACTACATCATTTATATTTTGCAAAAAATACTCAAAATTGTATTTCATAGTCATTGAAACCTATAGCATACAGGCATACTCTCGGTACTCCGTAACATTAATATCTTCCTACTTTCCCTTTTCAACAGTAATATTTATATCTTTCCATTTCTAAATCTTCTTATTATACCCTCAACAATTTTGAAAATAATACACTATTACAATTACCTTTTTTCTATTTATCCTTAATTCTAACACACTATTTCATTATCTTCCCATCATACCCTGAATAATTTATATCCCCTTTCACTATTACTAATCTCGCCTACTTTAAAATAGGAAGATATAAATGTTATGGAGGTAGTAACAAATAAGGATTTGAGTACATTTGTTGTCTACACTCTTTGTCTATATTCTCATGCAGTAATTGGGTGTTAAGAAATTAAATTTAACTTTTCAACATCCAATAGTTGCATAACACAAACTCCCTGCGTGTTTTAAAATTTGTTACACGTTTCTTTTTGGATTTATTTAAAAAGTTTGTTATATTTTCACTTTCTTTTGTAAGTTCTCCCTTTAAAAATACTTAATTATCCTTATTTTTTCTACTTTTTATCCTCTCTTTGATACTTTTCACCTTCTCTTCTACTTTTTATATATTATTCACTACCCTACTATTTTATCCTCCTCGTGACAAAGTATTTTTGTATTGTTACAATGAAATTATTAAATACTAAAATTAATTGCATGAAGGCCAAAGCTAGCTTCCTAATCTTAAATACCAAAACATGAAATACTACTGGATTTATGATGTTTTCCCCATCAAGCATATCAAAATTAAGATTTTTTTAAACCTGGCATATTTTTAGTATAAACTTTTACAATTTTACACATAAACAATAATAAGCGTAGCAGTTGTACACTCGTACAACGTACTTTTCTCATATCTCATCCATCATCTTGATGAAAATGATGAGTTTAACTTGAGTATTGTTTGATGATCATATAAAGATAATGTTCTTAACCTTAGTCTCATCTATTGTTATTATGCCTAATTTTTTTTACTTTATTTTGCAAAGTTATGCCTTTGACTTAATTACTATTTTTATACTTGTCATCGACTTATGCAATTATGAATTATTCTTTTATGTGGTAATGAGATTTGCTACTTAAATATGTGTATACTTTTATTTCTTTTTACTATATATCTTATTTTATGAAGTATATAATTTAAATGTTCAAAATAATACCCTGTATTTTTTTTCCGAATTTTTGTAACATATACCGTATTTTACACGTAAACGTATTTTTAAAAGTCAACGTATTTTTCAACGAATTTTTGACCGTTTTTATCATTCGTGTTGTCGAATAAAACGGTGTACGTATTCAACCCCGTTTAATTCCCCTCCCCTATTTAAATAACTATGCTCTCAAAAATCTAAAACAAAAATATTATATTTACTTGGACTAACAATATATTTGAGATACTTAGCTTTTGCTCTATGGTGTTCATTTTCCACTGTTGGCACTTTACTAGACTTTTGGCACTTGCTCCCTTCCAATCACTTGTCTCTCCAAATAACTTCGAATGATTTTAGACCAAATAAAGTAATGCAACACGCAGAAATGCGGAATGCTCGGACATTTCATGAGTAACATTTCTATTATTGTTGTTTGTAATGTATAGGTAACGCTATCTGGTTTATTGAACTTCATTGATGGATTATGGTCGTGTTGTGGGGATGAAAGGATCATTGTGTTGACAACTAACTACAAGGACAGGTTAGACCCAGCACTACTTAGGCCAGGAAGAATGGACATGCACATCCTCATGTCTTATTGCACACCAGGTGGATTTCGGGTTCTTGTGTCAAACTACCATGGCCTGAAAGATCACCCCAAGTTCACGGAGATCGACAAACTCCTGACGGAGGTGAATGTGACACCTGCCGAGATTGCAGAAGAGCTGATGAAGAGTGATCAGGCAGATGTTGCCCTGGATGGACTCATTAAGCTTATGAAAAAGAAAAAAAGTGCATGTGATGATTTGAAGGTGGAAGGTGATATTGTTACCGATAATCAGACTGATATATTGGTAGAGAATAGTGCGGAGGCGGATGAAGAGAGATGAATGGAAGTAAAAGAGAGTTTTTATAGTAGCACCCCAACCATTCGGAGTCGATCATGATTAGCATTTAGTGTGATTCTATTATATTTATTTGATTATTTGATTTGTTCTCATGTAATCCTAGAATGGAGTTTCTCTGATGATAATTCTATTCCTAAGAATATTGCTGGGATTAATTAGTCTAGAACATAATTGCTCCAACTTAGGTTCATTCCTTCATTTTAAAGCCCCATGAAATAAAAACTAAAAAGTAATAAGCTCTTAACAAAGGTATTCCTCTAGCTTAGGCATGGACCAAACCGGGTCCGGGCCGGGCCTAGGCCCGGTCAGGCCTTTTGTGTTAAGGGGAAGGCCTTTTGCTAAGACATTTAAAAAATGAGCACAATAGAGATACTAAATGAACATCCATAATTTACAAAATGAGTATTCAAAAATTCAAAAGCTCGTTTGTGTATGTTCATTTTTAGGCGTTTTACTTATTTGAGTTTAAGGTAAAACTCATTTATAATGTGCTCGCTATATATTATATGAAAAAAGAAAGAAGTAAACAACAAAGGAAAAGAAGTAAAAAGAAAAAAGACAAAAGAAAAGAAAGTGAAATCAACCACTTAAAAGTAAAGAAAATAAAAAACAAAAAGATAAAAGTAAACGTAACCACAAGAACGGATGAGGCGGAAGAAAAGAAAGAAAACATGAAGGCGGCTGAAGAAAAGAAAAAAAGCAGTAGAAGAGCAAAGAAAAGAAGATAGCAGCGGAAGAGGAAAGATGATGGAGAGAACATGCTGACTCAGAGGTATATTTACAAAAATACCGGATGTACGTACATCTGGATGTAGGATATAATTTACCCTCTGCATTCTTCTTGGTCAATTTTTTCGTATCCAGAATCTAAGGCCTTGACCTTACTTTGCGAGTTGGAACCTTTATGTGACCAAACCGCATAATTACTGAATGAATTCCTCATTTTTAAGCTTAGCACCGGCTTCGGTGATTGTGAAAGTTTATTGTCTTGAGAAACTTCCGATGGTCGAGGTTGTTAAGACAGCCATGGTGAAGGTATGCCGGTGTTTTTCGTTTAAAAATAATTTTATTTATTAAAAAATGTATATGTGATTGTATTTAGCAAAAACGTGGTTGTCATTAGAACTTCCCCAAAAATTAAGCTATTTTAAAATTTTGGGATGGACTCATTATGCTTATGGAAAAGAAAAAAAGTGCATGTGATGAGTTGAAGGTGGGAGAAGATGGTGTTGCCAAAAATCGTACTGATATAATAGCAGAAAAGACAGTGGTTAGTAAGGGAGGATGAAGAATAAGAAAAAGAGATGGAATGGAAGGGATATATGGTCTATAGCACCTTCAATAATTCGGAGTCATCATTAGCATCTAACTTGATTTTATTATGTTTAATTTGTTCTCATGTAATCCTAGAATGGAATTTCTCTCAACACAATTCTATTCCTAAAAATATTGCTTGGATTTTGAGTTTTTTTAATTAGTCATTGTTAATTAAATTTAATTAACTATTCAGAGTAACTTAATCTTTCCAATGAGATAAGAACGGTTTGGTTTCGAATTCCCATGTAACAGTTTCCAAGCCGTAGAATTTGGTAAATGATACTCCGTATCTTAATACTACGTACTAGTTTTAAAACTCATGTCAAATTTTAAAAAATTCGAATTGGATTATGAGCATGTTTGGCACACAAAAGTTCATGACTTGGCTTTTGTGCTGTTTAAAAAATTTCTAAAAGCTTTTAGTTGTATGTTTGGCATGACAACTTTTAAAAGCTTTTCAAAAATTAAAATATCTTTTTTGAGACGCTACACGGAATAGCATCTGAGAAAAGCCCGTGACTTTTAGTATTAATTCGTCCTAACAGCTTGTATACCAAACATAACTAAATCAAACAGTCAGCTTTTTACCAAAACGCTACCACCACTACTAGAAAACTGTCTTATAGTGACACTTTCTCAGTGACACTTTTTGGAAAATAGTGTCACTAACAGATTTTGAACATTCAAGTGTCAGTATCTCATGACACTATAGTATCAACCAAAATAGTGATATTTAAAAAAATTACTCTGTAATAATACACCCAGCATTCTCGCGCGCGGCCTTCACTATATAATATATATAGAAACATTAATACTTCCTATATGTATAAACATGTGAGCATCCTTCCTTAAGCCCCTTCTCTCATTCACTTCAAGAATTCTATGCTATGGCATCCATCGCGACATCGCCACTGTCCACAGATAGATGGACGCCATCGCCCCTTTCCACTCGCCGGATGCACAACTGGGTTGTCTGGAAGGATGGACGCCATTGCCACTCGTCGACGCTCTTAGGTCCTCGGTTCCCCGTGACATCGGCCTTGCCCTAGATGACTTACGGACCGAGTAGGTGAGTCCTTTCCTTCTCCTTGGATTCGCATCTGACGAACTCAGATACTAGCCGATAGGTTCTCAATCTCTAGCTTGACACGTATATCTTCTCCTCCTTTAATTTTTCTTCATAGTTTTAACCTAAAATCGGGTCATTTTGTAACCTAATCTGATTTTTTAGATCATTATATATACTCTATTCTTAAACCAATTAACTGAATGAGAAGTAGGTGATGTTGTATTTCTAATTAGCTGCGGGCAAAAGAAGTATGGGTGCTTTGCAGATTTTAAAATAATTGTGATGAACTAGTGTCTGATAAACATAGACGAATATGTGTGTGAGTCTAGGTGTTCAATTAGATGAGGGTTTTAACCCTTGTGATGAAGAAGGTGTAGTGAATTTTAGCCTTGCTTAAATTTTCTTCCTAATACCAAAAATTTGAACCGACAAAGATCAATTAAGATTTTTTGTTGTTTATAGGAAGAATCTAAATCAATAGAGATTGATTCTCTAATTAATACTTCGTATGATTTTAGGAAAATTGGAGGTGATGCATATGATTTGTCTTTGCAGGTGATATATTATGGGCCAAATCAATATTGGAGGTGATAATTTGGAGACTGTTTTAACAGGTTCCAACTTCCAATCACACTGATTTGGCCCCTTCTCAAGACCATAATGTCTACTCAATTGATAATGATCTAGCCATGCATACCTATTACTAATGCTCCTGCTAATACTTTAGAGGTGCAGGCAGTTTCTATTAACGATGGTGCTTTAAATCTTGTTGAGGCACCTCCAGATGCTACCGAGATTGATTCAATTGGTGCTGAAAATAAGGATTCTAGTCCAATTATGCTAGCAGCAGTCCACTCAGAGGCCCCTATTGATGCTACTAATTCTGTCCAACACCCAGTGAGTTCTGATTGTGGCTCACCTGATGTAGAATATATGGATTTAGGATGCATTGTGATTGCATTAGACCACACACAGGCCCCCGTTGATGCTATTAATTGTGCTGAGGTAACTGTCCAACTACTAACTTCTTAGCTGCAATTACTAACTTCTTATATGCAATCCTGTCTTCTTAATGAACTTGTTTTTGGCATAAAGCATGAGGACACACTTTTAAACAACAAAAGGTACGAGTCTTAGTAGTTGTATTCGTATAGTCTTACTGTCTTAGTATTATTAAGAACTATGTATTATATCAACAAGAAAAAAAAGGAACTTGCAACAGAAAACATATTGCTTGCTCATTTTGGTCTTGGATTTTATTCTACTTTGATGATTGCTAGAAAGACGACCTATCATTTTGATTAATTTTGATTGTTACTGCACAAATATAATGCCATTAAATTGAAATCATCCTACTGTGTACTGCACAGATTGCTCATTGAGACTGTTGCTCAATTTGGTGTAATTTTTCTTGTTTTTGCTTTGGGAACGGAATTTATGCAATGGATGTTCAGGCCATTTCTTCTTAATGAAAGTTTTTAGTATTTGCTGCATTTTCTTGAATTATTTAGTGTGCTTTAGTTCTACTTTTTTAATTTTTAGACACTTTAATCTCCAATGAACAACCATCTATTGTTTTCTATTTAATTGATCCTTTATTGATGAGCCTAACTTAATAAAAGTTTGTTTTAATAATGATGATGATAATGTTTGTTAATTTGCAGAAAACGAAAGAAAAGCATAAGAAGCAGAAGGTTTTGATTCCCAGTAAACCATATTCTTGTCAAAATGGATGTTGAAAGAGTGAATCGTAAACACTTTGCACTACACCTCAAGATAAGTATTTTATGTCATACTTTTGTCGCCTGTGGTTACTTGAATAGGTGAAAAGTGTCCTTGAACCCAATGAAGATGATAATAATGACATTCATATATTGATAATGCAAGGTTTGTTACCGTTGCAGGTAATCTTTTACCCTTTGTTGAATGACTGATTATGCTCTTTGCACTTATTTAATCTGCCCATATATCCATTAGAATAGCTATATTTGATTTCAAACATAGATATGACTAAATAAGATGATAATAATGACATCCATATTGATAATGCCAGGTTCGTTGCTGGCGTGGCCCAAAGATATTTCTGAGACATGGACAGTGAGGTTGAATCCTTCTAAATAGAATCATTGTACTCTTTTAGAACCTGAATTGTTATTTTAATTTGATTTTCTAATGTGCTGAAGTATTGTGTATTTCAATCCAGCCAATTAAAGGATTGGAAAATACTTTCCCCGGATGACTATCTATCCTTTGATGTTGTTGCAGGTAATTTTTAACCCTTTGTTGAACAACTGATTATTCTCTTTGCACTTATGTAATCTTCCCATATATCAATTAGAGTAGCTATAATTGATTTCAAACATATATATGACTTGTCACTGTCTTTTTAGTTATATCTGAGTTAGTAAAACGAAAAAACAAAATCATGGCTAAAAATGGTAAATCAATCTGTCTAGGGAAAATACCCCACATATATACAATATAACATCAAGTCTAAATAAAACATACAAAAGACTCAATCTGGAATGACAATGCTTAATATTTAGAGACATCAAGCAGAGTTTATGGGAGGTATGCAACTTAGCTTTCCAAGCAGAGTTTTTTGAAATTTTTTATCAAACTTTTAATTAGAGTAATAGAGATAAGCAAGAAGAAAGTTCCTGCTGACATCTTATTTCCTTTTTGGTCTTTGTGTAGCAACCTCAAGGTAAGTATTTTATGTCATATATACTTTTGTCGCTCGTGGTTACTTGAGTAGGTGAAGAGTGTCCTTGAACCCAGTGAAGATGATAATAATGACATTCATATTGATGTTGCAAGGTTTGTTGCTGGCATTGCCCAAAGATATTTCTAAAACATCGGCAGTGAGGTTGAATCCTTCTAAATAAAATTGTTATATCCTTTTAGAACCTGAATTGTTATTTTCATTCCATTTTCTAATGTGCTGAAATATTGTGTATTTCAATCTTTTGTTATATTGAAAGTGCCTGCTAGAGCCATTATTGAAGCAAGAAGAAATTTTGAACTTGGGAATTTCCCACTGTCGTACACCGACACGAAAGAACTCATTAAGAATTGTGTTTTTTCTTAAATTTTCTGTGCACCAAATTCTTTAACCCTGTCTTTGAACTTTTATATGCAACTTAATTTGTTTGACTACATATTTTGGGGTTCGATTATGTTTCATTGATTTCAGGATACAGGTTATAATAATTTGTTTCCAAAGAAGCAGAAGGGTGGCACAATTATTTTTAGATGGAGGCCGGAGTGTTACTTTTTTTAGTTAATTTGGTTATGTTAGGTGGATGTTTAGAATTGTCTAACTTTGATAAGTTATTGATGTAATTTTAGAATACTTTTTATGACAATTTGATTTAATATGAATATTTATGTTTATTTATCATGGATGGATTTATTAATATCAGTAAGTTTTTATGATTATGAGATGATATAGTTTAATCTTATTACTAGAATTGTATGTGTATATATATTGACGTATCATACACTTTTATGATACCACGGTGTCAAAAAATTCTATGATACTACAGTGTCATTAAAGTATGTGATGGTTTATTGTCGCTAAGCTTCATGATATAAAAGTGTCATTATTTAGTGACACTTTCTCTATGACACTAAATTTAGTGTCATAATTCCCGACCTTCTTTGACACTTTTCTAGTGTCAGAAAAACTTTTTGTGACACTTATTTAGTGTCACTATAGACCATTTTTCTAGTAGTGCACCTTTTTCTCTTAAGATATTTTCAGTCACTAAAAGCTAACATTTACTAAAAAGGTCACATATGATAAGTATCTTTTCATATAGTTGTTCCAAACGTATATGCCTATAATATACCTTCTGAGGAAACGTTTATGGTACTTTCGAAATATGTCAGATTTTAGTTATTGTATACCCAAAGTCTCAAATGACTAGTCATTCATGAATGTAGTTATTTTACCATTTCTCCTTTATGATGAAAAAGAGGGAAAACTCGGATTCAACTTGGAAATAATGGTGTCTCAGTTGTGCCTTATGGTAACCTTAACTATGTGTATAACTTTCATTGCTTTTTGAAAGGTGTTGTAATGACTAATGAAGTTTGCTTCAAAAAGTAAAAAAAGGAGTTTGTAAGCAGAGATTTTTGCTTCAATTGTTTTTTTTTGTAATATATCCCCCAACTAATACAGAAAAAATTACTTTTTCCCAAATGCTCTTATTACCTTCTACTTTTTTCATCACTTCTACTTATAAACACCACAAATTTTTACCATTAAGTTTTTTCTGTCATTAAAATAACTATCTAAAGGTAGGTTTGCAACTGTTTAAAAAAAGCACTTCTCGGCTTATGGCTTAAAAAACACTTATTTACCAAATATTACCAATTTTTACTTTTCCCGGCTTCGTGTGAAAAGTGCTTTTCCATTTTCTATTACACAAAAAGCACTTATTTTACCAAACACTACCAACTTTTACTTTTCAAAATCACTTTTTTTCTCAAACACTATCAACTTTTACTACTAATCACTTTTTCCAAATCATCACTCCAAAAGTATTTTTTTAAGCAGAAGCAGTTGCAAACATTCCCGAAATCATTTATCAAAACACATGTTTCCAGATGGAATATATATACCTAAATAATACTAAAACATACTCTATTAGTCCTGCTATGATTGTTCAATCTTTGTTTTTCGAGTCTCACTAGGATTGTCATATGCCAAATTTGATAAAGATTATGTGATTTTAAATCATTTTTATCATTTAATAGCAACCACATAAATATACTTTTTTTAATAACCCACTATGATAATGTCGCATTTTTATTATGTATTGTTTCACTTTTAATTAATTTTATTGTTTGTGGTTAGAGAAATTACACACTGTTGGTATAATTAGTTTATTTTTCAAGATAGATGTAATTTGTTTAGATTAGGATTACATCTGAGCTTAAAACAGGTCAAGATCATCCAAAGAATCAAGATTGGACCCCAAAAGATCAAGGAAAGTGCAAGGGGACAAAATAAAAATATGAGTTAAGTTGAATGTTTAATTAAATTTAATTAACAATTAATGATTAAAAAATCCAGAAGCTAGAGGAATACCTTTATTTAGTGCTTGTTACTCCCTCTGTCCCAAATTGATGTTCCTATACTTTTTGGGCTCCAATATTAAGAAAGTGTGGTAGAAATACTCAAAACTTACTTTATTGTACGGCTCACCCTTTTACTTTTAGTGTTCATTAAAAAAGAGGGGTATAAATAGTAATCCACTTTTATTTCTTTACTAAAAAGGGAAACCTGTTATCATTTAGGGCACCCTAAAAAGAAAAACATGACCATCATTTTGGGACGGAGGTAGTACTTTTCAGTTTTTATGTCATCACCTCATGGGGCTTTAAAATGAAGGAATGAACCTGAGTTGGAGAGATTATGTTCTAGAACAATTAATCCCAGCAATATTTTTAGGAATAGAATAATCTTGAGAGAAACTGCATTCTAGGATTACATGAGAACAAATCAAATAAATATAATAAAATCAAGCTAAATGCTAATCAATATCGACTCCGAATTGTTGGGGTGCTACACTACAAACCCACTTTTACTTCCTTCCATTCATCCCTCTTCATCTGCCACCGCTCTATTCTCTACCAATATATCAGACTGATTATCGGTAACAATATCTCCTCCCACCTTCAAATCATCACATGCACTTTCTTTCTTTTTCAAAAGCATAATGAGTCCATCCAGGGCAACATCTGCCTGATCACACTTCATCAGCTCTTCTGCAATCTCGGCAGGTGTCACATTCACCTCCGTTAGGAGTTTGTCGATCTCTGTGAACTTGGGGTGATCTTTCAGGCCATGGTAGTTCGACGCAAGAACCCGAAACCCAGCTGGTGTGCAATATGACATGAGGATGTGCATGTCCATTCTTCCTGGCCTAAGTAGTGCTGGGTCTAACCTGTCCTTGTAGTTAGTTGTCAACACAATGATCCTTTCATCCCCACAACATGACCATAATCCATCAATGAAGTTCAATAAACCAGATAGCGTTACCTATAAGTTACAAACAACAATAATAGAAATGTTACTCATGAAAAGTCAGCATTCCGCATTTCCGCCCATTGCATTACTTTATTTGCATTGGTCTAAAATCATCAGAAGTTTAGTTTGCACTGTGAAATTGGACAGACAAGTGATTGGAAGGGAGCACTGTGAAAAGTCTAGTAAAGTACCAACAGTGGAAAATGAACACCATAGAGCAAAAGCTAAATAACTCAAATAAATCATACTATGTACAATCTGTAGTAGATGAGTATTATTTATGAATACTACGTATTATACTACGTATAATCTTATATGTGAGTTAGTGGATCAATATTATACTTAGGCCAAATTTCTGATATTTTAAATGTCACCCCTCAATTGTTCAAATTGATATTGTGGGGGAATTTGACTTTGCACTCCATTTTTTGTAGTATTTCGTATGATTTTATAAGCATTTTTTGTTGGTGGCCTTATTGGATGAACATTATACTCCCTCCGTCCCATCCTGCTAAGATTGTCTTAGACTCTATTCACTTGGTCAACATGAATCACTCTTAATCTCTTACTTTATATATTAAATTTTTATCGGATTTTTGCGATTTTGTAAAGTTATTAATGTAATTTCTGAATATGTAATTTTTTCCCTAAAAATAATTTGAGTGTGAACAGGGATCCGTTTGCTTTATCGTCGGTCAAACATTGTTAATCGAATTGTCACAAACATAGTGGGACGGGTAGTGCTATATATGATCTTATTAGCTTTATTGTTAGTTAGTGGATGATTATTATATTATTTCATTGGCTTTTTTGTTAGTTATACACGTTAGTTATTTTCAAACAACTAGATACAAGAGATTTGCTTATGGACTCTTGCATCAAATAGAACTGGAACTATAATAAACTAGAAAATTTTATTCTGATTTATGTTCGAACATACTTTTTGGATGGGTTTATGACCTCAATGTTGGATGTTTTCATTATGACACTAGTTGAATATTTATTATTCTTTTACTTTAGTATGATTTACATTATTTGTTCTTATATATAAATAAATTGGTTAAAAAGTTGAGTCTTAAGCCATATTGCGTAATGAGGCTTACGCCAAGTCTCTAGGGCATGCGTTTCTAATCCAGGTCTTAGCCTAGATATGTGCGGGTTCATGATTATGTTGTAAGACTGATACTAACGATTACTTGAGTAATTCATGGACATAGTTTTGTCATAAAAATAGAGTGAGATGGCTAGAGATCGATGTGAGGATGGCCCTACAAAGAAAATAATACTCCCTCTTTAAAAATCGCATTTTTAGTCCCTAAAATAGTCACCATATTGAAATGTTAGACCCATATTTCTAATATTGTAAATGTCACCCCCTCAATTGTCCAAATTGATGTAAATGTAGTGGGTGAAATGTACTTTTCGCCCACATTGTACGACATATCGCCTATCAAATGACCACATTTACGGTAATTTGGAAAATTGATTGGAAAATTGAGAGTGACATATACAACTTGGAACATTATTTCAATATGGTGATTATTTCAGACACTAAAAATGTGATTTTCTCTTTTAAGTAATACACTATTACACCTAATTTGCACGGGCCTAGAATAGAACACTAAAAATATAGTATCGGTATTTAACTGAAGGGAGATCTCTTAAAAGCTTATAACCCGTTTAAAGTCAAAAAGAAAAAGCTTATGACCTGATTATTATTCTGGTTGCTGTAATCTCCATTATTTCTGTTCTGCAAATCAATGCTGCAATCAATATCCTCAACCACAAGGATGGATCTGTTTTTAGTAGTGGGAAGCAGCTTTTGGAGACTTGAGTTGCTCCGTAAGCTAGAGAGATCCAGTTCATAGATGCTGAATTTCAGATAATTGGCCATGGCTGCTATCAGACTCGACTTCCCCGTTCCGGGAGGTCCATACAATAAGTACCCTCTCTTCCACGCCTTCCCAACTCTCCTGTAATAATCTCTCCGCCTAACAAATCTATCCAAATCTTCGATAATTTCCTTCTTCAGTTCAGGATCCATCGCTAGGGTCTCAAAAGTGGACGGATGCTCCAGATTAATCTCGTTGCTGTAATGGCCTATCGCCTTCAGCGTTACGCACTGGTTTTCTTCTTCTATGGCCTTCGCTCTTTCCAGAACGAACGGTATATATTTGCTGATAACAATTTCACTGAATTTCTTGTCGAAGGAGAGTTCAAACGATCTCTTTTCCGTACTACTGTCTGAGGAAGAACTGGAAGTGACTCTCAATTCCCAGACTAATTCCACGCCACCAAACGAGTCGACAATCTTCTCATCTGTGCTAATGATGAACGAGATGCTTTTGTCGGTGGGCGCCTTTGAGATTTTGAGCCGTCCTTCCGCGGGCTTCAGCTTCGTTTGGAGATAAATTTCAGCGGCTTCGAAGATTTCATTTGCGGTATAGCTGTTCTGTTCATCAATGACGAGAGTTGTTTGGGAGGAGAAGTTCCAGATTAGGACCCCCAATTTTGAAAGTATCTTTTCCAGGAGGTCTACAGGTAAGAGCTGGTTGGCCAATGATTTGAACTCACTGAGAATTGTTCTGATCAGGTAAGCTGAAGCAGTGAAAGAAGTGTATGTTGATAAAATTGCAGTTGTTGAAGGAACATCAGATAGAGAAAACATTATATTCTTCAAGTTTTTCTTCGCTTAGATCTTTTTAGCAACGCTTTTCTGGTTGATCAACGGGCCTCAGTCTCTTCTCAAGTCGATGTAACCTCCGACGATCTTCTCTCCAAAGTTGCACCCAGCTCTCAGTCGGACGTACTGAAGTAGCAGCCTCTCTCTAAGAGATGACGCTGGAACCCTAAAAGTGTTGAACGACAAGCGGTTTGGATTATTATATCGGTTGCAGCAATTATTCCCCTTTGACCCTAGTCCACGTCCTGAAGTTTATGGCCCGCGGCGTGGCCCAGCATCATGCTATATTTGTTGTATTTTTTGTAGCATACGTGACTTACCATTTTTAATGGTGAAGTATTTGCAAAAACAGAAAAAAAAAAAAAACAAATCTGGTGAAGTGTTCGCAATGGTATAACGCTCGGTCTCTCTCTAGGACTTCCTAGCCGTTAGAGCCTCTTTCTCGAGTGGCGATCAATTCCGATCGTGAGTTCCGGCCGTTTTGTTCGATCTGTGTGTTCTGTTCTGTTTACATCGTTAGGATTAACGCTCAGTTGCTTTCGAACATTGGTCTGCTACGGCGCTTCCTTTCGTTTTGATCCCAGGCAATAGGCGATCCGATTGGTTCTCTTTTTTGGGAGAAAGAATGAGTTTGGGTAGCAAGGGCATGACAGCAATGAAGATGACCGCTAGCGGTGGATTTGCTAAAAGCGCGGGACGAGGAGAGTTGCGCGGCGCTCGAACAGGTAGGTCAGATGACGATTGACACAATGCGCGGCCTCAAAGCCGGTGATAGGGGGAGTTACCCTAGGCAAGTGCCTAGGGCCTCCATATTTGTAGGGCCTCAAATTTTTTAGAAATGCTATTTATATATATTTATGTGTGTTATTTGAGAGATGATTGTATTTCTTCGTAATCCCAACTGCATTCTTAAATTAGGATGCCAATCAATTATTTTAGGGAAAACTATCAAATAAGCCCCCGTACTATACCGAAAAAGTCGATTAGACTCTCGTACTTTACAAACACTCAATTAAGTCCTCGAGCTATTAAAAAACGTTCAATTAAGCCCTTTCGGTCGGTAAGTAACCGGTTTCCCGGTTAAATGTAACTCGTTTCTCGGCAGCCGCCATTGCTGGGGTTCGAGCACAGCGTCGTCGTCGTCGCCGTTTAATTGGGAAACCGGTTACTTACCAACCAAAAGGGCTTAATTAAACGTTTTTTAATAGTTGGGGGACTTAATTGAGTGTTTGTAAAGTACGAGGGCCTAATCGACTTTTTCGGCATAGTACGGGGACTTATTTGATAGTTTTCCCATTATTTTATAGTGGCATCCATCATTTGATTTTAAATATGTGTGAACACAAATTTAAAGTTCGGAATCGAATCAGTGATCATTTCTCTCTATTACTCTGTATTTAGTTTCAATTTTTACAAAGCATGTATTCTTTGTATTTTAGTCTTTATTATATTAGCCTTATTGATCATTGACATTAACTTTGAAAATTCACACATTCTTATACAAAAAAGTATAGAGTACGGAGTACACAATATGAAAATGATATATTTTTATCCTATAATTATGTTCATTCTAGACTCCAAAGATCTTGATTGTATACCTATACCCGTCCTATAGTAATGCTTTGTTTTAGTAATAGTTTATTAAACAAATCATTATGTACTACTTCGTATTTTATTCACTTAATTAGGATATCAATTCTTAATTAAATTTTAATTTGACAACTTTATCTTTATTATTGATTGATACAGAAATGTTGACTTTATAAAACAATTTCTTATGAAGGTAGTGGTTTTTGTTTTTGAAAAAATGAAGGTAGTATTTTGTTATATACTACGTAACACTTTTATTTGAATGCCTTGGGCCTCAAATATGCTAGAGCCGGCCCTGCGCGGCGTCCTCTTGAACCACCTCCATGGGTTGTACGAGGTTGATGGATAGTTTACCCGGGGGGTATCTTATCCGAGGGGTTATTGCGGGAATAACTAGAGAGAAGTCAGAGCAAAATAGGAGGAGAGAGAGTCGATTTATTAAATGAACTCAGCGTGTGGAGTTGAGATGTAGATGTCCATTACAAGGAGAAATGGGCTGCTATTTATAGCAGCAATAAATGCGATGAGGGGACACGTGTCAGTAATCCAACGGCCGAAGGGTCACGTCAGCCGGTTGGCACCGGCAGTGGTACGTCCACCGCATTGATTGCGGTTGGCGGATGTGACGTGGCTTTAAATGCGGTGGTTGGCTGTCTCCTCGATCTCTTGGTCATTCTTTTCTACCCCCTTCAACATGATTGCATTCACATGTTGTCTCGGGTTTTGCTCCGTTTGAGATGGGAGTTTACCCGAGTCCTTTGCTTCAAGTCGGCTTACGGCATTTGAAATTTGGCTAACTTGGGTTTCCAAATTTTTAATGCTTGACTTTGTCTCATGTTGGAATTGTATCATGGTTTGTTGAAATTGACTCATGCTTTGTTGCATGGTAACCATGTTTGAAGTCAAAGCTCGTATCATTTCATCAGTTGACATATTAGATTGAGAGTTTGAGCCTTGATTGTTAAAAGATGGTTGAGAAGATGGGTTGGATTGTTGGGGGTTTCCATACTTCAAGTTTGGATGATCCCTCAATCCTTGATTGTAAGAGTTTGAGAATGGGTCGTACCTCCTTTGTTGATGTCCTTAGAAACCCAAGGCGTTGACTTGCTCTAGATTGTCTTCTTGAAGAGTTGGGCATGAGTCCGTAGGGTGCCCCTGTTGTGTACAAATGCCGCAGACTTTGACTTCTTGGGTCTTGGATTTTAGGAGGAAATCCTTAACAAAAGAAGTCAACCCGGCAACTTGACTCTCCAATAATGATGATGTCGATTCTGCAGCGGCCACCCTACGAGTTGAGGATTTGCGACCGAATTGCCGTGAGTTCTTGGCCAACTCCGAGATGAGGTTTATGGCTTGTGAAGGTGTTTTATTGACAATGCCGCCTCCACAGGCGCGTTCACCATTCTTCTATCATCATCACAAAGACCATCATAAAAATATAAAATGAGGTCTTGTTCTGAGTATCCATGATAGGGACAGCTGGCACATAGCTTCTTAAATCGTTCCCAAAATTCATACAAAGACTCGTCATCCTTTTGCTCGATGTTGCTTATTTGCTTTTTGAGAGAAGACGAGATAGAAGCAGGATAATACCTATCAAGGAAGCATTTCTTCATTTGTGCCCATGTGTTGATACTCCCAGAAGGAAGATAGAAAAGCCAATTCTTCGCGGTGTCCTTCAAAGAGAATGGAAAGGCCCTTAGTTTGATTTGTTCTTCAGTCACACCGTTTGGACACATGCTTGTGCAAATGATGTGAAACTCTGAGAGGTGTTTGTTCGGATCCTCCCCTCTTAGGCCATGGAAGGATGGTAGCAGATGAATGAGCCCAGATTTTAGCTCAAACGTATTACCCTCATCAAGAGTAGGGAAGGTAATACACAATGGTTGTTGATTCAAGTTCGGAGCTGTGCGCTTCCTCAATGTTCTTGTCTCTTGAGCCATTGATATTCATGTAATTTCCGATTGTATGTTTGTATTTTTAACTAGTTTTTATTAGTTCTAGTTGTGGGAATTACACACGTTTGGTGTAATACTTTATTTTCATTTTTATTTGTAATTTAGTTATATTAGGATTTTTCTGAGCTAAACAGGTCAAAGATCATCTAAGGGATCAAGATTGGACCTTAAAAGATCAAGGAAAGTGCAAGGAGACAAGAAAGATTTCGATTTGGAAAAAATACTCATGTACCCGGTCGGGTATTGCCTATACCCGATCGGGTAATTGCTTGATTCGACTGTCCAAATCAAATCCGAAGACAAATGATCGTGGGAGCAAATTTTCATAAAGATTTGTCACATACCCGATCGGGTATATACCCTTACCCGATCGGGTATGCCCAGAAAAATCACTTTCTGGGCAATTTCCTGAGATACCCGGTCGGGTATCCTATATACCCGGTCGGGTATCAGACCTTGCAGCTCCCAAAAGCCTATAAATACACCTCTTTCCTTCCCAATAAAATAACCAATTCACATATACTCTTTAGCTCAGTTTAGATTAGTGTTTTCTTTATATTTTCTATCATGTTTAGTCTCCAAATGAGGAGCTAAACTCTTCCATCTTGGTTTTGCTACTTTGAAGCTTAATGAATTTGTAAGTTGTGAGTTATTCTCTTTAATCTTCTTCCTTGAATATTAATTCTTCCTTTAAATACTATTTCTATATCAATGTTGGGGAGTGTTACTAAGAGGACAATTAGTTAACATCTCGACATTAGTTATAGTAATAATTATTTCTTCCTCTACGTTAATATTGGGGAGTGTTACTAAGATGACAATTAGTTAACATCTTGATATTAACTATAGTAGGATTCATCTTCTTTAATATTCTTTCTTGAGTATTAATTAATTCCTATTCATATTTCATATTAATATTTTGAACATTACTTAAAAGATCAACTAGTTTTGTTTCATATATTAATTAATACTAGAATCGGTCGATTAATACGCTTGTTATTAATTCGGTCCTTTCATGGTAGTAAACTTGGATTATTAATGCATGCATCTCATGGTTAATAATCTAAGGGGAATTAATTATATTGATTAAACCAATAAACCGTTTGTGTTGAGGTTATCAACCTCAATCGTTTTCATCTTAAGTTTATTGTTACTATCAAGTTAATATACGGCGCTTGTTCTATATTGACTCGATAGTAAGTTTTATTAATGAACGCTTCTCGTTATTAATAACTACCCTCGATGAACTGGATATACTCCTCGATTGAGTATTCGAGAGGAAGATAGTTAAAGATATAACTGGGATCGACGAACATTTCATTAAGTGGATAAAAGCAAAGCCAAGTCTTCTTCTCATTAATTAAACTCATTTAAGTCATTCATCTTAGTGTTAATTAAATCAAATCAAATCAAATATAAAAACCCCCTTTTGTTACTAGTTAATTAAAAAGAGAAATATCCTTTTCCCTGTGGATACGAACCTTACTTCGCTATACTACGTATTAGTGTCGTATTGATATTTATTTTGAGTGCACCTCACGACAAGTGCATGTCAAATTTTTTTGCTACAAGAATTCATGAGACCATGCAAAGCTCTGTGATGATATTAGCATATTCCCTGTCATTGTTGATAGAATGATCAAAGAAATGACTACATCTTAAGGTGGTGGCACCACCTAAGAGGCAATACAGTGCTTGGATTAGAGGCTCCATCTAAGCCTCTCCTCAGTTCATTCCAACAGGTTTGAGTCTAACCCGAACCTCCTGAAAGAATACACCCACGCGCTGACATGCTGCTTTATCTGATATTAGTTTATTTGATATTTACACGAAATGCTATGTTAGTATGGTAATTGTGTTTTTCCTTGTGCAGATGTGTATTACAGGGGGAGAATACTATGAGTAGGGTTCATCAAATGTGCACAGAAAGTGCTTATAATTCTCCATTAAATATTGTTCCCATATACCTTTCCATTTTATGTTTACATGGGAAAATAATATCTTAGATATTTTGTGTTCAATAAACAGAGAGATCAGGTGTAAGTTTTGGGAGTGCCCTCTTGTCAAAGTGACAAAGGAAGTGTGCGGGGATGCCAAAAAATCTGCTATAGTACTCCTTCTGTCCCCCTAACTTTGTCTCATTTTACCTTTTTCGTCTGTCTCATTAAGTTTGTCTCATACCATCTTTGGAACCCAGGGGGCATCGGGGGAGGGGGGTTTTGGGGGGCCTGGGGTAAATTGAGATCAATCCCACTCTATTGAGAATTGAACCTGATACCTACTCTAAGGGCAGTTGTTATACCGTATGACCGGTATACGGTGAGCACCGTATACCGGCATACGGTTTTTGGCAAGCAGCGTATTTGGCAAGCACCGGATCTTTATTCTTTATTTCTCTTTGTTTTTAAAAATGGTAATAACTTTTTTATTTTTTATCCGATTTTTATAAAATTTATACCAACATTTTTTATTTTTCATGATCTTTCAAATGAGACCAATATTGCCTATGTAATTTTAACTTATGTAAAGTATGTAATTTTACGTTTAGAAATATGTAACTCACGTCCAGTCAGGCCAAATGCAACTCGTGTGTATAAATATGTAACTCTACGTGTAAAAATATGTAACTTTACTTAAAAAAAATATGTAACTCGCGTGTATAAATATATAACTTTACGTGTAAAAATATGTAACTCTACGTGTAAATATATGTAACTCGCGTTCAGGCAAGTCAAATGCAACTCGTGTGTATATATATGTAACTCGCGTGTAGAAATATGTAACTTTACGTGTAAAAATATGTAACTTCACATATAAAAATATGTAACTCACATGTATAAATACCTAATATAATAAATTTTTTATATACACAATTTTAAGATAATTTGTGATTTACACAATTATTTTTCTGTATTAAATTTAGTTTGGTTTTCCTTATAATCCAATACACATCAATATAATAGTTCGATAATTTCTTAAAATTACATAAGCAATATTGGTCTCATTTGAAAGATCATGAAAAATAAAAAATGTTGATATAAATTTTATAAAAATCGGATCAAAAATAAAAAAGTTATTACCATTTTTTAAAAACAAAAGGATAAAAAATCAAGAAACCAGGCCTCAATACTCCGTCGTTTTGCAACCGGGCGCACCATCCTCATGGTGCGCCGGTTGCACGATATAATTTGCGCTATAAGGGAGAATGAGTCGGCGATCAGCTGAGCTGGAACGCTTCCTCCCATAATAACAACTCACATAGTTCAACAAATTAATTGTTTTCATATAGAAAACAACAAGATTTAAATTAACTACATATTAATATTATATAATATATACCATCATTTGCAATGGAGCCAAAGATTCATTATTTTTTGGCTTGAGAATATGATGGAATAAAGTAAAATGGCTCACTGAACTGTTTGCGCTTCTTTGTTATGAAGCAGCAGTCAGTCCATGCAATTTTGGACGTGATTTTCACTACGGGTCATCCGGAAACAGTCTCTCTGTGCTTTAGTACAGGGGTAAGACTGCGTACATCCGACCCCCCCTTATCCCATCGTAGGTGGGGAGCCTTTGCGGCACTAGGGTAAATGAAAATGAATGATGATTAATATTATATAATATAACGATATTGTAATACTAAGTTTTAAAAAAATTGGCCGGGCTCCCCAACTTTGGTGAGTCTTGTTCCGAATGACCTATTTAACTTGCTAAAAAATGGTCTTGTTTGACCAGAAAGAAGATAAATAAAGTAAAATTTGTATGGTAAAAGTTTGTGCAAAGAATAGAGAATTAATTGGAACCACAAATTCTTTAATTAAAAAGGAAAATGACAAAATTAATGAAACAACAAAAAATGGAAAGTTAGACAAAATTTGAAGAGAAGGAGGGAGTAATACCGTAATTCACAATGATAGCTTGCATGAGGACAAGTAGCTAAGTTGCAAGACTCCTAGCTATTACCATAAAATAACTCCATCTTTTAATTAATTAACTCGTATGAAAACGTTATACGCGGTTGGTAAATTTGGGCGAGTGCTATTTTGTTGACCCGAGGACATCATTAGTTTGCTACTTGCCATGTGACAATATCTCAAAGGGAGGACTAAAAAACAAGATACATGCAATCAGATAGAGGGAATAGTCGGTGCTCTACTATGGGTATGGAAAACATGCATTGAGTTGACAAGAACCTATTTCAAAGCCACTCATCAGAATCTTTAAGAAAAACCTTGTAAAAAAGATCTCAGAAGAAAAACCTTGTAGCAAAAGATCTGAGAAGAAAAATGTTCTCTCTTTCTGATGTTCCCTCAACAACTGCAATTTTATCAATATACGCTGCTTTCACTACTTCAGCTTGCCTGATCAGGTCAATTCTGGGAGAGTTCAAAACATTGGCTAACCAGCTCTTGCCCGGAGACCTCTTGGAAAAGCTACTTTCAAAATTCGGAGTCCTAATCTGCAACTTCTCCTCCCAAACAATTCTCGTCATTGATGAAAAGAACGGCTATACCCCAAATGAAATCTTCGAAGCAGCTGAAATTTATCTCACAACAAAGCTGAAGCCCACGGCAGGGCGGCTCAAAATCTCCAAGGCGCCCAGTGAGAAAAGCATCTCGTTCATCATTAGCAGAGATGAGAAGATTAGGGACTCGTTTGGTGGCGTGGAATTAGTCTGGGAATTGAGAGTCACTTCCAGTTCTTCACCAGGGAGTAGTACGGAACAGCAAAGATCATTTGAACTCTCCTTCAACAAGAAATTCAGTGAAGTTGTTATCAGCTCATACATACCGTTCGTTCTGGAAAGATCAAAGGCCATACAAGAAGAAAACAAATGCGTGAAGCTGATGGCGTTAGGCAACTACAATAACGATGAGGTTAATCTGGAGCATCCGTCCACTTTTGAGACCCTAGCCATGGATCCTGAAATGAAGAAGGAAATCATCGAAGATTTGGACAGATTTGTTAGCCGGAGAGATTATTACAGGAGAGTTGGGAAGGCGTGGAAGAGAGGGTACTTGTTGTACGGACCTCCAGGAACAGGGAAGTCTAGCCTGATAGCAGCCATGGCCAATTATCTGAAATTCAACATCTATGAACTAGATCTCTCTAGCCTAAACAGCAACTCAGAACTGCAAAGGCAGCTTTCCTCTACTAAAAACAAATCCATCCTTGTGGTTGAGGATATTGATTGCAGCATTGATTTGCAGAACAGAAGTCTTGGAGATTATTGCAGCAAGCAGAATAATGATCAAAGCCATGAACAGGTTAAATTATACTCCATCACACTCATTTTATACACACAAATTACTGTTAAAATTTTATGAAATTTGAATTATTTTTTGCAGGCTTTGTAGCGGTTTTAACCTAGTTTCTGAATAAGTAAACTTTATTTTCTAAAATTAATTTGAGTGTTGACAAGGATCAAGTTGCTTTATCATCGGTCAAACATCGTAAACCGTAAAATGTCTTATAATTCGGGATGGGGAGTACTCTCTAAGCTTTTAAGAGATCTCCATTCCCTTAAACATGTTTTTAGTGTTCTATTCAGGTCCCTACAAAGTATGCGCTTGTTTCTTCCCAATAGTATGATGTTAAGACTTGTTTCTTCCCAATAGTATGCTGTTAAGACCCGGGGTTCCATCCTAAAAGGTCAACCTTTTAGGAGGAGTAGCCTGAAGATTAATATGTCACTATAATGCTACTCAATTTTCCTGTGTGGGACATTTAACACCCTCCTCACGACCAGACACTTCGTCTGGATCGTGTCGTCATTCATTTTTGCATCGGTTCATCAATTTTTTTTATTGTGTTGTCATTTTTCGGGACCCCACACCATGGATCGATCTGGATCTAATACTAAGTTAAGACCCGGGGTTCCATCCTAAAAGGTCAACCTTTTAGGAGGAGTAGTCTGAAGCTTAATATAGCACTCTAATGCTAATCAATTTTCCGGTGTGGGATATTTGACATATGCGCTTGTTCCTACTATGTTTGGGACAAAGGAGTGTGACACAATGACGGGCACTTTGTCGTGAGTGCACTCAAAATAAATTCAATACTAACACTTATACGTAGTATAGCGTAGTAGAGTTCGTATCCACAGGGAAAGGAATAATTCTCTTTTTAGTAAAACTAGTAAATAAGGGGGGTTTTGGGTTGAATGATTTAATTAAATTAAACACGAAGATGAACGAGTTATATGTGATTTAATTCAAAAGATAAAAAGGACTTGGCATTGCTACTTTCCACTTGTTGATATATTTTAGTCGATCATTGTTATATCTATAACTTATCCCCTCTCAAATACTCAATCGAGGAGTATATCCAATTCATCGAGAGTAGTTATTAACAACGACCGTTCATTAATAACCCTTACTATTAGTCAAGTATAGAACACCGCCATATACCGACTTAATAGTAGCATTTAATCTCTTAACTCCTTGATGAAATCAATTGAGATTGATAACCTCAACACAACGGTTTCGGTTTAACCAACAAAATTAATCCCTCTTAAGTTTATTAACCACGACCGTGCATTAATAAACCAAAGTTACTTACTTGTGAAACCATCAACGATTAACCATCGGTTCGTTGATCGTTTCTAGTAGTAATTAATGTCGAGATGTTAACTAATTGTCATCTTAGCAACACTCCCCAACATTAATATAGAGATAGATTAAGGGAAGAATTAATATTCAAGGAAGAAGATTAAATATGAATAATCCTACTATAACTAATGTCAAGATGTTATCTAATTGTCATCTTAGCAACACTCCCCAACATTAATATATAGAGGAAGAAAATAAATACTACTATAACTAATGTCGAGATGTTAACTAATTGTCATCTTAGCAACACTCCCCAACATTAATATATAGATAGATTAAAAGAATAATTAATATTCAAGGGAAGAAGTTAAGGAAATAACTCACAACTTTAATAATCAACAAGCTTCAAGAGCAACACCAAGAAATGGAAGTTTAGCTCCTCATTTGGAGACTAAACATGCTAAAAAAATATAAAAGAAATATTATTCTAAGTTGAGCTTAAGAGTATGGAAGAAGGAGTGATTCTTTGTGAAGGAAAATGGGGTTATTTATAGGTGTTTTTCAACACCTTGGGCCGGGTACCCGACCGGGTTAGGTGCTTACCCGACCGGGTCCGGTCAAAATCAGATATCCTCCACGTTCTGGCGATCTTCGGCACGTTCTGGTGTCCCGGGTCAAGTCTGACCCGACTAGGTCAAGTAGGGGACCCGACCGGGTCTGGTGATTTTCCAGGCAGTTTCGGATTTTACATCAGACCCGACCGGGTGCATGGTCTGACCCGACCGGGTTTGTGCTCCTGGGCACACTTATCACCTTTTTCTTTACTTCAAAGTCCTCCTTTTCAACACCCTAATTCCTAACTCTACTTTACAACTTACAAATGAAGATTAAAATACAATTACAACTAAAATCACACAAATGTTTACAAACTAAATAAAACGGTAAACAATCCACACAAATCAAACATAAAAACATACACTTATGCACTACTAATTAGTGCATATCACACAACACTTAAGAAAAAATGGAATTGTATGATTGGTATTGAATTCATAAAGTGGGAATAAAGTAATAATGAATTGTAACCATTCAAAAATTATCAAATATGATATGAGACAAACATAATGAGACGAAAGAAAAAGGTAAAATAACAAAGATGGGGCAGAGGGAATAGTACTTTCTTTCTGGGGCCATTCTTTCTCTAGCATTCAGTTTAATCACAAAACAGTCACGTCTACATAATTTTTATCTTGCATAATTTTGTACTCCGTATTTCATAAAGTCATTGAAACCTATAGGGGCTATAGTATAATAAGTAAGGACAGGAGTACATTTGTTGTCTACACTTTTTGTCTATATTCATGCGTGTCATGCAATTACCAATTATTGGGTGTTAAAAGTTAAATGTATCCTTTCAACCAGGGACGGATCCAAGGGGGGGGGCGACCGCCCCCCTTGGACTTCCAAATTTTTCTACTATATATATAATATTTTCATAAAATTTTCATACTTTAATTAGGTATATATGTTTTCGCCCCCCTTAACTTTAAGTTTTCAAAATTAATATATAGGCTCACATAATGCAATGCTTAATTGGAGATTTAAAAGAAGTAGAATCTAAAATAATTTACATAACTTAAAAAAATAAACAATAGAACTCATTGGTCCCTGATATTGGTCCCTGATATTCAATATGTTTTGATATCTTACATAACGGTACCAAAAAATTCTTAGTTTTGTAATGTTTAATTATTTTTATTAGATAATTAGTACTCGATTTTGTAAGATGTCAAAACATATTGAATATCAGGGACCAATGATAATCATCTTTCACAAAGATAATATTTTGCAAAGATAAGAAAATAACTTGGAATAGTAGGTCATTAACCAACCAGGGACCAATGAATGAAGATGAGGTGCAAAGGTTGGATTATTCATGAATAATCAAAAGGTGGAATTAATGAAAGAAGACCACTGAAAGGTTGGATTATTAGTTTCCATTTTCCCAATAGTATAAATGTTTCTTGACATTAAATTACACATTTCATTTACCTCTTACTTTCTAAAAACAATTTGTTGAATAGATAATACTTTAATTTATTTTAGAATTAATGCAAATATAATATGCACCAGATATATATGAATTAACATTACTACGTATCATATTATTCTAAGTATAGTAATCTCATGCATACTATTGTAATATTAAGAAAACTCATCATGACCCACAAATACCCTTCTTGGTAGACAAAAATCCCAATTCAAAAATCAATTCTTTATCCTGTTAAGAATCATGTGATTAAACAAGGCATAAGTTACTTAAGAAATATTGGTTGATGTGTACCTTTAACTTTAACCACTTTACCTTCAAATAATATCATAAAATGTTATACTACGTATATCATATCCTTTCTTATTTTCAAATAATTTCCCTTTAATTTGTCATTTCTTAAGCTTTAATGTATCAATATTTTTTTCTCGAGCACTTATAGTTATTAAATCAAAGTTATATTTTCATTGTCTATAATTAGAATTAGAATATAATAGATTTAATTGTCATCGTGTATGTAGTATGTACTAATGGAACTTTTTAAATAAAAATTAGCCACAGAGCCCTACACTAGCGAAAAAATTTGCCCCGCTACACTAGCGATTTTTTCCCGTTCCGCTTAATAGCGAAATTTTTTCACTCCCTACAGTAATGAAAAAATTTCGCCCCCCTTGACTCGAAATCCTGGATCCGTCCCTGCTTTCAACATCCAATATTTGCTTCACACATGAAAGTGGGCAAAAAAAAGGAATAAAAATACATTTATTATATTTATTGTATCATAAAAAGTAATTGTGATGAGAACCGAAAATAATAATCAATGGTAGAAACCGTTGCCCGTAATCAAAAGGTTGAAATCCATTTTTATTAATTGATAAGCCAGAATTAATCCTAACAAGGGGTTTAAATACCCATCGACTAATTCCCAAACTAGGAAACAGCATCGTAGAAATCCCAATCAACTCCAAATAGGAAACAAAATTGTTGGGATATTAGGCCTTGGCCCGATACAGGCCCAAATATCCCTGAAGGCCCAAAGCACACGCTGACCAGCAACAAAGATAGCCACTTCAGGATAGACATCCGGCGGTCCCACACGAGAGTTGCCGTATGGCCCATTTCCCTCACTTGGGTCATTCTTGCTAGTCCAGCAACCGCCCAAGCCAGGACTCGCCCAATCAATTGGCGAGAAACCTCAAAATTGGCGAGAAGCGCATTTAATGCACTAGATATGGAAGATTTTATGGTGGGGGATTCATCCACTCAGGGTCGGCCACGTCACCCCTCCACCTACTTACTTGTAGTATATTTATTTCATTGTAAGGGACTAAGGGGTTAGCAACTTTGTACTCTTAAGCATTAGACTTCTCTCTAGCTTCGTCAATAGCACTAGCTTAATCTAGAGGGCCAGAGCTAGGGATGGACCCGGTCTACTTCCGGTCCTAGACCGGCCAGTTCTGGGTTGTATTTATGAAGACCGGAACCGAACATTGTTGGCTAAAGGGTCAAATAGGCCCATGTACCCGTCCGGAATGCTCAATTCGCCCCCTGAACTAAAAAAAGCTTCAATTGACACCCTAAACTGGATAAAAAGTTTCAAATTTGACAATTCAGAGGTAACCATCCTGTCAGCGCCACGTCATCAAATCATGTGCCAACTGTTCATCTCATGTTGCAACTGCAGAGGGTTAAATAAGCCCCTAAATCCAACCGAATTGTTCAAATCACTCCCTCAACCGTTAGAAAGTGTCAAAATTACGAAAAATAAAAAATAAAAAATAAAAAATAAAAAATACAAAAATAAATAATGTGCAGTTCGAAAATATTAAATATAAAAATGAAATATTTGTATTTTACATTAAATTCAAAATAAAAATAAAATATAAACTAAAATAATTTCTTTACCTTTATTTTCAAATATTTTATTTATATTGTATATAAAAAAATGTGAAAGTTATACGTACAAATATACATACACACATATTTGTATTATCTTACTTTATACATACACACATAATTACTATGTAGTATATTTAATATGTAAAAAAACTACTGTAATTTATATATATATACATATATATATATATATATTACATAAATAATAAAAGTATGTGATTAATATTTTTATATTTTACTTCTTATATAGTACTGCATTAAGTTTTTATGGTCTAAATAATTAGTACAAAGTATAGAATTTAATCTGAGTTTGTATGGAAGGAATAGTTTGCATGTGGTAGCTCTGGCGATTTTTTACGAGCGTGAATGACTGCAGCGGCACAAGTGGAGGGGGCGGCGCCTTCCCCTCCACCGGTGAATAAGGCGTGGGATATATAGATCATTTGCGTCTGTTGTGATGGGCTCCTCGGATACACCGCCATCAACAAGGGTTTTCTCTCATTTCAAAGGTTTGCCTTCCATTACTTTTCAAGAGGAGGATGCTGATTCCTTGGCTGCAAGGCATAAGAAAGCTTTAGTGGGCTACTTCTTTAATGGGAGACCCCCCATGCCAACCTTACGTAAAGTTTTTGAATTAATCGGATTCAAGGGAGCTTTTTATTTGGGTATCTTAGAACGTAAGCATATATTACTCCGGTTTGAATTGGATGATGATTACAAACGTTGTTGGAACCGTCAGAGGTGGGATATATTCGGGAATATGATGAGGGTTACGAAGTGGACTCCGGATTTCAGACCGAATGTGGAATCACCTATTGTTCCAATATGGTTATATTTTGAAAACCTGCCTATTCATCTTTTTGAAAAGAATGCATTATTTGATATTGCAAGATTAATAGGCCGTCCTCTTAAACTTGATGCTGCTACTGCATCCTTGGCAAAACCCTCGGTTGCTAGGGTTTTTGTTGAGGTTCATCTTTCGAATGAGATGCCTAAAAAAATATGGATACAATGTGGTTCAACTGGTTTTTGCCAAAGTTTGGGGTATGAGAATAGGCCCTTTTACTGTGGTAGATGTCTACATCTGGGTCACTCTGATGTTGCTTGTCCAAAGCGTCCAAATGCACCTACTGGAGTTGAAAGTAATGCAACAAAGGAACAGGGGAAAACTATTACAAATCCAACTACAAAAAAATGGGTACAAAAACAAAGGCCTACTGGGAAGAATATTATTAACACGGAAGGGGTACAAAGAAAAGAAGATGCAAGGAAGCTTTTGCACATAAAGAGCCGGTATGCATTGCTTCCACCTCAGGCATCAAAGGCAAATCTATTGCGGCTGAATGCACTCCACCCAACTCTAATAGCCTGGACACAGATTCAGATACGGAGGATGCTTACATTGAGACAATAAGTGGTAAAGTTCTAGTTAGAAATGGTGAGAAATTAAATGATAAGCCAGATGCAATACCTATTGTCTCTAAGGATGATGCCAATGCTAGTGAAGAGATTGCAGGAAGTTTAACAGTTAATTACAATCCTGCTAAAGATACTAAGTTAAAGGCATTATTAAAGATGGACATTCCATGGTTGGATAAGCCAGCGCCAATTCTTTCAGCATCAATAAAGGATGATTTTTGCTTACATATGATGGAGAAAAGATCAAGAGTTGATCCTGAACTGTTATCCAAAAAGACATTCTCTGATGTGGACCTGCATGTTAACCCACAGCCATTGCTGAACTGGAAGGAAGAATGGTCTGATATTAACTTTAAAGTTAAAGCTATGGCAGATAAGATAGCACTTGAAGAGTCAACTTACCAAGGGGAGATAGGCCAGCAAAATTCTGAGGAGGCTGCTCAAGTAGATGCATCCTTGAAGACACAATATGATGATACTATCTTTGAGGCTGATGCATCTATGACTGAGAAAAAGAATAAGCAAAAGCAACAGGTTGATATTAATTCTAGAATTACAAGAAATGCACCCAAGAAGCTAAAACAGAAAAGTATTTCAGCACCTGAAGATCCTAACATTAATAGGTTGCTGTCTCAAACTTCAAATCTACAGTCTCAATGAATTGCCTAACATGGAATGTTAGTGGTCTAGACTGTTCATTAGCCAAACTTCAATCCCTTGTTAGACAATATCATATTAATATCCTTTGTGTTATTGAGCCTATTGTCTGCTCTACCAAGGTAGAATATTTTATGAAGGATTTGGGTTTTAATAAAGTTATGTTTTCCCATGTGAATAAGATCTGGGTTTTTTTGGATTCAGATGACTTTATCATTGCTGATGTAAGCTGGCACAAACAATTGCTCCATTTTTCAATTAAAGGCATATCTTTTTCTGGTCGGATGACTTTTATTTATGCAAAGCAAAACCATATTAATAGAAGGGACTTGTGGAGTTATCTTTATAACATTTCTACTAATATGATTGACCCTTGGATCATTGGAGGGACTTCAATGCTATTGATAAATTCAGTGAACATCTAGGTTCAGCCACTCCTGATGTTGACAGTATTATGGAGTTTTCAGAGTGCATTACCAATTGTGAAATGATTTATCTGCCTTATCAGGGTCCTGTTTATACTTGGACTGGTGTAGTTAGATCTTGTGGTAGGGGTCTAGAGAAGATTTGATAGATTTTTGGTTAATGCTACTATGTTAGATGCTTTTGACTCTATAAAGATTAGCATTTTTGATAAGACCCCTTCTAATCATAGTCCCTTTTTGATGAATTGTACTAAGGATGGACTAAAGGGGCCTAAGTCTTTTAAATTTCTGAATATTTTGCTGTCCCATCCCACTTTTATGGAAGTTGTTAATAAACGTTGGAATCAGAATATGTTTGGAGGTGGTATGCATGGGTTAGTTGCTAAGCTTAAATGCTTGAAACAAGACTTGAAGGAGTGGAATAAAAATGTCTTTGGAAACCTATTTGATGCTATCAAATTAAAGATTGTGAAGCAAGAGTGATGCAAGCTGAAAAGGACTATGCAGATGACCAAAGTGAAGACAAAAGGGAAAACTAGTTCCATTTGTCTGCCTTACTCAAGGCTAAATATAATCTTGAAAGGAAATATTGGAAACAGAAAGCACACATTCAATGGCTTAAGGAGGGGGGCTCAAATTCCAGTTACTTTCACTCTTTTGTTAAAATCAGACACAGGAAACAGCAAATCTCTTTAATTCATAATGGAGGTGTTTTGGTTAATACCTTAACTAATATGGGAGATGCTGCAGTTTCTTATTTTTCAAAGCACTATTCTGTGGAGGAGCAAATTGATTCAGCTTCAATTCTGCAATTTATACCCTCATTAGTGAATGATGAAGACAATAATATGCTTATGCAAATGCCAGATGCTAAAGAGGTTAAAGATGTAGGTTGGGCATTAAATCAAAGTGGTGTCAGATGGCTTTAATGGCAAGTTTTTCAAGAAGTGTTGGGAGATTGTGGGCACAAATGTGGCTAGTAGTCTTATTGATCTGATTCTTTTGCTGATTTTAGGCCTATATGCCTCTCAAATTTCATTAATAGAATTTGTACCAAGGTGGTGACAGTCAGATTAACTAATAATTCTTCCCAAGTTAATATCTATGGAGCAAGTTGGCTTTATGAAAAATAGAGATATTGCAGAGCAAGTTCTTATGGCACAGGAGATGGTGCACTCTATTGACAAGAAATTTAGGGGCTTTAAAGTCATCATTAAGCTAGATATGGCTAAGGCTTTTGATAGGTTGTCTTAGAAATTTCTACAGGAGGTTTTGGAGAGATTTGGATTTTCCACACACTTCATTCAGATGGTTATTAACAATCAGGAGGCTACCTACTTCTCTATTTTGATTAATGGGACCCCTCAAGGTTTTTTAAACCCAAGAGGGGGGTCAAGCAAGGTGATCCCTTATCACCCTTTTTATTTATCCTTGCTACTGAGGCTTTTTCTAGGGGTCTGAACCACTATATAGAGAATGATCTCATTAAGCCATTCTGGATGGGCAGTTATGGTTTTCCCATTTCTCATCTTGGTTTTGCTGATGATCTCTTGATCTTTTTAAATGGTGATTCTAGATCCTTATCTAATCTATATATATAGTAAAACAGAAAAGTGTGGGAGAGTTTGGGCGGGAAGTGTGAGCACTCAATGTAGGCAACCGAGTGGAAAAAAAAGTTTATTAAAATATGTATGGAATGAGCTGCCAAAATTAAAGTATTGAATGTTGTGAAAATTTAAATGAGCTGCCGAACTATTAGCCTTTTGAAATTCCCAGTTAAATGCTGCCAATGAAAACGGCGGATTTGAATTAATGCTGGGGGCATTCTTTAAGGTGTTGGTATTCCCGTTGATTATTAGTAAAATATTGGCACAAGGTGTGGTTCTTAATATTCCTGCAACCATTTCTAATGCAAGTTAATTAACAGCGGCCATTGATTAATTGCAAGTTAATTGCAAGGGCGGGAACTAGCAGCGGCCATTGCCTAAAGTTGTTTAACAGATTAATTAATAAATTCAGTGTAATAAATTGATTAATTAATTGGAAGTTAATTTTCTAGAACCGGCTTTAGCAATTCCAAAGCGTCTAACGGTATCAGTGTTTTTTTTGACAAACGGTATCAGTGATTAAAGAGCCCATTAAATTATGTTGCTAATATTTACGTATAATAATGTTTGGGTATTACGTATAATAATGTTTGGACTTCTCTAGATTTTTTAATTCCAAATGGTTGTCCTATTACTCCTATATAAGATTGTTGGTGTTGGTTGGCAGAAGTTACGAAATAGCTTGAGACTGATGGCAGGGATTTTGGCAGTGATTTGGTCACGGATTATGCAAAATCCGTGCCAAAAACATTTTGGGTCGAGCTATTTGACACAAAACGTCATAAATCCGTGTCAAATTCCGTGTCAATCCCGTGTATTTTTTGTAGTGATGGTACCTTGCGACTCAATTTTCAGAGACCTGTGTGTTCCCGAATGTGGTGTAAAATTTTGGTACGTAGCTGATGCGAGTAAACATAGAGACCGACATATGGGCTTCAGTGGGGAATTGTATGATTCAGTCACCAGTGTCGTTTGGGAGGGCGGTGAGAAGTCATCTTCACCATTTAGCCGATGGTTTATAATTTATGTATATGCTATGCATATGGATTTGTTTTTAGGTCTATCCAACTACGTAATTTTTTCGATTTTTTTATAATATGTTGCATGGACATTTAATACTCCCTCCGTCCCCTTTTAAATGTCCCATTTTACCATATTGAGATGTCCCTATTGTCTCATACCTTATTTGGTAAACTTTGTGTGGCTCAAAATCATCCTTAATTTATTCTTACTTTATTAATTAATATCAACCACACAAACTCACTTTTCTTAAAACTCATGCCACCCCCTCCCGTCCCTTTTAAAAGGGGACGGAGGGAGTATGTGTTACTCCGTACTACATTCACATTATCTCTCACAATCTCTTCTCTTCTAAGGGAATTCATTTTTTTTGTTTCTTTGTATCACCTGTCCACACCTTTTCTTGATCTACAACGGAAGATAAGAAGACGGTAAGATAAAAGGGTTTCAATCACGCCATTGTGATGGCTAGGCTGAAGAAAAAGAAGCAGATAGAACTTCCATTGATTTGGATTCCGTTTTCCGTGATCAACAAAGAACTGCTACATCTGTCCCAATAAGATTGATGAATTTAACTTTTCTTAGTCAATGATCTTAAAGTTTAGACAATAATTTTAGGAATAATATTTGTGTGTAATTTACAAATTTTATACTTTATGAAAGATTTTTTTTAAAAAGAATATCCTCATATGATTTATATTTTAAAAAATTTTGTATTATAAAATGTCATTGGTCAAACATGATCATCATTAACTAAGAAAAGTCAATTTGACCAATATTTTTCGGATGGAGTATTTGATAATCATCATGTGGTTAAAAATGAAATTGATAAGTCTGCAATGTGATGTTTTAGATATGATTTCAGTTATAAGTGTGTGTTGTGTAATTTGATTGAAAATTGAAGTTGGCATATTATCATTTGATGACTACTTTGATAATCAAGAGATCACCGGTTTCTTGCCTTAATAACAAGTGTCGTATATGGAAGGTTGTATTTTGAAGAATTGATACATGTGTGTTTCAATATATTTCATTTATCGTTTGTAATCGTACATTTGACTATGTATATATACACTAAAACTTTGGAGCAAAAACTGAATATAGAGTAAACAAAAAATGTACAACGTATACATATGTAATTTATAAGTAATCAAGTCTATTTAATAAAAATTGTTCGTTACTTTCTTAAAATCTATTGGAAATATGTAATAATACCTTTGTCCCGAAAATATTGGTCACATTGAATTTTCTTGGTCAATGATAACAAACTTTAGACAAATCATTTTAATTTTAAATAATTTCATATTAAAAAATATCAATGACTAAAGTTCATTGTCATTGATCAACAAAACCGCAGGTTCTCGATCTCAAAAAGAATCTGAGTAAAATAATGTATCTTATCCAGAAATGAAAATTCAAATTAATTGCAAAACTAGCCAATAGAATTTCTCATACTTGAAAGTTTAATATAGTGGTTGAAAAAGTAAAACTTGTGATTGAGATTTGAGTATAATAAAGTGAAATGATATGAATCACATCTTTCTTTCCAAGAAGGGAAACATGATCATCATTTTGGGACATCCCAAAAAAGAAATACAGGATCAACAAATTGGGATGGAGGCAGTACTATTTAGTTCATCAAAACATGATAGTCATGTTTTGGAACATATGGAAACATATTTACTCCTATTTAGAGTAAATATATTGGGGTTGTGTAGGGGTATGGGGTCAGGTTAGGGTCAAGGTAGGGGTGGAGTGATAGGGGGTAACGGGGGAGGGGAGATGGTAGGGTCTAGGTAGGGGCAGGGGTAAGAGGTACAAGTACGGGGGACGAGTAGGGGTGGGGGTGTGCTAAGGGGCATAGTAGGGGTTAGGGTGGTAAGGCGGTAGGGGCCGGGTAGTTGTAGAGGTGGCGAGGGTGGGGAGGGAAGGGGTAAGGGGTTAGGGTCGGGGGACGTGTATGGGGTAGCGGTGATGGTGGGGTTTGAGTGGGGTTTGGATAAGGTAGGGGCGAGTTATGGGTGGGTAGAGGTAGGGGTAAGGGCAAGGGGTTATGGTAAGGGTAAATTTAGAAACTGAAAATGTTTAGAGTGTCTCGCTTAATTAATACATGAGGGTGGTATGCTTAGTAAGCGACGTTTTAAGTACCCGTTTCAATTAGTAAACAACTTTTTAAGCAGCTTGTGTGCTTATTTCACATATCTTAAAACAAGAAGAATTAGACCGTGCACTCTTCTTTTTTTATTGGACTTTTTTTTCTTCACAAAATGTTATGTCATAAAATATAAAGTCAAGTTTTTTCAAATATATACTGCATATTATTAATAAAATTAAAAAATACATTAATAATAGCTAAAAGTGGTTCTCTACACTAAATTTAATCAATTTGACCAAATACACAAAATAGATACTATGTACAAATTAGAAAATTAAGTTGGAAAATGAGTCATGTGAGAAGCTCTATGAGTCTTGGACAGATCACACGTATAATATAAATGAGTTGTGGCTTTTCGGATTCCAAAATTGTAACATTGTATTTAAGGAAGTATTCCGAAATTTGTAAGAAAAATTGTTTTAAACTTACATATTATTTTAAAATTTCAAATATTTAATTTTTTATCGATATTAATACACATGATACTCTAATGTATGCATCAAAAGTTATTAAACTTACGTATTATTTTTGGGAAAGTTCCCGAAATAGAACAAAAACAATTTGAAAATTCCAAAATAGGACTGTCATATTTTTTATGGAAAATGGAAACTAATAATCCAACCTTTTAGCGGTCTTCTTACAATAATCCAACCTTTTAGTTATTCATGAATAATCCAACCTTTGCACCTCATCTTCATTCACTGGTCCCTGATCGGTTGATGACCTGTTATTCCAAACTATTTTCTTATCTTTGCAAATCATTATAGCATAAATCTCATCTTTCACAAAGATAATATTTTGAAAAGATAAGAAAATAACTTGGAATAGTAGGACATTAACCGACCAGGGACCAATGAATGAAAATGGGATGCAAAGGTTGGATTATTCATGAATAATCAAAAGGTGGGATTATTGAAAGAAGACCGCTAAAAGGTTGGATTATTAGTTTCCATTTTCCCTATTTTTTATTCCCAAAATAGGAGTAATTACTGTCAAGTTTGGAAAATACTGCCATATTTGAAGTCTGGTACTGCCAAAACATGACAGTAATTAGTCCTATTTTGGGAATAAAAACATGGCAGTCCTATTTTGGAATTTTCAAACCTTTTTAGTCCTATTTCGGGTAATATCTCATTATTTTTAAATTTAAAATACTAAATTTTTAATCTTGCGGAGTATATTTTTGCATGTAATTATTTCCCGTGCATCGCACGGGTAGAATACTAGTTTTACTAAATTTATCAAAGCTTACCAGGAGGCATCAGGTCAAGCTGTTAATCTGCAGAAGAGTTCTTTCATTTTGGGCAAACATGCTAGGAATAAAAGTAGAAGTATTCACAGAATACTGGGCATGCAATATTCTGTTCTCCCCATGAAATACCTGGGAATAAAGTTGCACAAAGGCATTAATAGATTTCAATACTGTGATGACATTATTAAGCAGTTTGAAGCTAAATTAATAGCATGGAAGAGCAAAAACTTATCCCAAGGAGGGAGATTTATCCTTATAAAGCATGTGCTTAGCTCAATTCCTCTACACATATTGGCTACTGACACTCTACCTAAAAAGGTTGTTTCTATCTTTGAAAGGAAAATGGCTAACTTTTTCTGGGGAGTGTCCAATAATAGAGGTCAATATCATTGGTTAGCCTGGTCTAAGATAACCTTACCTACTGAGGAAGGGGGTTTAGGAATTAGATCTATTGCTTCATTAGAAAAAACGTTTTCTACAAAGCTTTGGTGGAAGTGGAGGACTGGTCATTCTCTTTGGAATGATTTCATCAAGGCTAGATATCCTAGAGGATCTAATATGGTCCTTAAAATTACGGATTCTCCAATTTGGAGAAGAATATGCAATATACATTCTAAGGCCAATCTACATGCATGTTTCAGCTAATCAGGATGGGAGCATGATTTGGGAGCCTGAAACTGATGGTCTATTCTTATTTAAGTCTGCTTATGAAATGGTTAGAGAAGAGCAGACTAGCATGTTTACCTTTAAGCATGCCTGACATCGTAATCAACCCATGAAAATCAAGATCTTTCAATGGAAATTACTTCATGGTATTCTGCCAATCACTGACAGGCTTAGAAGATTTAACATTGTTCTAAACCCTTCTATATGCCCTCTTTGCAGAAAAAAAAATTATGCTCTCTTTGCAGACAACAGGAAGATTCTTTAAATCATCTTTTTCTTGATTGTGAGGTTGTCAAGCCTATTTGGAAATATGATCAGGGTATAATTAATATTCCAAGGTCTCTTTCAATCAGCTCTATTCGCTAGTTATTAATGACTAGCTGGCTGAATGCGGGAAGCAAAACTTTGATGGACCTGTTCAAACATAACCTTCCAGACATTATTTGTTGGTATATATGGAAAAATTTACACGAGCTTAATCTGGGGAGATATCGAAGGGTGTGTTACTTCTGATACTATTAATATTCATATTAAGAAGTTCACTCATCTCTGGGTTTCTAGTTTACCTAAACTTAAAATCCGACAGGTGGAGCAGATTTTGTTTGACGAGAAAATCATTCCAAAGAATTTTAGGAACACCAGTATGATTGTCAAAGCTATAAGATGGCATAAACCTACCCTTGGGCTTAAATTAAATACTGATGCTTGCTATATACCTTGGAGAGCAGGAGGTGGAGCCATCTTGAGAAATCAAAGCAGAGACATCGTTACTGCTATCTCATTTCCGGTGGTGGCTTCTTCAAGTCTTGAAGCTGAAATTGTTGCTATAGTCTTCGCCTCACGTTGGATGGTGGCTGCCGGCTATGCTAACTTTCAGGTGGAGACTGATGCACGACAAGCCTTGGCGTATCTGGCTTACAATGGAGATGGAAGGTGGAAGAGTATAATTCAGGAAATGAGGCTGATTGCAAAGAGGAAAGGGGTGATTGTCGGTTCTATCTGGCGTGAAGCAAACTTGACGGCCCATAATCAGCAACTTAATAGGCCTGGCGAGCTACCCACAGGCCCGTCAAGCTTATTATGGCGATTTATTCGGGATTCCATCTCTTAGATTTATTTAGTTGTCGTTGTTTTTCTTTTTACGGGTCCGGCCCAAATTTTTATGCTTTTCTTGAGAGGTTTAGGTCTGGTCCTCCTCTCGTGTTGTTGTTGATGACTTTCTGATAAAATTTGGTAAATGTACTCCGGCATTTACCCTGCTGATGTTGGTGGTTTACCTTCCGGAGGGAAAAAAAGTATAGAATTTAATCTTCTATATTCCTTTTTTGCTTATATAAATATATATAAAATGGCTAGTCGAATCAGTCTACTTTAAAAAAACATAATTACATCTAAATAAAATAATTTTAATATCTAATCATACCAACTAATATATTTTAATCTGTTTTGTAAATAAATTAGAAATACAAAATGAAAAAAAATGGAAAATATAAACATAATATAAATCATCAAACCAAAAACCAAAAAAAAAATGTTAGATATATTACGTAAAATACAATTTTAAATAGGGGTAATTTGAGTTTTCACCCTAGCTATTTTATTATCCAAATTGGACTTTGCACCACAACCCCGTATTAAAATACAAAAATTCCCCTCCATTAACAATTTTAAGTGTATATTTTATTTTCTATTATAGATTTACCGCAAAAAATAAACATTTCATATTTGTATTTTATATATTTAACTCGTGTTTTATTTTATAGTTGTATTTTTTATTTTTTTTGGTAATTTTGAAAATTTTTAACGGTTGAGGGGGTGAATTTAAACAATTTGGTTGGGTTCAAGGGCTTATTTGGCCCCTTGAGTTGCCACCTCAGATACACATGGTACATGACCTGATGACGTGGCGGTGATCGGATAGTTACCTGCAAATTGTCAAAATTGAATTTTTTTTTCCAGTTCATGCTGCGAATTGGAGTTTTTTTAGCTCAGGGGGTGAATTGAGCATTACGGGCATGTACAGGGATCTATTTGACCCTTTAGCCAAAATTGATAAATAATTAAAATGTACTCCGTAATTAACAACAAAGAGAATGTGACTAACTATTATATGTGTGTGTGTGTGTGTGTGTATGTATATACATATATATATATACACATATATATATATATATATATGTATATATATATAGGTTTTGGTTCAAATAAGAACAGATCTTATGAGAGAAATGAGAATGAATCTGGACCGTTAGATTTGCTTCAAGTGAAATTCAGTGTGCATTAGGTGAAATTGAAATGTGCATCACAAAGGGTAAGATAGAGTGACATTATGTGCAGTTGAATTGTGCATTACGTGAAATTGAAATGTGCAGAATAAAAAGTACGATGTGATGTTATTTTTGTACTTTTTTTCGCACATATCAGTTTCATCTAATGCACACTTGAGTTTAAATTTTTATTTTGCACATTTCAATATCATTTAATGCTCATTTCAGTTTCACCAAATGCACAATTTGGTTCCACATAATACAATCCAACAGTCCAGATTCGTTCTCATTTTTCTCCTAAGATTTGTCCTTACCGGAACCGCTCCCTATTGTTTATATTTCATGTATATATATAAATGTGTGTAGATATATTAATGTATAACAATTACTTAATTATACAAAAAGTATGAAGTAATTAACAAAAATGTAGGAAATAGGAACTAGTTAACTATAATAATGTAGGAACTAGTTAACTACAAATGTATATAATTAAATATATATGTTAAATATGAAAGTGTAGGAGTATATAAATATAATTGTAATATAATATATTTAATATCAAAGATTGAAAGAGTAGGAGTAGGAATGTAGAAATGGAAATTATATATATATATAGTATTTTTGTGTAATAATTAATAAGTATATAAATATAATTATAATATGAATATATGAATTATGAAAGATTAAAGTGTAAATGTGAAATGTGAATAGAGTAGAATTAGTGATTGAGAATTTGAGAATTGATAATATAGAATTTGAGTAGAATTGAAGTAGATCAGTAGAATAGTTTGAGAAAATGTATAAAATGAGTACGTATATATAAGAACAAATTTTGGTAACCAAAACCCTCCCCAAACGGCTAAAGAGCCGTTACCAGCCGTTACAAACGGCTAGTTTGACCCCAGCCCCACCCCAGCCCCGGCCCAGCGGCCCTTAATTAAAATTCAAAAAAAAAAAACTTATGGCCGTTGGGACCGGGAACGCCCGGTCTGGTCCCCAGAATCCCTACCCGAGACCGAGCCCGCCCAAAACTTGGTCGGTTACCCGGTCCAAGCTCGGGACCAGAAAAACGAACCCAGTTCGGTCCCGCACAATGGCGGGTCCGGTTCTGGTTCAGAACCCGGTTCGGGAAAAAATACTAGAAAATCTAGTCTAATACAGGGATAATAAAAAGGGGGTGACACCATCAAAACTATTTATACTTATCATCAAAATCTAGGTACCTAACAGGGGGATGAAGACCAATCAAGGCTACCCTTCCCATCAATCCTCTCCTTAAATTTGTATATGGTGTCCTGAAGTGACGCACTACTTAGCAAAGATTATTTTTTGATCTTAAAAGTTTTCCACTTTCTGTTGCACCGTCAGGATCAAAGACAACACAAATATGGAGAGCACTAGAATGAAGGTGTTTAGCATATTCATATTGACCACCGTTAAGTTGAAATAAGTTTATGTCCTCTACACTTGCTTTGGCCTCCCAAAGTCCAAGACTATTTGTGTTCTTTGTTTTATAACTAGAAATTGGAACATCATAGGCAACCGCCTGTATGACCATCCCACCAATCCCTTTCCGGGAGCCATGTCGGCGGTATAAGATTCTTCGTGAGCACAGCTAAGGAGATTGTGATCTCCACAGTTGAACTCCTCGTGGGTCCTGTTTCTAGTTCACCGAGGCTAGCTAGTTTGGCTTCTACCACTGTCAAACGCTCTGTGTTCGATCTCATCATTCTGACGGGAACGGACTCTGGCAGGTCAGACCAATTGATGAAAACCGAAAATAATAATCAACAGTAGAAACCGTTGCCCAGTAATAATCAATGGTAGCACCGTTGCCTAGAGCCAAAAGGCTGAAATCCAATTTTATTAACTGATAATTATAAGCGCCAAAATGAATCCTAACACGGGATTTAAACACTCATCTACTTACTCCCAAACTAGGAAACAAAATCATAGAAATCCTAATCAACTCCAAATAGGAAATAGAATAATAAAGACCCTAATGGCCTAATTAACTCCAGATAGGAAACAAATATTAAAAACCCTAATTAACTCCAAATAGGAAAAACATAATAGAAATCCTAATTAACTCCAAATAAAAAACAAATCAATAAAATTATAAAAGAATAAGATTAATTATATGGCCCACAGCCAGCCCACGAAGGTGGCTCAAGCCCGTCCCCGCCTGCAATAAACCGACATAGCCTTGGGTCTCTGGCCCTCCTCTTCCGAACAACCCCCTACTCTCCCTGCTCTCTCTCAAATTGTCTTAAATAGGACTAATGAAGGCAATTTTTATAAATTAGTGTTGTGCTTGGTTTATAAGTAGGAGTAAATAATGTCATTCTAAAGTTGGGAAACTAATACGAAGTAATTTGTAATGATAATGTCGCAGTAACTACTCCTGTTAGGGAAAACAAGGTATTCTAATTTAGAGCCCGTTTGGTAATCTTGTTTTTTGGCTTATCGGACTTATCAACCAAATTTTCACCAAATACGTAACTTTTGATTTCGCGCGTTGAATTATGTAATACGGAGTAATAAGAAAAAGTGAGGTTGAAGTTACTTTTCTGGCTTTATTGGCTGAAGTTACGGTAGAATATCATTTTAGATGTTTTTGCATATAATGTTTTCTTTATTTTTTTAATAAAATATATTTTAAATATAATTTTTTCTTAAGTCAATGCAGCTACTTCAGCCAGAACTTCATAAATTTCAACAGAATCAACCAATGTAGCCGATTTGAGTATTACCAAACGGGTCGGGCCTTAGTCAAAACATTTTTTTACTCTTATTTCCGAAAATTCCCTATTATAAGTTTCAGTTATTAGTTTGCCTTAATTTTAGCTTCACTAATACTCTCTAGTTTACAAGATTTTTATACTTTTTTTTTTCGGAAGGTCACAAGATTTTTATACTACATGTCATTATGCAAGTGACATTAATTTTTCTCGGAGTGAAAGTTAGAGATAAACTGAAAAGCAAATATCATAAATTGTAAAATGAAGAAGCAAAAAAAGTTTGGGAAAAGGGGCAAATAAGCCCTCAAACTAATCAAAAAAGTGCAAATCGCCCTTTATATAGGAGGTTTTGTCCGGTCATCGTCATTTGGGGCGGTTCCCGGTGGAATTTTTTGATGAAATTTTTTGAGCATTTTCTTCATTAAGTCTAGTTTACCCATATCAAATTTCAGATAAAAATAAAATCGGGATAGCAGCCAGCCAAATGATTTTCTTAACTATACTGCGATGTTTAACTGCGCAGTAGCTATCTTCATAAATTCATTTGACTGCCTTCCCGGTTGAATTTTTATCTGAAATTTGGTATGGGTAAACTAGACTTAATTTAGAAGATGCTCAAAAGAAATTCATAAACAACTCCATCGGGAACCTCCCCAAATGACGACGGCCGGACAGTCTCCTATATAAGGGGTGATTTGCACTTTTTTGGTTAGTTCGAGGGCTTATTTGCCCCTTTTCCCAAAAAGATTCTCAAGAATCTAAAACAAAAATGTTATATTTACATGGACTAACATCATTTTAAGCAATTTAGGCATTTAGCTTTTGCTCAATGGTTTCCATTCTCCACTATTTGCACTTTACAAGACTTTTGACACTTTTGCTCCCTAACAATCACTTGTCATTCCAATTTCACAATGCAAACTTCGGTTGATTTTAGATCAAATAATTAAAGAGTAATCCAATAGGTGGAATGCTGAGACTTTTCATGAGTAACTTTTCAATTATTGTTGTTTGTAACGTATAGGTCACGCTATCAGGTATATTGAACTTCATTGATGGATTATGGTCTTGTTGTGGGGATGAAAGGATCATTGTGTTCACAACTAACTACAAGGACAAGTTAGACCCAGCACTTCTTAGACCAGGAAGAATGGACATGCACATCCTCATGTCATATTGCACCCCGGGTGGATTTCGGGTTCTTGCGTCGAACTACCTTGGCCTCAAAGATCACCCCAAGTTCACGGATATCGACAAACTCCTATCGGAGGTGAATGTGACACCTGCCGAAATTGCAGAAGAGCTGATGAAGAGTGATCGGGCAGATGTTGCCCTTGAAGGACTCATTATGCTTATGCAAAAGAAGAAAAGTGCATGTGATGAGTTGAAGGTGGGAGAAGCTAGTGTTACCAACAATCATACTGATATAATAGTACAAGAGACAGTGGTCAGTGGTGGGGAGGATGAAGAATAAGAAGAAGAGATGGACTCGAAGGGATATATGGTCTGTAGCACCTTCAATAATTTGGAATCATGATTAGCATTTAACTTGATTTTATCATGTTTGATTTGTTCTCATGTAATCCTAGAATGGAATTTCTGTTAAGACAATTCTATTCCTAAAAATATTGCTTGGATTAATTGTTGTAGAACATAATTGCTCCAACTCAGGCTGGTTCCTTTATTTTAAAGCCCCGTTACATAAACGGCATTCCTCAGGCTTTTGAGTTTTTTTAATTAGTCATTGTTAATTTAATTCACCATTCAGCGTAACTCAATCTTTCCAATGAGATAAGAAAGGATTGGTTTCCAATTCCCGTGTAACAGTATCCAAGCCATAGTATTTTGGGTTCCTATACTATACACCCGAATGTATATATACATCCAGGCTTTTTGTAATTGTTCCATCTTTAAGTCTATTTCATGGATCCGGATACTCTACCGTAAGGTAGAGGTGCCTTGCGCATCGTGTAGAGATATTTCACCTTCTTTCTTGGAAGTTGCCAAGAGACACATTAACATGGAGGCACCTTCTTAGAAAGAGCTCTCCAACAAATTTGGTGGGAGAAGATATGGAGATAACTTGAAAGCTTGGATGCAACTTTCTCCAAACTAGCCTATAAATAGAGTGTTCCATGTTGTTCATTATCATCAATTTAGAAAGTGAGAAAAGTGTGTGAAGAGTGAAAACACTTAGAATAGAAGTGTATTGGTGAGGATTGGTTTTTTGTAATAGTTGAGTGCGAGAGTTTACTCCTTCTATTGTAATTTTGTTCTTGATATTGAATAGAAGAATTTTTCAATCCCAACAAGTGGTATCAGAGCGAGGTTGAGTTTCCATACGTTGTTTTCTCATTTCTCAAAAAAAAATCTACAGGTTAGAAAATCGTGATTTTTTAAGTTGCTCGGAATCACGGTCTGATCATACCATCGGGTTCGGCTCGTCGAGGGGAAACTTCTGGTATTTTCCGGCCACCGAAAGGCCACCGGAAGCCACCGCATGTGCCGACACGCGTCGGCTATGGGGAGAGCGTCTCTTAATGCGCCGCACGCGCCGGCTAGAGGAAGAAGAAGACACACGTCATCCGCAGGTCAGCGCCAAGTCATCACACGTCATCGGCCACGTCATCAACCACCGAGCTGATTGCCCGTCTGGACATCAACCACGTCATCCGACACATGGTGCCACGTCATCAACGTGTCAGCCATGTGTGCGCCAGCTGTCGCCACGTCACTGGCACCTGTGCCTACACACTTGGTTGTTGCCTGAACCGGTTCGTATTTGTGGAGGCCGGTTCACCCGTTTCCAGACCGGTTTTGGACGAGGTTAAACCGGTTCCTATCATTTTCGGTCGTTTCGAATCCAACGGTGAGCTCCGTTTGTCCAAATTCGGCTTTGAAAATAAGGTACGAGATATATTGAGCATTTTATTATGGATAAATCATCGGACACCATGATTGCGCTCACTTCTACAAATTACAATATGAGGAAGCCTCGGATGGAGGATTTGCTAAATTTGAGGGATTTAGCCGATCCTTTTGATAATAATGGCGTGAAACCGGATAAAAAGATGGATGAAGAATGGACAAAAATGAATCTAAAAACCGTCGCACAAATTCGACAGTGGATAGATCATAGGGTGTTCCACCACGTGGCTCAAGAACAAAGTGCTTACACACTATGGGAGAAGCTTGGTAGCATGTATCAAGCCAAAACCGCCCGAAATAAGACGTTACTAATGAGGCGATTAGTAAACCACAAGTTACAAGGAGGTATTTCGGTGTCAAAACACACCAGTCAATTCCAGGATCTTGTGAATCAGTTGAGCACCACCGGATGGGTTCTCAAAGATGAAGAGAAGACGATACTACTCTTGAGCTCTCTACCTGACAGCTGGGAGACTCTTGTTGTCACTCTCAGCAATTCTGCTCCCAATGGCAAGGTGACTATGCAGATGGTCACAGATGCCCTTATGAATGAAGAAGCCCGAAGAAAAGAAGTCGGGACTGAACAATCATATGCCTTCGTGTCAGAAACCAGCAGACGAGGGGGGGCAGAAATGGAGGAAGAAGTCGAGGTCGAGGTAGAGGCCTAGGTCAAAACAGAGGAAATTCTCAAGTTCGCGGCAAATCACAAGAATGAGGTATGTCCTATGAAAACAATAATTTGTTTGAAGGATATTGAAATTATTGTAGTAATTATGGACACTAGAAAAGAGATTGTAGAAAGTTTCTACGAGAACAGCCACAGACGAGTCAAAATATTAGCTAAGAAGATGGTGCGACCATGGTTAGTTTGTCATAATCAGACGCGTTACTTGTTACACATGGTGAACAAGAATGTGTACGCGTAGGTACTCATGATGTTGAGTGGGTGATTGATACAGCCGCATCATTTCACGCCACTCCACACCAGAACTTATTCACATCTTATAAGTCCAGAGACTTTGGAGCTATGAAGATGGGAAACACCAGTTTCTCGAAGATTGTTGGCATTGGTGATGTGCACATAACAACCAATGTCGGATGCACACTTGTGTTGAAAGATGTTCGACACGTTCCGGATCTTAGATTGAATCTTATCCCCGGTACAGCTCTGGATCAGCAAGGATATCTTAACTTATTCAAAGAAGGTACGTGGAAGTTATCTAAAGGTTCCTTGGTTGTTGCAAGAGGCCATATTTGTGGTACTCTTTATAAAACTCATGCAAAGTTGTGTCATCCAAATCTCAATGCTGTTGAAGAAGAGATATCACCAAACTTGTGGCACCGGAGGTTAGACCACTTAGGCGTGAAGGGGTTGACAACTCTTGCAAAGAAGGAAGTCATTTCCATGGGCAAAGGTGTTGCCCTAGATCCATGTGAGAACTGTCTTTTTGGGAAACAACACGGGGTTTCATTCAGTTCTACCAGGAAGAACCATACAGAGTTACTCAGTCTTGTCCACTCTGATGTATGTGGACCCATTGAAGAGGTGTCACTTGGAGGATGCAGATACTTTGTGACATTCATTGATGATGCATCACGAAATGTATGGGCTTACTGTTTAAACAGTAAGGATCAAGTGTTTGAACGTTTCAAACTATTCCATGCCATGGTAGAAAGAGAACGGGGAAGAAGCTGAAGTGTCTACATTCAGACAATGGAGGAGAGTACACTTCCCGAGAGTTCTCATCATATTGCGCCGCATACCGAATCAGAAATGAGAAGACGGTTCCAAAAACTCCACAGCACAATGGTGTAGCCGAAAGAATGAATCGAACCATTGTGGAGAAAGTTCGTTGCATGTTGAGTATGGCTAAACTACCTAAACCATTCTGGGGTGAAGCTGTGCTAACAGCTTGTTATCTTATAAATAGGTCACCTTCTGTTCCTTTAAACTTTGAAGTGCCAGAGAAGAAATACTTCCTCCGGGTGAGAATACTTGAAACGTTTGAGAGCTTGAGCAAGTTTGCATGTGTGGTGAGTCGAATACTCCCTCATTTCCAGATTCCAAGGTTTGACCTAATAATGTTCGAGAATGTGTCATATGGCTAAGCTACTCTAATCTAGGAACTACCAAGAGAATTGAGAATTATGAGGGAAAATTTGTTAGATGGGACGATAATGAATTTGATGATAATGGGAGGCCTATATGAGAGTTAGGGTGTGTTTGGATGTGGAGTAGGAACAACCATAAAGAAAAGTAACGGGGAGGGTTACTGGGTGGACTTTAAGTATGAAGAGTTGCCTAGCTTCTGCTTTGTTTGTGGAGTTATTGGACATGCTGAAAGATTTTGTCCTCTAATTTATGAGACAGGGGACAAAGCCCTTGTTAAACGTTTTGGACCGTGGCTGCGTATGGGAGGGGGGAAGCCTCGCCCCTCTTTGGGCAATTAGTTGTTCTGTGGTTGGTTACTTACGGGAGCTAAGGAGGGGGAGCAAACAAACACACAACCAACAATAAAAAGGAGCAGGATCCGTGTCACACGGAGGAAGAGTCACAGGGATGAGTCATGGCGGTCACTAACGTTGGAGCAAAGAAGGATGAAGGTGGGCCCAGAGATCAAAAGAGGAGACGCACATGGGAGGAGCAAGAGCAAAGGCACCCATAGGTGGACGGAATGGCTCTTGACGTTCCAAAAAACGGGGAAGGGGCGGGCTTTAGGTTCTAGTCCAGCCTAAGCTCTTGAAGATTCGACTCTTCTTGCTGCTTGGTCAACACTTTTATATTGGTTTTTCTATTTTTATGTTTGGTTTTTTATTTGAACTACATATTGTTTGTTTGTGTTGTTCTTTCCTAGTGAAAAAACTCTTGAACTTAAGACAGGTGATGGGAAGTCTGGTTTGCCTGTCATTGACTCAGTTATGCGCAACTTAGGATCAACGAATCTGATTGCTTCTTTAGAAGTGACAGGTTTCAAGTCTAGTTCAAGGGCGGACGGCGGATAGTGAGCTTTTTGTCTTTTTATTGTATCTTGCTTACGTTCTGTTAATTTAATATAAACCACCTTGTTCCAAAAAAGGCGGCCTATTGGGGCAAGGTATAGTGTTTCAGATGTACCATAGATGCCTTATAAAAATGAAGATATTTGAAGTATCTATTTTGTCAAAATATTTTTGTGTGAACTTTTATTTTTATTTGTGATTATAAAAATATTTTTTAAAGTAAAAGATATTATATCACCCACATACATGCACAAATGGAAATGAAAAAAATATATATGTTCACTTTATTCTTGAAAGTTCAAATTCTATTTTATGAAATTAACAAATAAATGAAATAACAAATTAACCTTTAACAATAACAACAGATAATAAAAAGTGAAAACTCAAAACTAAAAAGAATTAAAGATCTAAAAGAAGGTTAAAACTCAAAAATGAAAACCTGTGAACTAGCAGAAGTGTTGATCACTGCTGAGTTGCTATTGAAACTGTATTTCTAATTTGCTCCATAATAATATTATTAAGGAAAAAGAATTTCCGAGCCCTCAAAAAATGATGAGGCTTGTTCTAGAGAACGAAATTGATGAATTTTTTAAAAGAATTCATGCTTTGGATGGGTTTTCAGGGTGGATATTATTATGATGTGTGTTACTACTGTTATGTCCAGTTTGATAAGGAGTATCTCGGCCCTATTATGACGGAAGAGGATTACACCAGGGGGCCCATTATCGCCATATTTATTTATTCTTGTGACAGAAGATTTAAGTGCAATGCTGAGACGGGCGGAACAGGTTGGGAATTTGCATGGTATCTCAGTTTGTCGGGGACAGATGGAGTATATTACACAGATGTATAGAATGTATATATTCATGAACTTTTTTCGAACTACTCACAAACAAATTAAATCTATAATATATACAGTTTTATCTATCTCGCATACTCATATAATTCTAGACATATTTATCTCTTCTCATTTTTATTTTATTTTTTGTTGTATTGTGCTTGCATTCTTTATGTAATATGTTTGATCCCTCTAAGTATTATATCAATTTTGAATCAAGTGATAATGTTTTGGTAAAAAACCGAAAAAAACGAAACTGAAACAAAACAAATTGAACCAATCAAACCGTGGTTCCAAGTTTTGGAGTGTAAAACCGAACCGAAACCGAAGCGAACTTTTTACTTTGATTCTATATTTGGTTTTAGGTCAAAACCGAATCGCAAGAACCGAACTCACTCCTACTACATATTATCATATAAAGTAAGAGATTAGGAGTGATCCTAGTTGACCAATGAATAGTGAAGGAGAGGGAGTAATTTTTTGCGAATAGCCTCTCACCTTTGTATCTTCAGACCGTACTTTTAACGGCTCGAGCTCTTTTCCCACTGAGATTTTGAATGAGCCGCAGGCATAGATAAAGATCCTTCTCTTCTTCCTTGGACTTCAAAAAAGGTAGCGCTTTCTCCGATTTCATTCTCGATCGTTTGATCCCTTAATCCCCACAGTTAATTATCGTTGTTGTTGATCTGTGGAAGTGGATGGTGGAGTTTAAGTTCTTAAATTTTTTCTCAATTTTAGTTTTGCTTTTTAAAATCTGTTTACAGTTTACGTGAAGTATGGAATCATGTTCCCAGAATCTTTTGTCATTAAGATTTAAGGCATTTCAATAAATTGATATGGTCTTTTTAGCATTCTGATTTGAAAGACATTTCAGGTCGGCCTTTTAATTTTTATGCAACGAGGTTCAATTCATGCTAGCCAAGCTCTGTGAATTCGTACTTGCCAAGAAAGTCCTGTTATAGTTATAAGTCTTATAACTTTGAAATTCTAGCTTAAATCATAAGGAAAGTTTCCGAAGTAAACATGTTTTGAAATTCCAAAATAATAAGAGTAACATGGTAATATTTCGAGGAGAAAAACATAACAGACATATTTTGGAATTCCAAAACCTATTTACTCCTATTTAGAATCAATTTCCCTGAATATCCTAAATCATTCAATTTGGTATGATGAGTTCCTAAAGATGAAACCGCAATTAAGTGCAACTTTCATATGTTATTGACACAATAATTTACATATCTCTTGATAGTCCGGGATTGATATGACTAATAATGTGAGTTTAAAAAAAAGAAACGTGCTGGGAATTCAGATTACCAGTGCTCAGATTACCAAAACTAATAATATAGTTTTGGCTGAATTTCAAATGGTATCATAAAGTGACGATAAAATGTATATTATGTACTCATGTAATTCAATTCAATAGCTGGACACCAAAATGCATTGATACTTCTAATTATAGCATCATTTATGTTAACTACTGGTTGCTTAATTTGTTTTAGTTTGGTGTGTTTAAATCCAATTCCATATGATATAATGAAGCCTGACTTTTAAATTTGGCCTAGTATGGTCTTTTTAATCGTGATACAGTTTGGTCTATTTAGATTTGGTGTAGTTCTTTTACGTCTTGTCCTATTTAATTTGTGTTTAATTGGTTACATTTTGGCCATTGGGTAAAACTGCTCAGTGACGGTTGTTAATTGTGTTTGTAACATTTTTGTCCTACAAATATAAATTATAATTTTTACAATGAGTAGTTAATTAGATTATTTCAAGGAAAAACAGATCCATTTTTCTTTTATGATTTTTTTTTCTTTTGTATAATCTCATTACATGATTATATACTACTCCATACATCCCTCAATTAAATTTCCAGTTTGAAATCATGGAATTTTAGCGAGCATCACTTTTTATTGACTTTTCAAATATGTCTTTCTTCAAAAGTAAGATAGAGAAAATTAATATGTACTCCGAAGTAATTACGTATATACTTTACATAGGGGTTAAAGAGTATTTTACCATCCAAATAGTACCACAATGAGAAGCGATTTAATGAGAATTTAATTGCATGCGGGATAGACGGAGTTTAACACACCGGTTCATCTATTTTGGATTTTGTAGGAGTTTCAACTATCAAGCTCATGGAAAATTGGAACTTGAATATAGTTAACTAAGAGTTTTAATGAGCTGGTGTTTGAACAATCTTTTCTAGTTGCAAATTTGCGTGGTAGTATAGAACCAAGACATTGGAATATTACAATGAAACATATCCTTTCATTTTCTTGCCTTTTTATTTGTTGCTTTATCAAACCTATATTTTTTTCCCATATGAGGTGACACAAGATGGCAGAAGCATTTGACTTTAAACCAATCATCTTTGACAATGGGTCAAGACTGACCAAGGTACTCATAGAGGTTTTCCTTTTGGTACAAGTAGTTATTTCCAATAACAATGGTTCAATTTCAAGGCTGGATTTGCTGGAGATGATGTTCCACCAATTGTTTTCCCAAGCATTGCTGGTAGGCCCCGTCATACAGCTGTGATGATCGGTGCTGGTCAACATGATGTATATGTAGGAGATGAAGCTAAGTGTAGGAAAGGAATGTTAATGTTGAGTTACCCAACAGAGCATGGTATTGTTACCAAATGGGATGCCATGGAGACATTGTGGCATCACACATTTTATAATTCCCTTTGTGTTGCTCCAGAAGAGCACCCCGTGCTCCTAACCGAACCCCCTCTGAACCCGAAGGCTAATCGTGAAAAAATGACAGAGATCATGTTTGAGACATTCCATACCCCTGCCATGTATGTTGCTATTCAGGCTGTTCTTGCCATGTATGTAAGTGGCCGTACCACTGGTAAGCATTTCCTATTGCTGATTGTCCTGATTCTTGAACTGCTTCCAATTTATAAGATCGAGTTTTCAGTTGGCTTAAACTTTAAAGAAACTTATGTTGGATGAATCTTATGTTAGTATATTCGTGTACACTCATTGGTAACCCTTGTCCGGGTATAGTTTTGGATTCGGGTGATGGCGCCACTTGCACAGTTCCCATCTACGAAGGCTATGCTCTTCCACATGCCATCTTTTGTATTGGTTTGGCCAGTTGTGATTTGACAGATCATTTGATGAATCTTTTCATGAAGAGAAGTGACGCTTACACATATGGCATTCGTATGTTGGAGAACTGCACTCATTCGCATCATTATAATATATCATTTGGATAGTAATGAAGTATAGTATCATTGTGAAACATGTATAAGTATTAGTTCATTTCAAACGGATAAAAACACTACTAAAATTATGAAACACTCATGGCGCTCAATATTAAGAGCCCGTTTGATATCCAAGGTTTTTTGCTTTCGAGTCAGATATTTTTACAAAAGATACTGAATTGATTAGTAATGAAACAAAGTAAGGTTGGAGGCATTTTATGGCTATATTGAATGAATAGGGAACCTTTAGTTTTTTCAATTTACTTTTTTCTATGATTTATCAAAAAATTAAAAGTTTAATTATTTCAAAAGTCAGGAGATTTAGTCAAGACATCATTTCTCCCATAATTTAGTTTCACCGAACAATGTTTAATATTATGAATTATTATGAAAGGTGTGTGCGGGTGAAATGGTCTTGCCTATGGTGCACCTAAAGCATTGCCTAACCACTATAGGGTGGCGAGAAACTTTTTGGGACATTAAGGAAAAGCTTGCTTACATAGCACATGACTTTGAGCAGGAGTTGGAGACCCGGAGACCTCAAAATCAAGCTCTAGGGCAGAAAAGAGCTATGAGCTTCCTAATGGGAGAAAGATCCCTATGGGTGCTGAGCTGTTTCGTTGTACTGAAGCGCTTTTCCAGCCTTCAATGATTGGAATGGATGCTGCAGGAATTCATGAGATCATGCAAAACTCTGTGGTGAAATGTGATGTTAATATGAGGAAGGAGCTTTATGGTAACATTGTACTTAGTGGTGGTAATACCATGTTCCCTGGCATTGCTGATAGAATGACCAAAGAAATGACTGCATTGGCCCCTAGCAACATGAAAATTAAGATGGTGGCACCACCTGACAGGCATTACAGTTCTTGGATTGGAGGCTCCATCTTAGCCTCTCTCAGTTCGTTCCAGCAGGTTTGAGTCTAACCCGAACCTCCTGAAAGAATACACCCACACGCTGACATGCTGCTTCATGTGATATTTGTTTATTTGATTTTTACATGAAATGCTCTGTTAGTATGGTAGTTGTGTTTTTCCTTGTGCAGATGTGGATTACAAGGGCAGAATACTATGAGTACGGTTCATCAATTGTGCACAGGAAGTGCTTCTAATTCTCCAATAAACATTGTTCCCCTTTACCTTCTCATTTTTTGTTCACATGGGGAAATGATATTTTCAATATTTTGTGTTCAACAAACCGAGAGGTCACATGTAAGTCGTGGGAGCGGCCTCTTGTCAAATGACAAGGGAACTATTGCCTCTTATACATGCTTGTGGTGGAGATTCTTTCTAAAAATCCCGAACCTTCTACTTGCGGGAACGCCTGTGTGCTGCAACAGGCTGCTCAGTTCTGATGATGAGTTACTTTTTTTGATAGCTTAGAAGTTGCAACTAGCTAGTATACGAATCTCCCTTTGGTTCTGTTTTCTTTGTTGGTGATCCATACCAGCTTTCTTACACATTTACCTTATACCCAACTTTTCTAGTGCATTTTGTTTCTCTTTTATGGTTGGTGGGAGAGGTTTCATCCAAATCATACTATGGTACTCATCAAATATCACTCTATCATTACAAATAATCTCAATCTGCTCGGTTGTGCACAAAAAGTGCTAATTTTCCAAGAACAATATTCTTTACCTTTCTGATTTTTTCAAATGGGCGGCAATTTAATATTTTTTGATGTTTAGAGAGCATTTGGTAATTTATATCTTTAGTTTATCAGTATTGTAGTTTTTTACCAAGCATGACACGTTTGATATTGCACACTGAATTATGTTTTATCATAATAATAAAGATTGGAATTACTTTTCTAACTAAATTGGTTGAAGCTACTATAAATGACAACTTTAGTTATTTTCATACTCCGTATAATTTCTTCTCTTTTTAAATATACTTTTCTATGATTCAAAAAATTCAGCCAATTCCCCCGTTTTAGTCATAATTTTCTCAATTTCAACGAATTTTATCCAATTCACCAATTTAAATGTTACGTAGTACCAAACAGCCTCTTAATGCCCTAATTTCTCCACTGCCCCGTTTTAATTTCTCCTTGCTGATGATTCATACCAGTTGTCCGTTTTTCATGCACATGTCAATTTTAAGCTGTGTCTCTTTCCCTTTAGGGTTTGGTGCGATAGATTTAATAAATAGATAGATAAAAACGTAATGAATCAAATTTATTTTGAAGTTTAGTTCTTACTTTTTTTTAGAGAGATATTAGTAAGTAATATGGATTGGGAAGATCGCAAATGAGTTTACAGGAAGAAAAACAACTCTCAATTTTTCAAGTTCAGTAATTAAAGATAGATAAAATAACTCGAAAATAGTTTATCTACTTCGTCTTTTCTATCACGTACACCTCATTTTTCTGGAGATGAAATTCTAACTCGCACTATATATGTTCCAAAAGGTTGAATCCCTAACTTCCAAGGACCCTCCACATCCCGATTTGACAAGACATTGAGATTATAAGTCATGATGATTCAATCAGCTCATGGTATATGATAGTTCTGATGGGGATCGATCCAAACACCAACGCCTCCATATGAAAATTAGGAGGATGATTTAGAAATTAAATAATGTAAATAATAATTTTGAACCCTGGACATGATAGGAGTAGTGTGCTTATCATTCTTCACTCCCTCTTTCGCAACAAATAATGAGAGTTTACATTAAAAACTAAATTTAACAAGTACTATCGTATATAGAATGTGTACTTTTTGCCCCATGTGTCAATCCACCATTCTTTGGATCAAGAAGAAACACATGAAATGTCTTTTGCACATTGAGGATGTTTTTAGTTGGACCGTAATTTGTCCCATACTAGACTAGTCCTGATCAAACCAGACCAGACCAGCAAATTACAGTTCAAGTAAAAACATCATGAATCTCCTTTTACTCGCATCCACTTCAATAAATGATGTAAAAGGAGTATCTAAAGGAACACACGAATTGAAATGTGTTCTCCCTCAGCGGCTCAGCCCCTCTTAAACTTACATTATTATTTTTACAAAATCTATCGTCTTAGAATCTAGACTTGGGGGCAAATTTAATTGTTTGATGAAAACAAATATACCCAAATAATCCGATACGAATTCATTAAGATAAGAACTACAGAGTAAATCTTTAGCTGATGATCCCATTTGAATATTTATCTCAAACTGACTAAATAAGTTAGCGTACCAATATAATGCATGTTAAGGACAAATAACATGCACTTATATTTTAGAAAACTCTGAAAACAAATGCTGCTTTTTACTTCTTTTTTAGGTCATAAGGAGCGGTAGATTTTGCCAACAAATGCCTGGTGTTCAAAATTACTTCATCATATTGTTATTATGATGGTGTAAAGTACTATCGTTTGATCGGACAGTTGAAGAAATATAACTTTTTCAACAACAAAAAAACTAACAAAATTGACTAAACAATATACTTCCTCAGTTCTTAAATAAGTGCAACAGTCAACATTTCACACTTGCCGAGGCACAACTTTGACCATTAATATATATAATTCTCTATTAGTAAAAAATTTAAAAAAATCAGTTTTTGAAAATTTACAATGCGACAAATTTAATAATATATTTTTCAAAAAAATATATTAATACATCAATAAATAAAATGTAGTCAAAGTAGAACATGTGAATAGTGTAAAATTTCACATGTTGCACTTATTTAAGAACGAAGGTAGTATAAATTATTATATCCATTCTATACATGTATTTTTGCAATTCTTTTTTAAATTTGGGTGCTCACATGAACAAATTTAATACCATCCGCCACTGGCCTTAAGAAAACAACAATACCATTGCAGTATTATTGAAAGCTTATCGTACAAAAAAGGATAACACAACATCCTTGAAAATCCCTAGCACCAGCCGTACAATTAACTGTGATGATGTAAATTACACTTTAATCACAATCTTGCAGATAGTGAGTGAGGTCATGGATCAGGTACTTGCAGAGATCTTATGTATTTATACATACTATCCTCTCATCTTAGTTGTCAGGATTCAAACTGAAGACTTACCCCTTGTGATACTTTCTATCTATCTGAGTAAGCCCATCGGCTGAAAGCCTACAATGCAAGTGTATGTGCAACTGTGCAACTAATGCTCAACTCGACACTTATTGAAAAAACATTGAGTTCACATCCAAAATTACGAAAAAGATCAAAATTAATTAACTCATTACAAGTGAAATTCTAGTTTTCGTCACATAGCTTAATAAAGTGTCAACGGAACAACTGATATGATAATTAAAAGAATAAATAAGCCTCTAAACTTGTGCGTTATTCCTCACCTTCATAACCTTACTATAGAGACTAAAGTGGAAGAGTAAAATCTCCATTTTACAATAGTAATTAATAACACTATAGGTTTACATATAAGAGTAAAAATAATGTGAAATTCTAAAATATGAATATACCATATTTTTACTAGAGGATTTTTTCTTAAATAAAATTTAAATTAAAGTACTGAACAAATATATGACTAAAATTACTACAAGTACATCTTCATGGTCACTACAAAGTAATTTAGAACATCATCATGATCACTAATGTTTTTACTATCCTCCGTTCTTTAAAAATTGTAACAGTTTCACTTTTACGTTTGTCAACATACAACTTTGATTATATTTAACTACATATTAGTAAACATTATAAAAAGTTAATACTTTGACAATTTACATTAGTATACATTTAATAACATTTTATACATAATAATTTGATTATATATATTATTTGAAAATTATAGTCAAAGTTAGGTATGTGAATAGTGCAAAAACTCAATGTAGCAACTTTTAAAGAGTGTATGACATATATGATATATTATTAGTCTCTAAACATAAAGTCACATTTTTTCCATTACTTTTATTTTAGTAATATATTTGTCATTTTCCATTTGTACTAAACCGAAGTAAGTTATTACCATGCTGAAATTATATATATTGTCATATTTTATCATTACAACATATTAGCATGACAATATTAATGTTATAGTTGGAAGTATTTCGCAGACATGATAACTGCTACTTCTTTTTAGATCATAAGAGAACTACTTTTTTTACATGGAGTAAAATCACATTACTCATATTTTTAAATTTAACGTTATATTTTGGGAAAACTGTCAAATAGGTCCTCGAACTTTCATAAAAAAGTCAATTAAGTCCTTCTATATGAGACTCTGTCCGGTCGTCGCGATTTGGGGGGGTTCCCGGTGGAATTTTTTGATGAAATTTTTTGAGCATCTTATTCATCAAGTCTAGTTTACTCATACCAAATTTCAGCTAAAAATTTAATCGGGAGCGCATTCAAATTAATTCGAGAACGCAAAAATGCGCAGTTATGTTCAGGAATTAATTTGAATGTGTTCCTGATTGAATTTTTAGCTGAAATTTGGTATGCGTAAACTAGACTTGGTGAATAAGATGCTCAAAAAAATTCATCAAAAAATTCCACCGGGAACTGCCTCAAATCGCGACGGCCGGACAGAACCTCCTATAGAAGGACTTAATTGACCTTTTTATGAAAGTTCGAGGACCTATTTGACAGTTTTCCCTTATATTTTTAAAAGATAACATACTACGTATATATTACTAACAAAGTATCATCAGATAAAAATATGACTAGTTATGTTATTTTGAAAAAAAAATATTAACCAATCAGTGTGTATGAGTAACTGGACAATAGTTACTATAGTGTATCTTAGAGTGACAAATAACTGATAGATGATGAACCATTAAGAACTAGTCACTTGATATGTAACTACTTTGGTTTTTTTTTTTAAATAGGTCATATTTTTTCTTTAAATTTAGTTTATTAATATTCATGGAAATTCTTATTTTAGGAATTTCCCTACATTTTATTTATAATTGTATTAATGGATTATATTATGAAAAACAGTATTAATTTTCTCTCATTTTAAACTTTCCATATGTAACTTTTTTACAATTTTCGCTAATCGCTATAATCAATTAAATACTACGTACTCCCTCCGTCCCGCTAAGATTGTCCCATTTTACCTTTTCGGTCCGTCCCACTAAGATTGTCTCATTCCTTATTTGGTAAAGTTTGTGTGGTTCTAAATCATTCCTACTTTATTCTTACTTTATCAATTCAATATCAACCACATAAACCCACTTTTATTAATAACTGTGCCACCTTCTCTTGTCCCAAACTTAGGGGGACGGAGGTAGTATATTTTAAATGCTTTAGCTAAACAAAAATGCACCAAATAATTCTTCAATGTCCGGTCTCTCTCCTAGATTGTCACTCATATTAAGGCAGGAACGTGTAATTTTCAATACTCCATTTTAAGTTGTGTGAACATACCTTAAAATGGTTGAAAAACGTTCATTTGGAAATGGAGTAGCGAGCGATCGTTCATTATCTAGGGAATTGAGGCATCATAAAAGACATATCCCATCCAGAAAAGTAAGCCATATGGGTCTTCATCCAACACATAAAGGTACTTACTGCTTCTCCTGCTAATCTCACTCACTCTGTACTTATTATAATTAATTCCTAATAATTTCAACTTACTCCAACAAAAAATCATAAATCCCATGAATTATTACTGCTCAAGTGCCCAAACCAAAAGCAAAAGGAAGAAAAGGAAAACTGAGAAAAGCTTGCTGAGAAGCAAAGAAGAAGAAAAGCTTCTTCTCATTATCAAATCCCGCTGTGCCCACTGCCCTGTACTGAACTTTCACCTTTCCCCCATTGCAATCCATCTTTCACGTGCTTCTTGCCTGTTTGTTTCTGTACTCTATATGTACTGTGTATGTAAATTCCAATAATTACTCTCTAAAGACGCCATTTTTAATTTTTTTCATGGTTTGATCTACCGATCTCTACGTTTCTTGATCTGTTCAAGTTCTGGCAGATCCGGTCCTGCTATTAGACTTCCGAGCTCGAGAATTATCAGAATTTGAAGGGGGGTCTGTTGGGTTGCGAATTTGCGATCTCCAGAGCATTAAAGCTGAAAGCTTGCTGTGTCTTTGCTGACGGTAAGTGAAAGAACACTGCTGAAAGAACACTGACGAATTGTGTGGCTGAAGACTTAGCTGTTTGTAGTGGTTTAATGTTTAGGGTATGGATTATTGTTATTTCCGCAGTCGAATTGTGATTCTTTTGTGTACTTGAGTTCCAAGCTGTGATTTGGGCTTTATTGGGAACTACTATTTGGGAATTGATTGATTGTCACCTTGAGTTTGGAAGTCTCTAAAATGGTTTGGTTGTTAATATGGAGATTTTGAGGAGTTCCACATTGCTTACAGCAGTAGATTTGGTTGGTGGAGTGGAATCCTGATTCATGAAGTGTACATGGGTTGAGTAATTAGGTAAGAGAGTTTGGTTAGATCCTTGTTCATGAGGCAGGAACCTTAGAGGAATTCAATTTTTTCATTAGTTATTGGTTTTGTTGAACCTGGACACTGCTGAATGCCTCCTTCACCTGCAATGAGACGTTCCCCTGGAAGGGGGAGACCCAAGACAGAGAATCACAATAGAGGCCGGAGCCTAGAGAATGGGGTGGTTTTCCAGGAGAAAGTTGATGACCTTGCTCTGTTCAATGAGGTGCAAAGCAGAGAGAGAGATAATTTCTTGCTTGACACCAAAGATGAATTTGAAGACTTATGCTGTAAATTCTTAGACTTGCTTTTTTCCTTGTACTATATTTGATGCTTAAAACAGTTTATCTCCCCGATCAAAGGACTGACACTTCCACGCCCATATTTGTTTTTTTTGGCAGCAGCTAAGCTTAGATGCTTTTCGGAGTACAAGCTTGGCATATCCATTCCCGCACGAGGAGAGAGCAGTGAACTGCTTAATGAAGAGGGTGACAAGAATGATTATGACTGGTTGGTATTAATTACCTTTTGTTGTTTATGTTTAGATTTTTTTACTATTTAAAGATGTGAATGCACACTAATGAACTTGTCTTCAGTATATTTCCTATTTTGCTTATCTTAATTAGCCCATAACCAGTTTGATGTAAAATCTGCTCCATGCTACTATAAAATCAGAACCCCATAAATTGCTATGCATTATATAAACTGAAACTGACATCGGGAGAAAAACAGAATGACCTGCTAAGTTTCTTTCTTCATCCTTTTTCTTTAACTAGCTTATCTTAATTCTATATCTCACTTTTCTTGTTTAATAATTTATTGTTTAAAATTATTATTAAAGGTTATTAACTCCACCGGACACTCCTCTTTTTCCTTCATTGGATGATGAGACACCACCAGTCAATGCTCAACAGAGGGGAAGACCTCGAAGTCAGCCCATTTCAATCTCCCGATCAGCCACTGTAAGTGCATCATCACAAGTGGAGAACATTCATTATGCATGTTTTCAGTATCTCCTTGACATTCACTTGTGTTGTGGATTCATGTCACATGCAGATGGAGATGAGCTATAGAAGTAGCAGAGGTAGTGCTAGTCCAAACCGCTTAAGCTCTTCTCCCAGGTCTTCCAATAATAACACAGCAAATCATCAGATAATGAGGCGCAGGCCATCTTCTTCACCCTCTCGTTCAAGCCCACCACCAACCTCACGACATGCCACTCCTCCAAGGAGACCAACTCCCCACTCTCCGCCCCATAAACTCTCAACACCTCCTTTAAACTCATCTTCACCAACTCCTAGAAGATTGAGCACAGGTTCGAGGGTGAGGGGTACATCCCCTGTCAAGTCAAATAGAGGAAATTCTGCATCACCTAAGATTAGGGCACCACAGTCTAATATTCTTCATGGATTTTCATTGGAGGCACCTCCTAACCTTCGCACTTCCTTGGCTGACCGCCCAACGTCATACGTTAGGGGTTCCTCGCCGGCTTCAGGAAATGGATCCAGCAGAAGATCATCAAAGTCCCCAGCTAGAAGTGCCAGTTCAACATATAGTCATGACCGTGTTAGATCTCATAGCAAATGTTCAATTGCATCATCTGGTGATGATGACACAGAATCTTTACAATCAATTCATGTGAGCAGTTTGGACCCTTTGAGTCATAGAAGCATTGGCGGGGCACTTCAACAAAATAAAGCTATGGGTCTAAACAAGAAGACAACTAGAATACTTTCTTCGAGCTCTGCTCCAAAGAGGTCCATTGACTCGACACTTCGCCAAATGGTATCAAAATTTATTCTTCCTGCTTGGCTCTTAATGGTGATAAACTAAATAAGATCAGAAAACAACATAATGTAGCATTTATGTCTTCTGGGCTTATTTGTACCAGGAATTTATTACTCCGTATAATAGATTCACAAATCAATTTTATAATATTGATGAAGAGTATCGATCTATCAAGCCTGTATTTGGAATGAAATTAACTATTTTGTTCTTTGTTGTGAGAAGCTATTATTAACTCCAATGTCATATGCAAAGGCAAACTTAGCAATAAATTTCGAGTGTTCGAAATTATTTTAAACTATAGATTTTGAGGAAATATTTTGTTTGATGCAAAAAATTCCGCACAACTTCCCCTTGAAAAACTAATAAGGATGTTTTTACTTAGACTGTAATTTGCTGGTCTGGTCTGATTTGGTTTGATCTAGTCTGATAATGTTTGGTCTCTTTGTATTTTTATAACTATCCAAGTCTGGTCTGTTCTGGGACGAATTACAGTCCAAGTAAAAACATCCTAAGTTGAACTAGAAGTAAGAAATATTATATAAATAAACTAAAATAGATTATTGCATCAATCCTATATATTTATATTCCTGTTTTTCTCAAATTTTTTCTGAATTAAAAGGGATCCGCCCGTGATCATTTGCCGAATCATGCTGGCCAACCCCAAAATCTTTTTGGATTAAGGTTTGGATGTTTTTTTCAGAAGATATTAGAATTATATGCCTAAGCTCTGCTGTGGAAACAAAAAAAATTGCATAACCTCTGAGTTTTTTATTCCAGCTTGTGTTTTATTTCACCTGTCCCTCCCGTAAGCAATCTGTTAACTTGTTCTGCAACCAATCAGTCTTAAAATCTGCAATGGATTTTGAAAGAACTATAAAACCCTTCTGCAGTTTCATGTTTTTTTGTCTAACAATGTTGTGTGTAACACTCGTATTTCGATTTCATAATCTGACCGTACCAATTCTTCACTGTATCATTCACCTTTTATTATTTTGTTTCAGAGTATTGGTTTTAAACTTTTAATTGAAGAATATTATGGGTGCGCACTTCAAGTGAATCTTTTGGATGCGAGTCCCAAACATGGACAATATGATGACCTGAAATGCTTTTTTTCTGTAGGATCAGCGGAAAAGTCCACATAATATGTTCAGGCCACTGTTATCAAGTGTACCTAGCTCCACATTCTATTCAGGAAAAGCAAGTGCTGCACAGCGTTCCCTTGGATCTCTACATTCTTCAGTCACAACCAGCAGTAATGCTAGCTCTGATCAAGGTATGGGTAGTGTAGCACATGACACCGAAGACAGTGAACAGAACCAGGTCATAACTAGTGAACATGCACGGTCATTGTATCATGATTCCGAAGTAGTGTTTACTCTAGACAGTGTTGACACTCTAGACCTTGTAGATATTGACAAGAAGAATGCTGTCTCAACTAGCTGCCTGCTTGATAAACTAGATGGTGATCTCCCACATGTAGTTGACCTTGTTGCTCAAGAATCTCTCAGAGTAGTGGAAAAAGAAATGACACAACTAGAAACTCTTGTAGTTTGTTCCAAATGCAGTAAGAAGTACCTCCCTTCTATCAGATCCACTGAAGAGGATCCCAAACTTTGCCTTGACTGCAAAAGTTCGGAAGCTCAACAAAGTTTGAGGTCTTCCTCGCTAAACAAATTGCTAGTCCTCAACGACTCTCTGGAAGTTTCGGCTAGTCACCATGAAGAGGAGGCTTATAGTTACTGCGAAAATCAGTCTGAAGTGCCAGGCTGGGACTTGACTTCAAACAAGTCCATTGATCAGACGCACCAATTTAATAGTAACTTGACCGTTAGTAGGTCTGACAGTGGTGGTGACTCTGGATATCAACAACTGAGGACTTTCAGTCACAGCTCCAGTGCAAACGTTGATGTTCTTCCGGAGTGTGCAGGTATTTCTTTGCTACTGAAAAGGTCTGGCAGTTACAAAGGGCATATTGTTCAAAACAGGACACTTAGTGCCACTAGCATAGCTTATGATGATCTATCATATGTGCGTGACAGTATGAGCAGTATGAGAAGCTCGTTTGGGCATGGCAGTGCAACTGCCTCATCATCTTCAGTTGACTTTGGGTCAAATCAGCAAATCGAGATCGGAACTCAGCGGCAATCCTATGGTGGGAGGAAATTGGAGATGGAAAATTATCGGCATGAAATTGATACAAAACTTCAACGTTCAATCTCATCTACATCAAGCCAAGCTCTGCGACCTTCAAGTCTTGCAACAAGCTCGTCGCTGGAGGAGGTTGGTATAATCGCTTCCCAAACTGAAAAAGATGCTGAGGTCACACGTGTCGATCCAGAAGAACCATATTTGGGCTTTGTAAATGCAGAAGCGGACTTGTTATTCAGTAAAGATAAGAGTGATAGTGTTTGTAGAATCTCCTCAAATCTAACAAGCATCCATGCAGATGAAGCTGCAAATTTCGAGTGTAATTTTTCTGAGAATGATTACATCTTACCAAACTCTGATAGTTCCTTGAACATGGATCCTTCTGGCATGGAGTCTGTACCATCCGCTGTTAAAGAAGATGTTACAAATTATTGTGTCGACAATTTGCATCAGACTGAGATTTCTGAGCAAGATGGTGCGGATACAAAATGTGGATTGGAAATTCAAAATGATGGTGTATGCTCTAATCATTTGCAGTCTGATAGTAGTTCAGTAAGCAGTACACATGAAGGGAAGGAGTGTGCTTTACATGCAGCAACTGACAGTGAAATTAGATCTTCCTTTGAAGTACAAGACACATGTCACAAATATGGTAAGCATCCTTTGAATTTTATTAATCTTGTGTTGATTTGGTTTTAATGACTTTAAGAGTGCTTGACCGTGATACTCATACGCATTTATAGGCCTTGAGATGTAAAAGTTTAGAAAGAAATAAAAAAGCTGAACTTTACATGCAGTGGCATATCCAGAAAATATTTTCAGGAGGGCAAATTTTACATTATAAACAACATATTCTAAAATAGGCTATAAATAATGAGCTATTAGTCAACAAAAACATTAATACATAACTTTTCATTTCGTCCAAAAAATATACACACTTTAAAGAATTTTTTGTATTGCTAAAATTTCACTTTTATAATACGGAGTATTTAATAACATTATTTGTACTTTAGTGAAATTATATCAATATTAAATAAATTAATCAGTGAAAGTAATGCATGCCACTAAAATATTTTAAGTTGCAAATGTATAATCATGTTTTTTATATAGTCTAATCAATAATCATGTAATAAGAGAAAAAAATTATATTATACTATGTGTAGATAAATTTATAATACTTCCCCCGTCCCCTAAAACTTTGCCATCTTTGAATTTTTTGGTGAATCATGCTCAACTTTGACCAACTATATATATTTATAGGAAATTATTATAATACAAAAATGATCTGAAAATATTACTCCCTCCGTCCCTTAAAACTTTGCCAACTTTCCTTTTTTGGTTGTCCCAATAACTTTGCCACTTTCTATTTTAAGTAAAGAATTTGTGATTCCAGTTAATTCTCTCTCCTCTGCACAAACCTCAACCACACAGTTTTTACTTTATTAATCTCCGTGCCGGTCAAACTTGGCAAAGTTTCAAGGGACGGAGGTAGTATTTCTTAAAAGTACTTTTATAAAAGTATACAATTTATAACTTTCATAATATTATATTAATCAAAGTCATGTTCCAACTTTACCACTATTGACTTGAAAAGTCAAAGATGACAAAGTTTTAATGGACGGAGGTAGTATATTGCAAAATTATACCAATTGTTTATAAAAGTGAAGATTGTGGTTATTTGAAACATTTATAAAGGGTTACATGTACAAAAGTGAAAAACACAATTATAAAACAAAATGGAGGAGCAGGGATTTGAACCCAGAACACTGCAAATTGAAGAAAGACTTTACAGCATTCGCTGCGCTCTAGCTACTCTACTACGTCTCTTGATTCCAAGCTGCTATTTCTTTTAATTATATATAGATAAATCGTTTGTGTGTGTGTGTAGATTTTAATTTGTGTACATATATATATATATATGGGGGTTGAGACTTGAGAGGTGGCTATGGTGGGTAAGGAGGGGTCGGATGTACGCAGCCTTACCCCGTACTTAAAGTACATAGAGACTGTTTCCGGATGACCCATAGTGAAAATCGCGTCATAAATTGTATAGACGGGTGACTCTTTCATAACAAAGAAGCACAGACAGTTTAGTGAGCCATTTTTCTTTATTTCATCATATTCCCAACTCAAGCCAAAAAATACTGATTAAACACACATGGGACAAAAATGTTAATTTTCAATCTTAGAACATTAATGTTAGCATTTAGCAACGCAGTCACTAATAGTCAACTGTCATTGACAGTTCAGTTTATAATTCTGCATGTTGAACTAATTTAGTATAAAACATTGCCAAATTCATACTAAAGTGTTATTGCCACTGGCCACCGGACATCTATAGTCAATTGGGGGGGGGGGGGGTCAAGGTTCATTTGACTGTTTTTTTAATCACAACTTTTGCAGAAAAGATTATGATTGGTTTTTCCTTGTCTTGTGACAGAGGAATCAACTGTTGTCCTGGAGGGGCGACCAGGAGTCAAAACAAGAAGCCTGACATTAGAAGAAGCAACAGATACGATACTGTTTTGCAGCTCTATTGTCCACAATCTGGCATATAATGCCGCAGATATAGCAATTGGCAAGGAAAATTCTTGCACGCCAACTCTTACTATTGGTGGCGGCAAAGCTAGTCCAGATAGAAGAAATCTGCGGAGTAGAACAGCTGCCAGACGCAACTCCAGGTCATCGTCTCAGCAAAAAGTCAAACCGAAGGTGATGGAACCTGAAACAAAACCTCTTCCAAACAACACTGACAGCGATGAGTCAACCGAAAAATCAAATGCTCGTATTGTTGGGGCTCCTCCTAGTAAGGTTGAAGCCATGAAGCCGCCTCTTAAACTGGAATCCAAATGCAACTGCACTGTCATGTGAGTCAACTACCTTCACACCATTCTTGCTCGGCTTTTCCACATTATTGGAGCTAATTTGCAGAAGGTGCTGATGATGCTAAGCGGATATTTATCAATTGTTTTTGGTTTGTTTGTTGGGTCCAATTGAATTTAAAGATGATTCAGTAACATAATCATTGTAAAGTTTTTTCAGTTCTTGTTAGGCTGATAAATAGCAAGGCGTTGGAGGTTCTGGAATGCCCCAATGGCCTATATTCTTGTTACATCACTTCTCACTTGTATGTGGTTTGTAGTGTTCCACTAGAGAACATAGTATGTATTCTTTTGTTGCTGCACTCTCACGTTATAATGAATTCCTAGGTAAATTTTTCTACTTCTGTTTATCCTTTCAATGTGAGGGAAAGAAACGAAAAGAGGGATGACGATTGATGACTAAACTCTATCCTATCCTACTTATAACTAGAAATGACCTACCCCAATGACCATAAAACTGGATAAACATAAAACACTACCTGCAGCTTAAATCATGAATGACATGAAAATTGACTCAAAACTAAACCAAATAACTTCCTCTTCCCTGTCCCGCAGCCCCCCCATCCCCAGTTCAGGCCTCCAAGTACTGGTCCCTGTACCGCCTGGCAGGCCGGGTCGGGCCTTCACAGTGGCGGGCCGGGTCCCAGGCCGAGCTGACCCGTCCCAGTCCAATCCCCCCCCCAAGGATAAGTGTTCAGCCCCAAACTAAAATAGCAAGATTACATTGATAGTGTCACTGAACATATAAATTTAACCCAAATGCAGTCTTGATTGAATTGATTCAAGTGAGAGAGCCAAACGAAGTCGATCAAAGAGCTTCCAAAGGCCGGACCTCCTATCAGGCTATCACCAGTCTTTACCTAGGGATGGACTCAGGCCGGGCGGCCCGGAACCGGCCCGGCCCGGGAACCGGCCCGGGGGGCGGTTCGGGTCGGCCCGGCCCGGTAGGAATGCGGTTCGGGCTCGGGCCCTAGGATTGGTGAACCGGCCCGGCCGGTTCGGGCCCGGTTCGGGCCAATTTTTTTTTTTTTTTTTTTTGAATTTTTAGGTTTTTGGGTTGGGCTGGGTATTTTGGGCCATTTGAGGTGGTTTGGGGGTGAGGGGGGAGGGTTGGGGGTTAATTAGGAAAAGCCAAAAAAAAAATATAGAACCAAGGCCCGGCCCGGCCCGGACCCGGGATTACCTGGGCCGGTTCCGGACCTCCCATTCCTGAACCGAGGCCCGGCCGGGCCCGGGCCCGAACCGGAACCGGTCCACCCCTATCTTTACCCATGACGTGTCCATGTTCAACTTCAACCCCCCACAACTTTCTCCAGCAACCCAACCCTCCTGCAAAAACTATGCGGTCACGAAAGTTGACATCCTCCAAAGCCTGACTGGCGGAGGTCAAAATATCATTCCACAGTAGCAAAAAACACATACGTAGTAATAAGCAAACTGCACTTTTCGTTTTTCGCTAGAAAAAAAATCTTCAACCCACACAAAAAACATGTGCCGCAGCCAACTCACATCCCGTATTACAACATACTCGCATTGATCGGACTAAAGAACTAGAAATAAATATACAAAACATATTTTCCATATCTACTACATAGCTGGTTATCAGTTGGTAAACAAACCTGAACAAACCTATCTAAAATGTTTGCCTTAGTCAATCAATATAAAATTTCTCAATAAGGTAAGAGTAACAACTCTTTACGTAAGGAGAATAAAATCGTAGAATAATATGGGGTTCATATTAAATTTTTGTTCACTTCTTAAGTTCACTTTTATTGGTGCTAGCGTTTTCCAACTATTAATCAAATATATAATATTGTACGTGAAAACACAAGAGAAGAGATGATAATGTAAGAAAAGTTGAATAGAGAAGATAAAAAGTTAGGCTCCACCCATCCCATTTTGTTTGTTCCATTCTCCATTCTAATCCATTATAAAATGTTCTCATATTAAATTGATTATATTTTGTGACTCACAATTATTCTTATTTTTACAAAATAAGTACCAACTAGACGATCTCAATCTTCTTTGTTGTTTGTCTTTAAGAGAGTAATAAGTATCAACTACACAATATCAATCTTCTTTATTGTTTTTGTCTTTTAGAGAGTAATTATGAATGGATAATGGATCAAATAATTATAAATTTATACTCCGTATATCCAAAGTAAAGATATGAAAGTAAAAGTGAATGGAGAATTTAGATAGTACAAAGATTAACACGGTATTTCTTGATTTTCCATTAAGAAAATCCATCACATGCACATATTTGCAGTGTGATCACTTTTTCACCGGGAAATGTCATTGATACACATTTTAGTGTACACACCATCTACATTTTGTATGTAGACATTTTTTCCTACTATTAAATACTATCTTGTTATACCAATAAACTACATAGTATTATGCAAAACTTGTACAAAATTAAATATTTGTCATACAATTAAAGTACATAGTACGGAGTACTAGTATTATGCAAAACTTGTACAAATAATGTGTATGGGACAGCTTCTTTCATTTGTGTTCAGCAGCCTTTCTGGCACGGTTAAAATTGGAAGAAAGGGGAAAACCTGGTCGTAGCAAGTGATGAAACAGGGCAGGATTTGAACGCAGGAGGAGGATTGATAAGAGAATCCGCATAATATATGCCACCACCCTCCAACCTCAACGTTCACGTACGAACAGTTCTTGAGCAATGCAGCCATATCAATCATCTCCAGCAGCTTCAAGCACATCTGATCGTCCTCGGCCATGGTCAAACTCAATTCTACGCGTCCAAGCTCGTACGCTTTTGTACAGTATCCCTCTCCAACCTTGGCTATGCTCGCTTCATTTTCGACCATCTCCGATCCCCCAATGTTCATCTCTACACTGCCTTGATCACTGCCTACAATTTGCATTTGGATTACAAATCTGCTCTTCTATTGTACAGAGAAATGGTCCGGAGAGGAAGTTCGAAGCCGAATGAGTTCATCTTTCCTTTAATCTTGAAGTCTTCTCCTGAAGTCGTCAAGCATTTCGGAACTCAAATTGTGCATGCCCAGATTGAGAAAAACGGTTTTTTGGAATACCCAGTTGTAAAAACGGCGCTTTTGGATTCGTACTCTAGGTTTTCGGCTGATATAACGATTGCTAGAGAACTGTTCGATGAAATGTCTGTGAGAAACGTGGTATCATGGACTGCTATGATTTCTTGCTTGACTAGAGTTGGAAAGGTGGGAGATGCCATTTTATTGTTTGAAGAAATGCCTGAGTCTCTGAGAGATACTCCTTCTTGGAATTCTATTATCTCAGGGTGCACACAGAATGGTTTGTTTCCGGAAGCACTTCTGTTTTTCAGGAGGTTGGTTCTTGAGGAGACGGTGAGTAATCTGAATAGACCAAACCAGACCTCTGTGGTGTGTGCACTTTCTGCGTGTGGACACAGTGGAATGCTTCAACTGGGAAAGTGCATTCATGGATATATGCTCAGGATTGGAATCCCCTCCGATTCATTCACTTTGAATGCTCTAATTGATATGTATGGAAAATGTGGGAGTTTGAAAGAAGCAAGAACAGTCTTTGATATAAGCCTGAAGAGAAGTTTGACATGTTGGAATTCTATAATCAATTCTTTTGCTCTTCATGGTCACTGGAGAAGTGCTATTGGTGTATTTGAAGAGATGTTGCGGCGTAGAGATCTAGTAAAGCCCGATGGGGTGACTTTCATTGGGTTACTAAATGCTTGCACACATGGGGGATTGGTAGAGGAGGGGCTTAGTTTCTATGATTCGATGACTAGGGAATACATGATTGAGCCTGAGATTAATCATTATGGTTGCTTAGTTGACCTACTTGGCAGGGCAGGGAGGTTCAATGACATCATGGAAGTTATCAAGGGTATGAGGGTTCCTCCCGATGAGGTGGTCTGGGGTTCTTTGCTTAACGGGTGTAAGATTCATGGGCGAACAGATTTGGCTGAGCTTGCTCTAAAGAAATTGATTGAGATAGATCCTAGCAATGGTGGGTATTATGCAATGTTGGCTAATATACGTGGGGGACTTGAGAAGTGGGATGATGCTTTGAGGTTAAGGAAGATAATAAATGCGCAGAATGCTTATAAGTTACCAGGTTGCAGTTGGATTGAGATTGACAACCAAGTTCATCAGTTCTATTCTTTTGACAAATCCCATTCTATGACTGCAGATATTTATTTGACTTTGGAGTCTATACTCAGCTCTTCTATCCTATAAGTCTCCCTTCTAGAGTGATGGTTTATGGAGACAATACCTAGCCAGACTGTATACGTAGTCCTGATCACCACATAAAATCTGAAATAGGGATGCACTCCGAATATAAATAGCTATTATTCTTGAGTATATAATGCATTTTAAAATAGTTAGAAATCCCTGACTTGGTAGTCGTCCCTCCTGATATTCTTCTGATGAACGGGGTAAATAAATCTTCATTTTCGGATTTTGTAACACAAAGTTCATTCCGAACTTCCACATTCTCACACCAGCTGTTTTTCTGCCTACCGATGTATGTATAGGGCCTGCTCATTCAGTCATTTGGACTTGGAAATTCTGTTTTGTGCTGGTCTCGTCCGGTCTATTTTGGTCTCATCTCTTCTGATTTAACAATCTGTGTATTTTTTTACTATTACGTATTATTTAATGTTGGTTTATTATGACCTAGTATGGAAGTATGGTCTGGTCTAGTGGTCTTAGAGAGATACAAGTCAAAGAGAACATTGTGTGATCAATACATTTCACCTCATGAACAAAAATATCCACCCTGCAGTTCATTAGAATTCCTTGACAGGTGCTTCGTCTTGAAGAATTATTTAAAGTTAAAATCTTTTTCAAGGTCCAGAAAAAAAAATCAAAAAGTTTTCTCTTTCTGTATTTCCAAACACATGCCCCGTTTAAAATTTTGCTCCTAAGCCTCTTAATTGTCCAGCATTCCTTTGTGCCTCTTCTTAGCTTTATACATTGTAAAGTTTAAAGATGTAATCATGGTACTTAAAAGTATTTATAAATTCTTGGGAAAACTGTCAAATAGGTCCTCGAACTTTCATAAAAAAGTCAATTAAGTCCTATAGGACACTCTGTCCGGTCGTCGCAATTTGAGGCAGTTCTCGGTGGAATTTTTTGATGAAATTTTTGAGCATCTTATTCATCAAGTCTAGTTTACTCATACCAAATTTAAGCTAAAAATTTAATCGGGAGCGCATTCAAATTAATTCGAGAACGCGAAAATGCGTAGTTATCTTCAAGAATTAATTTGAATGTGTTCCCGATTGAATTTTTAGCTGAAATTTGGTATGAGTAAACTAGACTTGGTGAATAAGATGCTCAAAAAATTCATCAAAAAATTCCACCGGTAACTGCCCCAAATCGCGACGGCCGGACAGAACCTCCTATAGAAGGACTTAATTGACCTTTTTATGAAAGTTCGAGGACCTATTTGACAGTTTTCCCTAAATTCTTTTATACGGAGTAACACTTTACTTAACAAATAGAGCTAAAAGATTTCCTTACCTTACTCTCTGTAAATTACAGTACTGTTTTAAAACTACCCACTTTTAGTGTTTAACACTCTCTTTATAATATCTATAACCAATCCTTTTTCCCAATTATAATCAAATTCAAAGATTGCCTATTTATTACAAACTGTCATCAGGTTTTTTCTCTACACATGCAAATGTATACTTGCTATCATCAGGTTTTTTCCCTACACATGGAAATATGTCTTGAGTGGAAGGTTACACATAGTACTCCAGTAAGTATAGGAAGTACAGTGGAGGATAGTGAAAGGAGTGGTACGCTGGACATTAAAATATGCTTTATAATAACTCCAAATTAATAAAGCAAATCATTAGCATAAATTAGAGTTAATTACATACTACACGGGTCATTAGTGCAACCTCTGTAAATCAATTCTACGAGTTCTCGTATTTTGAAAATGTTGCATAATAGTTTAAAAACCAATTTTTCTGAAAATCTCTCTTTCGATCGAGCACACTAAGAAATCCGTATTCGTAAGAAAGTCATCTCACATCCTATTGTGAATATCTATATTGATAATGTGAAACACCTTGTGGTTCAATAACATCACTATAACATTCACAAGGAGGAACTCACATGTATAACACTCATCTTAGTCAAGAATGTTGACATTTAACTGAACAAGTACTATAATAGATCAAATTAAGGCATAGCCAAAAACTTCTATATTGATAACATTCATTGAAGAAAAGGCTCTCTCAAGGGTACCTGCTTTTGCAATTGTAACTAAAGTCAACTCAATCATATGATATTCAAGGTGAAAAGAATTGTGAACTATAAGCTCAACCATCTTTTTATAAACTTCACGAGTACTTTGCACAACAGAAAATACTTCATTTGTTCTTGATATTTTCTCTCAGGTCTTAAAGTTTACCATTAGTTCTCTTAAGCAAGCTCATTATGTTGAGAATATTTTGATTTTTTTTGTTACAAGAAATGTGATAATTTATTCGTCAACCCCAACGCTTTCTTCATTAAGTGAGCGATAAAAACAAATTGTATCAAGATAAAAACAAATTCTCCATCTTTTCTATCAAGGTAATAGCATAATCCCTTGATTTTAAAGTAGTTATATCACATTTCTAGGATTATGTTGTCAAAAACAAATATATTGTCAAAAAATTGGATTATAGGAGACCACATAAAAAATACGATTTTTTTATACCCCAGGAATGTTATTGTATAATGTGAACCTTAAAGTGTAGCTCCTGATCGAGCTAAACTACTTTCTTGATATAATCCTCTCATGGTTGTAAGTTCACCATTTTCTAATATCTATATCATGGTTTCATATTATTTTGCTAAAAATATATGTAAGGAAGTCACTCATATATAAACCTATTTTTTGTGCAACTGCTTCCCTTGACCTCAACATTTTCTCCCAAAAATATATTATTAATCATGAATACATTTTTCTACCAAAATGTGTTAGTAATTATTAAGTTCGCCACATATATTAGAAGGCCGGTCATATCCATGACCTCAACATTGAACAAAGATAATTTGTTCTTAATAAAAATCAATGACACTTTTCAAAGAAAATGTAGTGGTGCTAACATGTTAAATTCCAAAGAATCTCTCCATCACAACTCCGTGATCATTTACATGTCCTCTATCGACAATTGTCATTTGCTTTTTTGATGGACTTATCACTTTATCTAATAGTTACGAGCACTAATTTTATAAGTACAGATACTAAATTTCGGAGTTACAAGCAGGGCACTTGCATAAGTACATATATAAGGATATATATATATATATACCACATGTCAAAATGCTCGGTACTTGATAAATGAGGACTCTCTCAACTTTTTGGGAGGTTAATAATCATGTCAATGTGCTCGATAATGAGAATGTTGACGACTTGACGTACTCCATATATTTGCTATGGACGTATATGGTACATAGTATAACTTACACTTATTATAACTCACACTATTTATCTATTTCTGGTATCTGGTGTAAAAATGAAATCTATTTCTAGTTACATGTGTATTCTGTACAATAAAGAACTTTCATATCCCACTCCACGAAATAAATTAACCACCCTAGCCTGTCATTCCAATGCATGCATTTCAGTTTAACTATACGCAATACACATAGTAACTCATCCACTTTAAATATATACAATCACATAAAAAAAAGCTCATAAATCAATAAGGCGCATTAAAAATTTTCAATGTTTGATGTAATATTTAAAAAGTCTTTAAAAGTTTTTAGTTTGACATTATAAATTTTATATAAGAGCTCTTTTAAAATTTAGGGAAAGAGGTCAAATAGGGCCTCGAACTTACATAGAAAGGTCAAATAAGGCCTTATATAGGAGGTTCTGTCCGACCGTCGTCATTTGGGGCGGTTCCTGGTGGAACTTTTTTATGAATTTTTTTTAGCATCTTATTCAAATAAATTCTTGAAGATAACTGCATTTTTAACTGCGCAGTTATCTTCAAGAATTCATTTGAATGCCTTCCCGATTGAAGTTTTAGTTAAAATTTTGTATGAGTAAATTAGACTTAATGAATAAGATGCTCAAAAAAATTCATCAAAAAATTTCAGCGGAAACCGCCTCAAATGGCGTCGGCCGGACAGAGCCTCCTATATAAGGCCTTATTTAACCTTTTTATGTAAGTTCGATGCCCTATCTGACCTTTTCTCTAAAATTTATGATTCTTTTAGAAGCTACAGCTAGCACTGAATAGTTTCTGAGTTAAATTATGTAGCTTAAAAAATTAATGAGTCATAAAGAACTAAATTAAAACGTGAGTTTTTATCACAGATCTTCTTTGAAACTCTTTCCCGTCATTAAAGCTAACAATTACTAAATAAATAAAATTTACTTTGCAACTAGTTATGTCAAATACTTTACAAAAACGATTTACGTTAAATATAAACATAATCAATTACTTCTCGTTCTTTTTCCTTTTTCAAAAATATGAATCGAAAAAAGAATATGAATCGAATAATTACATATTTATGACTAATAGGATAAAAATTGTTACAAACTAAAATATGACTACTACCTATAGTTTATAGTGGTAATTTATGTTCAATTTTTTAATTTAAGTGATCATGACATTACATTATAAATTAATCATATTGTATAACTATGTTATATTTTAGTAATATATTTGGTGGAAACTCCAAAAATAATCGAGACAAATTAGTTTAGCCTATTGATCCCAAGAAAGCATCAGCGAGTAAATCACCTAATCTTGACGAGGAGATAATAACAATAAAGAACTTGATTCTTAAAAAGCTTGGTAATTGGGAGATGTTGTACCATCAAGGTGTTGTTCAATATTAAAAACATGCAAGGAGATGTAAAAAACGATTTATTGAACTATATCAACTATCGTCGTCGATCAATTGTAATAGTTCATAACACATATTATAAAAATAACGATTTCATACCCCAAAGGTATAACAAAAGATAAATTTTGGTCATTTGACCTATCCAACCCATTAAATAAGCTTTATTTAATAGTTTGATACAAATTGTAGATTAGTAAACAATCGACTTTAGGTTTAAAAAATGGTCTCATATTATTTTTATTATACATTTGTATTGTTGGGGTATAAAATAGTAATTTCTATGATATGTATTATTATTGATTGATGAGTGATAGTTGATATTATTTTGAAGCTATTTTCCCAAAAATAAATGAATATGGGCAATTTAGAGTAACTCAATTGAAGGTGAGGCTACAGCTGGTGGAATAATCTCTGCCCCTTGTAATTTTCCCTAATACACATTCCTTTCTTTCCTGCAACAGTTATATAAAATGTTACACTTTTATTTTAAAGATTACACAACAGCTTATTACTCCCTTTGTCCCATTGAACTTTGCCAATTTTCATTTATAGCTTGTCCTATAAAACTTATATTTTTGATCATTTCCTTCTTTTCTGCACAAATCTCAAACACAATTTTTTTTCCAGTTCCACACTCAATATGAAATTGGCAAAGTTGAGTGAGACAGAAAATATCATTTTGAACGAAAATAAGATTGACAAATATTCTCCTGAGGCAATACCTAAGACTTTATATTAAAAATAGTTCTCCTGAGACAATACCTAATGTAATCCTAGAGTATTAATTTGATTTTTTTCAATCTTCAATTTTTTCTTTTTTATCAAGTTTAATCCTCTTTTAATGCTTTAAAGTCAAATAAAAGTCAGTTCATTTGAGTCAATTCATTTGTAAACTAGCTATATCCATTCACTACTATCACTCTTCTATATACCTTTATGCATATTTTGAAAGCCATAATTTGGTGAGTAAATAATTTCATTTTCTCATATAAATTGAAAATCTCCCACTTTACAATTGTGACTATAATATGGCCTTTTATGGAATATGCAAATGCTGATGAAATTAAATGATGACTAAACTTGTTAAAGAAGTGAAAGTTAGAACTTAACCTTGCCAAACTAATCAATCATCCCTATGCTTACCGCTTAATAGTTAATACCTACTACTCTCGGATCATCTTCATTCTTTACTTTACGTTAGTGGCGGCTGAATGGGAAAGCGTCGAGGCCTGTGGGCAGCTGGACGGGGCTTCTTCGACATGACCTCTCTCTTGGGATGATGATGGTGATAATGATGATGATGATTGGCTGGTGTTTTGTGTCAAAAATGAGCTCACAAGTTAATTGGTGTATTTAGGGTTTTGAAATTTGATAACATCCCCTCATGGGATGATGCATTAAAATATAAACTTTTCATGATAATGTCAGTATCCTTAATTGTGGCAAAATCACAATTGAACTTGTGATCTCCTTTTTGGGAGATCAGCAGTGATGTTATCAGGTAAAATGCATAAATAGTACTCCCTCCGTTCCCAAAAATTCTTCCCGGTTTGAATTGGCACGCCTATTAAGAAAGTGGAATAAAGTGGAAATGTGTGGTTGTGGTTGTGTAAGAAAAAGGTGAAATGAATGTGAGCCACACAAATTGTCCAAAAAGGGAAAGTGGGAAGAATTTTTGGGAACGGCCCAAAAAGGAAAGTGGGAAGTATTTTTGGGAACGGAGGGAGTATCTTAACTATTGATATTGTTGTGTTTTGGTATCCTAACTCTTAAGTGAATCAAATCAGTAGTATCATAACTATGCATAAATGTTTCATTTGTGAATATTATTCAAATGTGCGGCCAAAAAATCCTACACGGAGATTAAAATTTTATGTGTAGAGTCGACTCTGCAGTGATAACATGGACAAAAGTAAGGTGAAGTGGACTTTACGCATAGAATTTCGGCCGCCTCGTATAAATTTTTGGTCATAAATTTGAATACTATTGTCAATTGAAACATTTATAGATACTTATGGTACTTATTTGATTCATTTAAAAGTTAAGGTACTAAAACCAAAATAATATCAATAATTAAAGTATCATTTATACATTTCACTCGATGTTATTAGATCACATGACACTTGACGTGCGTTAAAATCTAATGATGATGAAAATTTATGGGTTTTTTCATATAGGTTAATTTGTTCATCAATAATGACCATCCATTTTAGTCACACTACAAAAAAGAAAGATGGTGATGAATGTGATAGTGTCACTACTCATCAAGTTAGTATATACGTGGTATGACTCTACGCAACGAGCAGTAATCTAACCTTTATGTTCAGCTGAGTCATAATGATTTACAACCCCACATATATGCTTTGTTGGGTCGGGCGGGAGATACAAGTATTTATGACTCTCTAAAAACACTTGATTCTTTATTCCTCTTCTTTCCTCTTATTAACTTAGACTTTCTTACTTTAAAAAAAACGTAGACTTTTTTTACATCTTTAATTATTTTAAGAATAACTTTTAATTGAAAATAAAATAAAGTGGAATTTAAAAATATGAGCATTGTGTTTAAATCGTATTATCGAAATAAAACTAATTCCTATCATATGTGGAAAATAAAACACTTGATAATAATGTCAAAAAATGGTAGTAAAATTTCTTGATAACGGTAATTACTATTTAATTAAGAAACACGGGGAAAAAAATAAAAAGAGCACCACATGGCGAATCACAAAAGCAAGTAATTTGAAAAACCCCAAATTATTGATTATATTATTTTTGTAATATTATTTTGGGGATATTTTAATTTGTAAGAAGATCTATTTAACAGTTATCTTTGATAAAATAATATCAATAAATAAATATTTACCTCTTGATCCACTGCGTTGTTGTATTGACATGCTGGTAGCCTATACTTTTCCATTCTCCAATGTGTTTTCTTGGACCCGGCCGAAAAGAAAGTGAAATGAATCTTGTACCCCAAAACATCTCCTTCTGAATTACAGATGGGCTCTTCTCCCATTGAGCTCCAAAACCCTTTTTCACTTCCAACCACCACACGATTTTTTACCACCTTCCCATAGTAGTAGTCATCTTCGAGGATGAAGAAGTACCATTCCCTTTCGCCCGCTAGGTTTTCCACTGCCATAAAAGTTCTAAGCTGTTATTATAAAATAACAAATCTTATTTACCGAAATAACAAATCAATACATTGTACGTGCATCTTTTATTATCCTACTAAAACAATGTTTTGAGTTATCTAATATTTTTATTATTGTAAAATGACTTGTATTAAAATATTACAAACCACAAAATGAGTTATTTCGCTGCTAATCCTAATCTCCCCTTTCGTTCTTTCGTTGCTGCGCTCGAAGACCAAACAACTCCCGAGGACGGAGCACACGCGGCATATCGCAAGGACGATCGGAGCAGACCTTACGACGACGATCGTGAACTAAATGGATCTCTTTGGGAAGCCGGAGGCTAGGGTTCAGCTATCATGGCGGCGGTTAGGGTTCGGCGATCACGGCGACGGCTAGGTTAACAGACTATCTTAGGTTAGGGTTTGGGGCCGGAGAGGGGGAATTGTGGGCCAAGTCGTTGATGGGCGGATCAAGGCTAGATCGGAGTTGGGGAGGGTGGCTGGGGCAGGTCAGAGGGGCGGGGGTTTGGGGTGTTGTAGGCTTGTAGCGTGGGGATGGGGAGGGGCAAGGGATGAATATTGATGCTGGCAAGAGGCGGTGCCGGTAGGCGGTGGTGTCGGTGGGCAGATTTGGTTGAAAATACGTAGTATGTTGTAACTGTATGGGTGGTCACATATCAGCCCGCCTTGATATGAGTCACTGTTTTGTCAGCAAACAACGGTGGAAACTTTATTTATATATTCCCTATATAAACACGTAATATGTTTCAATAATTAATTTAACTGACTTCACGATTGAATTTTGAGAGAAATGACTATATACCTTAACAAATAGGTTACTTTTAGTTAATAACCTCTATTATTTTTATTAAAGAATATAGCACTTTATCAACAAATATAAAAACACAGTAGAGCTAAATACAAGGCTCAATTGTGTTTGATAATTAAAAATGCATTTGGATAACATCAAATTGCATGAATTTCGGTGTTTACATCTTACATGTATATACTCATAAACTTCTAGGATAATTTAAATGGCTATGCTCTTTATTTTTGTAAATGTATAACATAAACTTAAATGTACTTATTAAAAAATGTATACACACCCAATTATCTTCACAAAGCTAAACTTTTGTGAAGATAATATAAACTTGATGAAAAACATGCTCATAAAAATTTATCAAAAAATTTCACCGTTAAGGATGCCAAATGGCCTCAGCCTGGCGGAATTGTCCTCTTGGATACGTACACCCAAAATTTATCTTATTAGTAGTCTTCTACTCTTCTTGCAGTTTGTCCATCCCAATAAGCTAAGACTAACAAAACATTTAGAATAAAACTGTTGCAGAGTAAAAAAAGATAGTATCAATAAATTCTGAAAAATATAAATAATAAAATCTTAAAAATAAAGTCAACATTAATAAATTCTAAAAAATATAAACAATAAATTCTAAATAATATAAATAATAAAATCTTAAAAATAAAGTCAACATGAATGATGAAAATCAAAAATAAGGAAAAAAACACTTTAATAAAGTCAACATTAATAAAATAAAGAAAACTTTAATAAAATCTTAAAAATAAAGTCAGCATTAATAAAGATAGTATCAATAAATTCTAAAAAAATATAAATAATAAAATCTTAAAAATAAAGTCAACATTAATGATGAAAATCAAAAGTAAGGAAAAAAACTTTTATGTAAAATAAGATTGAATATTTTGAAATTAAAAACGAAAGGGAGAAGATATTAAATTTTTAACAATAATAAAAATAGAAATAAAAATTCAAAAAGTATGAAAACAATTACTCCATATAAAATAAAAATTAAAAAACCAGTTAAGTAAACAAATTAAAAAAGAAATAACTATTTTAAATGTATAAAGTGTAATATAAGAAGGAAAAGTATTATAAATACATATGATAAGCAATCTGAAAATTAGAAATAAAAATTAAACTACAGAAATGAAAACAACTACAATAACAGTAATAACAACAAAATATATAATTATAATTATAATAATAGTAATAATAATATTAACAACAACAACGATAATAATAGAACTTATAATAACGATGCTAATGAGAATGATGATGATAAAATAAAATAAAATAAAATAAAATAAAATAAAATAAAATAAAATAAAATAAAATAAAATAAAATAAAATAAAATAAAATAAAATAAAATAAAATAAAATAAAATAAAGTAAAGGCCTTTTGGCCTGGATATTACTAAAAATAGGATAAAAGACAAAAAAGTGAAACGTTTTCAAAAATTCCAAATATGTGACCAAAATCAAATTAGCCCCTACAATTCAAAGTGACTCGAGCTAAAGTGACTCCGGCAAAGTGACTGTCCACCGGCCATAGTGACTGCCCCACCGCCACAATAATTGCCCCGTCAGCCACAGTGACTGCCCCACCGCCACAGTGACTGGCTGACTGCCCCACCGCCACAGTGACTGGTTGACTGCCCCACCGCCACAGTGACTCCGCCGTCATAGTGACTCTGCCCGACCACAGTGACTCTGCCGCCGCAGTGACTCCGCCCCACTAGTGACTGCCGCCAATCAAAGTGACCGCTAGTCCATCGGTCACAATGACCTCAACTGCAGTGATTACCCGCCCAACTCAGTTCACCGCCACCACTTTCTGTCCATCGCCACCACTTTCCGGCCACTCCCATCTGGCTCACCAGACCTACCGCTACCGTCAGCAACCCCCTCCCCAGCCCCCAAACCCCCCTCCATAGCCCCTAGCACCCTCTAGCTCCGCCCCTTCCCAGCCAACCTCCCTCCCTGCTCCTGCAATCAGTCCAACAAAGTCTCAGATCCACACCTTTCCATCCCGGATCTAGACCTGATCAGCCCATCCACGACCGGCCCACCATCTCCCCCCTCAAGCCCCAACATGTGCCGCCAAGCCGTCGCAACAAGTCGCCGCCTCAGAAGCCATAGCCGCCGCCCCTGTAGTCAAACTAGCCGCAAGGCAAATCAGTTCGCAGATCTGACGATCTGAGCCGAAACATAGCACTATGTCGTTGTAGATGTCGTCAAAAAGCTGTTCGCAATACCGATCTCGTCTAGAGTAAGGAGAAGAAGAAGATTGCAGACCTGGTGGAGATGAAAAGGGTTTGCTTCGGCGAAGACACCGGCGATGACGCGGTTTGTCTGCGATGAAGACAGCGACGACAGTGATCCTGGCCGCGACGAAGACAGCAGTGGCATGCAGTGGCTGCGATGAAGTTGGTGCTAGTCGTCTCCTTCATTGGCATCTCGTTGTGAGGTCGTTGGTTGGAAGGAAGCATCGAATGAAGCAGAGAGAAGGAAGACGCGTTGTCGTCGGGTGAGTTTTTGGGAAAAAAGAAAAAAATCATAAATGTGGAAATCAAAAGCCTATTAATAATATCCTATTTGTCTTTTGAAAACGTTTCACTTTTTTGTCTTTTATCCTATTTTTAGTAATATCCAGGCCAAAAGGCCTATCCGTGCCATTTTTTCTAAAATAAAATAAAACAAAACAAAACAAAACAAAACAAAACAAAACAAAACAAAACAAAACAAAACAAAACAAAACAAAACAAAACAAAACAAAATAAAATAAAATAAAATAAAATAAAATAAAAATAAAATAAAATAAAATAAAATAAAATAAAATAGGATAAGATAAAATAAAATAAAATAAAATAAAATAAAATAAAATAAAATAAAATAAAATAACATAAAAAAATATATAAAATAAAATAAAATAAAATAAAATAAAATAAAATAAAATAAAATAAAATAAAATAAAATAAAATAAAATAAAATAAAATAAAATAAAATAAAATAAAATAAAAGGGAAAATAAAAATGAAAATTACAAAGCTTCCATTAAAATTTACATAAAATAAATAAAATAATAAAAATCAAATTCATACAGGGAGGGAAATTTTGAAGTTCTTTATAACCCATCAGGCCATCACTTCTCCCATCTAATTATAGGTGCCCAAATTTATTTATTAAGAATAAACACTTCATAATAAAATAATGATGAACTTATAAAAATTTAAACTCTTTGGAAATAGGAAAATGGAATCATTTTTTACTACAACTAAAAATAAGATAATATTTAAAATAAATTAAAAATATAATTATATTAAAAGTTATAAAACAGAAATTTAAAACCATAAAAATTGAGATTTCAAAATTATAACAACATAATTATTAAAAAAATGCAAAAAATGAAAGATAAAAAATTATCAAAAAAAATATGTTGCAAAATATAAAAACGCAATCCTAATAATTAAATAAATTATGAATTGTATAAATATAAATTAAATGCAAGTAACATAAAAAATGAATATAATACAGCAATACAGTTATCTACAAACAAAATGAAGTAAATAAAGTTAAGACTATTAAAAATTAAATTGGAGCTAAAACTGAAACTACTAAAAATAAGAGGTAAAACGCCTGGAAATAATATATTCATGTATATATAATTCACAGTGAAAATGTAAAATATGAAAGGCGACTTACAAATAATCTTTAAAAAAACAAAGCTAAAATTAAGCTATAAAAAAATTAGGGGGAGGGGATGCAATATAAAAATGTAAAAGTAAGTTACAAAAATCATAGACTAGACATAGTAATGAATGAAAATTGCTTCACATAATATATGTTAAAAGAGAGGCCAAGTGCGTAATTGTTTATGAAACCTGTATAGACCATCTAAATTTGCGATTTGAACATGAAAATAGGTTCCTTCCGCTCTGCATGCTTGCTCCCAAATCCAAATATCCAATCAATGCATTAGGTTCATTGATCTAAATATCGTGCTAAACTGCTAAATGTCAGCCTAGGTGGCTAGGTGGTCTTCAACGAAGAGTCGATGGTTGAATTATTGTGTATTCTCCGCGCGCCCAATCTTAAGGACATTACTTATTTGATCATTATATTAATTAATCTATTTCTGATGAAAATATTTGAATAATTCAATAATTTTAGATAAAATTTTATTTAAACTTGATTGGTTATTGATAGTTTTTCTACAAATGCATAGAGTATAATAACTATATGAGCTATTATATTACCAAAAAATTATAAAGTAGAAAAATAACCAGTTTTTCAAAAGCATGTTTCTAGTCATGGACCCGGGCCGGGCCGGTTCCGGTTCCGGGCCGGGCCCGGCCGGGCTTTTTTTTTGGGAAGGAAGGCCCGGGACCGGCCCGGGTAGCCACCGGGTCCGGGCCGGGCCGGGCCTCCGGTTCGGTTATAATTTTTTTTTTTTTTTTTTGCTTTCCTAACCCCCCCACTCACCCCCACACCCCCCCCAAACCCCCAAACCCCTCCTAACCATCAAGCCCAACTTGGCTAACCCCAAAAAAAGAAAAAAAAAATTAAAAAAAAAATTAATTCGGCCCGGGCCCGGGCCCGACCCGGCCGGGCCGGTTCGCCAAATTCAAGGCCCGAGCCCGGACCCGGCCACCCCACCGGGCCTAGGCCCGACCCGGACCCGGACCCGAGAACCGGGCCGGTTCCGGGCTCGCACAGTGGCGGGCCGGGCCGGTCCCGGGCCGGGCGGCCCGAACCGGGTCCATGCCTACATGTTTCCTCTAGTTTTTCAGAAGCATGTTCTTAGGCAGGTTAGATTAGGGATGGGCTGGGCCCGAACGGTCTGACCCGGGATAAGCCCGGGACCGTTACAGTTTAGGCCCGGCTCGGGACCCGGGCCGTGGGTAGAACGGGCTTCGGGCTTGATTTTTTGGGCCAGACCCAACTGGTTCAATCTCAACGGCTATTTTAAAAAAAATTAACTCACCCGGGTCCGGTACTGTTTGGGCCCGGACCGGAACCAGTACCAAAGCGTACAAGGTAGGGGGATGGACTGGGACCGGTCGGGCTCTGGACTAGGCCGAGCTCCGTGTCGGGACAAGGCGTGCTCGGGATTAAAAATTTAAGGCCCGGTACTGGCCCGGGTTTTACTGGGATTGGGCCGGGCCTAAACAGTACCAGCTCGGGACTTGGCTGGGACAGGCCTAGGCAATAAATTAAGAAAATAGTGCAATCGAGCCCGGCCCGAGCCCAGACCGGGTTGGGCCTAAAAAAACGAGCCCGAAACCCGCCCTTAAGGGTACCGGGACAGGACCGGGCCGGGCTCCGGGCCTAAACAGAACCGGGTCGGGCCTAAACAATACCAGACCAGAGCCGGATCGGGACGACCAGTCCCAATCCATCCCTAGTATTGGGTCGCTACCGGGCTCCACTTTTCAAGAACCCGGGTGCATCCCTAGGTTAGATTAGGGTTGTAACTAGGTGCTATATTGGGCCAAGTCGGTAGGAAAAATTCTTTTAATTTTTCTTTAACATGAACGTTTTATTCTAATAATTTAGCTTGGGCAAGGAGCCTAGCATCACTTCTCTAGCTGTGTCCTCACTAACACCTCACACAGTCACACCTTTAAAGAGTATAATGAGATTAAAAGGCATATATGAAAGTCATGAAATGCATGGTATAACGAGATCATAAATGATTCCAAGCATTTATCATTTCAACCGTTTAGATGTTCTCATCATAGTCATCGGCTACCACTATTGGTGGACTGGTCGGCACGAAATCCTTGATTTTATGTATGAGATATGATTGGCAAATTTCTATGTTTGAAGATTTAAAACTGGAAGATGAAAAATCACGCCCATATATAAAAACAAAATAAAGCATATAGGTACCTAGACTCTTGGGAGATTTGCTATAAAGCTCATCTGTATGAATATCTTGAATTATATTATTAGCCGGAATCGGCCTTAAAAACACCTTATTCATAAGGTAATGCTCCACCAATTCTTCATCTGTGGGCAAAAATTTATACCCTATTGGCATATCTGGTCCAATATGGTCATGTTCTTTTGCCATGAATGAATATCTTGATGTCAATGCAATATCCAGGTTTGTAAAAGTTCTGTGTATAAAACTCGCTAGCTCCCCAAGAACAAAGAAGAAATTGTGATTTTGAGTCTGGGGATTGATAAATCTAGTTGTGGGAGAGCCTCTTTTATAGAGGAATGATGATGATGATATGATGTACGATCTAGAGAAAATGATTATTGTGGAATTCTAGTGGAAGTACAATTTTAAAGTAAAACCATTTCCATAAAGAATAACGATTTGGTTTATTTAATGGGGTTTTAAATCTAAATTTGAGCATATAGTATATTATATTTAGGATTATACTATTATAGTAATATATGCCACATATAAAGGATCTAATGGGGTAGTTTTTCGCACTATGTTGATGTTCTTGAATTTGTTTTGGGATCCAATATCTTTGGGATAACAATGAGAGAGTCATTTAGCCGCCAATAGCTTAACCTCTTTGAAAAAATGAGTGTTTTTGTCATGATAAAATAATACTAGTAATAAATAGAACCATATCAATAGTGACAATAGTAACAACAAAACAGAAAGCATGAGATAATGATACTATCAAAAACAAAAATAATACTCCTTTCAGGTTAAGGTTCTCACTTTTTTTAATGTTTCAGGCTTTGAGCTAACTATTATCATTTCTTTTTTAGGATATAACTTGCACTCTTAAATAACAATTTAATTATCAAAAAGCAAAAGTAATACCTCTATAACATCATAGTTATCATCAATGACTTCATTAATTATATACACATCACAATTATTTCTCAAAACATACTTGAATCACCTTATTTAATTATTAATCCCTCCATGAATGTCTATTTCCCTTTATGGCAAGAAATATGTAACTCTTATCATTTAACTTTATTCAACTCAAATTTTAACCACAACTTTTCAACCACTTTATTTAACACTTATCAAACTAAAACAATGCATCCAATATGAGACAAAAGTAATATCTAAATGACCGAGTGATTTTGCAATAGGAACCATGAGCTAGGGCGAAACCGCGAAATGATAAAAGTGGTAAATACAATAAAAAAATAGGAGAAAAGGGATGAAACCATTTGAGAGATATAACAAAAAATAAAAGTATTTACGTGTTTTTAAATTAAATCCCAACATAGGCACATGTAAAGTAATTGAAATATTTCCAGAAAATGTTACAAGTAAATAAATTTTAGTTGTACAAATGGACACATAATATCAAAATTAAGAATAATAAATAGAGAGAAATAAAACCAAACATCGGATCAAGTTTTACACTCCACTTGGTCATATGTCAAGTCATACTTTCATCTAACTCAAGAGGTTCAATATAATTAGTTTTTTCTTTTTTTCACTCACTTTAGAAAGAATTTCATTTTCTATAAAAGAAAATAGCATAATAGATATTTTTCATTCTTTCTTCAACAAATATCAATAACACAGTTCCATCTTCTAAAAACGCATTTTTGAACCGTGTTACAGATCGACAATGAGAGTGGGTGATGATGATGATGAATGAGAGTGAGTAACAGAACAACTATTCATATTAAAAAGTAATTTCTAATTAATGAGAACAAAATTGGTATTATTAATATACGGAGTAATGTTCATCATCCTATGTAAATAAAAAATAAATTGCAACTACGAATTTCATGGGATAAGGTTGGCTGTTGCAACACAAATCACAGCAAAGATAAATTAAAAGAAATGGAGAGCGGAGACCATATTGTTCCATACGCTACATTTTTAGCAGCATTAAGGAATAATCAATGAGCACACAGCTAATCATATTGGCAATATGCAACATAAGCTTCTACTTCCTCAAGATATCACTAGCTGTTATGGTACAGTGGAGATAAGGATAACTGCCATGGAGGATGGAATGGAAATATTTACATACCAACAAGGCTGGCCTACACACGAATAACTGAAGCACTTGCTGAATCTGGAGTTCCATGATAGTTAAGCTCAACAAAGAACCCTCCTCCTTCACCCCTTGCTAGCCTTCCTGGATTCAGACAAATGCACTTCAGATCTTCTCCTTCTCCCTTACCCTTGACAGAGACCACCTGACCCATAACAAAAACACTTAAGGTTTTTTTGTTGGTGACAAATGCATTTGTTGATTTTACAGTTTTAATCTAATAATAGGCCCTGACCATAAAACTTTTCAACTCAAATTTGTTTCTTATGATTTCTATGAATGTATAGTGTTCAACTAATTGTAAACAGTTTAATGATACTAATCTGATTCCATACACCTGAACATGTTTAGTATCAAGGACGTGAGGATGATGATGACCAAATATCAGTAAACTATTAGATGCCTTACAGAACAAAGAAAACGTGATGACTATGTTATCTAATCGGTATGTACACTGAGATATACACCTTGCCAGGTAGCTTACCTACTCATTACGTTCTAAAACAGAGTTAATCTTTGGTACTCGGTGACAGTATTAAAATGAGATTTTTTTTCTTTTTTGAAAGATCTAAACTGAAGATCGGGATTTGAAGTTTGAACAAATAGGGACTTTATTTTAGTAAGCGGATATAGAACATCTACGGGATAAAACTTAACGCAAAAGCTTTGTATTTTGGTGAGCTCTTCGTCTTCTTCTGTTCAATTTTTTCTGATTCTTAGACTAATATGAACAAATGCTTCTTAGACTAGGAATTTGGTTATTATAGATTATTATCCAAGTAGGATGTACAAACTCTTCCCAGAAGTCTTATCGAGAATAATTTAGGATGTAAGTTTAAAATTAGGATTGATTAGATGATGGATCTTTGTAAAATGGTTTTCACTTATACAGGTTGCTAGAGATTTTTTTTCTTCGTATATAACGTTTGGCTAGTTAGACTAATGTTACTAAAAAATTTAGTGACTTTTTCTAAGAGTTATTAGTACAGGACTGAGTTATCACTGAATAGTCTCGAGTAATTGGTCCTACTCACTACTCGGCCTTTGAACGAGTTGTCACCAAGTACCCCTTTAACTACTTATTGTGCTAATAAGGATGTTTTCTTTTGGACTGAAAACAGTCCAAAGGAAAACATCCTATATGTTTCTAGTTTCTGCAGTTTCAATCCTTTTTTCCATACAAATATCAAATAATTAAATTGGTCTAGGCAAATGTTTACCCTCACAAAGTGAGCCAAGTCTGATGGTAAAATTAGTATGTCTGGAATTGATGAGATCTGGAGAGCTTCTGGTGCAATAGAGAAGTCTAAAGGAATGCCATCAGCAGGTGGATATAGAGGATAGAAGCTGCTCCATAAATCATGACAAATTAAAAGTATGTTAACATTATTGAAAGGATCCTTGCTCTCGACCACAGTAAAAACATGTGCATTTATGTATGAAAAATACTCTAATAAATATGAGCAAGAAGAATCACCTTATGAAGCAAAAAACAAGAAATTCCTATTTTACTTTTCAATGTAATATAATTCCAATAACATTACAATTTGTTTCTTAACATACCTGCGCTGGTTCAAGAGGTGACTTGCAAGGGTAGACATGCGTTGCTTGGACCCCCCTTGGGGATTTCGTGAAATCTCCTCTGCACTAAGTTGTTTTAAGATATCAACTGTGCAGCAACCAACTTTAACCTGTATTATAAGAACTGCCGATGCATGAACCATGTCGAATGATTCAAGCTAAAAATCATTGTAGCCACAACATGTACCTCATTTGCACAAAATGTTCCTGGGTTTGAGATGCTATGTATCTGCAATGATCAAAAAGAGGGGAGCAACGAAGAAGAAGAATTAGTCTATGATGCACTAATGCTTGTGCATACCTGGTGCATAACCATACTCTTTTCCTACTGAAATAAAACCTCAAAGAGTAGACCATGCTGTATACCTGATGCATACTATCAGCAATATTAATGTCAAAAGCTGGCTGCAACACGAAGCACATAAGGTATTGATTAGATATTTAAACTTTATCAAAGCCATGAACATTCATGAGTAATACGACATATTATTTACCTGTGGAAAAACAAAGTCATGGTGTGCATCCCGAATAGATGGAACGAGAATCACTTGGGCAGAAGAACCCATATATTCCACGTAATCTTTTAACTGAAACAGTTCAACACAATAAAAAGTTAAAAACAAATAAACAACAAACACCTAGATACTCTTCCGAAAATGGCAATCAGTTCTAGTGAGTGAATTTAATTACCCTTCCGACAATTTCATCTTGATAGATTTCATCAAATGTCTTGTGTGTGGTTCCTTTCATGATCTCTGGATGATCAGAATCAATGAAGGGTCCTAACTGGAAAACACTTTTGGATATTAAACTGACGTGTCTGACTTGTTATAACAGGCTCATTTAATCCATGCATGTTTAAAAGTACATTTAGGCATATTACCAACACAAGCAACTGAGGCTGTTTGCGACGTGCATATCCTAGTAGCTCAGTAAGAGGCTCAAAGAATAGGTTATCAGTTGTCGTAAAAGGCCCGGCAGCAACAATCTGTTTGAATGCCCAAAATTGAGTGAAAGCTTCAAATGGGGAAAACTAAACAGGAGCATGTTATATATTCACATGATACATGCACACTTAATGAAGCATGCAATCTGTGGTAACCTCTGCTTAGAACAAATACAGTTCTAAAGAATTTAAAATATGTGCTTATCATGCAACCAAATTATGGTATCCAATAGATTTTAATAGCATGTATGACCTAACATTATTTGACCAACTCCTGAAAAGAAGGCACATTAATCTGGGATTGAAGTCAATATTTGAACAAAAGTCAATATTGGGTACTGCTGGGAGAAAGAAATAAGATTGTATAAAGTAATGGTATATTGAAAGGAGACTCGATGCCTGTTTGTATGTGCAAGAGAGAATAAAAATAACAGGTTGCAATATGGTGTGCCACAAAATCATGCACAACAGGAATTTGACGATGAAGGAGCATCCAAAATAAATTCACTATTAGACCTGGCCACGGTTCAAGAAGAGTTTGATCATTTACAGAATAGTGACGATGAAGTAGGCTGGCCTGGTTCTGACTAAAAAAGAACCATTTTGATAGTATTGGAAAGAGATTGCATATGTTGCTTTTATTTTGAAAAGATGCAATGCATAACTAGTAACTACATGGGCACAAAAGAGAACAAAAAGCATTCAACTGCAATACCATATCGGAAATGGTGTGCTATGACTATCTAAATACCGTACAACAAATACCAAATTTGTATTTCATGATTTATTAGGGAATAGTACAGGCTTACCAATGATAATTCTGGCACAGCACCATGTGTGTCAGTTTTCTCAAGCTCCTGATCCATGGCTTGTTTCTTTGCAGGATGCAAATTTTCATCAGAAGAAGCTGACAAAGGAATATGATCAATAACTTTTGATGCAACCAGACAGTGTCCACTAGGGTTATGTCCTTCAATGCCAATCACCTGTTCATGTGTGTTTTAAGTCTACTCCCTGATTCAAATGTTCTGAGGTATTGGCCAGAAAAGAAAAATACATACAAAGTGCCTATATCCAATACCTGGCCAGGGAAGATTGAAAAGTGATCCAAGTTTTGTAAGTCAAGACGCACACGCTGTCCTCCAGAGTGTTCAACGCTGTCAAAATTAACATTTGTTTAGCATCATAAGAGCAATGATACATGCACAAGGATATACATATAGAGAAATCTGGAGACAAGCCAAACCTACATTTAATCTTCCAAAGACGCTAATGTATTGTAGTTCTTTGTTATAGAAGTCATTGTGTGTAGAAATAGTAAACAGTTAGATAATTAATATTAATAGATAGCAGTCCATATTTTTGGCAGGATCATGAAAATAATATGCATGTTGGGAGTACGAAATTTGGGGAGACATTTTATTAAGATAAAAATTTCAATTTCTTATTAAAGATTTTACTTTCCAGCACTCTCCTGTTCATGATAGTAATGTTACTATGTCAATTATATTTATAAGGGTATTAGGTACAGCCAAGTGTAAAATATGGTAGAGAACACTACATAGATAAATGTCCATCATTTTTAAGAATCTTAGGCTACTGATGCAGCCTAGAAAGTAGTTGAATGTATTCAAATATTTGAGCGCATGCAGCCAGTTTAAAACTTTTAGGAGGAAAAAACAGTAATAATACCAGTCCTATTGAAAGGGAAACATTAAAGTATTATGAAATGATTAATAAGACAATAGTCCATTACCTACTTTGGAGCAAAATTGGCATTTCCTTCAAGCGTCCTTCTTCCTCACAGCAAATCATGCCAACAGCCAGTAAACTTCTCTGAAGGCACAACATAATATAACTCAGAATACCAAACATGAACTGCAGAAATGGAGCAAATTGAGTTTTAATTCTTCAATTGTACGAGCAAGAGAGCAGAAAATCTGCCTGGGAGGCAATTGTGGGATCTCTAGGTTCTTCAAAGAGCCCAGAAGCAGTGAGAGCTCTTCCATGCTTCTTTATACGATCTTCAAGAAAGTTGAACTAAAAATAACAAAATAAAAATTAGTATTGAATAAAATATTCATATTAGTTCCATAGGTAGATCAGAGTACCTTATGTTCAATTCTGTCATACATAAACCTACAACCTGGCTCAGGTTGAGAACCATCAATCTGCAATGAGCATCTTTTTATGGGCTGCATCCTCTTTATGAAATCATCGTCACTATTATCAAAATCATCATGTTCTACTTTCACATTATCTGTAATGGATGGCTCATTAAAGGTACTTTGCACTACAAATTTGCTCTTCCTCTGTCCAAATGGTGTTACTGAGTCTAGAGGTTTTCTAGATCCATATAAGCTCCTATTTGACTTTTCTGATGAATGGAATGACTCCCCTTCAAGAACCATGGCTCTATTTGTTGGAGAACTGATATTATCTTCTTTTACGTTCTCATAATCATCATTCAACAACCTGTATTTACAGTATATACATTCAAGAAACATTAATAAATGGTCAGCTGCTGTTGCTTGTCATTTTTTGTAGTGAAGAACATTTGGACAGCTATTCTAAGTACAGAAGCTTCCCTTTAACTTATGCTTTCATGGAAAAGGATTCTAAAAGATAGATGACAGATTGAAGATTCACTGTAACAAATGAAAGAACCTAAAGATAGGATTTAAAGAAAAGTACGCACATTACAATATCGTTGGAGTAGTAATGCAGACCAGGTTCTGTCTTGACAATTGCACTTCTCTGCTCGCTTTGCAAATGCTGTAGAAATGCACCCATATCTGAACTTTTTACAGTAAATTCTAGCCCTCTGATACAAATGTAGATGAGTCAAACTTTATTTCCAATCATCAAATCAAACAAAAATGCATGATAGATTCTCAGTCCATACCAAATTGGAGGAAATAATTGAAACTGCATACCATTAAAATTATAATAAATTATTAGCTAATTATTCATTTGCCCACCTATCCTTGAAAATGGAAAAAGCGAATGAATGAATTGTATACTCTGCAAATCAATTAAATTCTAAAAGAACCCGATGGATATAATAAGCTTTAGGCAGTAAGAATTCAGACAGAGACATTTTGACAGTTTCCTTAATCAATACAGGAGCGCTCATTCCAATTAGTTTCCCTCTTCAATTTAATCAAGCAATTAACTCCTAAATCCAATGTTTGATTATCAAATCTTTATTTTAATAAGAGAACTCTTAAGGGATTATTTATAGAATGACTTACCTGTTGAGTGAGAAAACCTCCCAGCTGATGGCCAGATCTGACGCGCTGAGCTTGTATTGTATACAAAATGTCAGACCTAAAGAGAGAACAGTTAACAGTTTAGTCACGGAAGTTTATTCGTACACCTTTTACCAGGAAACAATGAACTTTTTCCTCTCAAAACCTTATACTGCGTATCTCTTACATTTTTCTAGTATGTCTTCTTTGTCTTGGAGAATGAATCCTTTCTTCTTGAGTTCAGCTGCGATCTCCTCGTCCATGGCTATTGCCGTAGCTAAGGTCTCCGATTAGGTTTGTAGTTTGTACCACAGTGGCGATGAAAGCTGAAAGTGAACGCAAATTGGCGGGAATACTCCCTCCATAAATTCGGGTTTAATCACCAAACCCCTATGATTTATGATTTGGAAATTCGGCGCATTAATGTGTCAAACCCCCTTGTGTTTTTATTAATCATGCGCCAAATCCCTTATGTGAACAAATTCAATTGTCAAATAAAAGAAAAATGATTAACATTTTTGTATGATTCAGAAATTTTGACATATTTATTTGCATATTCATTCAAAATATTAGAAAAAGTGATTTTCAAATCGTTAAATTTATTCATAAAGGGGGTTCTGTGCATGATTAATTAAAACACAAGGGGGTTTGATACATTTTTTAAATCACAGGGGGCTAATGCGCCGAATTTTCAAATCACAGGGGGGTTTGGTGCATTAAACCCTCCATAATTCGGATTTCCTAGTTATAAGAATTGGTCTTTCGTTGCAATTTGTAAGCCCATTTACATACATAGTACATGCTTTTATAAGCCCGTAAATAATATAGTGAGACCAATACATGCTTTTTTGGGCACAGCCTAACATACAATTCGTATTGTTTGGGTCAAAGCCCAATACATATATAGTAGTATTAGTACTGTACTAGTGTACATGCGAATATGCGATGATGCGATTGCTATCCTTTATTAGCGGAGTTTTTTTTACCGATCGAAACCAAAAACTGAAAACCTAAAAAAAACTACTCCCTCCGTATCTATTTAGTTATCACATTTGCCTTTTTTAGAGTATCAAATTAATTGTTTCAGTTTCTTCTTTGATAAGAATCTCACTCAAAAAACGGCTACAGTACCACTGCAATTAGGGCTGGTCCTGGAGGGGGAACAACGGGTGCGACCGGCCTACGCCCGAAAATGTAGATAGACAAAAATAGGCCCAATTTTTTTCCATATATAGATAGTGTGAGTAGGCTTCTTTTTTTGTTTTTAAGTTCAATTAATTTGGCCTAATGCTCTAATGTTTAATTTTTGTTGACAATTGAAAAAAATAGAACATAAGTAAAATGTCTTAAGCGAAGCTAAGTTTAAAAAATGAATATACTTTAATTTTTAGTAGGACCACTTGTAGTTTTCAATGAAACGCAATGAATTAATAAAAGACACGTCTTTTCAGTCTTCACATCTCTTTAACATTTAATGTTTTGTATTCCTTTTAAGCGAATATTGATGATTATGATATACATTGTTCTGCGAGCAATGATTTAAGTAATATTTTTTCTTTTTAGGTAAGATTTGGGTAAATATATAAATGTAATTTTAGAAAAAATTAGTTGATATATAATGTTACAAGACACGGCCTACGAAATATCATTTATCAACAAACAAGAATTGTACTTGAGTTGGAATTGTTTAAACTGACCTATGAAACATCATTTATTGTTGGTATTGTCAATGTCCTAATTGGTGATATTGGTGTTGATATTAGAACACATAATGACATACACAAAAATACAATTTATATACATATTATTATTCATGTTAGTGTTACACGTTATTGTTATCGCTCAGGGTCCAGGAATATGAGATGTTCTGGGCTGAATAGAAATTATATTAGGCTTAAATATTAGTGGGATCGGCTAAATGTTAAAAGTGAAAAAATTTACAATAAAAAAATGAAAAAATTCTAAGTTGTCCTGGGTTTCAGCCTATCATAGTCTCGTACATAGATCCTCCCCTATTATCGCTACACTTATGTATGTCATTAATGTTATCATTATTGTTATCTTTATCCATATCACTACTGCTATCATTATCAATATCATAACTATAATTATTAGTACCATTACACTTGTCGGTCATTGTTACTGTTATTATCATAGTCATTGTCATTATCATTATTGTTATAGTTATCGTTATCGTTATCGTTACCATCATCGTTATCTTTATCGTCATCATTATCATTATCATTATCGTTGTCATTATCTTTATCCGCCTCTGGTTATCATTATCATTATCATCATCATTGTCGTCGCTTTCACTGTCATTACCGTTATGAGTATCATTATATTATAATTATAATTATCATTATCATAATCACTAGCATTATCATTATCACCATCATAATCACTAACATTATTATTAACATCATCATTATCATTATCAATTATATAATTATCATTACAATAACATTGTCGTATGCAATCATTCTCGTTATCATTATCGTCATTGTTGTCGTTATTATTTTCATTATCTTTATTAGTATCATTATCCTTACCGGTCCGATCTTTATCCTTATCCTTATCATTGTCATTATCATTATCATTGTATACCATGACCTTAACGATTTCTTTATAATATATCATTACATTATAATTATCATTAAATTTATAGCTAGCGTAATCATTATTAATATTATTGTATTGCCATTATCATTACCAATATCATTACTATTACTATTACTATTACTATTACTATTGTTTTTTTACCCCAAGGGGCATCGGGGGAGGGGGGTTAGGGGGGTCTGGGGTAAATTGGGATCAATCTCACTCCATTGAGAATTGAACTCGGGACCTCTCATAAGGGAGAGTGAGTCGGCAACCAGCTGGGCTGGACCGCTTCCTCGCTATTACTATTGTTCCATGTTGCACGGAAACGCAAACAATCATGAGGAAACGAGAAACGGGAAGCGTCAACCTTTTTCAAAAAATACTTATTTGGAGAGTTTCCAAAGAGTTTCAGAGAGTTTCCGAAACGGGAAACCTACTCTCTCCCGAGAGTTTCCGTGCTAAATAGTTATTGTTACTATATAATATAATTAACCAATTGTGGAAGAATATTGATAAGGATAGTGATAACTACAACCATACAACCCACACTGCAACATTAATCGACAATGATTATTATATATTGTAAATTGTAATCATGATAATAAAACAATAACAACTGCGAAAAATAACATGTAAATACTATATTTCCCTCGTATTAATAGACAATGATTATTCTAAAGAGTATATTGTAATAATGATAATAAAACAGTAACAACATATGTTTATATACAAGAAGCAACTACGAAAAATAACATGTAACACTATATTTCCCTCGAGAAAATTTTAACATTTTCAAAGAATAAAAATGCCATCTCCATGGCATTCTCAGAGAAAAAAATGAAATTTTTACACAAAATGACATTTTTAGCCGATTAGAAGAATCATGGCTAGGCAGTGGCCTAGACCGTGGGAAAGGCCTCCATATTTCTTTTACAATTTTAAGGTGTTTTATCTATATTTATTTATTTATTTTTAAAGTTTATTATTTTTATTTATTTTAACTTTTATTAGCTAAGTATTTTTTAAAATTATTTAATTTTTTATATTTTTTTACGATTTTTGTATACGTTAACTTTTTTATTACAAATTAAATGTAATTATCCTATTAAGTTATGATAAGGGCATAATAGGAAGATAGAGTATACTTTAGTCCTATTTTAGAAAGATAAATAACATAGTCGTATTCATGCATTTAGGGATTAGTTTAGTCATATTTAGGGCTATTATCTCCAAGCATTCCAGCCCAGTTGGTTGTGAGGTCGTTGTGCCTAGTGAGAGGTCTCGAGTTCAAAAATCCGATAGGCAAGGGTTCGAAACTCAATGGAGTGAGTTTCAGCTCTGATTACCTCCCAAGACCTCCCTGGAATAAAAAAATGTTTGAAAAAAAAACTCCATTATTATTGATAATAGTAATAGCAATAACATATAATTTTATTTTAATAATTGTAACAAAAGGATGAAGATCATGATTGTGATGATATATCCATTTTCTTTTTATCAAAATTGCTTTATAAATTTTCTCAAAAAAAATTGCTTTATTCAATAACATACCTTCTTTCTGTATTAGTTGAAACTTGAAACAGCTTGAATTGACTTTTGAATGATTCATATACTCTATATTGACCTCATATTATTTATTAAACCAAACACAAAAATCTCTCAAAACCTTTCATTCCCCTCTCCCCCTAGCCTCCTCAGAGTCCTCACCTCTCCCTTTCCTTTCCCCCTCACACTTGTGAATTTTTCTCTTAAACTTATTCTTGAAAAATATCCATAGATATATGAGAATGGAAAATCCTAAAATAGCACACTATGACAATTATGTTGCAACACATGGAAATGAAATTGTTAAATGAAAATCAATTGTAATAATAAACTAAACTAATACTCCGTTTAGAGTTTCTTGAGGAGTTGAGGATATACGGAACATTTCCTAAAAAGCGAAACGTCACCCCTCAGATTTTCTGCACTATGCATGTACATAGCTTTTTTCAAATACTGCATTTGGTTTGAATAAATCAAATGCATATACATCTTCCAAAGGCATTTTAAAAAAAAAACTCAACACTGTCACAACATGGAAGGATTAAACTTGCAAAAGAATCCTTTGAAAATATCTTTTGAATCCTATGAAGTCATCACGCCGAGACAGCATGCTTGTAAACTTCATCCTGCTGTGGTCTAGAGCTGCCTGCGGTGCTCTTCACTGCTAGGCATTGAGTCGAGAAGCATAAATACTTATTGACCGACCTCATATTGAATGAACTATGTTTGCGTTTCATTTTTGACTTTTCTGCATTATGCAGGAAAACCTTCAAACTCGTGTTACCTAGACTTGTGGACATTGGAGATGGCCAATATGATCCAGAAAGTGGACTTGAAGGTGACCCGAACGAGGAAAGTGGCGTTCCTATGATGCTTCCAGGTGTAGGAGTTGTTGAAAATCTCTGTCGTAGTGGAATAAGAGGTTCCGAACAGTCCTTATTTTGTTCCATACTTTTATCGATGCCCTCTTTTTTCCACGCCCGCTGAAAGAGAACCTTGAGGCGTCTGGCAGCACTGTTTAGATAAGGCAGTTTCCTTACACCTGAGCCAGCAGCAGAACGGCAAGGACTCAATACACCTGAGCTTTCAAGTCCACTACTGTGAGAGTCAATTATTTTAAAAGATGTCCCTGGGCTTCCTCCATTAATACACAACGGTCTAATGTTATAAACTATGGCTTTACTCCTGCTAACATCATCTGCAAACACAGAAACGGCTCGGGTAGAAACGAATCTTTTTATAAGAATCTCAGTAGATGCTGACTTCGGCTGCTGTTTGAGTAAATCCAATGGAGTATTCCCTTCATTGTCACAAATATTCAAATCGATCGAGCGTGCAGTCATAAGAAGATCTACCAGGTCGATTTGTACGTTTTTATCCATAACTGCCATGTGGAGAGCTGTTTGACCATCATTGTTTCTTATGTTGATGATGGATTCTATGTCGACCAATTTCCCGCTCACTAACTGCTTCATTAGCTCCATTTGACGGTCCAGTCTACGGAAACCAGGGACAGTGAATCCAGCCACAGCCATGTGGAGAAATGTGTCTCCGTAATTGTTTGTCAGTGAAGCAGATGATGGCACTACAAGGATTTCAACAACAGCCAAGTATCCTCTGTAAGCAGCCACATGTAGTGCCGTGTTCCCTTGCTTATCCTGGGAGCTGCTAATGTCTTCTGTAGACATTAATAAGGTCTTAACCACCTGTGCAATATATATTATCAACAACATCAGCAAGAACCTTAGTACAAATAGTGAAAAAACTAATTAACCAGTCAAATTACTACATTGCATTTTGAGCTGACTAAAACAACACTACAAGACAGTGGAGTAGAACCTTCATTGTGGTAACACTTGTGAAGCTAAACAGCCACTCTTATAAAGCAAATAATGAACTGAAACAATTTCCTACTATCATATGGAGTATGAGATTTTCAACTGAAAAGGCAAATCTAAATCTGATGTTAGAAGTAACTGAAGTTGCCTTATATGTAAGTTTATTATATTGTCTCATTCAATGTATGTGGGATGACTTAACAATAACAACATTTAATGAACTTGATAAACTTCTTATTCCAAATACAAAGATCTGTGAAATATTAGATCTGTAAAGCGCCTCCGTAAGGATTTTCATTACACCAGCACACGTGATAGAATTCAAAAATTGTGTTGGGCCGCTCAACTATCATTCTTTCACTAATATAATTGACTGCTGGATTTGAATTCTATCTCCCCTACTGAAATGTCTGCTGCCAATGGATTCTAGTTCTCTCCTAAAACGGGTCAGCGTGGCTTGACCTCCACACAAACAACCAGGGAGAAACAAATTGAGCCAGAGTTTTAATTGGGTGGCTCATTATGTAATAAATCACTTGAGGATAACTACACGAAAATGTGAAATATAATCTATTTGCCGGTTTAACATAAGGTCTTATGTTAATAATCCACCTTTTTCTCTTTAGTTTTCTGAGACTCTAACCCATATAGAAATTTTGTTCACACAAACTTGGTCTTGTCTGATTCATCCATTGCAATGGAGCCAAAGACTCACTTTTTTGGCTTGAGAATATGATGGGATAAAGCAAAATGGCTCAATTACTGTATGTGCTGCTTTGTTTTTGAAGTAGCAGTCACTCCATGCAATTTTGGACGCGATTGTCACTATGGGTCATCCGAAAATAGTCTCTCTATGCTTTACTACAGGAGTAAGATTGCGTACATCCAACCCCCTTACCCCATCGTAGGTGGGAACCTTTGCGTCATTAGGGTAATGATAATGGTGATGGTGAAACATTGGTCTTGTCTATGTGTTCAAAGAAACATTTATTTGTTCCATTTATCCAACTCAAGTTGTACTGTCCAATTTGAGCTAGAAGGAGCATTGAAGTATTTGTCTTGCACCGTTTTAGAATAAAATAAATTAATATATATATAATTGTAAATTACTCTCTTAGTAACCTCTTAGAATTGAATAACAGGGATTTAGGGGGTGTTTGGAACTGATTCTGCTTCTGCTTCTTTTTTAAAGCAGAATCAGAATCAATTTTCAGAAGTTGGTCCCCCAGCTTCTAAAAAAATTGATTCAAGGAGTAAATTAAAGGACCAGAATCACTTCGGCACTTTCACTCAAACACTTCAACTTCTGCTTCTGCTCCCTGAAGGAGAAGCAGTTTTAAAATTAGATCCAAGCACCCCCTTATAAGTGTTAGCCTAAAGAAAAACTAATTCTTATAAGAAAAGGCCACAGTAAAAGACAATGAAGGTTTGAATGTTTGATTATGCTTCTAACCTCAACTTGACCTCTTCCTGCAGCTGAATGCAACAAAGTAGAGCCCTGATCATCTCTGCAAGCCAAAACATCTGAGAAATTTCCAAGAATCTCTCTCAACATCTCCACATTCCCTCCTCTTGCAGCAGCATGAACCGCCATGTTTAACATCTCCTTCTTAAGAGAAGGAGAAAACTGATCCCGAGAGCAATAATCCAGCAGTAGCCTTAGAACCTCACTGTTCTTGCTCTTGGCTGCTGCATAAAACATGTCGGTTACGCCATACTCGCCTTCTCCAAACACCAACAACGGCTCTCTCTCAAGCAATTCCTTAACAAACTCCAAATCCCCGGCAGAGGCGGCGGAGTAGAGAAGCCAGCCACCGTACCCGGCTCTGATCAGGGAGTTCTGGCCTTCCCTGGTTTCAGATTCACGGAGGAGAGCTTCGGCGACCCGAGAGCGGCAGGTGGAGACGCCGTGGAAGTGTTCGTCGTCGTCCCAGAGAGTCTCAAGGCGGCGAATCCTCTGGAGAGAGGCGAGCTTGATAAGGAGATTAGGGTCCATTTCAAGGAGATTCTTGACCAGATCATAGTGTCCATTTGCGGCAGCACAGTCAATAGGTGAAGCAAACCACCATTGTTCTCCGGTGCTTTCCCATCTCAGAGGCAAATACGCCGGAGCCATGGGAATCAAGACGACTCTGTATAAAGAAAAATCAAACCTTTGACCAAAACCATATCAATAATGGATTCTGCAAGAAAATGCTTAAAAATAGGTTCTTGATCGAATGGGTTTATTTATTACGAGTATTATGACTTTTATTTATTGTAGTCTTGGTCAAGATCGAAGTAGATCGCAATAATGGGTTCTGCAAGAAGATGCTTGAAATAGGTTCTTGAATGGGTACAAAGATTTCCCAAAGCAGGAAAAGTATGGCAAATCAATCCCAGAAAAAGAATCTGAAAAAGCTATGAATTTGGTTATCAATTAGGCAAAATGAAAATGAAGTTGCACGGAAAGTAGGAATCTGGTTATCTGGGGATCAATAAAGAAGAAGTTCGAAACAGGTGTGTCCATAACTTCATAGCGCAAGACCCACAACCTCTGCCTTAATCCTTGCACACATGTCATTTCGACAAAATCTAAATACTCTGATTATTTTCATTTTCGTACAAAAGTTGGTTACCTAAGCAATTAAATGCATTTTAGTTTACCTGCTTAGACAGCTTAGCTAGCTCGAGTAGGGTGCACCTACGTCCAACCCAAATTTAATTGAGTTACTTAACTGGTCCATGCTTCAAAGCCCAAAATTAAAAAAACTTAAAATGTCAGGGAGATTCAATCCATAGACCTGAGATATAATACGTAGCCTTCCAACCATCTAGCCGACTTGCCTTGTTGTTATAATCCATTCTTTTATCTTCCTTATCTTATATATTTTCATACTCCGTACTACAATTGTTTGTTAATAGTGATTATAATATTAACTATTCTTTGCTTTTGCTCATTATTACTATATTAAAAGACTAATTCATGTTTTAGAAGTGTTTATTTGATCTAGGAATCATACTATTAAATTATGTAAATATATTTATAATTTTATTCTATATTGTTGGGTTCCTGATAAGTCCGATGCTCATCGAAAGTGTTTTAATGCTCATAATAGGTCTGATTCACATTAAAAGTTCATTAATGCTCATTTAACAGAAATTGTGATTTTCATATCAATAAATGAGGTTTGATGCTCAATGAATATGTTGTTATGTCAAACTAACAAACTTTGCAATTTTCATATCAATGAACATTTTGTAAGTTACGTATGCTCATCCTGTACTGATCTTATGCTCATTTTCTAAATGTCATATCAATGCATTTGCTTTAAAGTACTACTCGTATTTTACATTAGGTTCACATATTAAAATTCAAAGGAGTTGATTCGAAATATAATTTAATAAGTTTTTATAAAAGGAAAAATAACAAAAAGAAAGTGAATTAGAAGCTATGAAGCAGAGATCACGATTCTGAATATTAGCCTTCTAATACTCAACATAATAAGTCTGATGCTCACTAAAAGTTAATTAATGCTCATTCACCAGAAACCGTGATTTTCATCACAATAGCGGATATTTGATGCTCAATTAAAATGTCTTGATATTCAACTAACAAATCTTGCGATTTTCATATCAATGTGCACTTTGTAAGTTATGTATGCTCATTTGGTACCGATGTTATGCTCATTTTTAAAATGTCATATCAATGCATATTTCAAAAGTATCATATGAGCAAATTAAACTTACCAAATTCGCATTGATATGAAAATTGCCAGGTTTGTTAGTTGAGTATCACGACACTTTCATTGAGCGTCAAACCTCCTCTCTTGAGATGAAAATCACAGTTTCTGTTAAATGAGCATGCATTAACTTTTAATGAGCACCAAACCTATTTTGTTGAGTATTATGAGTCTAATGTTGAACATCGTGATATCTGCTTCATAACTTTTAATTCACTTTTTTTTGTTATTTTTTCTTTTATAAAAAATTCTTAAATTATATCTATAATCAACTCTTATGAATTTCAATATGTGAATTTATGGTACTTTTGAAATATGCATTATATGACATTTTAAAATGAGCATAACATCAATACCAAATGAACATAGGTAACTTACAAAATGAGTATTAATATGAAAATTATAAATTTTATTTGTTGAGCATCAATGCATTTTCAGTGAGCATCAAACATCTGATATTGAGTACTAGAATCATGTGATTGAGTATCATGATTTGTGCCCGCGTGTTTATAATCAACTCTTATATGAATCTAATGTAATATGATACTTTTGAAATATGAATTGATATAACATTTTAAAATAAGCATAACAGCATTACAGAATGATCGAGCATATATAACGCACAAAATGAGTTTTCAAAATCCAAAAACTCATTTGTGTATGTTCATTCTATTTAGGCGTTTTACTCATTTGAGTTTAAAATAAAACTCATTTCTAATGTGCTCGGTATTTAATACTCCGTATATAAAGAAAAAAAGAAAGAAGAGAACAACAACAACAACAAAATAAACGAAAAGAAGAAAAGAGAAAAGACAAATGAAAAGTATTGGGTTTTCTACCCCTGTTTTCTATTATTGAGCATTAAAATTATGTGAGCAAGCTCCAATCTAATCGCGTGAGTTTCGTCTGTATTGATATAAAATTTTAAAATGAACATAACACCGATACCGAATCAATACACATAACTAAAAAATATAATTAATCATATTCTTTTGAAATATGCATTGATATGGCATTTTAAAAATGAGCATAAATGAGTATAAATTGAGCATTTATAACGAACAATGAGACGAGAGGGAGTGACACACAAATCAATAAAAAGTGGTTTATGTGATTGATATTGAATTGATGAACTTAGAATAAAGTAAAAATGATTTAGAGCCACATAAACTTTACCAAATTTGGTATGAAATAATCTTAATGGGACGGACCGATAAGGTAAAATGGGACAACCATAGCGGGACGGAAGTAGTAATAAATACTCATCTTAAACTAAAACTAAAAAATCAAACATTAACACCTTAAATATTTAATAAACTAATAAATATTCCTCTTAAACTAAAAAAACATTAATTAATACCTTAAATATACATCATAATTAAAATCCATGGAAAAGAGTTACGTAAATCACAAACAATTACCAGTACAAAACAAAAAGCTAAGTAAAAAGCAAAAAAGGAAAAGTCAAAGATGAAAGAGAGCATACAAAAAGAGTCATAAAAGGAAGAGAGCAAATCAGAAACAATTACAAAAATACCCGAATGTACAGTGAAAACCGTACATCCGGATGTACGGTATAATTTGATAAAACTATGGATGAATATGTTAAATTAAGAAAAAGATTATACGGAGTCATGCATTCGGTATCTAACTTTTTAACAAAAAAAACCGTAACTTTAAATGAAAAAGTTATTGATAAATTAATATTTACAATTAGGGGTGTAAACGAATCGAATCGAACCGTATACTTGATAATATTATTCGTATTCGTATAATTATCGAATATTTGTATTCGTATTCGTTTAAAATTCGAATCTTATTTTATATTCGTATTCCGTTCGTTTGATTTATTCGAATATATTCGAATCTTTTTTGAATCGAATTCGAATATTCGAATTCGAAAAACATTAAAGTTAAATTGTGAAAATAATTAAAATTATGATGTATATTTTGCTCCTTTTAACTCATTTTCATATTACATATTTCATATGAAACAAAATATATTTATACAAGTCACTTCAAATTTAATATCAATATAAAGAAATCAACAAAGAATTTTAATTGTAAATTAACCTATTTTTACCAGGTAAAGTAAGAACGTTGAAATTAAAATATGCAAAATATTTACATGAATATTATGTTATTAATATTTTTACATTGAATTATATTTATTTATAAGAAGTAGTATATATTGTATGAATATATATATATATAATTCGAATATATTCGAATATTACTCGAATCGAATATCATAGTATTTGTATTCGTATTTGTAAAGTATTCAAATAAAAAAAATAGATTTGTATTCGTATTCGTATTCTACTTACACGAATTCGAATCGGTATTTGTAAAGTATTCGAATGAAAATATATACTCCGTATATTCTTTTCTTGATCAATGTGACAAAGTTTCGGTAATGATTTTAATAAATATATTTGCATATAATTTATAAATTTTATACTGTTATAGAAATTTTTAAATAAGGAACATTTTAATATAATTGACATATTCAAAATAATAATACATTTGAAAAATAGTATTGGTACAAGTTGGCAACCAATGATAAAGAAAAATCAGACAAACATTTTTAGACGGTTATGCTCATTTTGATTTATATCTTACGGAGTATATGTTATTAAACGTACTCAAATAAGTCAACAGGAAACTTGTGTAAACTTGTCGGTGTTAAATGAAACCAACAGGAAACTTGTTCTCTGATCCAAAAGTGCACCCAAATTTGAATTTGCTTTCATGAAGACTTACTTATATCCAAAAGTAATACGGAGTATATTGATAATTTATTTCATTCTATGCATTACATATTCCAAATAAAGTTAGTCATTCTATCTTTTTTATCTTCAATATACCATTGATAGAAATTCATGACTATATAACTATACTACTATGAAGTCGCATAACACATATAACCTCATCATTATTATCCATTTCTTAAATCGGGATCTCCACTATTATTCAATTTTAAAAATAAATGGGTATTGGTCTATTATAGCCTATAGGCCACTTAGTCTATATGACTATAATGAAGTCATATAGAATTTCATAAAAAACTGTGGGTGCATATCTTATATTTAAAAATGATACTCGTAAATAAAACCAATAATTTCGTACCACGAACAGTGCAAATAAATTTTGGCCGTAAGCCCGTAACTTCTCTGGCGGTTCGCAAATTCATAGTACGGAGTATTTGATAGATAAAGCAGAAAGCCGGAGATCGCTTTAGATATTTGTTTCCAAAAAGCTCTTCTAAAGGAACTTTTATCACTGCTTTTCCACATGCAAAAATACTCACATAATCTTTCCGTTGTATCAAAAAAAAAAAAAAAAAATACTCACATAGTCACATGGCCACTTGTTTATGTATGTCGCACATTTTGATTGCATGTGAATGTTAGAGAATACTCAAATAATCAAGTTAATAAAATATTTGATAAACCAGATGAAAAAAATTAAATGACATCGATGTTAATAAAATATTTGATACACCTCACTTTTCTCTTTTGAACACCGTAATTAAAGATACTCATTTTGAAAGTTTTTTTCACACGGTGACATATTTTAATGTCAATAATCATCTCATATGCTCTTATAATCAGAATTAACTAACTAACAAGTCCGTCACTACAAGAATTCAAGGAATTTACTGGCGGGAAATCCGTCACTAATTCTGCCACAAAATGGCTTACTGGTGGCTATTTGTGGCGAACTGTCCGTCACTAAAACCTGGAAGCTATTATGTTTAGTTACGAAATTTTATTTCCGTCACAAATTGAAGTCGGAATTTAGTGGCGGATGTATCAGCCACTATGTTTTGTGACGGAATTTCTGTCGCTAAATTCTGCCACTATTTATTTTATATTTACAAAAAAAATCACAAATATTTATAAATATTTTTTTTACTCCACTTTCTTTTAAATTTGAAGATATTGATTCCTTATAATTACAAACTCAAAGCTTATAAATTTTAAATTTGAACACTTAAATATACAATGAAATAATAGAAAAAAATTAACAAATACCGAGTATTTTATAAAATTATGAGTACAAAATGAGTACAAAATATTTTAAAGCTAAAAACATGAGTACAAAAATATTTTAAAGCTAAAAACATGTCTAATAGGATAAAAAGTGTTCATGCAAGTCTTGAGAGCTTTGAGAGGAAGAATCATATTGTGGGAAGAAACTTGGACATTGAAGCTTGTGTTCCATTTGATATCCCAATTTGAACTTAAGATGCTTGAGTTTGTACACTTTCAGCTTCATGATAGCATCTCCATAAAAGTAAGTAATTTCTGCTCACACAAAGAGTAACATAAAACATCTTTAATTAAAATTGAAATTAATGAATAAAAAATTGCTTTAAAGACAAACACTAATTCCAGTTTTTGCAACTGAAAATAGAGGCAAAATGTTAAAAAAAATACTCTGTACTACTTATCTAGGGTACTTGCACATTCTATTTCTTTCCACTTCGTATTACATACTCGGTATTATACTTCACAAGTGCATTCTTTTTGTTTCTCTTCAAAACTACGTAGCAATTTAAAACAACAATAGATTACAAATAAAACAAGTTGAATTCATTTCTATAACACAAAATATCTCTAATGATTAAAAAAACAGGACTCATGGCATCAGGAATAAAACAAACTATCTCACCACACAAATGTTCTTGAAGTCCATTTTTATTCTTATTTGTTAAAATATATAAAAACGGAAATGAACACACATTTTCATTGCATTTAGAACTAAAACAGATGAAATAGTGTTTTGTAAAAGAAAACATACATAATACATTCTACAGTATAATACCTTGAGCCTTGGTGACCAATGTTAAATGTTATTGCTAATTCAGAAAAGTCATGGCCACCGCTTTGACTTCTTGTTTAGGCCACTCTTAATTTTTCACTTCATTTAGAGAAAAAATAAATTGAAGACAGAGAGTTAGCAGAGAAACAATTGCAAATAGACAGTCTTAATTTTTTACAACTAGATGAATTAGAGACAAAGTTACCACAGAAATAATTACATACCATAACTTCTTTATTGTAAGATAGTAATTCTTCCGTATAGCAGTCCGCTACACTGCTAAGCAGTCCCAAATACGGCTTTAGTGGAATCATGATTATTCTCTGTATCTTCCAAAAATTGCAAATACGTCATCAAATCTAATGCCCTCTCTTCTTCCATTTTTCTAGAAAATAGTGGGAAAATAGTAGAATAAACTTTTCAATAAAAAAAAATAGGACTAAGTCATAATTTAGACCAAAAAAATCAAATATTAATGAGTAGAATCAAAGCCCTTGATATAAATACAAAAAAAATCTATCAATTCAAAACCTGAAAGATAAGTTCACTAACAACAAGGGACCTGAAAGATAAAGTGTATCTAAGACTTAAATGATGAAAACGTACTATTACTTCAAAAAATTAAAGTTTTATTTTTTGTGATAAAAATTTTAATTCATTTTATTACTATAATAAATTTTTCTGAAGAAACAAGTAAACAATTATCAAAAACTAGAAAAGGAATCAATAAAAAATTAAGTAAATCAAAATCTACAATATTTTAGGTTTTAGATTTGAACATACATTTCAAAAAGTCTTTTCTGCTCATAAAGAAAATGTTTTGAATTTTCTTGTAACCTATTTGTCCCATTTGACCATTTGGATGTAATGTGCAACTATATATCCCTTCTCATCTCACGACTTATATAGTCATCCCCTCTCATAGTTATATAATGAGATGAAACTGAAGACTAATGTTGAGAGCTATATTCTTGAACTGAATTATGAAGTGTAGAATCTAAACTGCTAGTTGAATGGAGTATATATAGCAGTTTGACAAAAATAGGTGATAGGGTGACTATACTCCATTGGGAAATGGCTATATTGGTCAAAAATAGCTAGAAAAATAGCTGCATTGGAAATTTAGTCTATCATTCAACTAAATTTTTGGGAAATGGCTGATGAGCTATTTTTTTATTTATTTGAATATAGTTGATGTCTTTGACCATCTAGGACTAAATTTATTGTTTGGTAAATGACTAATTGGATTGGCTTATTAGACCCATCCTGTCGTATATTAAAATGTTGCATAAACGTTTAGAATCAATCGGTGCAACTGAGAAGCGTAGCTCACCTGGAAAGTACAGGGTGCCACAAAAGAGAGATTTTGAGTCCAACTCGAAGCAATGATTTGAGATGACACCACATTCTCTTTCTATCAGGGTGAGATCAAAGTCGACTTACATGCTTTTTTCATATCGACTTTCAAGATTGGAGTGTCATTCTTTTTTAGAATGAGCAGGTACACTCTCTTGGGTCTTCATTGCAGCGTTAGTATTTCACAGTTGCTTTGATTTTGATGTAAAAGTCTTATGAAAATGCTTCCACTAGTGTGTATTTTTATTAATTTATTCATTTTTTTCATGATTATCATATGACATTTAGCTTCTTTTGCAATCGCAAATCTGACCACAGATTAAAATTGCATTGCAAATTCTTAGAGCATCTCCAACCCATAGGGTGGATTGGTGCTTAGGTGTACAACTAATGGAGAGAGTGTACAAATAATGGAGAGGGTCTATTAATGCCCAACTCCATTGGGGAAGGAAGGAAAGCCTATGCCAAATAGAAATCATTATTGTAAAAGCCACATAGCAAGGAGAAGAGGTGAGACCGAGGGTCTCAATGCAGCACCCATGCTAGACTTTGTGCATTGCCACATAGGTGGAACCAATTCATATCTTTTTGCATTGGAAAAAGCATTTGCTCACAAAGGGTCTATTTGGTGAGGTGGATGAATGTTTTTACAATCCACCTCTCCATTCGAGATGCCCTTACATACCAATTACATTTCTTATCTATTTATAGTCTACTATTATTATTATATTATTATTTTTTTGTTATTACTATCATCATCATTATCATCATAACTATCATTACTTTTTTATAATCTCACAACTATTCTATAACAATTTATTTTGCCATACGATTGCTTACAATCAACTAAAATAATCAACCAATTTAAAAAGCTGACACAATCAAAACTTGTTAAAACCACTATCACGACTAGCTAACATATTCCGAAACACGACCTAGTATCATCTAATAACTTCTCACCGACAAGCTTCTACATCAAAAAGGTTGCAACTATTTGATAAAATCTCAAAAAAAAAAAAAAAAAAAAAAAAAAAAATCTCATACTCCGTATTTGACAGTCATGTTTGTTGTATGAAATTGTTGTGATTATCTAATGTTGCACCTAATGTATAAGGCAACAAATCCTAAAAATCTGAAAATTTTAAAGCAGCTTCAGCACTTGGCATCAAGCGAGTGTATTTAAAGACACTCTAGATAATTTGAAAATTAAAAGAGGATTTAGAGTCACACAAACTTTACCAAATATGATATCAGACAATATTAGTGGGATTTTCCAAAAAGGTAAAACAGGACAATATAAGGGGAGGGAGAGGACAGGGGAGTATTTGATTATTCAGAGGCCTTATTGCAATTGAACTCAGTCAAAAGTTAGTATTCCTAAAGAATCGGAACGATATAAAAATTTAAACACATACAATTTGAGGTGAGTTGTATTTCCAGTTTCAGGGTAATGTACGAGTCACCGGTCACGAGTGTGTATATACAAGCAAATTATTTCTGTTTTATGAGTAGATTTTTTTTTGATAAATGTTTTATGAGTATATTTGAAAGGGAATATCTGATCGACTCACATATCATCTAGTTGAAAGTTGAAACTTATAGCATACATATCGAATAATCAAATCAATAAACTCTTCCCGTCTGATTTGAATTACGAAGTACGTAGTATCTTTTAATTAAGACATTAAGATATTTTTATTTGGATTGTTTATGCCTAGTCTGATAAATGCCTGATTTCTGTGTGTTTCATCACTAAAATGATCTGATATGATCTGTTTAAGTGTGATCTGGGACTGAAAACAGTCAAGTAAAAACATCTTATATCATCCACAACTCGAATACTATCTGGTATTTGATCAAACACCAGATAGTATTATCTCGACATTACCCGGTACGGTGCCCGATCAAACAAGCCCGTTCCGGTCATCCTGCCCACCTTGGCCCGGCAGACCCATCTTGGCCAATTAGGGTGGAGAGCACCCTTTCTTCTTTATCTCTCTACACTAGCTAAAACACTCCATTAAATGGTAGCTCAAACTTGTACATGGATGACTCAACAACCGATAGTGGTTCTACCTATGCCGGAGATTCCGATTGATTAGTATTTTGGAATTTATTACTCCGTATAAAATGTATTTTATGTTTTAATCTTTCCCTCAATTCTCAATTGTAATTTGAAAACTTGTACTTCATATTTCAAATAAATGTGCGTTAAGTTTTTCATATTTAGCACTACTCAAATTAATTAATTGGCTACAAACTTACAATTAATTTTCTAAAGGCTATTTTTAAATTAAAAATAGTTTTACAATATGTAAATTGTTTAAATACACCTTATACACTTATACACCTATTTTGTAACATTTGTAAATTATAAATCAAACAAATTTTCTAAGTAAAAATAGCTTTACTTAATTCATTAAATTAATTAACATATTTTACAATATATATAATTTTCAAATAAAAAAATTAAAAAACAAAAAGCTCCCAAACGGCTATATAGCCGTTGGGGCTTTGGGTGGGGGCAAGGGGGTCCCCGGGGTGGTGGTGTGGCCAACTCTTCTCCATCTTTAAATACATCTATTTTCTAACATTTTTCTACATCTCTTCTCCAACTCTTCATCTTCATCCTTTCTTGTTATCCTACATTCCTACTTATACATCTACCATTTTAAGGATGGAAAGTAAATCTTCCCTTATGCAAAACAATTTTGATATGTGGAAGGACCCGAAGACCGGGCTGTGGCAGGCAACTTGCAAGTGATGCAAGAAAGAGTGTATCTTAGGACGTCCACACGGATACGGAATGTCCATAAAACATATGAAGTCTTGTGACAAAGGCAAAACAACCACCAACGGTAACAGAAATTCCGATTGATATTTATTAATTATTGGAAAATGTATTTCATATTATAATTTTTTTTTCTCAATTATCAAATATAGTTCCTATTTCAAATAAATGCACTTGTACTTTGTTTTTAGTAAGAATTTGTATAAACTATAATTTAAAAATAATGTAAACATGACCCGGCCCGGCGGGTGGCCCTACCCGTGACCCGGGTGGGTGACCTTGCCAGAACCGGCACCAGCCATAGCACAGGCCGGTCCCGGGCCTCCCTAAAAAAACCTAAGGCCCAACCGGGCCTAGGCCCGGCCCGGGTCCATGACTGATAACTTATCAGTTAATACTAGCCCCAACCCATATCCAACACAGCCCAACCCAAAAACTTTATCTGTAAAGGGTCGAACTTAATAGTGATCGTCACCTCATTGTAGGGGTGGACCGGGACCAAGTTAGGGCGGCCTGGGCAAACTCGGGCTTAAGAAATTCAAACTAGGTACCAACCTGGGTTTTTACCAAGACCGGATCGGGCCGGATCTAAACAGTACTGGATCAGGTAAGATTTCAGGCGGAACTAAGCAATAAATTAAAAAATAGTGTAACTGGACCCGGGCCCGATCCAGACTTAGCCGGGTCGGGCCCAAAAAAATGAGCCCAAAGCCCGCCCTTATAGCCACCGGGTCGTGCCTGGGCCAATACCAGGCCTAGGGATGGACTCGGGCCGGGCCAACCGGACCGGCCCGCTACTGTGCGGGCCCGGACCGGCCCGATCAACCGGTTCGGTTCCGGTTCGGGCCTCCAGGCCCGGTGGTATACCGGTCCGGGCCCGGGCCTCCAGTTTAGTGAACCGGCCCGGCCGGGCCAGGCCCGGTTCGGGCCGGAATTTAATTTTTTTTTTTTTTTTGAAATTTTTTTAAGTTTTGGGTTGGATTAGGTATTTTGGGCCATTTGAGGTGGTTTGGGGTGGTTTGGGGTGGAGGGGGAGGGGTAGGGGGTTAAATAAGAGAAGAAGAAGAAAAAAAAAAAACATTCCGGGTGGCCCGGCCCGGCCCGGCCCGGCCCGGTTCTGGCCCGGAACCGGAACCGGAACCGCCCACCACCGGTTCGGGCTCGGGCCTCCTTTTTCTGAACCGAGGCCCGGCCGGGCCCAGGCCCGAACCGGGCCCGAACCGGAACCGGTCCACCCCTAACCAGGCCTGAAAAAATAGCGGGACGAGTCAGGCCTGCACAGTGCCGGGCCAAACCATCACAGGTCAGGCTTACCCATGCTGGTCCATCCCTAGCTCATAGTTTCCAAAACAAAACCCAGTAATACATAGTCTCGATCATTCCGCGTGTGTTTTAAAGGACCGGTTTTATTCAAGGCAGCATTCCAGTAACGATCCAGTCGAATATAGCCTAGAAGTCAATGACTACAGACTTACAATGGTTATTGGCTACATTCCTTTGATTGACCAAGTTATCTTCCAAACAATGTTTTGGGACTTGGCACTTGGTGGCACAGTGCATTATATATTATCATCATATAAATTAATTTTTCCCTACAGGTTTTTTAAACCAAGGGTTTTAACAAACCAAACTCATGCCGTAGAACGTGCCTAATTTTAGGATAGTAGGAACTGATTTTCTAATATGAACCACGGAATACATATAAGCTAGTGTTGACGGGAAACGAGGCATGCATCAAACCATATACTTTAATAAATGTCGAAAAAACAATGGGCAACCAACCATTGTAAGAAAATGCACGGATCAAAATGATACACAGGAATGAAAAATAAACATGGCTCAATATTCTTACTTATTCCAAAACATGTTCTGTCAAAACCATAGAACCTGAAACTTATGAAATGCTACATTTGGAAAATGAAAGCATATGGGTCTGGTACTGAAGAGCCAAAAGCGTTCTCTTAGTTGGAAGCAGAATCGATGTGACGGATCAAATCAATCACACGGGAACTGCAAAGAGAAAAAAACTTGAGTCACAATTCATATGCAAAAGGCATGTCTGGCTGCGTACAGTAACAGTATGCTCAAGTTATTTACCTGTAACCCCATTCGTTGTCATACCACGAAACAAGTTTGTGGAAATTCTTGTTCAAAGAAATGCCAGCCTTTGCATCGAAGATGCTTGACCTGCAATAATACCACACAAATTTCCTCTAATGATAAGAATTTCACCAAAAAACAATTATTTGGGGATCAAACAAAATGAACCAACCAATGATTTACCTGTTATCACCAACAAAGTCCATGGACACCAAATCATCTTCAGTGTAACCCAAAATGCCTTTCAAAGGTCCATCCGCTGCTTGCCTATATGGATAAGAAAATTAAAAAATGCTGAGGGAAATAAAGCATTGGTTCGAACTTTGAACCCAATAAACTTACTATTGAATATTTGTTCACATTCATCTTTATTTACTCATTCTTATTATATAAATAGTATAAAATCGTATATGAAACCAAAGTAAAACTAAACATAGATACAAAAAATCATGCTATAATGTACGAGTATTAAGGAACATACTTGATAGCCTCCTTGATTTCTTCATATGTGGCTTCTTTCTCAGTTCTCACGGTGAGATCAACCACTGAAACATCCACAGTTGGGACTCTGAAGGCCATTCCAGTCAATTTTCCATTGAGGGCTGGTAGTACTTTCCCAACAGCCTACACAACACAACGTGTATGCAGATTATATAAACAAATATTGATCAAAAGTCAGTGTAAACTGAAAACAAAGTGGGAGTTCACAAACCAACTATACAGAGATACATTATTATAAATAATGTCACCTTAGCTGCTCCAGTACTGCTAGGAATGATGTTGAATGAAGCAGCTCTCCCACCTCTCCAGTCCTTCATGGATGGACCATCAACAGTCTTCTGGGTGGCTGGAAACAAATGAAGCAATAACATCAATACCGAGATAAGTAAACATGATACCAAAAGGATGTAGAAGTACTACAACTAACCAGTGATGGAGTGGACAGTAGTCATGAGGCCCTCAACGATGCCAAACTTATCATTAATGACCTACAGAATGCAATTAATTAAATTATATACAGGCTGCATTTGCCACAATCCACAAAAAGGAAAAATCGGGCCATTCCTGTACCTTAGCCAAGGGAGCAAGACAGTTGGTAGTGCAACTGGCATTGGAAACAATTTGAATATCTGGCTTGTATTCTTTCTCATTCACCCCCATCACAAACATTGGGGCATCTTTGCTGGGAGCAGATATCACAACCTTCTTAGCACCACCCTGATCAAACATTGGAGCATATAACATTTAGGCTTTAAAGGTATTAAACGTGCCACCAAATGGAACAAATAATACATTGTGGGAAAATCTTATTATTCAAACTTATTTACACATCTAAAAAGGCATAGCTTTGTTTTAAAGATCCAATTCAAAATAAAGGTTCTTTACAACTACCAATTGGGATGGAGTTCTCAAAATGAAGTGCATTATAAGTTAGAATCCGTGAGATGATCATCAACCAGATGTAAGGTATCACAAAATGATGTTAAATTACCCTAGTACAAAAGAAAAAATCTAATAACGGAGATAAATACTGAACCTTCAAATGTGCAGCAGCTTTGTCCTTGTCAGTGAAGACTCCAGTTGACTCCACGACGTAATCAGCACCAGCTGCAGCCCATGGGATCTCTTCTGGGTTTCTGAAAAAGAAGTAGGTGACCTTGTCACAAAATTCAACATAACAATTCTTCAAATCTAAACACTGAAAATCCCAGATCTGGAAAAACAAACTGGATACCTGAAGCCAAAGACCTTAACTTCTTGTTTACCGAAAAGAAGTGATTTTTCGTCCTTGATCGTCAATTCATGGTGCTTCCATTGACCATGTACGGTATCATACTTGAACATGTATGTCTATAAGAACCAAAATTTCATTATCTTTTCATATTCCACAGAATCCTCAAATCTGGAATAAAAATACAGATCTGCATCATAGACCAGCCAAACAAAAACAAAAATTACCATGTAGTCGGTGGTGATGAACGGATCATTGACAGCAACAAGCTCAATATCATTACTCTGAAGAGCCACCCTTGCGACCAATCTTCCGATCCTTCCGAATCCTGAAGCAAGATCAAACAACTTAACATCATTTCCGCTTCTATTCGTTTCAAATCCATGCCCAAAGAAACAGAGAACAAAAACGATTCAATGAACGAACATAGATGCGTACCGTTAATTCCGATCTTGATCTTTGCCATGGTAGAGGTTAAGGCGATCTAGAGAGATTTCAGAGACGTGATAGGGTTGAGGCTTGGATTAGGTGAAGATTATCAGAAGCGAGAGGATGTGAGAAGAGGAGATTCGTGGCTGTATATTAACGAAGTTCGGGGGGTAGGTCACGTGACTGGTGACCGTGCTTTTCCATGTTTTGTATCGCCTTTCCTTAGATTTCGGCTCACCGGTTCCCAATCGAATTTTCCAGAAGAGAGAAAAAATATCGAGGAATATTGGTTTGGGAAGTAAAAAATGTTGGCAAATAAATAAATAAATAATTAATGACATTACCTATGTTTAAGGAAATGAACAGAATAAATTAAAATTGAAGAATAAGTTTATTGTTTGATTTAAGTTATTTTTGGAAGAACAAATTGAAATTCATATAAAGTCGGATAAGAGTTGTTAAAATTCATATATTGACTCCATGAAATAGCTAGGTTGTTCACACAATTTAATTATTTAAACAATGACTGAATGATGTAAAATTGTTACCAAAACAAATGCTTTAATAGAAACGAAATAATTTTGAATAACAGAGGAAATATTTGATAGGAAATACCTATTTTGAAATGCTACAATTAGAAACGTTTCAAAACAGCTAATCAAATTTGATGTTAATTTATTTCAATTCTTCATCTAAACTAATCTGCATGTCAACTATAGCTCAAAATTTTCTTCCAAAAAAAAAAACTATAGCTCAAATGAGTTGAGATGGTCATATACGTACAACCTTACATATTACGAAGTACAGAGTATTATTTTGAGATAAGATGAAAGCTTATAAAAATTAAATGTCAACTATAAGAAGCAAGTTTGTTTGGCTTCATATCTCATAAAACTAATGACAGATGTAAAACTATTATACAAGTTATTGATGGAGTATATGATACAGGACCCCCTGGCCCACATACTCATGCAATCCAGACATTCAGTGGAAGCCCTCGGCAGCACCTCGGCCATGATGTCCTCAGTACCCCTCGGCTATGATGCCCTCGGCACCCCTCGGCTATGATGCCCTCGGTACCCCTCATTTATGATTCCCTCGGCACCCCTCAGCTATGATGTCCTCGGCACCCCTTGGCTATGATGTTCTCGGTACCCCTCGGCTATGATGTCCTCGGTACTCCTCGGCTATGATGCCCTCGGCCATACATGAAGCCTTCGGTCATACATGAAGCCTTCCGCCATACATGAAGCCTTCCGCCATACATGAAGCCTTCGGCCATACATGAAGCCTTCGGCCATACATGAAGCCTTCGGCCATATGATCCAGGCCGAAGGGTCTACGCTCTACGAAGCTTCCTCTGGAGACAAGCAACCACTGCATTCAATGCGGCGTCACATCCACCCACCGCATTTAATGCGGTGCACATGCGAGTGTCGGTGCCACCCCGATTGAGGTGACCCCTCGACCGTCAGATTGTTGACACGTGTACTCTCATCGCACTTATGGCTGCTATAAATAGCAGCCCTTATTCCTCTTGTAAAGGATCCCAGAACAAGTTCATTTAATATACTTAGCTCTCTCTCTTACTTGCTTGCTCTGACTTCTCTCTAGGTTATTCCCCGCAATAACTCCTCAGATAAGCTACCCCCGGGTACACTGTCCATCATTTGGTGCTCTCGTTGAGAGTTTGAACAGAATCAAGTGAGAAACCCTCCCCGCTTAACCAAAAACTCTACCAAAATCACAAAAAATTCTTCCCAATCACAAAATTCGACCAAGAAACTGTTCTGGAAATATAAAAAAAAATAAAGCGACGAACAAGATCTGAAAGTTTGGGATTTCCCAGGCATGAGCCGGAGATGTCTTCGCCAGAAAGGTCATCGCCCTACCTGGCGCTGTACGCTGATAGTGGAAGCTTGTCACCTGCTGAAACTCACCAGCCTTTCCCAGGTCTGACCTGAAGCTACCCCACGCCGTCCACTGCAGCTTGCAGCACTAGGTACGAGCTCCTCCGTCACGACCTTGTCAGCATCGCTCCGAGCCGCTGCGCCACTGCACTGCTCTCCATCACGGCACGACTAACGGAGCCTGGACTCCGGTCACCATCTCCATAGTCATCGTTTTCAGCTTCTGAAGCTGCAACTTCAGGTATCCGCCATTGATGGCCGCTGGGAAACTCTGCTCTCGAACCATAAGCAGACGTGGAGGGAGCATGGTCGTTTCTGCTGAGAACCGGAACTGCCACGATTGACGCAGGCACGCAGCTCAAGCGTCCGCCGGTCAAAGACTCCCCAAGACGCCAAGACGAGCTCCGCCTCTCCTAACACCCTGTCGTCTGTCACCGGGGTGTGCCGGATTCGCTCGCCATATCCAATAGAAAAACCTGGTAAACCTCTGGACGAAATGCTCTGAGCTGACGACGATATCCCCTCCCTTTCCGGCGGCGTCGAGGAAATAGCTGCTTCCGCTTTAATCCAGACCCAATGCCAGCTGCAGGAGATGAAGGGCCAGGCTTCTCTAAGGCTTGCTAGCGAGACTTCTTCAATTAGTATGGCCGTATGGGTCCATGGGAACAAGACTGCAGAGCTATCGCCATCTCCTCATGGGACAATTCCAGCTAATCCAGCTAGCGTGACAGAACTCTGGGGCATCTCCTCTGGTTTATCTTCTCAACACTTGGGGCGGACAGAACTCATGGGAAAAAGCTGGGTCAAAATTGGTCAATAAGTAAAAATGACATTTTTTATACGGACCAAGACTACATCAAGCCCAAGATTGATTCTCACCAATAATAATGGGCCGGACCATTTTTGGGCAAGTTCTTTCAAAGGGCTGGATTTCAACCCATCAAATATTTTAGCCCACTTTAAAAAGATAAGTACACTTTAATTTTAACATTATTTATATTTAATTAAATCATTTTTTTGTCGGGTGAATGTCACACTATCACGCACTTATGATCAAAAGTCTAGTAGAGTGTGGCTTGAGACCCATCACTAGGATTTAAAGCCCTGACTCTCAGGCACAAAGCCCTGACTCTCAGGCACGAAGACCGGTCTTAGTCATTCCTCGAGTGGCGACAGGTGCTTACGAATGGCTCACACATCCATTCTACTAAGTATTTTATCATTACATTGACAATTCACATCTCCACTTGTTTCAAGTGACGAACTCCCGATCGGGAACATAAATCCCAAGAAAGAATTTATATGTATGTTAAATATGTAGGTACAGAGATGACTTTACTCATTTTCACCTCGTCTCCACTCACCTCAAAGAGTGGGGACTGGGGGACTGACGGGTCAGAATTTCTAGATGAGCAGAAAATATCACGCATGAGCAGGAACGAGAGCTGAGTCAGTTGAAGATGAGTTGAGCTAGATTGATTATGCCGGAGGAGACTTACCTTCCTTGTTTTATGTTGGGGGCGCTAGGTGTACTCTTTTTCCATTTATTAGGATTTTTTCCCACTGGGTTTTTTCCTAGTAAAGGTTTTTAACGAGACCCCTCCCCATCATGGACAAGGGTGGTGGTCCCCCGACCGAAGAGGAAGAAACCAAAGACAGAAGAACGTTGCAGCTACAGTTTGGACTACTCCCTTTCACCTCGAGAACTCTTGGCTCAGGGAGTGGGGGACTCCTGATGGAGTATATGGACTCCGACCCCCCGGTCTACCGACTATTGGGCCTGGACAACGGCCCACACACGTTTAGCATATTCATATTATTGTACATTATTATTCAGATGTTCTAGATTAGTTTTTTATACTATTAGTCCATTTATGTAACCGGGTCTGTCAGGCCCATATTAGAGGACCAGACCCGGATTTTCCCTATATATACTCCCTTATGTAAGGCTTGTAAAGATAACTCAAGAACTCATAGTTCAGACACAATACACATTTTCTTCTTCTTCTCCATTACTCTTCTTGATTATTGTTCAATCTATCCTTAGCTATAGGATATGGGTATCAATTATCCAACAATGGTGCTCTCGTTGAGCATCAACGAGATCATTGGTCACAACGTGATCATCTGTCTCAAGACCGGCCTCATCCCCTCATGCACTTCATGGATGAGGACCGTTGCATGGATTTCAGGACCGGCCCCTCAGTGCTGACATCATTGCATCACGGCAGACCCCTCGGTCTCGACGTGATCATTTATATGATGACACGGCATACCCATTGGTCTCAACGTGATCATCTGTCTCAAGACCGGTCTCATCCCCTCACTTCATGGATGAGGACCGTTGCATGGATTTCAGGACCGTTCCCTTAGTGCCGACGTCTTTGCATCACGGCAGACCCCTCAGTCTCAACGTGATCATTCATATGATGACACGGCGGACCCCTTGGTCTCAACGTGATCATCTGTCTCAAGACCGGTATCATCCTCCCACTTCATGAATGAGGACCGTTGTGTGGATTTCCGGACCGGCGCCCTCATGACCATCCCCTGGCCCTTATGACAGGGAGTTGGCCCTCATCGTGTGGTCTCTATGCCAGCGCGTGGCCCTCACATCAGCGCCCTCATGACCAGCGCGTGGCCCTCACGCCAGTGCCCTTATTTTCAGCGTCTGGACTTCATACCAGTGCCTTCATGCTTAGTGTGTGGCCTTCATGCTCAAGCATGCTTTTAGCATCGTGCCCTCATGTGATTGGGGTTCCCATCCCTCCCTGGATGGTGACCATCGCCTTCATCATTTCAGGTCAGCCGTCATGCTGAAGTCAACATCTCATGGATGCCTTTAGCGCCACGCCTTCATGCCTTCATCTTGCGATTGGGCTCCCATCTCATGGCGACCGCCGCCCTCATGCTTCGTGCGACCATCGCCCCCATCATCATTCTAGTCAGGCCCCTGGCGCCATGCCCTCATTCTCAGATCGGCATCTGGTGTACTCTTTTTCCCTCACTAGAATTGTTTCCCGCTGGGTTTTCCCGTAGTGAGGTTTTTTAACGAGGCATCTCCCGCTGGGTCAAGGCACTCAGCATCATCCACACTATCACATTATGAGGCCTAGAAACTACGGAACTCAGCACGGCAACAACTCCTCCAGCCCGAAGCACCTTCGGCCAGCATGAGTGGGGGACTGGGGGACTACCCCTCAGGCTTTCCTCCATGAAACAGAACATGAAAAAAAATGGAAACTTCAAAAAAATCAGAATATTCAAGTACTCCTCTTTGCCTCGACTACCACTCAACAAAAGGAGTGGGGGACTTCTGATGGAGTATATGATCCAAGACCCCCTCAACAAAATGGCCCACATACTCATGCAATCCAGACATTTAGTGGAAGCCCTTGACAGCACCTCGGCCATGATGTCCTCAGTACCCCTCGGCTATGATGCCCTCGGCACCCCTCGGCTATGATGTCCTCGGCACCCCTTGGCTATGATGTCCTCGGTACCCCTCGGCTATGATGTCCTCGGTACCCCTCGGCTATGATGCCCTCGGCCATACATGAAGCCTTCGGCCATACATGAAGCCTTCGGCCATACATGAAGCCTTCGACTACATGAAGCCTTCGGCCATACATGAAGCCTTCGGCCATATGATCCAGGCCGAAGGGTCTACGCTCTACGAAGCTTCCTCTGGAGACAAGTATCCACCACATTCAATGTGGCGTCACATCCACCCACCGCATTTAATGCGGTGCACATGCGAGTGTCGGTGCCACCCCGATTGAGGTGACCTCTTGGCCGTCAGATTGTTGACACGTGTACTCTCATCGCACTTATGGCTGCTATAAATAGCAGCCCTTATTCCTCTTGTAAAGGATCCTAGAACAAGTTCATTTAATATACTTGACTCTCTCTCTCTCTCTCTTACTTGCTTGCTCTGACTTCTCTCTAGGTTATTCCCCGCAATAACCCTTCGGATAAGTTACCCCCCGAGTACACTGTCTATCAGTTATAAATAGTTAGATGGTATGGTTGATATAAGCGTATTCTAAATTCACATGGTAATTGAAACACTACAATCTCAAATCCAATGTGAATTCAGTTTAATTTGATTTTGTATTCATACAAAACTACATATGAAGTACTTATTTAGTTAGACTTAGGGCCCGTTTGGATAACGGCGGGTGCATCAAACCATTGTTTTTTTAACTTAAAAACGCTGCTTGTAGCAGCTGGTTGATGCGGATTTGCCGATAAACAAACAACACCTTAATTTGAATTCCAAATAAGGTGAAACGAGCTTAAGAATGTTTTGGTAGAAAATAGGTATGCTAAGTTGTGAGTCAATCTCTCATACGATGTCTCAAAGGTTTAAAAATTGCACATATCCTCCGAAAATGGGTTTGATTAGGTTATAACTTGTGTTGCTCTTAGAATATAAGAAAGTGGGGAACAAGCTATAGAGGTATAATGAGTCATGCTTTGCATTTTGAATTGTTTTTAGTGATTGTAATAATTAATGCACAGCCACAAAACGAGTCCTATCTTTAATTATGGGTTAATTGAATTTCCTTATTTTGAATTATTTTTTGTCTCATTTCCGCACTTTTAATGTAAAAAAAGTACCTCATTCTGTCATCGATTTATATTCAAAAAATCTTTATCATTGATGGACCATGGTCATTAAAGTTTAAACGTTTTTGAAAAAATAGCTCCAATATTACTCCTAGAGTTATCACGGACAAGAATATGACATATTTTCAATTAGACTAAAAAGTGGCTAAGTAGTTACTCCCTCCGTCCCCGAAAGAAGTCATCACTTTCCTTATTTGGATGTCCCTAATTTAAGTTCTCATTTCTTTAAATGAAAAGTTATCTACATCAAACAGTGCAAAACAATGTCAAACAATGTCAAAACAGTAAAATTTACCCCCTTGTAAGTTTACTTTCATAAAAGTGTGTGAAATTCAAATGAGGAACTTTTTTCGGGGAGGGAGAAAGTATTTAACTATTCTAATAAATAACCTAAACTTCCGTAACGTAATGCTTCTTCGGGAGTGTTTGCAACTGCTTCTGCTTAAAAAAAAGCACTTTTGGAGATGTAATGAAAAAGTGATTAGTAGTAAAAGTTGATAGTGTTTGAGAAAAAAGTGATTTTGAAAAGTAAAAGTTGATAGTGTTTGGTAAAATAAGTGCTTTTTGTGTAATAGAAAAGGGAAAAGCACTTTTCACACGCAAGCCGAAAAAAAGTAAAAATTGAAAGTGTTTGGTAAATAAATGCTTTTTTAAGTTAAAAGCTGAGAAGTGCTTTTTTTAAGCTATTGCAAACACTCCCTTCATTTAATTTTTCAAGTGACCCCTCTCTCCTACATCCATTAACCGTAACATTTTCTTCTACAAGGGTAGTCAATATTTTCCCTCCATGTAAGAACTGATATTTTCTCTTTCACAACTTCAACAAAAGCTGTCAATGAAAATAACAACATCCATGGGTGTATGTCTGCCATATTTTCTTCTCTATCAACAAACGGGAAGACTTGTTCTCCTCTTTAAATCACCATAGTTTCTGACCACAAAATTCTTTTACGTGTTCTGAGAATTTATTGAGGCTTCTTTATCTTCTTCACTATTTTTTTTTTGTTTTTAGCATATAGATGAAATCAGAAATTATAGTGACAATGCAAGTTTTCAGTTACAAGTGAACAATGTTGGACGAGTCACAGAGGGATAGTAGGGGTTATATTGACAGGGTTTGCTAATATTAGCTACTCTAATATACCGTGACAAGGTTTCACTTAGGATTGAGAATAAGCTAACATTAATTACTGTAATATATAGTGACAAGATTTCAATTACAACCGGAATAAATTAGTATTAGTTACTGTAATATATATAGTGACATGGTTTCAATTACAACCGGAATGAACTTGTATTAGTTACTGTGATATATAGTGACAGGGTTTCAAATACTACCGAAATAAACTAGTACAAAGTATTAATTAGTGTAAATTTGTACTCCGTAATATATAGTGACAGAGTTTCAATTACAACCGGAATAAACTAGTACGAAGTATTAGTTCTTGTAATGTAAAATGACAGGGTTTCAAGTACAATCAGAATTAGTGGCGGGGCTATATAGGTTCAAAGGTGTTCATATGAACACCTAGATTTGAAAAAATTAAGCTAGTATACATGTATAAATTTAATTTAATTATTTATTGCCTTTTCAAATTTTAATTATAGAAAATAAATGAACACCCATAATTAGGAACATAGATCCGCCACTGATCAGAATAAACTAGTATTAATTATTGCAATATATAATGACAGGATTTCTATTACAACCAAATTAAACGAATATTAGTTACTATAGTATATAGTGACAAAGTCTTAGTTACAACTAAAAATAAGCTAATGAAAAGCAGATGGTCTTAAATTTTATGGAGTACATAGCCTAATGACAGTTGCCTTAAATAATGGAGATCAAAGCACCGCCTCTTGCTTTCTACGTACGGCGGATTTAATTGTATGATAAGTGCTTTTAATTGATACCTATATAAAAGGTAATCAACCACTTAAATAGCACACATAGGGAGTGTTTGCAATTGCTTTAACTTTAAAGAAGTGATTTTTTAAAGTGATTTTGGGAAAAGTGATTAATAGTAAAAGTTGGTAGTGTTTGAAGAAAAAGTGATTCTGAAAAGGTGAGAACTCCGGTACCCATTTAAAAAATGGGGTACCGTACCTACCATTCACTTGATTGGTCCACATACGTATATCAATTTTAATTTAGACTTAAATAATTCAACTGCAACATTCTGATTGGCCCATGTGGACAAAAGTACGGTACCTTTTGGGTACCATAGAATCTACCTTCTGAAAAAGTAAAAGTTGGTAGTGTTTGGTAAAAGAAGTACTTTTTGTGTAATAGAAAAAGTGAAAAGCAGTTTAAAGCACAAGCACCCTTCCACCTGCTTCCAGCTTTTAGCTTTTAAGTGATTAATTTAAGCAGAAGCTGTCATTTGAAAACACTCTTTTTAACTTTTTTTAAGCCAAAATCTAAAAAGCACTTTTTTTAATCAAATGCAAACACTACCATAATTAATCACTAATCACTTTTTTGAAAATTTAAGTTATGAGTCAGTTTTTTGTCATTTCATATTATTATATTAGTAATAATCGTAAAAAAGGCCAATTTTTTTCCCTATAAAAATCGAATGTTCACAGAAATTAATACAGTATTTGACAAATAATATACTGACACCATTCATACATGATACATGAAAAATATTGCCACCATTAATAAAAGGACTATCTAATTTAATATTTATAGAAACTATTTTTCCATTTCTGGCGGAGTAAAATATCATCTGGTAAATATTTCCGTATGTTTGGAAAAGAAAGGAACAATTATTTAGGATTTGAAGTGCTATTTGTAGATCTCAGCTTCTTTTTCAAAACACAAAATTATTTTCAACTTACAATTATTCTTTTGCTCTTAAAATAAACTACTCATTTATTTTTGACAAAGTGTTCGTTTTTTCTTTGCAGTTCGTAACTTGGTAATGCATTTATGATTTGGTTGTTGCTTCTTCTCGTGTGTTGGTAAATTCCCTTCCCTTATGGCCTTATGGACAGTGCACACTGATAGTTGGTATCAAAAACACTAGTGGGTATACACAAAGATTTGTTTATTTGGAAAAACATGCCAAAAAGTTGATTTGATTTTGTTCGGTCATTATTGAAATGAAAAAAGGAGATGGTAATAGTGACTACACATGGGCTCGTTTGACATCTTGTTCTAATCTTTCAATAAAAAAATAATGATCAAGATTGTGATTTTCTAAAAATGGTTTTAAATTTTTGTTCACATATCAAATTCGTCATTATTAGTTTGAGTGAAAAAGTACCTTTGGGAGTTGTAAATGATGTTCCCCGAGATAACAAAAAACAACCATGATTAGTGATGGATTCGGGCCGGGTGGCCCGACCCGGAACCGGCCTGGCACGGCACTGTTTGGGCCCAGCCCGGCCCGGTGGCCCGGTCAGGGACCGGTCCGTGTAGGCCCGGCCCGGGGGGTTTACGGTGCGGGCTCGGGTCACCCAAAATACGAACCGGCCCGGCCGGTCTGGGCCCGGTTCCGGGCTTTTTTTTTCCAATTTTATTTTGTTTATTTTGGGTTGGGGCTGGGTGTTTTGGGGGGTGGGGGGTTAAGTAGAAAAGCCTAAAAAAAAGTAGCCCGAGGCCCGGCCCGTACCTGGTGGCAACCTGGCCCGGTTCCGGGCCTCCCCCCATTTCTCAAAAGGCCGACCGGGCCTAGGCCCGGCCCCATCACTAACCATGATATTGAAACTCTTCCCTTCTTGGCTTGTTTGCATCCTTGAGGAAATGACAACAGGACTAAAATATGGTCTTCTTCTGAAGATATAAATAAGAAGTTTTTCCCCTAATTGGATGTTGAGTGTTATATGTGAGCATTTTTTTAAAGTTCAGTCTTGCCTAAATTGATGGAGTGGTATTTTCCAACTAAAAACTGAAATGGAGAAAGACCTTGTTTCAGTCACAGCCACAGGTAAAAATCTCTATAGGCTATAGCCATATACAAGCATGTTTTAAGCCAGCCAAAATGGTAGAAATGGCACCAAGTAAAGCCTTGCCATATGCCCAACAACAACAAGAACAACAAAACAAAGTATGATCCAAATCAATATACAATTTTATTATTAGAAATTGTAGGCTCTGCCTATGCAGTCAGCCGAGGTAAGCCGTAAACACCCGACAGCCACCCAGTCCTAGCTTAGCGTGGTTTTCACAACAAAGGGCGCTCCTCTACTAATCTAGAAACGAAGAAAACAGTACAATGCCCGAGCAAATAAACACTGTACTGAAAGAAACTACTGATGATTAAAACATAATACATTTCCTCGAATAGGACTAACCGATTTAATCTCAAGTATGCATTCACCCCTACATGAAGAAAATTTAACTACTTTTGCTATTCTATTAGGACTAAATGAGTCATACTTGTATTTGCACTTTATATTTAACACTCGTGTTTGTGCACTTTTATTCGTGTTTTACTCATCTGCAACAATTTTTTATATAGTCTCATATCGTTCCGTGTTGGTAGGTTGATTAAGAAACCTTTGTTTCAATCACCCAATTCCCACTGCTACATCTCTAACTAGGCTGTGTTAGATGTGATTAGAGAATATCCTAAGCCGACTCCAGTGAAACAACCATCCCTCTTCTAGCTGCTGTTCATGAGAGTCACTTACATGCCAAGGGTTGTTGTGAGGATAGAAATGGCATGGGGTTTAGAGTGTGACTAATCCAGACATCACAATTGGCCTGCCTTGGTGGATCTCCTCAAGAATTCCCTCACCAAATTAGAAAATGCAGAGGAATCGTCTTCAAGTAGCCGAGCAGGAGAATCATATTCAAGAATTTTTCCTGCATTAAACAAAAACGAAGATAACTCAACCCAGCCAAACCAAAGCATATATTTCCAGTACATTGCACTCAGAAATAGGGCTCAGGAGTTAGACCTGCACAGATCTTACTTCTAACCCTCAGGGCAGAGGGGCTGTTTCCACGAGAACCCCGCGAGAAATTTTTGGGATGTTTGAAAAGGTGATAATAATTTGAAACATTGTGAAGTTATTTAAAATTTTAAAAATTGAAGTACAACATAAGTGCAAAACACGACTTTTGATGGTGAAAGACTGAAAGGTAGTGTGAAAAATGTGGTCAAAAACTGTTTGGGATAAAGGCAATAAAAACAGCTTCAAAAGGACAGGATTCAAATTAGGTGACCGCAAATGAGCGGGGTTTGGATTCTTCTTGGATTTTCCATTTTGTGGACACCAATGTGGGTACAATGGCAGTGTGAATGGCCCCTCAAGTTTAGGGATAAAAAGTGTGTAGTGATTATAATGATGAGGAATTGCGAGTTGTTTGGTCAAAATATTCATTTTTATTAATGGATATGTTTCTTTGCATCCATATATTGCTATTGATAGCATGTTTGCATCAGTTACCTTCATCAAGTACAAGGACAAGGTCATTGTCAATGACGGTGGGAATCCGATGTGCGACAGTTATGACTGTGCAACCGCTAGTTTCTTCTCGTATTGTTTTTTGAATAACATTGTCAGTAGCTGTATCTACTGAAGCAGTAGCTTCATCAAGCACCAAAATCCTCTTCCTCTGGAGTAAGGCCCTTGCCAAACAAACAAGCTGCCTTTGCCCTATACTCCAGTTTTCCCCATCTTCAGCAACTGTGGAATTCTCCAAACTTTCAGAAAACTATCACTTCATTTAAATTGGATCTACATTACGACTTATCACTCTGTACCTGGTGCATCTAGGTGTCTGTAATCCTGCTTTACTATCCCAGCAAGGTGGCATTTATCCACAACCTACAGCCACATTGAGACACTAAAAGTTGTTGTCATATGTTTTACATTATTATTAGTATACAAGTATGTAAGAATCGGCTTAAATATGTTTCTGGTCCCTGCTAGTATAATGTCTTATTCAGTTGCCTGCAAAAAACATATCTTTGTTTTTCATCCATCTAATTTACCATGTTTTCTTTCTAATCATTCTATAACTAGCATATTCTGTTTAACAACATAACATACATGACTAACATTAATCATTTAATCTCTTTTGTTCTTCCGTGTCACTTTATTCAGTAGTTTATAATAGGAAACATTTAAATTTTATTTCCAAACGACCTATATTAAAAAATGCTGACTTTTTTTTTTGGAAGATTAAAATGCTGACTTTTAAAAGATGCTTAGTCTTAACAGTAAACCCCAATAAGAAAAATCTTAAAAAGGTTTTAAAAGGTCGAAGTGGAAAGTTTAGAGTAGAGTTACGATGGAGACTTTTTTTGTTCTAATTGGAGATTGCTAAAGAGTTACGGAGAGACTGAAAAGAAAATATGAAGTACCGTAATTACATGGATGAAAACAAAACAAAAAATTGCAGAGATCTAAAACAAAAAATGTTATATTTGCAAGGACTGAAAACATATTTAAGGCATTTTCTCACTATTTACAATTTTTACCTCCCAAATGTCATGGTCTGTGTGCTGCTCAAGGGGATCGATATTGGTCCTCACAGTTCCTTGAAACAAAGCTGGATCTTGTGGTATTATACTCATCTGAGACCTCAAATCTTGCAAACCAATGTTTGAAATGTCTATTTCATCAATCATGATCCGTCCTTGTGACGGCTCTACAACCCGGAAGAGGGCTTGAATAAGCGTGGACTTACCGCTTCCAGTTCTTCCAACCACACCGATTTTCTTTCCCTCAGGAAAGATGCAAGTGATTCCTTTTAAAACTAAAGGAAGATCAGGGCTATACTGCACTTGAAGATTTTCAATTTGAATTCTTCCACTCTCTGGCCACTCTGACTTTGGTCTGCTGTTTTCAACAATAAGTGGAGCTTCACTGGGTATATTGGTGAATTGTAATATTCTTTCAACTGAAATCATTTTGTTCTCTACATTGCAAAGGTTCCAAATAAACCAAGCTTGAAGAACATTAAGATTTAATCCATATGTAGCAGCAAGTCCTGCTAAGCCTGCAAACAAACAAAAACGTCCATCTAATACCCTAGAACGTGATATATAATGATCATTGCAACTAAAGCCAGACCAAAAGTTTTAATTATATACACTGCAATCAATTATTTATGCACAATTATTTCTAATACTGAAAGCAGACGGGTTATAAAAAGCTAGTGGTATAGTAGAACTGTAGAAGATAAGGGCATGTGGATACTGTTCCCTGCTGCTATTTTTGATTTGTCATTGTTGCTATTGTCACTAAAAACATAAATTATTAGCTGTTATTGCAGTAGCGTGAAATCATTCGCTTGGTGATTTCATTTAGCAAATAGTTGTAGTACCCAAAAACAATTATATTATGCTCCCACTGTTCTTTATTTGTTACTCCATATGTTTTTAAGGAAGTTTTTAATCCTTTCTCCATTTCCATTTCAATAACTTCCATCTTACTTTTGCATCTTCTCTTTCCAACTTTTTCTTCATTTTGATCTTCCCTTTCCTACTCTACTCTTTCCTACATTTTCATTTTTCACACATTCACTAATCCCAACTACTACACTATCAAAGTTGTGAAAAAACTTCAGCTACAAAAAAGTTAACAAAAGAAGGGGGTATAAGAACCAAGTTTTATGTTGTCTACTTGTCCATAATGTCTATATAATCATTGAACCAAATAAAATTTAGTTCATCTAGAAAGAACTTACTGGGATCAATGGCTGATCTTGGAAGGTTCACCAAAATGATGAGAAGAACGAAAAAGGCAAGGTTGAAAAGGAAGTTGATCCGCAGGCAAAGCCATTCCATTGTGGCGAAGTTGAAAAATGAAACGCGCGAGTAATCATCAATGAAACTCAAGTTTTTCTGCAAGAAGCGAAATTCCTGAGCAAAGCAACGAATTGTTGCTGCTCCATGGAGTGACTCTGAAAAATGATGGAGAATTGGAGCTTTCTGGATAGAACCCATCCTAGCTAGTTCTCTAGCAGATTTGATGTAATAAGACTGCAATTTTAGAATTGTTGAATCATCATAATCTTTTCCACATGTTTAAAATCATACAATAAGTGCACTGATAGCATTTTATAATTGCAATATGACATATATTTACCTGATACCACATGGAGATGGGAAGTATGACTAGGAAGATGATAAAGACCTGCCACGCAGCTTGGCACATGAGTATAATGATGCTGAGTAGTTGTATAAGAGCAAACACCAGACCTGCCAATCTATAAGGTATATCCGTATCCAGAGTGCTTTGATCTGTGGAGGCCTGATATAAATAAGTTTAAACAATAGAAGTTACAAAAATTCTATCTGAGGTTAATATTTTTGTTACTTCTCTGTAAGTTAGTACAAAAAATACTACTAACACGGTTGAGAATTCTGCTCGATGGTGTAGAGTCAAAAAATGACATAGGTGCACGGAAAACTGATTCAGTCATTCGGGTAAAAAACTGCTGAGAAGTCTCAATTGCAATAGTTGAAAGCAAAAATGCCCTGCCCAAGATAAAGATAGTGCTTCCGCCTGACAGCAAGACAAACATCCCAATCAGTTGCTCTCTGGAAACTCTTCCTTTTTCAGTACCCCATGCCATCCAGTAATTACTTGCCATTTGCAACCCCTGGAAAAGAATATGACATAAAAGAACAGGGGGGACCAGAGACCCTTTATATGCAGAGGTCACAAAACTAGAGTATACACTCCATTTAACTCGGCCTGATTCAGTCTCTTCCTGCTGAGAGTTTTCCAACTGTTTATCATTGAATGTAAGTTCTTCACATTCTTCTATCATTTCAATCATCAAGTTGTTTGGATTTTGACACTTGTTTATGCAGTAGTTTTTGGAAGGGCTGACTTGATTTAGTGATTTTTGGTGTGCAGCCATGTGTCTCACAAGCTCACCATTCAAGTCTCCTATCAGATTTTCATACTTCCCTGACTGAACTATTGTACCATCTTTTATTACCTAGCACAATAAAATAACAAAAGCAATTAGATTAAAGCTATCTGTGATAAATGCATGCATTTATAAGGGAAAATTATTGTTACCCACTTGAGGTTAAGTCATAATTGCTAGTCCAACAGTGTGAATTCAAAAGTGAATTAGTTTACGAGTTTTGATTAATCTTGGAACTTGCACTTCGATATTTATTTCATCTTGACTTTATAACCGCCAAATCAAACGAAAGTTGTCAAAAATATCTTCTCTTAAAACTTTACAGGTAAAAACATTTGTCCTTCATCATTATATATTTATATTCCACTGTGCTGCTAGATATTCCCCCCTCTTCAATTCGTGGAAGAAATAACTTCAACTGTGGCAGATGAGGGAGAACACTGAGAAGCATTCAACGCTTATAATGATAAAAAGGTTTTTACTCTTTTAAGAGAGAATATTTTAAGTTGAGTGTAGCCAAATGAGATAAACTATTACATAAGTCGGAACTTGTGAGATAACCAAAGCTCAAGGAGTTACCAATTAGTATTATGCCCTAACCTCAAGGAGTTAAATCATTCAAAGGTTGGCTAGTAATTATGCCCTAACCTCAAGGGGAACAATAATTTTCCTGGTAAATTATAGATTATGTAGTAAATATTGCTTTATGGAAACTTACCAAGACAAGATCTGAGGCATCTAAAAATTCTAACTGGTGTGTGGCATAAATAACAGTTTTGCCATGCAGAGTCTCCATCAGACATTTCTGAGAAATGATTCTCTGTTAGTTGCTGTAATTCAAGAGGTTAGATTAAAAAAACTGAATTTTTGAAGAAAAAAAGTATAGCATACTACTCGCCTTGAAGATATGAGCACCAGTTTTGGCATCAACGGCACTGAAAGGATCATCTAGGAGATATATGTCTGAGTCACTGTAAACTGCCCTGGCCAATTGAATCCTTTGTTTTTGCCCCCCACTTAGGTTTATTCCTCTTTCTCCCACCATAGTAAGATCTCCATCAACCAACATTTCAATATCACGTTTTAAAGCACATCGTTCCAGAACATCATGATATCGGCCTGCATCCATTTCCTTCCCAAACAACACATTCTCTCTAACAGTCCCTGTCTGAATCCATGCACTTTGTGGCACTAGTGCTTTTGAGCCATTAGTCTTGACACTTCTCCCAAAAACCTTTGGGATCTCACCCATAATGCTGCTGAGAAAGCTTGACTTGCCTGAACCAACAGAACCACAGATTGCAACTTTGCATCCCTTCCTGATTTTTATTTTCTCAGTTATCTTAATTGTGGGTTTTCTCATGTAGTCGCTTCCCCAAGAATACTCTCCAGGCTCAATCTCAACTGCCACATCAGCAGTTGTGTCATTGGGAGCAAGATATCCTGTCAAACTCTTCTGGCTTTCCTCTATGATAAAACTTTGCATCCGGTCAACTGAAACCTTTGTCTGAGCAATCACAGATATCAGCTCAGGGAGGTTGTATATGGGCTCTTGCAGGATACGAAAAGTCGCTAAAGCAGAGAGGACAGTTCCTGCACTTAGAGGTGTTTTGAGCACAACGCAAACACCAAAAGTCACAACGGACACTAAAGTTGGTGAAGCCCAGAAGAGAAAAACCACAGCAGAACAGGTATATAGGTATCTCCTTAAGACACTCCTCTCTGTTGCTCTTAGTTGAAGCAACTTCTTCATGAATGATGATTCCCATGAATGCAGTTTCAAGACTTTGATGTTTTTTAACGTTTCAGAAGTGGCTTTGACTCTAAAGTCTCGAGCTTCCATAATCTTCGAGTGCAGCTGTTCTTGCATACTGGCAAGTGGGGTGTTGCTCACCATTACAATAATTGTGGTGAAAAGTGCAGCGATTGAGGGAAGAACACCCAAGTTCAAGCCCAAGATTATCAATGCAAAAATGACCTGAACAGGGAGCAACCAGATTCCATGAATGTGCCAGAAGAAGTCCCCTATCCTCTCAACATCTACATTAAGGAAATTGATGACTTGTCCATTTCTTGTGACATCATGCTTGACCAGTAGAGACTTTTTGTATGTCAATGCCATAAGAGCAGCTCTAATTCTAATGCCTATTCGATGAGCACCAAAATACCACTGTCTTTGGGACAATGATTCTATGGTTTTTGCAAAGAGGAATACAAATGCGAGAAGTAATCCATGACGAAGATAGTTTAAATCATCATGTTTTTCTGATAAGAACTTTACAAAGCTCGTGATTAGCAAGAGACATGTATATGATGCAATTGTGTTAACACCTACAATGTCAAAAGACAAAAGCGATTATTTTTACAAAACCCAAGTCTTAAAACTGGAAAACAATGAAGGAAAAAAATTGTTTTTGGGTAGAGAATGTTATAGGGAAAGGACTTGATTGGACATAAATGGAGGTATTGAATCTTCTTAAGAGCATTTCTGTCAAGTATTTACATTCTCTAAGGGCCCATTTTTGGAAGGAGACATATAGTAGATGATTTCTTGTTAAGCAATAAATCTATTTTTAACATTTATTCGAATTCATTTCAAATCGTTGATATTTTTCTTAAAAATACTAGCAATCGAACCATATGTGACATTTCAAAAATATTACTTCTATGAAGAGTGTACCTGCAAAAAAGGCATTTGCAGTGAGAGGCCACCAAACAGCATGGATTATTGCACTGGGAAGTGAAGGAGTTATCTGCACCCGAAGGGCTTCTTCCAACAAAGATGAAGCATGCTCAGCCGTATCAAATTCAGGAATGGAAGGTATGTGTTTTAGTCTCAGTCTTTCATGACGCCCCTTATTAAACAGTGGATTAAGCCACATGAACATAGCACAGCTCCAAATCCCAGCACTACAAAAGGGGTCATGGCATTCTTTTGGAAGAAACGGCTGTTGTGCCTCATTCTGTTCTCTTGTGGTACAAAACTTGGGAAGCATGTGAAAACACAATCCAATTGACAGTGGCAGAGTGACCAAATCAACAATGTTGGTCTTCGGGATTACGAATGGAACCTTAATGTAACAGTAAAGGGTGGCAAGATGAAGAATGGCCAAAAGTAAATAACATACTGCCGAAAAGACCCACCAGAGAACAAGTATCAAAGGCCACCTGTTATCTTCCGATTTTCGGTTTAATGAATACAGAGATACTAAACTAGCTGCAGTCCAAGTTAAGGCTGATAAAACATAATCATCAATGGAATAGTGTCTAAATCTCCAGATGACATGGAGATAAAATCCCAGATAAGATATTGCGATGATAAAGTTCAGTGAGACTACAATCTTCTTTAAAATCATGGTTTTTCCTTTATGTCTGGAAGCAATATCATCAACAACAGTACCGCCTTGTCTCTTTCTCTTCAAAACATCCCTCAACCACCATAGCAATAGCAGCATAAAAAATGCTGCTTTGATTAGCTTCGAAATGATGTCCATCACTCTTGAGATGCCAATAAACTTATCCAACTTGAAAGTCCTCAACCCCTAACCTAAAAAACCCATAAATGTAAAACCAGGAAAGAGAAAATAATAGATGTAAAAAAAAAAAAACAAAGAATGTACAACACCAAGACAGACCACCTACAGAGCATAAAACCAAACCATGAATCACACATATAAGAAAGCACATGAATGAAGAATTAAAGATGAATCAGAAATATGGTATGGGATTCCTGGAAAAGTTTAAACTGTAGAAATAAAATCACCCCATTGTACTGTGAGATTCTCTTAAATAGGAGATATAATCAATTTCCATAAGGGATATACCATATTAAATGTCCGTTTCAACTGGGAACAGAGGAATCCATGGAAGGTAAAATGTCGACATGCATGTATCCACGGGAAGACCAAGTATAATTATTTTCTAAGAAAAATGCAGTTTTGGCCAATGTTATATAGGATGTGAACTTCCAATACCCACCTTCACTTCAGGCCCTTTAAAAAGCTCGAGACTGGGAGGAAGTCAGCAATGGCGATTTAATGAGCAAGAAACTACGAAATGGTTATAACAGTTCGCATTGCTGTTTTAGCCATCCCAGTATGCCCCATAGGCCTCGGCAGTCCATACAAAATGGCAACTTTTGAGTATATAAAAAACCAAGCCTGGCAAAAGGTGGGGGTGGGTGGGGCACCTACAGTTTGCTTTACAGTATACGGAGTACTTTATAGTGAAATCACATGCTGGCTAAATATTCTGGGGATTCATTCAAACTTTGTACTTTGGATTAGAGCTCTCAAATGAGTGAAGGCAAATCAATGGAGCTTTTCGTTTTATACCCAAAAACTTTATCCTCCCAGCCTTCCACGAACTCCAGCACCGCCTCAATTGCTGAACATATAAAGGTAAATCAAACGGATAGAATAAAATTAATGGGGGTGGTGCATGAAAGAACCTTCCTGAAATTAGTGAAAATGTTGTTAAAAGAGTACGGAGGATAAAGTAAAAAATTGATTGATATCAAGACTAGAACAGTATCAAGTAAAAGATTATGAACTTGTTTGGTAAAATGGTAACCCTGTTTTTCGGAATATTAAGTTTATCACCAATTTTTTTTAATAAACACATAACTTTTGATTTGTATTGAATTGTGTAATAATAGTAATAATGATAATAAATAAGGCTGGAGTTACTTTTCTGGTTGTATTGGTTGAAGTTACTGAAATGACCATTTTAACTATTTTTCCATATAATTTTTCTTTATTTTATTAATAAAATATGTTTTAATTTTTTCTTCATAAATCAGCAGAATCAGCCAATACAGTCAATTCAGCCAGAACTTCATAAATTTCAGCAGAATTATCAGCCGATTCAGCCAGTTTCAATGTTACCAAACGGGCTCTACGTTTTTTCAAATAAAACATTATGTTTTTGAAAATAAGGATGGCGTACTATTCATGAGAACCTCCATCACGGCACCGGAGAAATAACTGGAAAGATATAAATTAAACTTTAATCACAAATTGAAACATAGTGAGTGAGTCTCCGCTCAAGTACTTACAAATATCATATCCATTTTCATAATTTCATATGATAATCAGTTATGTTTGACGCATTGTCATTTGTAAGGGCATCCCCATTGGTAGGATTATTAAGAGATTAAATAAGTTACATGGCAGATTTTTTATAGAAGCATCATTGAGAGACATAAATTATTTAATGAGATTATTTGCTACAATAATCTGGGATCAAAATATGAAACCAGATTAATTAAATTGTACTCCGTATATGTAATAGAAGTTAATGCAGGACCAAAAAAATCGGATTATTTGAAGATGATGGTTGGGAGACATAAACAAATATTGAGATTATTTAAAAATTAATTATATAACAATATTTAAAATGTAAGAATCATAGAAAAAATTGATTATTAGAGATCGTGAATGGAGATGCTCTACCACTCTCTATTTACAATTTGAGCTACATTCACGGACATGTTTTTGAAATACTCCCTCCGTCCCTGAAACAAGTTCACCCTTTCCTTTTTGGGTAGTCCCTGAATCAAGTTCACCTTTCCATATTTGGCAAATTATCTATATCAAAACAGTGTCAAACAGTGTCAAACAGTGCCAAACAGTGTCCAAACAGTAAAACTTACCCCTAGTAAATTTCTTTCCTTAATATGTGTGAAAAGCAATGGTGAACTTCTTTCGGGGACGGAGGGAGTAATATTCATGAAAAGTACAATACCCACATTTTGAGAGTTCACTTTACTGTTGTTTTTATTTTGAAAATTTTCATATTACAGGATGTACTACGTATTACTATAATGTTTTTAGTCTAAATTAATTTTAAATAAGATTGTCCTTTATGCATTTTTGATATAGAATAATTGAAATATACATTACCTCTGATCTTGCTATTTAAAAGACAAATTTATTATTACCTTTTATTTTTTACTAATAAACATATGTTTATTTAATTTTAAATTTATTTTCCTTCTAATCATTACCGAACGGCCACATCTTAATTTTACATTTATTTTCCTACTAATCATTACCGATTGAATTATCATGTCTTAAAAATGAAATAAAATCACTCCAAAAAAGTGTCAAGGCACGGAGCTTGTTCTGAAGGATGTCGAGCTCTACTATTTTTTTCACAGTCCAAAAGAAGACAAAAAGAAAACTCTGACCAGACGAAGCTGGTCAGGGCACCAAAAGAATTCTCCACACCGAGGGACTGAGGGAGACAAAATAATCCTGAGCGTTAGTGTCCAAAAAAGAACTTTCATAGCACAGAACAAAAATGATTGAGAAAAAGAAAAATCATCCAGGTCTATCATACTCCTATCAAGAATTTTCGAGAGCAGATGTCACATAGAACGTAACAAGTCATGGAATCCGCTACATGCTTGGATGTGTTGTCCATGCTTTCAGCTGCGGCGAACCTAGGGAGAAGAGAGTGACCGTAACGCTGCCACCTTTTTTAATGCCTCAACGAATAAGTTGGAAATTGAGTATTTTTTAGTAATTGGCCGGTCCTAGTAACTTTCAGTCTTATAGGCCATTTGGTAACACTATTTTTCGGCTTATCAGACTTATCAGCCAATTTTTTCACCAAACACGCAATTTTTGCTTTCACGCGCTGAATTGTGTGCGTAGTAAGCAGAAAAAGTAAGGTTGAAGTCACTTTTCTGGCTCTATTGGCTGAAGTTACTGTAGATGATCATTTAAACTATTTTTACATATAATTTTTTCTTTGTTTTATTAATAAAATATATTTTAAAAATAATTTTTTTCTTAAATCAACAAAATTAGCCAATGCAACCGATTTTCATGCTACCAAACAGGCTCTTAGTGTTTCATTCATTACTTTTTTTTAATACACTTCAAAAGTTAAGTTTGTTTTTGAAAACATAAGTTAAGTTCAGCATTTTCACGTTTGAGTTTTGACGGCTTACTATTGCAATGCATGGAGTATTTTTTACCTTTGGACGATCTTTTGTTGATCCAAATGCATGTTCTTTAGATCATCTTACGTCATTTGATTTGAACCTTTAGCCTTTGCTATGGATTAGCGGATATGTGTATAGTAGTCGTATATACGGAGTATATTTGCTTGCTGAGCTTGAGAGTTACACAATGTTTATCGGTAGAGGATATCTGATTATTTTTGTTATACATATTTTAATGGTTATACTGTATAATCATTAAAATAACTTATACACATATTTGTGAATGTTTTTTTTGTCTGGAGACAAAACGCTTTTTGGCTGTAAAAAAGTTTTCATAAGATAGTGTATACAAGTGTCTAAACACTAAAAATGTGCAAAAATAATACTTTATAGTTATGGTAGTGTCTTGATGTTATAAGGAGATTACCAAGTGATTCCGGTGTGTAACATAACGATAGTACACCATTTCAAATTGTGCAAAGTATGATCGTGACTAGAAGTATCAAGGAATTAATTATATGTGTCCACCCATAAACATATACTCATCCAGTCCTACTTGTTTTATTGCGCGCATATTACATACGTAGTATCTGTCTCATTTTGGAGTATATACTGGTTAAATTAAACCTCTTATTAATTAATATTTAAATTATTGCTAATAAAAATGTGAAAAAAATATGACTTAATAACTATTAGTGGTTATAATTGTATTCAAAGTTTACATCACACAGTAACTTACATTTAGATACTGTGATGTAAATTTTGAACATAATTGAAAATTTGAAATCATTAATAGTTACTAAATATGAAGTAATATTCTTGTTCATCACATTTTAGAGAGTAACATTTATGATTTTTTCTTATTTTAATTCAAATTTACATATTTAGACGCTTCAAACGTCCATGTCATTTGGTTAGTATGTACCAAAGACAAACAAAAGTCAGATAAAGAGAATACTCCGTACTATTTATTTCTCCCTATTAAGAGTTCCATGAGGAGAGATATAGAGGAGAGAATCAAGAGTGAGGTAGGTTGGTAAGTAGGATAGAGAAAAAGATAAAAAAAATAGGATATGAAGTAAAAAAGAAATAGAGTGGAAATGAAGAGAAAGAAATGAAGAGGAGCTGAACCCAAAAATATCATTCTTATGTGGGCCTGTAAACACTTTTTCATAAAGAAATTATCCTAAATAGGATCAAAACATAGATAAAAAGCCAAAATAGGAGTTATCATGTTTTATTCCCATTATAGGACCCATACACTCCTCTCCCGACTTTTTATCGTTTCTGCAATGTCCAAAAAGCCCTTGTTTTCCTTGTCGCTCGATCCTTTTCTTATTCCTCATCGCCGCCTCAACATTAAGCTGGTCCTCATCGCCGCCTTCAACATTAAGCTGGTCCTTCTCTTCTCCAGGGATGTTGAAAATTCCCAATTACTTCTTCTGCTCATCTTCTAATCTTTCTGTACCTCCATCTCGATTTTCTTTATCAGAAATTTCACCGACGACCTATCTCTTCCCCCATCTTCCCCTTCTCTTCCGTTGAGAAGTTTCATCTTCCAAATTAAAATGATGGTGACACCAACTTCAATTTTAGAGTCTCAGGTATTACTGTTCCTGCTATTTCTTTTCCCACTTCTTCCCCTTCTTCTTCTTCGATCTTCTTCTTCTTCTTCTTCCTTTATTTTAAAACAAAATATGTTAGGTTTGTCGTCAAGTTGTCATGAACATGACATTTACAAATGTATAAGACCAGTCACTCTTTCTTCCACTTTATTAAAAATGTCATGTTTATTATGAAAATGTCACAAAATGTCAGTATTACTCTATGAAAATGTCAAGTTTTGCTTCAAATGTTCAATAAATATGTAGAGTAAAACTGTCATGAAGATGACATTTACAAATGTATAAAACATGGCAGTCTCTCCTTCTTCTTTCACTTTATTAAAAATGCCATGTTTATTATGAAAATGTCACGAGAATGTCATTATTTACTGTGAAAATGTCAAATAAAACTGTCATCTTGATAAATGTAATGACATAATGGTGACATTACTTTCAAATTAGTGTTTAATAAAACAACTATGATGACATTCTGAGATATATTCAAATGATGAGAAAAATAATTTAGACATTCAAAAGAAGAAGAAAAACAAAAAAACATGGAAGAAGAAAACATAGGAGTTTGAGAAGAAGTAAACAAAGGAGGAGATGGATGCAGGAGGAGGAGGGCCTTACCTGGGCATGTAGCAGAGCTATCATCGACGACTACATTTTTCACAGCCATCATCGCTGCACACATTAATCGGAGCTGTGAAGAAAGTGAGGCAACGTGTAAACCAGGGGCAACTTTGCGATTCAATCCTATTTTTAGTCCTATCGAGTTAAACGGAAAACTAATGGTCCTACTTTTTCATTTTTGATAAGTTTTAGTCCTATTTAGGTAAAACTCTCCTTTTTCATAAATGTAAAGCTTTTACACAACTTTTACACAAAAAGCTAAAGTTTTTTACCAAATTGAAGTGCATCAGGCCCGACATGCCCTTACACCACCAAATTGAGGCAAGACGGGCCCAACTTGCATTACAAAAAAACTCGGGATTGATAATAATTTTTTGCAGGGATTGACCAAAATTCATATAGGATTTGACAGAGATTCACCAAAGTTCATAGATGATTTGACAACGATATGTCAAACCCGTGTCAAAAACATTTTGACACAAGCTCTTTGGCATAAAATCATATCAATCTGTGTCAAATCTGTGCCAATCTTTTGTAATGATGCCACACGGCCACACCACCTAGCTATATCTATGGTGATGTTATGCCTGATATTTTGTTACATGCAACTAATTATATAACTACCATTGTCTATGATAAACTCTTGGCGATGACCATCGGTCCAGCACGGCGCCTCCACAATAGGCCGCGAGAAACTGCTTGGAAAAAACCATGAACAATGAAATATGTAGTGGAGGCAAATCACATACTCCGTATGACTATATGAGGCCAACATGAGACTAGGAGAGCATACTAGGATACAATGCTCAATTGCTCATATATACTTCATCCATCTCATTCAATGTTCTCACTTTCTTTTTCTAAATATCCCACTTAAAAGTTCTCCTTTTCTATTTTGAAAATAATTAACACTTTTAAATAACAATTTAGTGATTAAATATTAACAATATACATCTATAACATCACAAATATAATCAATAAGTCATTATATTATATATCTATCAAAATTATTTATTGAAATATACTCGAATTAGTATATTTAATTAGTATCTAAATAGTTGTGTCATTTTGCAATTGAAACCTTAGCACGGGCAGAGGTAGTACATAATAACAACACTACCAGAAAAACATTGGATTGACAGGGATTTTAGCACGGATTTGACAGGGATTTTGGCAGAAATATACTAAATCCGTGTCAAAAATACTTTGGCATGATCTATTTGACACGAAAAATCGATAATCCATGTCAAATTCTGGGGTAATACCGTAATTTTGATGTTGTGTAAAGTGTAAACTGTAAAGTAGATTAGTGTACAACTGTACATACGAATACTGAATAGTGTCTTGTATACTATACAGTGTAAGCTGTACTCTTCATTACATACTTCGTACTTGGTTTCGGGCTATAATTTGAGAGTTGAGACCATGGCATATTTCTTGGAGTGCTGAACACTAAATTTAGATCCAACAAAATTTTGACATGTTTAGTGATACTTCGGTATCTATTTAGACAAACACCCAAATCCACATCGGGGTAAGAAGTTCTTATTCAAGCATCATTAGAAGGTTACGACCATATATAGACCATTATCTGACATACCTTGTATATTACTCCGTATGAAAATACGCTTAACAATCATCAATAGATTAAAGTACGTAGAACGTGCATACGTTGACAATTTAAATGCATATCACAAGCAATATAAGGGGTGTGTTTTGCATTTAGCGGTTGGCGGTTGGCGGTTGGCGGTTGGCGATAGCGGATTATATTAGCGGATTATCAATATCGGATTCAGTCAGCGTGTTTGACGAGCGGAATAAGTTGGCAGGTTGTCAGAAGATATTTGATAATTCAGCTATTTGATCATAAAATTAGTAGAGAACGTCATGTTTCAAAACGCTAAATCAAAACTCTCTTATTTGTAGCGTTTTCATTTCAACATTTTCGTGCAAAAAAACAAGTGTCAAACAACTATTTATCAAACATTTTTTCACTTATTGAAAATGCAAAAGGTTATGAAACCGTCATTTCTCGACTGAAATGACATTTACCAAACACCTCCAACGCCTTTTCAAGGTCAAATATTGTGACGCAAGAGATTAAAAAACACTTTTCAGCATAACGGTCCTTTAATTTTTATAGAAACTAAACATGTTTTATTGATTTTATTTAATATTTATTTTTCGTGTTTTTAATTTTGTTGTATTTTTATTACAAATAATGTTATGTTATCAAAGCAACAAATGGTATGATTGGAAAGATATATAGTCTTATTTAGAAAATATTAATTTATGACCCTATTCGATCTTGTAATTAAAGTTCCAATTAGTTCTTGTTTGGAATAACCGATCCGTTATTTGTGAAATGTAATTAATTCACCGATCAAATTATTTTCTCATAAGGCACTCATAATCTATGTAGGTAAACTTTAAAGATTGGTAACGGGGGATCCTACCCAAGGGACCAAACTGCTAGAAAAGGGGAAGTGAATTGTTGGTCACATGGGGATAGGGATGGACTGGGCCGGGCCGAACCGGCCCGGAACCGGACCGGCCCGCTACTGTGCGGGCCCGGACCGGACCGGGCCCGGTTGGCCGGTTCCGGGCTTTTAGCCCGTTTTGGCGGGTCGGGCGGGCCGGTTCCGGGCCTTGTTTTTGTTGAACCGGCCCGGGCGGTTCGGGCCGGGCCCGGTTCATTTTTTTTTTTTTTTTGTTTTTTTCAATTTTTTTTCTTTTCCTAGGGTAGGGCTGGGTGTTTTAGGGAGGTTTGGGGCGTGGGGGTGAGGGGGGGGGGGTAGGGAGATAACAAGAAAGTCAAAAAAAAAAAAAAAAAAAAAAAACATTGAACCGGGCCCGGCCCGGCCCGGCCCGGTTAGGCCCGGACCCGGTATCAACCCGGGCCGGTTCCGGGCCCATGTAACCCGAAAAAAAGCCCGCCCGGGCCCGGCCCGGAACCGGAACCGGCCCGGCCCGGGTCCATCCCTACATGGGGATGTCATAGTGGGTAGACCTGCACAAAAGCGGGTTCGGGCCGGGCTCGGGCCGGGCTTTCCATAAATTTTCTGCCCATTGTGTGTGGGCGGGCCCGGCCCGGCCCGCAAAAACGGGCCTAACCCCATGTCCATACCCGCCCGTAAGAGCGGGCCGGGTAGTCCACCGGGCCGCCGGGCCCGGTAAAACTTTAAATTTTTCATAATTATATAATTTATTTAATACTTTGTAAATAATATTACAACATTTAAAAAATTGCTAATACGCTTATAATGTACACAGGCCTTTCATCACATACACAAAAAATATTTACACAAAAATAATAATGAGAAACTATATCTAAAATTAAAAATTCAAGCACAAAGTATTATGTTTAAGTACAAAAATAGATATTATATTGGTTGGACTATTTGTTAAGAACTAAAAACTTAAATTTAAACATAATAAACTATAAATATGTATAGAGATAAATTAGTAAATATGAAAATATACAAGTGTACATGTAAATAAATACAGAAATTAGTATATATATATACTATATGTAGCGGGCCGGGCTTATCGGCCCGAACGGGCCTACACCCTAACCCAAGCCCGCCCATATGTTGTTGCGGGCCGGGACCGGGCCGGGCCGGTGGGTAAATATATATGCCCAAGCCCGCTAATTTGTGCGGGCGGGCTGGGCGGGCCGGGCGGGCCGACCCGATTTTGTACAGGTCTAATAGTGGGTTGACCGCTAGGAAATAACGAGCTAGATATATTGCCAAATACTACGTATTAATTCTAGGGGAGGACTGGAGGAAGTGCTCTTATGTGAAGATAGACAAGATGCAATGGTGAGGATGAGGCTAGGTCGGCCACAATAAGAAGTATATGTGGCCCATGCGGGAAACAAGGATTTGTGTACGAGGCACTAGAGGACATAGGGGCCTGGGGCAAGTGCCCCGGACTTCGAAATCTGGTATTGCTACTTATGATAAAACTTGTGCTCCCCTGAGCAAAAAAATATCATTAGACATAAAGACAGTTTCATATAAAACCATAAAACAATTGTAGTGAAAATGTATATGATCACGAACCAGTGATAGAGCGATTTCTTGCAATTAGACATATTATTGACTTTGTCACTTTTCAGTACATTTTCCTTGAAAAGCGAAATTAATGATTTTTTGCTAGGTATGAATGATGTTTGTTCAAAGTTAGGAGGCAAATATATGACAAGACTTCTAATATGTGAGATAAATTTAATGGATTGATGATTCTTATCCTAAATAGAAATACATACACGAAAAATGTATCAATGTGTGATAATTTAATGTTGGACTGACAGAACCTTTGATTTTTCGTACTGCAATATGATAAAAGTTCGATATAAAAATTCACATTTTTAAATAAAGTTGTATTGAAAGGTGAAATAGAAAACTTCAATCATACTTCATTTTTAGCAAGGTAGTATTATATTTCAAATAAGTACCAACATATTTTTTTAGAGAAGTACCAACATATTTTGTGGCACAACGTGTAGCGTTCCACAAGATCTTGGTTCAAAACTGTAATCCCGCCCAACCATTTTATAGTATGAAAAATAATGAGAATTCTAATCCAAAACCAGAAACGGTGCAAAGACGATTCATTTTTAATCCAAATTATGTCTTTCTTCCAGAAAATCAAAGATATTGTTTAGAACGGTTTAATAGGTTCAAAATTAGACATATAATCCATGTATCATTTGAAATTGGCATCAATTAATTCGTTTCTAGTTAAAAATAATAGTTTGAACAAACTACATAGAATACACCACTCATAGGCCCGACCCGATCGATTCATTCGACAGTGCCCCTGCTTGACAAATCTTCTGGGTCGGCCACCGATACAAGGTGGGTGTTGGTCAACACCTCAGGGGTCAAATAGGCCGGAGCATACCGAATGCCCAGATGAATGGAAGAAGCCGGAGTCAAACGAAGAATTGGAGTTGAGTGGTAAAAGAAGTACTTCGTATTAGATATTTAGATCAGATACATGTCTACAGATTGATGAAAACGGACATGATGATTGCTATAGGTAATGTTAACCTTTATTTTGTGGTGTGTATCCTGAAAATTATACAATTACTTGATCTAGGGGACTAGGGGAGAATGTACTTGATCACATTTTGTAATGCTAGAGCAAGTAAAAAAAACGTGTACATGAAAAGGAGAATCAAGTTACTTATGAAAAGTTTTCGTACTTAATTTCATTTTTTGCTACTGAATTTCATTTTATGAACGGTAAATAATACTATCATTATTAGTAATATAAGTAACAATATAAATCAAACATCAATGCAAAATGGGTAGCAATTTGTGCTTCAACTCGGTGACGGCCGGTTATATTTCAAATTAAATCTCGTTTCCATTACTATTTGAGAAAAGGGACAAACAAACCCTCAAACTATTTGCTATTTTGCAATCAGGCACATGAACCAGAAGAGTTGCATATACACCCTTCAATTCTCTGAAAGTGAACCGAAAGAGTTGCAAGTCTTCCGGTTCAAAGACCTGATTGCAAAATCGCAAATAGTTCAAGGGCTTACCTGCCTCTTTTCTCTTGCTATTTGGGGGCATGATCCCTAGTGTGTATTACAATTGGTGAGCAGTTAATGATCGGTCTATAATTTTCAAATTTTAAAGCGGAATTTGATCTTTTTAAATCGAAGTTATTTTTTAACATAAAGAATACTCATGATAAAAAAACATAAAGAATACTCCGTAGTACGTAGTAGTATCTATTTTGCATTCATGCTATCTATAGACTATAGAGAACGGAGTATTACATTTTCAATGGATTCAAGATCAAATCATAAAACAGTGAGAGTTAGTTAGAATCACTTCTCTATTAGTGCGAAAAGAACTTATGTAGTTATGTTGACCTACGCTATGGAGTATTATATTGACTTTTTTACAGTGGGGGATTATATCCAGAATAGTTGTCTTAAAATATTATTAATTGGATAATTCAAACTCTACCTAGGTGAATTTGTATTAGCTCTGTTTTGATGAGGTTATTTTCAATGTTCTAGTCCCAAATTAATATTGTGGCCGCAAACGATTTGTGCATTTCCCCAGTCGTCTCAAATTAATAGCGTCATTTCTTTTTGTCCCAAACTTTTTGTGTATAAAATTTTGGTTTTAACCTCATGTTTATATATGGGCAATTCAAACTTTTTGAAAAGAATAACTTTTAAATTCAAATACAAAGGTAAATTTCAGTAAGTTTCATTCCACCTTAAGTACGGAACTATATATTTGAGAAGAAAGATTTCATATACGAAGTATATATAACGTTCGGGTGAATTGGAGCATTGGACTAGGAGTCTAGGATCACAGCACTGGTGAAAAATTCAAATACCACACCAATTTCACCCGTGGCAGAGCCAGAAAAACGGCTCAGAGGGTCGAAATTCAACTTATATACAGAATGACAATTGTGGATCGTTTTTAAACAATGTTCGAGTTGAATATTTCATATGCAGTTTAGAAAATGGGCACTCGTAGGTGTCGTAGCAATAAAACAGATTATTTTTGCTATGTTTCTAAGTCATGTCATGTAAGTATTAAGTGAATTATACCCTATTTTGTAAAATTTGGGGAAAAAATCTCTAGTATGCATCAAATTTGGTTGATTTTACGTTTATTAGTGCTGATTTTCCCGAAGTCATAACTTTTTATTTTACTCGTAATGAGTTACGGGGGCCATAATATATCAAATCGAAAATATTTCAGAGCTCTATATTCTCAATTCTCAAACTTTCAGCGGGATCGGCTGACCACCCTGACCCCCCTTGGCTTCGCCCCTGAATTTCACACGGGTGAAAAATACAAATAGCACACTAATATGAGGCGGCTAGCCAACATCGAGTGAATTGGACTAGGAATGTAGGATGAATGATTTTTTTAAAACTAATTAAAATTAATGGTATTAAATACTCGTATCTTTCAGTCATCCATTATACTACCTCCGTTCTTAAATAAATGCAACACTTTGACTTTTACATTATTCACATGTTCTACTTTGACTACGTTTTATTTATTAATTAAATAATATTATTTTATGAAAAAAATATTGTTAAACTTATCTCATTGTAAATTTTCATAATCTATTTTTTTTTTAATTTTTTACTAATACAAAATCATTTATATTAATGGTCAAAGTTGTGTCTCGGCAAGTGTGAAATGTTGACCGTTGCATTTATTTAAGAACGGAGGAAGTATACAATGTACTTCTTCAACAAACATTTAACATTTCTAAAACACTATTGACTTTTGTCACTATTCATTTTCATATAATTTCTAAAACAAATCAATTATATTACGTTTACTTTTGAGAAATAACTTACTTTAAAGGTTATATGATTAGTAGTCAAAGTCTAGTGTGGAAAATTAATTTCTTTATGTAATAAGATACTCCATATATGAAAAGTAACTTTAAACAACAGTCATATCCATCTCCTTATAGCTTTAAGCTGAAAGCCTTAAACTATTTAAATCGAAGAGAAGTACATATTTGAAAATGTTAACGCAAAAGATTGGAAAAGACCTATCTTTTGCAAATTTTCCTTTAATGATTCAAGACAAGATTAATAGTTTGTGAATCGTGGGCTTTTCTCGGCCGGCTAATTACTCCAAAACGTGATTAGCTACCTACCTTTAGAATACCAATATTTGCTTGAAGTATGCAAGAAAGACAACTACCAAACACTAAGTGGATTGGTGACTCCAAAGATTTTGTCTCTACCTTAACTTTTCCAAATCCTTAGCTTTCATCGGTCTAAGAGGTTGGTCGCAAATCGCAAGGGGAGGATTCGTGGAGACGTGACACCACCTGTGCAAATAATAAAACTTATAATTAAATTTATAAATTATGACCGTGAAATTGGAGTAAATTACTAAATTTTCGAGAAAAGATTCATGCGCACAAAAAATATACGAGTATATTTTTGACTAGGAACGTGCTCCATATATAGAAAGTACATTGATGAGATTGAATAGACGGAGTGATAATCAATGCAAAGAGAAGAAATTTATGTTTAGGAGTAATATGAGACAAAAACTCTTGGTGTACACCCTGGGTTACACCTTGGGGTACACCACATAAATACCCCTCCCAATTCTTTTACCCTTCCATTTGCCCATCAAATTAACCTCAACCCACCAAATTTCTCCGCCTCATCTTAACTCTACAAACCCCCCAAAAGTCTTCTTCTCCACTCTTCACGATTCTCGCTTCCCCACTCTTGTAAATGGTGGCCTATTTACGCAACTTGTTCATCGTCAAAGATGGAGCACTAGAGGTGACGAAGTATGGTGAAGACGATGGTCGTGGACGACAGTTGAAGCTCAAGAAGAAGGTTGAAGACGCCATTGTTAAAGATCAAGGGCCTGACCTGCGGCCATGGTGCGAACAAGCCTCTTCGTCATGGCCGACTGTAAGTATGAAGTCATGTGTCTTCTTTATTAGGTTTTTGATTGTGTATTGGAGTTGAATATAGTGATTACTATGTTTACCATTTCGTCAATTTCAGTTTTTGAGTTTAAAAATTAAAAATGGAAGTTAGAATCCTTAATCGGTTGTGTGTGTATGTTTGGAATTGCAGTGTCGGTATAACCTTATGTGTTGAGTCGTAGTTGTCTGTGAGTTCTTATGTGACATGTTTGAAGTGTCTGTGAGTTGTTTAAGTAACATGTGTGATACTGTGATGTTGTCTGTGTGTTTTCATTTAAGATTAGTAGAGTGTATGTGAGTTCCTTTTTTGAGTTATATACAAAAGTGGTTATTATTGGAGTTGTTATCTTTGTTCTTTTTATATGTACATTGATTCCCTGTATTTGTGGTTATTGAATTTTATCTGTGTGTACTGACAGTTAAGCCGTGTGGTATATACTGTATATCTTATTGTGTGTGGTGCACCGATAGTATAATTTGAGGTATTTGTTATATCGTTGTGTGAGTTATATACAAAAGTGAGTTATTTTTTAGAAAAAATTGGATCTAATAATTCCAACAATGCTCGGTCCGTATTTAATAATCCCTATTAGCAGTTATTATTGGGTGGTCCTAACTTAAGTGAGCTTTTTCCAGAAATAGTCCCCACCGGCTAGAACCCTTAGCCATCCCTTTTTAGCCGGTACAAGTTGTGTGAGAAGCATATGTTTATTATATACTTGTATTTGTTAAAGACGGTTTTATTGTAACTTGTATTAATTAAAACGACACCAGTTTTTGTATTTCATTTGTAATTTAGAGCAGCAAAATGGTATTATTGTGCATCTAAAGTGTAATTTTTTTTTTACAGAAATTTGATTGTTCTTAATTCCAATGGGTTAAGGAAAATCCTTCTATGTCTCTTGAAGTGAAGACAAATGATAAGGATAATTTGATTCAGCCTCTTTTGATGGACAAAAAAGATTAGAAGAGAAGATTGTGAAGCTGGAAAAGGAGAAAGAAAAGATGGGAGCTAAAGTGAAAGAATTGCATATTGTCTGTGTACACCTACAAAAACACTATTACTCTGTTCGCACCGACACTAATTGTCAGTACAATCACCCAGGAGCCTTTCATTCGCCTGTGCACACCGACATATGAACACTTTTTGTAGAAATCATAAACTGCATCTTTTGTAGGAGACTTCATGCCTATCTTTCGAATTTGTTCACATTCATCACCATTGTTATCTCCATCTGTTCACATAATCAAATAATCATTTTACATTAACTCATTCATAGATACAACATTCATCTTTGTAGGTATACATTATAGTAGTAGGGTATATATTAACAACATTCATAGATATAAAAAAATCTTGATAGGTATACATTAACAATATTCATAAATCAAATACGTCTTTGTAGGTATACATTAACAACATTCATAGATACAACATTCATCTTTGTAGGTATACATTAACTCAATGAGAATCTCTTCAGTTGTCTATACATACCGACACTACTCTGTACACAACGACATTAGTTGTCGGTACACACCGACACTACGTATGTAAGCTGTCTGTGTGTGTAAAAGAAAATACCTCTAACATCTCATTCATCTTCTCCATGCTATTCTCTTCCCCGTCACAACTGTAATCATCCCGGCTGTCAAATATCGGAACTTCGTTGACGCCTTGTGTCACATGTCCACCACCTGTCCCACCAAAGTCTTCGTCCCTAGCGTTGTTTGGACCACCATCTTCCTCGTTCACAGCCCACCATTTCCGTCCTCCGTCGCAGCTCCATCTTCTTCGTTCACAACTTCTGCGTTTCTTCCATTTCCGTCGTCCGTCATAGGTATCTTCCAAACCTCCGTCATTTCCGGTCACTTCTTCTATGCTAGGAAAACAATCCATTATATCTGGAACAAACTTAAATGAGCAATAAATGTCAATCGGGTTTCTTCTTCAAATGCCAAAGTCGTATAGCAAACTGACATCTAACGTGCCACATGTTGTCGTAGTCACAACCTGATTTTAATGGTAATTGCAACAACAAATTCTTCGCAAACATCATGACCATGACTCCACACTCTTTAGTGCTGCAAGTACAACCAGGGTCGACAAAGTTAACAATAAGAAGTGTACATACATTAATGTTGGTGTACACAGACAATTACACACTATTTCACAAACACTTACGAACATGCAGAAACACAGATGACTTCATCAATCTCCCACTTTTGTATATAACTCACAAAAAAAGAACATATACTTCAGTAATGTTACATAACAACTTACAAATTAAACCATATTGGCACACAAACACTTACAAAGTGAATATTGTCTACAAAACAAGAACTTATTATAGGAAAAAAATCACAATGAAAACTAGTAATCTTTCCATTTCATAACTTTCATGATAAACCTTGGCAACTACTATCAGAACTTACTAGCCAAAAGAAAGCAAATCTGAAATCAATTTTAATGGTTTGCAGCACTCAACTTTTATGATGAAACCAATACTAGTTAGCCAACTAGCTAGAGATAGGAACCCAACATACAGACACTACTCTGTACACAACGACACTAGTTGTCGGTACACACCGACACTGAGTATGTAAGTTGTCTGTGTGTCAAATAAAATACCTCCAACATCAGCATTCGTCTTCTCCCTGTTATTCTCTTCCCTATCGCAGCTCTAATCATTCCAACCGTCAAGTATCGGAAGTTCGTTAACGCCTTGTGTCACAGGTCCGCCACCCATCCCATCTAAGTCTTCGTCCCTAGGGTTGTTCGGACCACCATCTTCCCCGTTCACAGCTCCAACATTTCCGTCCTCCGTCGCAGCTCCATCTTCCTCGTTCACAGCGACGTTCAGAGCTTCTGCATTTCTTCCATTTGTGTTGTCCATCGTCTGTCTCAGGTAGGTATCTTCCAAACCTCCGCTGTTTCCGGTCACTTCTCCATCCACCATCAAATATGCTAGAAAATCATCCATGAGATTTGAAAAAAACGGAGATAATCACGGGAAGAAGAGAACGAACAGAGAGACATGTGGGAGAGAAAGAAAGGTGTGTGAGGATTGGGGATGGGAGTGTTGTGCGAGAGGAGGGTAAAGAAAGCAGTAAAAAATAAGCCTTATATATGGTGTACCCCAGGGTGTAACCCAGGGTGTACACCAAGACTTTTTGAACATGAGATTCACCTTGAATAATACTCCCCGCCCCCTAACTTTGTCATGTGTTACCTTTTTCCTCTGTCCCATTATGTTTGTCTCATACCATATTTGATAATATTTGGGTGGTTACAATTCATTATTACTTTATTCACACTTTATCAAATCAATATCAACTACACAATTCCATTTTTTCTTAAAAGTTGTTACACACCCCTTTGTCCCAACTCCCAAACATAGTGGGACCAAAGTAGTACTTTATTGGCGTTTTTAATGTATATTATCAAGTGGTGGTTGAAAGACAAAAGTGTCTAAGGATGTTTTTACTTGGACTAAAATTTTCTGATCTAGTCTAGTCTGGTCTGATCCAATCTGGTAATGTCTAGTTCCTTTCGATCTATTTTACAACTGTCCAAGTCTGGTCTGGTCTGAGACTGAAAATAGTTCAAGTAAAAACAGTCTAAAAAGGTTATCCACGTGCCTTTGTAATGTGGTAACTACCATAAATATAATGGATAGACATTACCCACCAATTCCATGCAAAAACCAATTCCATGCAAAAGCAATCAGAAGAATTAAATAGCATATGCAGTGTGTTACTAAAAGCCATAGTTTAGGAGCATTCATATTTTCTTGAACTCAGTGATATATCAGTGACACCACATGAACTCAGCCACAACACAGTGACACCATCGCCCTTACGTAGTGACCACCCATCGGTGTAACTGGAACACAGTGATTGGGTCATGCGTAGTGACCACCGTTCACCTACCTTGGTTCAATAAGCTACTAATAACTCCAACTCAAAGCTTCTTAGAATTGGTTTGCAAATGCTTTAAAAAAACATTTTTCAGTTTTTGGCTTAAAAAAGCACTTATTTTACTAAACACTACCAACTTTTATTTTTCTCAGCTTTCGTGTCAAAAGTGCTTTTACTTTTTCTATTACACAAAAAGCACTTACTTTACCAAACACTACCAACTTTTACTTTTCAAAATCACTTTTTCTCAAACACTATCAACTTTTATTTAATCACTTCTCCCCATTTCATTAAAAAAAACTTTTTTTAAAGCAGAAGCTGTTGCAAATCCATTAATCAGATAGTGACTATGGACTTAAGCGCTGACCGTTCCACTTTTTAATGGAAAAAAAGGATGAAAAGAAAAAAATGAAGAAAATGAAAAATTATAAGGATACAGATCGGGAGAAGGTGAAGAGAACATGAAAATGCTTTAGGTACACATTTTGTGTACACATGTCTGTCCTTCACAGACAAATTGTCTATCACAGACAACTTGACTGTGACAGACAACTTGTCTGTGAAGGAGAGACATGTGTACACCAAACGTGTACACAAAACGTGTACCTCTAGCAAGACCCAAGACAACATCGTGTACGGGATGATGGATTCGACCATCAGTCAGTCTATGGGTGCCATTTTTCTACCAGAGGTAATTGGAATTGGAAACACTAGAGGTAATATGGGTGCCATTTTTCTACTTTATTTTACTTATCACTAGTGTTTAAATGCAGATATTATAAATGTGAACTTATAAACTTATTTATATAGACTGTTAATTTTTATTGAAGTTTAATAAGCACACGTTACAAATAATAGATTTTAGTAAGCGACATTTTTTACATTTTTTTCTATCATCGTCACATACCATGAGCTTCAAGCCGGACAAATTTATCACCCTTGCGTTACAACATACAATATTCCATACATAAAAACTGGACGTCACGAGAAATCACCCAGTCTCCAATTATTGTCCTCGACCCTTGTTCACTGTCATCGCATAACTAACCATCACGAGGAATTATCTACACATAAATGTGAAAAGGAGCTTTACATACATTCGTGGGCGCATCTAAAATAAAAAACTCAAATTCTTTTCTTTTCTTTTCTTTTTTACAAATGATCATATTCTGGAGGATAAGCATAGCAATGTTTAAATAAATCAAATCGAAGTAAACAATGAAAAAATAGAAACATGCATATATATTGTAAGATGCAAAAAAACAACACAAAAAACTTCACAGGATAATCCAGCAATCATCAACAAATAAAAAGAAAGGAGAACATTCACAATCAAGATTAGAAACTCTCAAAACAGTAAAAAAGAATTGGACGTAACAAATATCATAATGCCTCTTATTGATTTTTTAGAAAGGTTAGGCCATAGGACATAAACATATGACTATCACAAACCCCGTGATTGACCCCACAAATCCTACACAAGTGTCCAAAACAAATGAATTCCAGTCAAATAAAGAGTTCTCAATTATTTAGAAATAAGCTGATATACATGTGAGTTTTAAAGGTAGTTTTACTATAGGCAAACCGAAAAACTCAAAAGTCTACCAAAGTTCTTTTGAAATTTTATAAGGTTTAAGATATACAACTGTTTCCCAAAACTCTGTTTATATAAGTTTTGTATAAGGTACATGAAAATGTGGATACATGCCACAAAATTGAATCCACTTGCACCTCAAAATAATAATTTTCACAATTTTTGTTGTTGAAGTAATTAGGCAATGACAACTAATTAACCACATATTGCAATTCAAAGATCAATTCACACCTCTAAACATATTCTATAAATGGGATTACAGATTTTCAAAGATGGGGAGGATGTAGCTGAAAATACACAGTCACAAATAAGAAAATAATTAATTCCAAAGAAGGTTAGGAAACCATAATTATACATTATGAAACCATGACTATCCAATCAAAACATTCAAATATTGCATACGTTATATTATTTTTACAGAAGATGGAACATAATCCATATAGTCCATACAATATATAAAAGAAAAAGAAAACATTAGAGGAGGTTACAGAAGATAAAAAAAACAGCACCTGATATATAGTTTTGGCTGCTGGTGTTAAGGTTGGAGCAGTTGTGGCAGTCTCTACCCTTTATCATTAATAGATCCACATATAGTTTTTTTTCTTTCCTTGAAGTAATCAAATATACTTGTTCCTATCAAATCCTTGAATGTCGTCCATATAATATACTCTGCATAAGAAAAAAACATTATAGGAGGCTAAAGAAATTAATTTAGCGTTAAACTGATGACATTTAATATAGAACATAATAATGTAGATTGAGTCATTAATGTCGATAGAACACAATAATGTAGATATGTGAGAGGTATAGGAAGTGCTATTTTATCCTATCAAAATTTGAAGTTAAGGAAGGGGCCTCACTTGTTGAGTATCAACTTGATGTCTTGATCAACTTTGTTTAGTACAACCCTTATCTTAGCATCAATGACCTCGAAAAGATTAAATAACAGGTTTGAACTCATTGCTAATATCAAGTTTGTGAGGATCAAATAACATGATGAGGTCACACTTGGCAGCAAACCATGATGTTACTCCAGTAAAGTCATAGCTTCTTTGGTATGTCTCTCACATTCCTTCATACCCAGTTTTCATTCCTCTCAAATGTTTTTTTTAAGAAACGAGAACTTTATTAAAATGATAAGAAAGTACAAAAGATGGGGCAAAAAAAAAAACAGGCAAAAAGAAGGGAAAAAAAGAAATAATAAAAATAAAATGAATCGTAATACCCAACCAAAGTATACAAAACACCCCTCCCAATCTAAAAATTTAACCCTCAGACAAATCTTCATAGCCCCGCTCGTGTTTGAGATCTAGTTCTTGTAAGATGCGATCGCTGATTCCTCTTCTTATACATTCTTTTCTGGGTGTTCAAATTTTGAGCGGGTAGATCATTTTCAGGCGTAACCAGAAGAGCTTTTTGAAAAATAACCTCATTTGTATCTGAGTTCCAAAGGTCCTCCAATGTCGAAATAGGAACCCTTTTTTCGTTTTCAGAGACATGACCAAAAAATTCATCCCCCGAGATTATGGAGTCCGGACTATCATAAACTTTCTCAAAGTCAAAAGCTTCAGAAAGGTTACCTGAAGAAACCCATTCTGGTTGGGCATGTCTACTTCTTGAACCATCACATGAATTCTATTTTTGCTCTGAATCATTCTCTATTTTAGAAGATATCTCATCATTACTAGGTCCCAATATCAAAGTACCCAAAGTTGAGATAAGAAGCCTCTCAAATTCATAAAGAAGATAATGGGAAAGGGAACTATAAAATTCTTCCTTTAAATATTTTTCCTACACTAGTTTGATAAAATATTCCTCTCAAATGTATAATAAACTTCTTCCTTTAGAATATTTTTGCTACACTAGTTTGATAAAATATTGAATTACTATTTCATAATTTTTACAACTTTTGCTAAGAGTTTAGAATTTTGGATGAAACCCCAAATGATATAGTATCAAAGCCAATTAAAGTATGACAAATTAACAATTTGACTACGACATTATAATAGGTACACAAACTTCAGACTAATTTTCTTTAAGTGGTACTACATATCACCTTATTGGGAGTGTTAAGTTAACTCACACAAGTTAATATTGACATTTGGGCAAACTAAAGTGTGTGGCACGCCCTTAAGTAACATGACACATTAAATTATGTGTGTCTAACAACCAATTACATCAAGGCATGGTGTGATACCAAATCATGATATGAAGTTTCATTCTAAAAGATTATCCTAGCAGGAGTAGTCCAAAACCTTAGTGCATGAATGACTCCTAGACTAATTAGTGCATTGTTTGACCTAAGTCAATTTTTTTTATATCATTTTGATTAATATATCCCATAGAAAATTCATCAGGAGTTCATTTAGAATTACATTAAATTGCATAACTTCAAAAACTATAGTTATGACACTAAGAAGAAAAATATATAAATCATTTTCATGTTTTTGTTTCATATACATCGCATTTGTGATATTCTAACATGTTAATCAAAGTCACTACTAAATTTTTCTTATCAACCTGCATCCCTATCAAACTCTTTCTTTATGCATTCTTCTAGATGTTTTGCATTTTGGTACTCAAACAAATGGTATAATGTCTTTCAGGTTTTATCTAACAATGGTATCCCTGCGCAATATCTGATTAAATATAAGTTATCTGCTCTAAATATAACTTTAGAGTATCTCTTTTGGTTTGTAAGCTTATGTTGAAAGAACTTAAAGAAATAAGTTATATAGAGGTTGGAATTAAAATGTCACCGTGATTTCCTGTGCTCATATGTTGATGTAATAATTTTAGAATGTATTCACTTTCGGGTAGCTATTTATATTAGTGTTGATTATCCGATGAAAATCAAAGGTACGAAGTGATTTGGTGACATCAATCCTTTGTTTTCACATGTCATTGTAATGATATGAGGTATCATTTTTACTAAAGTTATGAAGTTTGTGATGAAAGATCATCTTAATCCTGATAGTATGTTGTTTGTATAGATTAAATCACTTCATATTGATTATTATTTTGTGATTTAGAATTTAGTATCTCAAAATAATCGGTGCATAATATAATATTACTTTAACTAGATTCTTAAAATCTAATTTCCCATATTTAATATTGCCAAAAAACAATCATATAACTAATTTTTCAATATGTGAGAAGCCTCAAACTTGTGAGGACAACACAGGATGTGAAGAGTATTTAAAAGTAACAACCTCGAATGGCATAGGAAGTCAGGGCGTTGAAAGTGGTATCAGAGCAATCCTGTGATATTATGTTGATCCGTAGAGTATTGGATGGGCGCTTGGCAAGACATCATTCTAGAGCATGATTGAAATCAGCTTCTAGATGAAATGGAGAAGTTGTGATCTTAAATAGGGGTAATTGTAATACTCTGAAAGATCTCCAAATGATTAAAAGTATTACTCATACCAAATTTATACATGTTTGGTTTCGTTTACCAAGTTATTAATTAGAAATAAAATGTTGGATCATTTTGTAATTATCTAATATTGATTTAGTTTCTCACTTAACCCATAAGATAATATTCCTTGTGTTACAGAGAGTACTGAAAGGATGCTTAAAAAATTAATACTCATTGCGTTATTACTTAAGAGCAATCAATCAACTACCTTTATCTCGTAATCATCACCATACATAATATAATGACATATTCATTTTAAAACGATAATTATAATTATTTTGGAAAAACACAAAACTTTACAAATAAACATATTATATAAGTGATTTTGATACTTTTTGTTGCAATCATATGACTAGTCTTGCATAACTATTTAAAGTTCAACTTTTATGTTCAACATTTTGAGATCTAAATAACATTATACTTTCTTTCACCTGGGATAACCTTACAATCAGTGTAGCTAGTTCTCCAAGTCGCCCGTATTAAAATTATAAAAAAATTGCAGCCCTAGCCCGTTTATGTAGTTTGCCTTAAAGGGCCGAGCCGGATTGGCTCACACATCACCAATAGTACTGAGCCTAGATGAGCTCACATGAAAAACACACAATTATTTTTTTGAAAAAGATAAAAAGGATAAAACAAAATAAAAAAGGAAACAAAATAAACTTAAAAACTAAAAATAATACCCAATCCATAGTACATGATCAAGAAAGCTCTCCCAAAATTGATCTTCAACCCTAAGCTAAATCTTCATAACTCTGCTCGTGTTTGAGATCTAGTTCTCATAAGATGCGACCGTTGATTCTTTTTTTTGTAAATTCTTTTTGGGGTGTTGAAATTTTGAGTAGGAAGACAACTTTCGAGCGTGACCAATACCACTTTTTGAAAAATAACCTCATTTGCATGTGAATCCCAAAGATCTTCCACCGTAAAAAAGGGAACTCTCTTCTCATTCTCAGATACATGACTAATAAATTCATCCCCTGAGGATATAGGTATCGGTCTGCCAAAAATTCCCTCACAACCAAAAGCTTCAGAAAGATTACCTGTAGGATCTTGATTTACATTGCATTCCTAATGAATGTGTGTATTAATACCGCCACCAGAATCTAAAAGTCCTATTTCGTTAAGGTCATCTTGCTCAAAAACATTCTCCGTTTCAGAGGATTTTCGATCATTATTAGATCCCAGTGTCAAATTGCCCAAAGCATTAGCAAGAATTCTCTAAAATTCATAAAGTAGAAAATGAGAAAGTGTGTCCACCCCATTTGTCAAAGTGGTCTGAAAGAAGTCCTTGAGATGCGCAAATTCATCAAATTCAGAGCTTGGCTCAAGGCTGTGAGCAACATCTGTATAAACCAAAACCAAAGAATGATCTTCAATATGCTCAATATCGACTTGGAGTAATGCACCTGATATTGAAAATAATTGAAAATAATTTATTACTCCAAAAGTGTAATAATCATCTAGAATTTCATTCTCTTCTACTACCACTCATTGTTTTTAAATATCACTAATAATTACGGAGTATGAAATTAATGTATAAAAGTGGGTTAGGCTCAATTGGGCTTAGTAGGTTGGCCCAAAATGGGTTTTGATGGGCAGAGTCAATAGGTTGTGTCGGGTATTAAATACTCCACCCCATATATATCCAGCCCTTCTAATTAATAATGGGTCAGCCCGGCCTGTGACCTTTACAGGTCGGGCGGAGCTTTTTGATAAAGGGGGTGGGTAGGCCCCATGGGCTCATTAGCTCACGGGTTAAATGATGATCCTATGTTTGACCTCTTGACGAGCAATATTATCAGGGATAAACGTGATGCGGAACTTTCTAGTATTACTCAATCGGTTTTGAAATATGAAATATGACCGTTTTGAAATATACAATAATATTAATATGAAATAGGTATTGAGGTCATGTATTTTGTTTCGAGTAAAGGGTCAGTTTGGTCCTCGAAATTGCAAAAAAGACGTCAAATACGTCCTTATATAGAAGATTCTGTCCTTATATAGAAGATTCTGTCCGGACGTGCCATTTGAGGTGCCATTTATATAAGGACTTATTTGACCCCTATTTTGCAACTTCGAGAACCAAACTGACCCTTATCCCATTTTGTTTCTATAATACTCTAATTTATGGAGTATTATTTGAAATTAGTTGAATATGATAAAATTGATGAATTACAGAAAAGTTATATTGAAAATATATTTTATTAACAAAGTAAATAAAAATATATGAAAACATAATTCTTAATAAAAAAATTATAAAATACTTGCCCAAAATATTTAGAATTAAAATGTATTATTTGGCACAACGGGATTAATAAAAGTGGTATTTTCGTCAAACTCGGTTCTCACTTGACCTGGTGCATTGGGTTAAACCACCATCCAAGTTAAAACACAATTATTTAAGTATTCAACTTAAAACAATTAAGTTATCTATATGTTTTCAAAATCTAAATTTAAAAATAAGTAAATGTCTAGTGATTAATAGATGTTTTTCCTAAAATATTACTAATAAAAAAGTCGTGAACAAAAACGTGACTTAGTAACTTTTAGTTATCATAATTGTGTTCAAAGTTCACATCATTGCAACTACACCATAATAACTTTGAATAGGGTTATAGTCACTAAAAGTTCTCAACTCACATTTTTGTCCACCGCTTTCTGAGGAACAATAGTAGTGGCATTTTTTCTAAATAATATTTGGTACCAGTTAATACTAGACAAAATGTCTAGAAAAGGGTGAATAGACTGTTCTTGGTTTCTCTTTTCTTGCGAGACAGAAATTGTCCGTCTCACAGAGTTGGCACAAATTTGGACAGAATTGGCCTACAATGGAATATGTAGTTCTGGTCGAGTAGCCTGAAAAAACATTAAGGCAGATTTCTCTTCTATTTCTCTTAGAGTGAAATCTGCTAGAGCACAAAGTTTACGCTCGTTTGAATAAACAATTTAGCCTAGTACAAAAAATTAGGAGCAGTAACTAAATGATACTACCTCTGTCCCACAAAGATTGAGACAAGAAAAGGTGGCACAATTATTAAGAAAAGTGAGTTTATGTGGTTGATAATAAATTGATAAAGTGATAATAAAGTAAAATGATTTAGAACCACACAAACTTTACCAAATTTGGTATGGGACAATCTTAGTGGAATTTTCCGAAAAGGTAAAATGAGACAATCTTAGCGGGACGGAGGGAGTCTCAGGGATTTTATAGTGGTTCAAGAAACAACATACTACCTCCGGTTTTTTTTAATCTTCAGAGTTTGACTTCACACAAAATAAGGAAAGAAATTTGACTTTACTGTAGAGTACACTGTTGAGGCACTGTTTGGCACTGTTGAGACACTGTTTGGCACTGTTTGACACTGTTTTGATGTAGATTTCTTTGCCAAAAAAGGAAATAAGGAAGTGTGAAGTTTATTTTAGACCGTCCCAAAAAGGAAAGTGTGAAGTTTATTAAAAACCGGGGGAGTATTTCTTTAGTCCACTATTCCACTAAGCACTTGAAAATGTTACAAAACCCCTGCGTTGTGGCGTAGCAGAATTTGACGCGTGTCATTCTCTAAACGACCTCTGCCTAAGTGTTCTCTTTGAGCCGAGGTGTAGGGGTGCACCTTGGGTCTGGTGTTGTCCTTGTTCCTGAGAGGTGGTCTGGGAGTATGTAGCCGAGGTGACATCAGTGAGGGGATTATGGTCGAGATGACTTGTACAAACAAATGTAGAGTGTATTTCTTTATTCGAGAGAGACACGCCCCCCCCCCCCCCCCCCATTATATGATATGCTTGGGACGTTGTATAATATGAATCCTAGCCTTTAATTTTATGATTTGGAAAAGAATTTGTAAAATTAATTATTTGGGTCAATCATTATAAAAAAACAAATCAGGCTGTAGATATGATTTGGTTACTTGATCAAAATGGGGTTTTCACTTTCTCCTCATCATATAATGAAGTAAGATTTGTACAATCTCCTACATTTTCCTTTAAACGCATTTGGAACAACAAGTCAACGACAACAAGCAACATGTGCAAGTTGAACTTTTATACGGAATCCGTTTCAAAGAATCCTTCCTATACCAGAAAATCTAATCAAGTTTAGGCTGGTAAGTTTGAAAATCTAATCCGTTTCTCAATGAGTCTACTTAGTTTTGAATTTTAAATAATATATGTTACACATCCTTCTTTTAGTGATTTTTATATAATGTTTGAAGTAAGTTTCACTAAACTTTGATAGCTTATTCAAAAATTATACTATTAATTAATTGAAGTTAGAAATAAAAATTATTCTAATAGTATGTACTATTGTGAATTTGAGATGATAATTATTACAATAAATTTTATAAGTAGATGATGATAAATGTGGTATTGTGGTATAACAATGAACAAAGAATAATCGTGAAACCAAATATCAAAGTTAGTGTTTAACTAAAGAAACTACATAATTTTATGTTTGATAATTCATTGACGGGATTTAGCGGGATTCCCGATCGGGATCCAGACTTAATTGGGATTTTAATGTCGGCAGAGCCGGCCATGGTGGGAGTTCACCTAGGCAATTGCCTAGGGCCTCAGATTTCACAGGGGCCTCAAATATGATACAGAGTAGTGATATGGAGCATGAGATAGGGAGTACTATTTTTGTTGAATAGTCTGCAATCAATTCAAGTTGGAAATCAGGAGTGGGCAAACCGAAAGAAAATTGTAATTACATGACCAAAACTCTCTATTAATAGGAGCTTTATTTTTTTGGCTTAAGGTTAATTCACACTAGTGTTTAGAAAAAAAATTACAGTTGAAGTAAAATCACTTAACTAAAAGAAACTACTAATTGTATGATAAATAGTTATTATACCCGTAACAAAGTAATCCGTAAATATTTAAGAAATTGAATGCACTTTGTTCATCCTACCAGTGTAAAAATAAGTAGATAGATAGTTACTTTATTACTACTTGTTAATAAAGTATTCCGTAACAATAAGAAATAAATAGTCAATTAGTAGAGTAAAATCACTTAACTAAAAATCAATTGAATGGACTTAATCCTACTTGTGTGTTTTATAATTTTATTCAAGTTATCTCATACTCGTTTATAATTTTTTTTAATAATTTTATTCAAGTTATCTCATATATACTCGTTTATAAAATTTTCTTTCTTTAAAAATTAAGTTATAACTTTTTCTTAATTACATTGTTAAAGAAATATACTTTCTCCGTCTCACTAACATTGGGACATGAAGTGGTGTCACGATTGTTAAAAGAGTGAGTTTAAGTGTTAAATATGGAGTTGATAAAGTAAGAACATAGTAAGAATGATTTAAAGTCACACAAACTTTACCACATTTGGTATGAGTCAATTTTAGTGCGACTTCTAAAAAAAGATAATTTTAGCAGGACAGATGGAGCATTGGTATAAATTATCAATATTATTATTATTATTATTATTTTCGTCTAGGGCCTCCACTTTCCTAAGGCCGGCCCTGAATGTCGGGATCCCGACTTAATCGGGACGGGATACGGGATTCTCTTGTAGTTTGAATGGGTATCAAGACAGGATCGGGATTTGGGCAACCGGAATCATCCCGATCCCACCCCTAATCAAAATAATACATCAAATGGAAAAAATCTATTCCCAAAATAAAGTTATGGGATCTTTCATTAAATACTATATCGTAAACTATAATTTGGGAACACAAATAGGATCACATATAATTGTATATTTGTATGTGAAAACTGAAAACACTACTATTATAACTAAAGACACTATAAATACTACTTCCTCAATCCTAATTGATTTGTGATTTGCAGTTTTAAGGTGGTTTGACGATAAAATTAAATTTTTCGTGCTTATAGCTGAATCAACTATAATCATTAAATATACATATCAGAAACTATCATAAAAACTCTACAAACTTTGAGGGGTGTGAGGTAAGCACCCCAAACTTGTATATGTAACTTAAATACCCCAAACTTTTTATAAAAAAATTATTTTAGCACCATGGTCAGGCATTATTTCTTTCCAAAATGTTAATTTTTTGTGTTAATTTCATAATTTAAAATATTTTAACATTCATGAAGATACAATTAACATTCTAAACTTCCGTAAAATAAAAAATACCCCCACTCTATATAATTGCAACATTTTCTATTTGCTACTCCTTTTAAATTATGCAATTAACACCTTAAATTTCTATTTTTGAAAAAAAAAATAATATATGACCATTTTGCTAAAATAACTTTTTATATAAAGTTTGAGGTATTTAAATTACATATGAAAGTTTGAGGTATTTATCTCACTCCTTCAAAGTTTGAGATATTTTATTTATTTTTCCCTATTAGAATATGATAAAAAATTTGATATCTGAAATAACTAAAAAGAGGTTTACCAAAAATAATACTAAATGAAAACTCATGGACAAAAAGTGATTAATAAGACATTTGTGCTCTCATTCCAGCATACGGTGGCTGTGGTCTCATTGACATCATGCAACAATGACAGTGACCCGCCGCCGCCACTTGCCATCGTCTGTGATAGTTATAGTGTCGTCCCAGTGACAGTTACACCACCACCTAAGTGACCTGCTCGCCAGTGACCTATTTTATTATGGTAATCCATCGCCCTCATGTTGCCCTCCGCCCCTACTCCACCAGTCGTGCCACTCCCCTTATCCCACCAGACCAGCCTAGCTATTTGCCCCACCAACCTAAGCCAGCGTTGCGCCCAACCCCCAGCCACCAACACTCATCCACCAGACACAACCCCCAGCCACCAACACTCATCCACCAGACACAACCCCCATCCCTCTGGCCCCAACCTAGACCCCCACCGCCATCCCGCCACCACCGCTTGTAACCCTAGCAGCCAGCCCATCACCAGCCTACCCAACCCCCATCTCAAAGCCAACAACCCTCAGCCCCTACTCCCAACCTTAACCCCGAAACATTGCCCGTACGCTTCGCTATCAGCCCCAACCGCCTTTGTCACCCTAGCTTCCACCACTGACTCACTGTTGCCACTCTTCGTCATCCTCAAACTGCAATCACTCTTCTCAATGTCGTCCCTTAACAAGCCATCACTTGCCTTCCTGTCGCTCACCACAAATCGCTATCAATAGTACCCTGCACTTGTTGCCATCAATAGATCTACAGGATTTTCGACCCCCATCCACACAAACAAAAAAGAAGAGAAAGAAGAGAGGAGAAGAGTAGCAAACCTATGGAGTCGGCTTTGGCGATGTGGATGCGGCAGAGGCAACGTGGAGTGTCAGTGGCATGGATGTGGTGGACGTTGGTGGAGGCATCGGCCTAGAGATAGGCAGAGCCGCAAAGAGATGGAAGACAGGTCCTAGAGGTGGTGAAAGCCTAGAGTAATTTTGGGTATTTAGATGATAGTTGTCCAAGTTTAAATATGGTCCTGTTTGGCTGTTTGTACTTTGTACACTCAAAAGTCAGAAGTACTATTTCTGTCATTGGTTCTAAATAAAATCAACCAGATTAACTAAAAAAAGAATACTGCAAATCACTTTGAGATGAAAGAACTATTACTGTTAATATTCACACTTTATTCATTAATTTTTAGTCCCACTTCATTTTTTTCAAAACATATTCCTCGACCTCTCAAATACAAAGAATCCATTGGGTGGTACAAAACAATCTAAACTTCGTGAAATTAACAACTAAGCCAAAGTTCCACTTTCTCCAAATATATAGTATAGGTGTATCCTAATTCATTCTCTCAAAAAAGAAGTTTGAAGTGATTTTTTGTCGTCCAATATATTACGGAGTAATATTCTTTGCATTCAATACCTTATTCAGTGAATAAAGTGAACAAATCGATTGAGTATAGTAAACAGAGTGATTTTGATCATTTGGTATTGACACCAGAACAGAATCTCTAAAGACGCTATAACCCCAGACCTTCACAAATATGCATACAAAACAACTTGGTTCCCATACTTTATAAGTCCAACACCTAAATGCACAGACAAATAACTTTTAAGCTTTAAATTTAGATTGTATGTAATAAAATTGTATCCGAAGTTAACAATTTGTTGTAAACACGCAAGTTCCTTCGATCACAAAAGTTCCATTATGATAATGACTGCAATGGTATTTCATTTCATGCATGCAATATAGTGAAAACTGCACTTTTACACATCACAATGGACAACACGTAGTTGTGTCCTGCTTGAAAGGTAGAAATGTAGAATAGAAGAACAAAACGATTAGCACTTGAAGGCAATTTAATATCACACAGTTAATAGTGTATCAAGAATTTACAGGTTGCAGGATAATTCAACAGTTCAACTGTCTAGGCATTTAAAAATCAATGACAGTTTTCCCAAAAAGGCATAGGTAACACCACTTGATAATATAGATTGATGCCAAAAGAACAACTCATTATTTCACATTAAAGCCGAAAATCTTAAAGCTCTCTATCTATACACATGTAGGTTCAATTATGGTTTCAAAGAATATATAGAAAATGCTGGAGCCAAAACTATAAATGGATACATCCCCACTCTAAAATTGCATTATTTAATTTATTTTATGAAGAAAAGATAGAACGTGAGAAAGGAAGCTACCTGCTGCAAATAGAAAAACTGGACAGACATGTCAACCCTTCATAAATACAGCTTCCAAAAGTTCAAGTGACCTGAAATTTTGACGTAAAGAGTGAACAAACGCGCATTCCTGAAAATCATGTTTCATCTTCTGCTAGCTGCATGCTATATCCATGTCTAGTACCTGTCCACATTGATACAAGGGTGGTTACGTGTTTAGCCAGAAGCAAAATATTAGTCGGTATGCACGCAAATAAAAAATAGCAGGAGACTGAGGCTTCATTCGGTAGCCACATAGCTTGTCACATAGTGCATGCGTTCTTTAACAGCTGACCAATAAACAAAAATTGTGGTTTTAAAGAGACAATTACTCTATTCATAATTAATCACACCCTAGTGATTTCTACGTATTAGAACTTAGAAGCAACAAGCAAACATGAAATAAAAAAGAGAGAGATCAACTTAGTTGTTTTGCTACGTTTTGTATTATACAAACCAAGTTTTTGGCTTCATCAGGCTAATTCTAATCTTTGAAGAATAGAACCCTAAACCTTAAGATGTATATCACGAACTACTTAGCTTGTCGTCCACGTTCTCAACGTTGTCTATATACCTGTGCACACTAGGAGATGAACCCCAAGTGACTATGTGTGACCTGGTCTCTCAGTATAGCTCCCAAAGGACCCATGACTGATTGATTAATACTTCAAGGTTCCCAACAAGTGATAACCCCAACACGGTCGCTTGACAAGTTGACATGAGACTAAACATTGATTAAGTAATTTTTCCTTAAGGCAACTCCAACTCAAGACATCTCAAAAGGAGGAACTTGAGGAACTTAAGTGAGGATGTTGATCTAAATGGACTACTTATCATAATATATTACTCGCTCTGTCCCAAGATGTAAGATAAATGTGGGGTTTGGCACGGGTTTCAAGAAAATAAAGGATAAAGTGGATGTTTGTAGAGAACAGAAAAATAAAAATCAACGGAATAAATCTGTTGCCCAGACAATCAACAATAGGAATCGTTGCTGAGAGCCAAAAAGCTAAACTCCAATTTTATTGATTGATGGTAAAGAATGAATCATACAAGGGGTTTAAATAACCCTCTAAGTCTAATAAGAATGGGAATCCTAATTAAATCATAATAGTAAACTAAATAGAATAGGAAACCTCTAGTTCTAATAGAGGTCCTAATTAAACCATTCTAGGAAACTAGATAGAATAGGTAACCTTTAATTCTAATTGAAGTCCTAATTAAATCATACTAGCCAACAAAATAAAATAGGAAACATAATAAAAGGAAATAACTAAAGGAACTAATTAAAATCACTACGCCATCCCACGGAAGGTGGGCTCAAGCCCGTCCCCGCCCATGTTCTTCCTACTCTCTGTCAACCCATCCTCCTTCAAAATAACCTTGTCCTCAAGGTTGAAATCTCGTAGATCCAGGGCTGAAAAATCCAGCCATAGAATAGAGTGAAAAATATCCCTCATCTCCTTCCGGACCCCCTGGTCTTTTTGAACCTTTTCCTGCCTGGTTATTTCACAATACTCATGTTGTTGGAGGTCCAACTCCTCATCCTCATCTATCATTACCCGTAGCTGCTTAAAGGGGCAGTCATGCCCCGGTGTAAATGGTTTCTTACACCTAAAACATAATCCTTGTACCCCGCAATTCTGCTAACTCTTTCGGCGGAAGTCGAGTGAACCTAGAGCATGCAGTAGACTGCCCAGACAGCCCTGAATTTGTCCCCTGAGGCTGCCCACTATCTTTCTCTGCCCAATATCTTTCTGAAAGCTGTCACCCATCCTTGTATGTTTCCACCACTCATAGCCGTGTTGTTGTTCCCACCTGGACTCGAAAAACTGCCTGAACGCACTTTCGTCTTGTAGAGTTGGCTTTCCCGGTCTCCATCTTGAAAGGACAGATTCTCAATGTCTCTGGCCAATTCCAATGCTATCTCCAGGTTGTTTGGCCGCAACAACCGCAAGGATCCACGAATCGATACCTTCAGTCTGTTCATAAAATACCCCAAGTAATGATCATCGGACACTTCGGGAACCTGACTGGCCAATTGAACAAAAAGGTTATTATATTCCTCTACGGTTCCCAACTGTTTGACCCCGACAGCCATTCAAATCGGCTTCCTTTGAACCGTGAATCAAATCGGCCCACCAGTGCTTGTGTGAATTCCTCCCAGGTCATGTTCGGTTTTCGTGCCTTCAACCACGTCAACCAGTACAGGGCAGCCCCTTCCATGGCTACCATAGCTGCTGCCACTTTCCTCTCAGGTAGGGTTTGATTAATCTACCTTGATTAATTTCGAACTGTTGTTCAGCCCTAGCTATCCACCCGATCGGGTCTTCTCCATCAAACGTGGGCAACAAGGTTTACTTTATGGTTTGCGTAATGGGCAGTTCTTTGTGAACAATGTCCATTTAGTTCATGATTACTTTATTACTAAATCTTCTAACCATCCAGATTTAGAAAATGGGACAGCTTTAAACAAGCATTTGGAAAACAAGGAAACATTACAAAACTATGAGAGATTTAATCAACAAGAAAGAAGAAGTGTCAAAGTTACCTTTCATCAAACATTTCTCATTCTTGTCCTTCCTTTCAACATCATTTCCCCAGTCGCAAATATCATCCCTCTCATCATTCCATATATCACTCTCACTAGCTGTCTCCCATTCCGAGTCATCATCATCAGACTCTCTACCACCACCACCACCTTCAAATTGAACCCCTCCATGCTTAATAGCCGCCTCCCTAAACAACCAAGCAACCCTCATCTGCTTCTTAACCAACCGTTCCGCATAATCAGGAACCTTATTCTGCCTTAAGGTAAGATCTGGATCTTTAGATTGAGAACACTCGTTAATGAACAAAATCGCATCCAATAAGCTCTCCTTCGCTAAGCCCATCATGTCATAAGCTTGTGCTCTCCTCCAAAGACTCTTAGCGTGACGGTTGACCGGATTATGAAGACAAAGCGCACGCGTGGCATCACTAATGGCGGCCACAGGTTGCTGCAGAAGAAGATGACATTGTGACCGGTTGCTGTATAGTACAACCCTCTCCCTCTTGGATCTCATAGGGCACAAAGAAAGTGCTTCCGAGTACTTTACAGCAGCCCCTGAAATGTTACCGGAGGAAAAGAGTGAATTTCCTTCGAGTTTTACTACGAGTGCCGCTGCCTGTTTGATGTGGAGATCCTCTTTGGGCATGTTCTTTTCCCGTTTTAACCTTAGTCTGGAACTTAATAATTCTCCTACTTGTTCTTTAACATGAATGCTAATTGGGGTACGTCCTGTTGCATGTGATTCAATGCATTGTTGAAGAACGTTGACGATGAAGTCTCCAAGCTTCTTGTGGTCCCCTAGGGTTGAGATTTCAGCAAGGTCAACAAGTGCTGGAACTGCCTTGTCAATTACCTGTGGAGGTAATATAAATAAGTTAGAATTATGTAACATAAAAAATAAATATTTGGTAGCATTTTGGGTTATTGACAAAAAAAATCAGCCTAAAAGAGCAATAGCAGCAAGTGGAACATATGTTACGATTAGGCAAAGATAAACGATAAATTAAGAGCGAGAACACAAGAATTAACGTGGTTCACGCAATCGGGGTGATTACGCTAGTCCACGGCGAACGAGAGAGAGGATGTATTATTATCAGCGTCCCAAGAGGTTTACAAGTACATAAGAGTCGTTTAAATAGGTTTAAGAAAACCTAATCAGAGATTAGAGCCGCAGGCCCTAATTAAAATCAAGCCCGTAATTAAAATTCCCGTAGACCCGGTCGGGTGCCCCCCTTGACCCGGTCGGGTCTCTTCACAAATTTCACACCCGGGCTGATACCAGGGCGGGTATCCAAAACAGAAGGTTTCTGCCTCGTTGACCCGGTCGGGTCCCTTCCCTGACCCGGTCGGGTCTCACGTCCAGTGAGCTCCCAGGTCTCTGCTTCAACATACCCGGTCGGGTCCTTCATCTGACCCGGGCGGGTATCAGTTCTGAAACTCTGAACAAGACTCCATCTTCAACAACATATGCACTACAGTTACAAAAGTATTATACATTTATACTTTTAGCATTGCTTGTTAATGAATGAATGTTTCCTTAAAGCCCTCCAAAGGAGATAGAGGTCTTCTTTTGTAAATCGCAGACTTGTATTTTTGTATGAACTGGACCAACTCAGTGGGTTATAATGCGGTTGTAACTTAATAAGGCCTAATGTATTTTATTTATAAAAGGCCCATGCATTAAATGTGTCAACACTAAACCCTAACAAGTCTTGTTTTGTTTAAAATATACTCCCTCCGTCCCGAAATTAACTTCCCACTTTCCTTTTCGGGCAGTCCCGAAATTAACTTCCGACTTCTTCCCACTTCCTTATTTGGCAAATTCTCTACATCAAAACAGTGCAAAACAATGTCAAACAGTGTCAAAACAGTAAAATTTACCCTCGAGTAAATTTATTTCCTTAATATGTGTGAAATCGAGGTGAGAAGTTAATTACGGGACGGAGGGAGTACAATATATATGTTAGAGATTCCGAAGGGGAGCCTTGGCATACTTTTTATGTGTTCTTGTGTGATCGAGAAGCCACCGATTTATAAATCTTGGGAGCGACCTCATGTCAAAAATGACAAGGGAAGACCTTCCCTGAACCCTCGCTTGCAGGGGCACCAATGTGCACCGGGCTGCCTTTTACTCCCTCCGTCCCAAAACCTTTACTTAGTTTACCATATATAAAAACTAAGCATGAGCTCATTTTTGTATCATGCTTGTCCCAAGTCAGGATAAAGGAAGAGAGTGTTGTGGTAGGCGCATGAGAGTCAACACTATCATTTAGTCACATCACATGACATGAATCAAAATATGAACATCGTTATAGCTAGGTCGTCGGTCGTAAGCGACACGTATCCCCCCACCCGAAGTGATGTCAAATATTCAAGGGCTCACTATACTCCATAGGTCCATAGGCCCAAGTGTGGTGATAAAAATGAAAGGGCTAACTATATTCCATAGGCCCGAGTGTGGTGATAAAAATGCTAAGGTTGCAAGGTCGTCGCCCGCAAGCGATACGACACCCCATTGCCTGGGGGTGGTGTCAAATGTGTGAGGACATAGTGGGGGTTGAGGTGGTGTTTAAAATAGAAGGTGGAGTGTTAGATTGCACTCTGGGACATGAAATATTGGGCCTCTTAAGGGAAGATCATCTGAGGTAGTTGAGATTATGAGAAAGAGGAACATCAGCATTATGTGTGTACAAGAAACTAAGTGGATTGAAGAGAAGTCATGTGACATTGATAGAGACCTGGACTAATGGGCTTAATATTTTAATAAAATGTAATAGTGGGATGGGCCAAGTAATTAGATAGATTGAGGGAAGCCTCATTTGAAAAAGAATAAATAGAAGGAATAGAAGAGGAGAGGGCAGTCTGGAATTCAGTTGGAATTAGACTGGGAGAGTGAGGCCTCTCGAAGAGTCTCAAATCTGTTTCTTCTCTTTCTTTACGTTTTCCGTTGTTGGTTTACTGTTGCTGTGAGGATCGATTCTTATCATTGGTATCAGAGCATCAATCGTTGGAGTAAAGAATGACCTCTTATTCATGCGCATATGGAGAATAGCACTAGAAGCCAGTTCACGAGGATGGAAAAGATGTTGGATCGAGAACAGTTAGGCACTGCCGGAATTCCATAATCAACTCAGCATCGTCGTTCGTCATTGCTTCTAGTTCGCAGTCACTAGCTGATTGTACTGGTTCGCAGATGCCATCACAAGCCGCTTCAGCTTCGTTGCAAACAGTATCTCAAAGTCATCAATTTGCGTTACAAATAGATCTCCCTTGTTTGCAGGTCTCTTCATCGGCTATTAGCTCGGGTCAATGTATGATGCTATCAGGAGGAGACTCCAAATGGACCAAATCGCTGGTATATCTTTATGTGAACCCTAGTACGACTTAAGACAGAGGAGACACCCATCAGTTCGCAGGCTACATCATACGACGAGGAGGTGTCCATTAACAGAAGTTATAACCGCACAGGAAGGGAGATTGATCTGCATTCATCAAAGTGTGCTTATCACTTGGTACCTGAGAACGTTATTAAGACTGGAATATTGATTATTGACAAGCACGAAAATGAAAATGTGTCCCTGCTATTCCCTAATTCTCAAAAATACTCTAACAGAAAGGCATCAGATGCAGAGAGGTATGAATTGGAGGTAGCTTCTGTGAGATTTAAGGATTCTGAGATATTAAAAGACATTTTCATTAAAAGGGCCAAGCTTCTGGAAGAAAAGATGCTGCTATCAAGGGCAAAAGAGGTTGGAAGAAAAAAGAGGGTATGTTGAGCAAACCACAGTCCCCAGTCCCCCACTCACAAACGCTTTCTGGCGAAGACCTCCGCTTAGTGTCATCACAAGATGAAAAAGCTCCAGCAGCGTTACTGTGTTGAGAATCAAATACCCCTCATGTATCCCGCCGGCAGCTTCTTCTCCCAAAAATTCTTCTTCAAGGACATGGATTCAAATCATAATAAATATGCCACTCAAGACCCAAAAGATAACACCCACAACCAGGTTTGATTTGGATGTTGAATTGCAAGTAGCAAGAAATGAAGATGTTCATGCTACTGCTCTTCCTTTAAGAATGACAATCCCCATTAAAACCTTATTCAATGTGATTCCACTCCTCATCGGATTCAAACAAAGGAGAAGTAATGCAATAAGACAGAATTGATAGAGCAGGAGGAGGGTGGCATCCAAATATGATAGAGTATGAGGGCATAATAGGCCCAAGAACACCTGATGAGGTTGTGGGGATGAGGCGGGGTGGATGAAGAAAGTAAAAGGGAAGAGGAAAGCAAAGAAGAAGAAAAACTTCTTCTCCCATTTAGAGGAGAACCAGAAAGAAGATATTTTTCCCATGTTCACTTTGGATATTGGAACTTGGAAGTGACGAAGGTGACTAGGCATATAAAAAAGAAAAAATAAAAAGTAATAGGAGCCACATCACTTGGTAACCGAGGAACCGGCGAGTCACTTGTTAAATTTTGGAATTGGGTGTTTTTTATAACTTTGGGGTTTAATTGGGTGTTATAGAAGTACGAGGGCCTAATTTTCCCTATTTTTTGTTGTTCTGCATTTGTTAATGTTCATCAGTTCATGGTTGTCATAGGAGTAAGTCAGGCCCCACGGCTCTTAAATATATCTTTATAGGATACACTCTTAAATATACTCCCTCTATCCCATTTTATAAGATATCTTTACGATTCACTCGGTCAACACAAATCACTCTAAATCACTTACTTTAAATATCAAAATTTTATGAAATTTGAATTACTTTTTGCAATAAGACAAAGGAAAAGTAATGCAATAAGACAGAATTGATAGAGCAGGAGGAGGGTGGCATCCGAATATGATAAGAGTATGAGGGCATAATAGGCCCAAGAACACCTGATGAGGTTGTGGGGATGAGGCGGGGTGGATGAAGAAAGTAAAAGGGAAGAGGAAAGCAAAGAAGAAGAAAAACTTCTTCTCCCATTTAGAGGAGAACCAGAAAGAAGATATTTTTCCCATGTTCACTTTGGATATTGGAACTTGGAAGTGACGAAGGTGACTAGGCATATAAAAAAGAAAAAATTAAAAAGTAATAGGAGCCACATCACTTGGTAACCGAGGAACCGGCGAGTCACTTGTTAAATTTTGGAATTGGGTGTTTTTTATAACTTTGGGGTTTAATTGGGTGTTAATGTGTTATAGAAGTACGAGGGCCTAATTTTCCCTATTTTTTGTTGTTCTGCATTTGTTAATGTTCATCAGTTCATGGTTGTCATAGGAGTAAGTCAGGCCCCACGGCTCTTAAATATATCTTTATAGGATACACTCTTAAATATATTCCCCTTATCCCATTTTATAAGATATCTTTACTATTCACTCGGTCAACACAAATCACTCTTAATCTCTTACTTTAAATATCAAAATTTAATGAAATTTGAATTACTTTTTGCAAGTTTTGTAGCGGTTTTAATGTAGTTTCTGAATATGTAATTTTTTTTTTCTAAAAATAATTTGAGTGCAGAGAGGGATCCGTTTGCTATATTGTCGGTCAAACATTGTAAACCGAAAAAATATCTTATAATTCAGGACGGAGGGAGTATCTTTTTAGGATATGCGTCATGTAACAAAGAGTACAAGTGTCATCATCCAACTACTTGTCATGGCTATATATCCATGTAAGTTCACTTCCCAAAAACAGAATCATTTTATCCTAATTCTCAGCTCCGGGGGGGGGGGGGGGGGGGGAGTAAATAGGAAGCTAAGGGCATGTTTACTAACAGAGATATTTTCTAGTTTTCCAGAAAATTAGAAATCCGGAAAACGGAAAACAAAAAACGTGTTTACCAACTAAAATTGCTCAAAATCTGGAGAAAGGAAAACACAAAAATGTGTTTACCAAATCATTTTCCAAAACCAAAAAAATGAAATATGTTTCTCTTCCTTAATGAATTGGAGAAGTGACTTTTACTAGTTTTCCAAATTTAGAAAACGCGGATGCTGTAGTGCTGTTACAATGAATTTGCATACTTACACCTAGTGATGGATTCGGTCCCGCTCCGGTCAATGACCCGACGATTTCTATCTGGTCTGATTAACGACCCGACGGTCCGATCGGGTCATTGACCCGGCGGTCCTTGTCCCGTTCGATCAACAGTCAAGGCATCAAGCAATCTTGGTCCGGTCCAATCGACAATCTGGCGGTCCCTGTCTAGTCCGGTTCATGACCCGATGGTCCCTGTCTGATCCGATCCACGACCCGACGGTCCCTGTCCAGTCCGGTCGATGACCCGACGGTCCCTGTCAGGTCCAATTCACGACCAGACACTACCTGTTCGGTCCGGTCGACGGTCGGGAACTCCCGGTCTTATCTGGTCTGGTCAACAACTCGGCGGTCCCCCTCCAGTCCGATTAACAACCCGGCGGTCCCCGTCTTGTCTGATCAACGACCCCACGGTCCCCGTTCTGTCTGGTCAATGACTCGACGGCCTGTTTTCAGTGTGATCGACAACCTGGTGGTCCAGGGCTAGTCTCATCAATGACTCGGTGGTCCCTTGTTCGTGCCGATCAATGACCCAATGGTTCAGTCTTGGGTTTGTAAATATCATTTTTTAAAGTAGAAAGTTTTAAAACAGCTGTTGAGTTGTCAATCAATAGGAAAATGGGAAAAAGAATTTGTTACCCTAATTGGGTTCTACTAGATTCGGTTCCGAACTGGGATCGTACTTTCGGCATTCTGGTCTGTCACAGAATCGAGTGAAAAAATTTGTAGAACATGTTTTCAGATTTGAAAATGGAAAACTAAAAAATGAAAACAAAAAATTGGAGATAGAAAAACTGAAAAATGAAAACAAAAAATTGGAGAATGGAAAACAGAAATAGACTGAAAAATATTTCTCTTGAGTGTTCTGGTCTTCCTATGATACACGATTTCTCAAAGCCACTCCCTATTCTTACCCTTGAGAACAATTATGGCAATAATAATGATTCTGAGCAAATACCAATTCAGAATAATTCTAGCAGAAACTTATACCAGTCCCAATCCAACAAAAATGTTTTATTATCTGAACCTAATGAAAGTGACCCTAATCTTGAGCCTAGTCGATCTTGTTTACGAGCTCTTAATCCTTAGTCTAATAACTCTGAATCTAACCTTCATAATCTGCCTGCTTTAAGAAAAAAATGGTCATACACAAAGTATCCTATATCCCAATTTGTGTCTATTACAAATCTTTCTGCGTGGCACCAGAGTTTTATTTCAGCTATTGGCCCTATTAAAGCCCTACAAGAAACATTAAAACAAGCCATGGTATCAGTAGCGTACAAAGCCAAGGTTATCATACCCTCCCTATAAAAAGAGACACAAAATGGAAAACTGACCCTTCTGCTACTCTATGTAGACGATATGATCATTTCAGGTAATGATCAACTTGAAAAGCAGAACATGAGAAGGGAGCTAGAAGCTAAGCTTGAAATGGAGGACTTTGAAAAGTTAAAAAATTATATGGAGGCACCGTACTCAAAACAAGGCATTTTTGTTTCACAAAGAAACTATGTCATCGGGATTTCTATGCGATAGAGGCATGCCGACTAGACTGAAAGGTAAATTTTATAGTACAGCAGTTAGGCTTGCATTAATGTATGCAGTAGAGTGTTGAGCGGTGAAGCAATGTCACATTCAAAAGATGAGTGTGGCAGAGATGCATATGTCACGTTGGATGTGTGGACATACCAGAAAAGACCGCTTGAGGAATGAGACAATCAGACAAAAGGTGGGAGTAACACCTATAGAAGATAAGATGCAGGAGTCTTGTTTGCGGTGGTTTGGGCATGTGCGTAGAAGACCGAGTGATGCACCTCTTAGACGACTTGAGGGATGGGGAGAAGAGGCAGAGAACTGATATGCGATAGAGTGAAAGGAATCAGAACCTTTTAGAGAGGGAGGGGAAGACCCAAACAGACTTGGAATAGAGGTATCAGAATTGATATGCGTCTTCTTAGGTTGGATGAGAGTATGACTTTGGAGAGAGTAAAGAGGAGGACGCACATCCGTGTGGACGATTGATGTCTTTTCTACTTTTCCTCTCTCTTTTCTTTTATCGTTTATCTTCTTTATCTTTTTATATTCTTATGTTATTTTTTATCTTCTAGCTTTTTCATGCTCTTTTATCTTTTTATCTTTTTATCTTTTATCTTTCTAACATTCTTATGTTATTGTTATCTTATATTTATTGTTATCTTATATTTATTTATCTTTATTTCATCCATTTTGTCTTGCTTTTTCCCCTTCTTGTTTGTCTTCTCTGTTTGGCATTGATATCATAGATCGATTCATGTTAGCCGACCCCAAATTCTTTTGGGATTAAGGCTTGGATTTTGTTGTAAAGAAACCGTGTCATCAATCTTCTAAAAGAGACGAAAAAGTTGGGTTGTAAAGTCACTGGAGTGCCAATAGAGCAAAATCAGAAGATTGGGAGTGATGAAGAGAGCCCAAAAGTAGAGAAGACCCAATACCAAAGAATCGTGGGATAGCTCATTTTTCTATCTTACAAAAGGCCTGACATAGCCTATCCTACTAGTGTTGTTAGTCAGTTCATGCATGACCCACAGGAAAGGCACCCACAAGCAGCAAGGTTTAAAAGATTAGTTCAGGTATCGAGGTGATTTGGATCAAATCCCTGTTGCGTGAGTTGCGACATCCACTCATTTCTCCTTCACTCCTTCTGTGATAATAAAAGTGCTACTCCCTCCGTATTTAAATGTTCCCCACACTTTCCTTTTTGGGATGTATTTAAAAGTTTCCTACACTTTCCCTTTTTGGTAAGTTTTTCCCTTAAAAATACTCAAATACCCTTACTTTTTCTACTTTTTATCCTCTCTTTCCTACTTTTTCACCTTCTCTCCTACTTTTTCTATACTATTCATTACTCTTACTATTCTTTCTTAAATCTTGTGCCATAATCAAACGTAGCCATCTTTTAAATATGGAGGGAGTATTATATCCTCAGCAAACCTTGTCTTCCATTCACGGACGAAACATGTGGCTTTCATTTTGTTCGGCCGCAGGTTTATTGTGGGCTTCTTGGTGTTCGTCATATTCCATCATTTGATCAGATTGTTGGTGCCCTCGCCAAACCGCTTCCTCGACAACACTTTATTCTTCTTGGAGACAAGCTCAGGATTCTTGGAAGAGACCGAATACCTGGCTTGCGGGGGCGTATTGAAAGAAACAAATAAATTATACATAAGAGACAATTACAAACCGTTACATATCTTTATCATTTAAGATAGTATTATTACTTACCTTATAGACTTCCTTAGTAATTGTATAATAGTAGCTCTTGTAAATTAGTAAGGTGTGCAAAAATATTTTCAAACATTTTCCTCTCTTGTTCGTTAGATAATACTTTTGTGAGATGATAGTACGCCTTTGGAGAGTGTGAAGTGGTTGGAAAGGATGTGGATGATTGATAATATATTATTCATCACTTTGTCTCTATTTATTGTTTTTAACTCCAATATTATATGTGTATTTATGTTAGGCGACCCCAAACTCTTTAGGGAATAAGGCTCGGATGTTGTTGTAATGGAAAGTTAAGGAGGGGATTGATTATGTTTCTTTTCCTAATTTATTTATAGTGTTAGCCTTAAACTAGAAAATAATTACTCCCTCCGTCCCCCTAACTTTGTCCCGTTTTACCTTTTTCGTTTGTACCATTAAGTTTGTCACATACCATATTTGGCAATATTTGGGTGGTTACAATTCATTCTTACTTTATTCACACTTTATCAATTCAACACCAACCACACAATTCCACTTTTTCTTAAAATTTGTGCCACACTCCTTTGTCCCAAACATAGTGGGATGGAGGTAGTATATATTTAGCCTTAAAAAAATAACTGTGTATTTCAATATGATATTTTATCTCGACTATATACTACGGATTATTGCAAGAATAAATTAAGGGGTTAGGTCATGAATATTACTAATTAATATGATTTGGACAAATAGAAGACTTCTCCTAATACTTCCCAGAAAATAGACCACCCGGTGGCATCATTTAAATAAATGAGATGAGAATGTCAAGTATACCCCTGCAGCGTTGCTCGCTAGTCAAATAGTCAATACGCATCACATCAAATTAGATACGTACGTAACATTCCACCAACGGCTCCAATATACATTAATATGTAGTAATTAATTTCCCATTTCTAAAGATGCTAGCAAGGAGACCAATAAAAGAGATGTTCTTTTTCGCACTCCCAATTTACGGTTACCTAGTTATATTTTCCAATAAAAATAGTTACTTGACCAGTTATAGTTATCTGACTTAACTAATTACAATTGACCAACTAAATCAATTAAATTTGCCCGATCCAATCAGTTACAATTACCTGAATCTATTAGTTACAGTTAATCGGACCGACCAGTTACAGTTACTCGAATCAACCAGTTACAGTTACTCAAATAGACAAGTTATAGTTATTCGTACCGAGTACTGACCAATTACAGTTACTCAAACGATCAGTTACAGTTACTCGGACCGACCAGTTACAGTCACTCGAATCAACCAGTTACAGTTACTCGAACGACAAGTTACAGTTACTCGTACCGACCAGTTACACTTACTCAAATTGACAAGTTAATGTTACGGTGTTACCCATACCGAGCAGTTATAGTTACCCGGATCAACAAGTTACCGTTACCGTGACTGATCATTTACAATTATCCAATCCGATAATGATCAGGGGTAGCCACCACCGCAGGCCGCCACCGTCGCCGACTACCATGACATTGCCGCCCCACGCTGACCCTCAACCAGCCCACAACCTGTCCACAACACTCCTCCCTAACCCCAACCCCCCGCTTCCCCATCCCCATCCCTGTGTAGTGGTTCAACCCTCCAGTCACCGCTGCCCTGGCAGCAACTGCCACCTCCCCAGCCCCCTCGCTGCACCCCAAATCCCTGCACCCAACCCTACAACCAAAGTGGCCGTCCGAATCAACTGACCACCGCCAAATCAACCGCGCCGCCGCCCAAATCAACCGCGACGCATGGATCTGAGTCATCTGACACCTCACATCGACGTGAATCCTAGCTTGGAGCTATGAGGCAGCGCACGAACAGAAAAGAAGAAGAAAGTGAGACACGAACGGGCTCGACGGAGCCTGTGTCGGCGGAGGACGGAAGTTTTATGGCCGCCGCCGCTGCGCAGAAATTCAGGGGGGAGGATTTGCTGTGGAGGCGGAGGTTGGAACGCAGGAGATGTTCTGCGCCTGGGGCGAAGGATTTGTTGTGCACAGAAGACAGGGAGGAATCGAAGCATCGCAGGAAGAGCTAATTAAGCAGATAGCGGACAAGAAGCAAAGCAATGCAGGGTAAATTAGTCACCCGTTAATATTGAGTCTCTTTATTGTCCATCTATAGAACACGTCTTATTTTTGCCCCGTAGAAACTCATAGGTACTAGTTTTGCCATTATTTCATAAATTAATACTCTATCCCTCCTGCAATTAATTCCCCACTTTACGTTTTAGGATATCCCAAAATCAAGTTTCTACTTTTCTTTTTGGTAATATTTGAGTGATACTATTTTACCCCTATGAAAAGTACATCATTAATTATTTTTTTTTCTATCATACTTTTGGAAGAGGACATACTTAAAAGTCAACAAATAAAGTTAGTTTCCCTAAAAACCAATGAAATCAAACTAAGGCTGAAACAACATAATCATAGAGATAAAAGAGAAGTTGGTGAATTTTATTTACCTTGAGGCAGGTATTAGAATCTTGGAGCAACCACAAAAGACAGTCAATAGCCATATATTGCCAGTCATCTGATGAGCGTGCAATATTGCACAAAGCATCCACAACAGCAGGACACGAAGCAACCGGCCCCCTACCGAGCTTATGATGACAAATTGTCCTTAAAAGACCAACCCCGGCTGGCGAGTTCTCATTAACAAGCCCACCCCACATCCCAGGAAGTTTACAAAGAAACTCTGGTTTGCATATAACAGGAAGAAATTCGGGCTTGAAAGCAAAACAGTTAATGAGTTGAAGGGCCCAGCACTGTAGCTGGCTAGCCCACTCTTCGGCCTTCCTGGACTCCATCTCAACTCCTCCCATCCCACGAGTCAGAAGGTCACAATGGTAACTAAGCCTTCTATCGACATACTGGTAAAAGTGCGTGTAAACAATCTCAAGCGAGCTCGCTGCTAGCTGGATGGAAAGTTCAAGAATCTCACTGTGACTAGCCACTTCATCGAAGGTGGTCGGGTAGGTTGCCAAATGACCCAATGCCCGAACTGCAACCCGTTGTTCTACCCATGTTAGCCTCCCGCTTAAAAGTTCAACCAAAGGTGGGACCACTCGGGACTGGACAGCCCGTTCAGCAAAGTCCTCCATATTCATTGTGTACGATCCAATTATGTGAGCTGCATAGTAGGGAATATATATGTTTTGATCATGTGAGAGCCAACGGCGGTTCTTCAAGCCTTTCCATATAAGGGATGCCATGCATTCAAAAATACCCAAATCAATGAACTCAGGATCATTTGGGTGGGCCATCGCAGTGTTCCAAAGACCACTGATGGGAAGGACTTGACCGTCATCATCCTGAGTGGGAAGGTCCCTGAAGAACTTTAAAATGCTTGTTCTACGCTTGCTCGGGTTTCCTTCTTTCATCACACAGAAGAAGCATCCTGGGTATGGGCAATCAGGTGAAGCTTTCTCCATAAAATCAGTAGGAGAGAGAATGCTATTGCACTGCCAAGGATATCAACCTTTTATCAAACTCCAGCAGAAGTTTTAACCAGAGAGGAAAATTTAATATTTATTTCATTTCTACTTTTCCTAGCCCATGATGGATCTAGCACTTGTGTTTTGGCTGTTCGAAATTAAATTAAAAATAAAATAGTCACAATAATGAATAATCTTGTGTGATGCAATAATTCTACAATAGTATCTTCGTCAACAAAAAACTAGAGCACACATTTTTCTTAAACAAGAGTCAAAGTACATGGTACACATAATTACTAATTTGATAGACTAGAGTACAACGTTCATAAATAAAACAACAAATCCTAGCTCATAACGCACACAAATTAAGCAAACAAGAATATAAATTGTCATAAAAGAGCAAACAACACATCAACAATACACATTTAGCAATTTCATAAACCATACGTAGTCATACAATTTAAGAAAACCATATTACATCATCATCATCATTATCATTACCCCACTGCCGCAAAGGCTCCCACCTACGGTAGGGTAAGGGGGTCGGATGTACACAGTCTTACCCCTGTACTAAAGCACAGAGAGACTGTTTCCAGATGACCCAAAGTGAAAATCGCGTCCAAAATTGAATGGAGTGACTGTTGATTCGTAACAAAGAAGTGCAGACAGTTTAGTGAGTCATTTTGCTTTATTGCATCATATTCTCAAGCCAAAAAATAGTGAATATTTGGCTTCATTACAAATGATGGAAAAGGAAAACCATATTACAAAGACAATAAAAATCAATGTTCTAAAAGACACTAGGCACTAGTCGGGCAATACTGGGTCGACTATTAGAATATTGTTTTATTGTTTTATTTTTATTTCCTAAGAGTTTGAATATTATTCATTAATTACTTTATAATATTTTGGTAATAAAATTAGCTCACATAAATACATAATTATTAAATGTTATGTTTTGTAGTAAATTTATATGAGTAAATAATAATATAACTAATAGAACATTTTAAATAAAAACAAGAGAATTGTCTTTTAAGTCTGTTGAGAGCAGAAAAATAAAAAAACAACGGGGTAAACAGTTGCCTAGATAATCAACGATAAAAATACCGTTGCCCAGAGCCAAAGCTAAACTCCAATTTTTTTCATAAATGATCAAGAATGAAGCATACAAGGGGTATATATAACCCTCTAAGTCTAATAAGAATAGGAATCCTAATGAAATCATAATAGGAAACTAAATAATACAAGACCTCTAGTTCTAATAGAAGTCCTAATAAAACCATTCTAGGAAACTAAATAGAAATAGGAAACCTCTTATTCTAATAAGAATAGAAGTCCTAATTAAATCATATTAGGAAACAAAATAAATTAGGAAACAAAATAAATTAGGAAACAAAATAAAAGGAATAATTAAAATTAATTAAATTGCCCGCAGCCAGCCCATGAAGGTGGGCTCAAGCCCGTCTCCGCCACTTGCTCTCCCTGCTCTCTATCAAAGTCTCTAAAAAAGTTATATACATTTAAAACTTATTTTTTATTGGAGGAATATTAAAATAAAATAAACTTAATAGAAATGGAATAATCATTAACCAAATGATTTTTTAGGATAAAGCGGAGAAATTAGTTGGAACTGGAACATATCTGCCACCTAGACGTGCGCCTACCAACTAAAACTAAATTCTTTCTCTTACATATCTGCCACAACGTGATGCTGAATGGATGGGACGGGTTCATCTTTTCCTTGGTCTTTTTGTCGGCCTTATCCGTGTAATCTTTTTTGCTCTAGACTCTAAAGACATTTTATTTGGGCTCAAACAAAATTTGGGGAACTGCTTTTTTTTAGAAAGGGCTGCTTTATGACGTTGTGTCACTTGTGTGTATTATGGTTGTTTAACATTAAAAATTAAATGACACATATCAATTAGTATGTGTCAATATATTTCTTTTCTTTGCAAGACCCATATTGAATGTCAATCTGCAAGTATCTTTAACTAAAATCAACTATTTTTTTCTAATAAATTCTAAAGTTGTGCTCCTTACCTGTCTTATGTATAGAAAGGGATGTCAGCTCAAGAGAGGAGATTGGATTATGGATGTGATGTAACATATACTAACAATTCAGTAAGTGGTATTGAGTTCCATATTTCATACGTCCAAATATACATTCTTTCACATCTTATTTATGGCATGCAATTTAAACTATTCTTAGCTTGTTTTGATACATCATAACTAATAATCATTTCAGTGAATTGACGTTGTAACTAACTAGTCTATTTTGACATTCCCTCTTTTCTCTGTTATTTCCCAGGAACTTGGTTTTGATTATTTACGAGATAACCTTGCTAATAACGTGAACAACTTGTAATGAAATGGTAAACTATACTGCAACCAATATCTGAAAATTATAGTTCATTGTTAAAGTACCTTGTGAAAACAGGCCAAAGCCTTTCCATTTTGCAATAGTAGATGAAGTTGACTCAGTCCTCATAGATGAAGGAAGGAATCCTTTATTAATAAGTGGTGAGGTAAATTTGAATCTTTTATTTCAAACTACTGTCAAGTACCCTGACGAAAAAGGGGAAATCTAATACAGACTGTCTGATTTGTTTAATTTTTTAGAATTTTTGCACACTTCTGATTTTCTAAATTCATGTCCCTTGATAACGTCTTCCGATAAACTCCTCTTAATTCTTTAATTAGATATAATAAGATAATTATAAATTTGATGCTTTAAGCCATATCAAACTAAGAAAATCTTATGCCTCATAAACTAAGGTAGCCTTATGCCACTGCCACATACCAACTAAAACTAAATTCAATAGACCCAAAAGTTGAGTAAAAACTTTAAAATAAACTTGGCTGATTATGATGATTAAAATTAGTAGCAGTGGCCTTCAAGAACTCTTCGTAATCAGTTTTCACTCAATACATAATGACAGAAGCTATTACCTAACAAAATTAACTAAAGAGAGTGACCACATGAAACTGAAAAAATACAATTCTTTTTTTTTAGAGTGAAAAAATACAATTCTCTGCCGCCAATGATTTGAAAAGCATGAGATCTTAATTAGACAATATTGTATACGAAAACTTTGTAATAGAGCCATAGACTAGAAGTTTAGTGGAGGAAGAATTTGATCTGGAACTTAAATTGCTCAATCATTAAAATCTGAATTTAAGTCCGTATACTTGCACTCTACCAGCGAAAATTATGAACTGATCAAAAAAATTCCCAAACTAAGTTACTAACTTTTCAAAACTAGCTGGAATTGGAATTGAATAAATTAAAGATACGGAGTAATGATCCTATAACAGAAACTCATAATTACTCATGCACCGGTTGAATCCATGGGTTTACAAAGCATGAAATTTTGAATGGAAAATATAACCGGAAAACTGGCAGTGGAAAGCTGCAAACTTGTAGTTTCGAAAAGGAAGATTTGTTCAACAATTAAACCTCAAAATCAAAATCAACTAGAGGATAATATCAAACCTAACATTTACTATCGATCCACCCAATTGATTAGCCATAAGAAAACAAATAAGAACGATGAAGATTAGACTTACACGGCCAGAAAAGTTTCAGTGAAGAAGTCGGCTAAGCAGGGTAGAGACAGATTTCTGATGTTGTTTGCGGCGAGTTTGGGGAGAGGGAAACGAAGTAAAGGGATGAAGACAATTTACTACTCAGTAATTTGTCTAGTTTGACGGGGCACGGATTAATAAAGTCAAAACATTGTTCTTATAATTAATTAGAACCACAATTTTTTTACTAAAAGAGAAAGTGTCCAAAAAAATAATTAATAAGACATCAAAAAAGGAAAAATTGGCAAAGTTATAAGGGACGAAGGGAATATAATCAATATATATATATATTTCTTTGGTTCAAAATATGGATTGAGCCAAAGATAACTGATTCGGGGTCTTCTAAAATAAAATTGAATGTGACACAACCGAATTAAGGAGTATTATATTCTCCCTCTTGATAATATACTTATAAAATACTCCCTCCGGTTTTTAATAAACTTCACACTTTCCTTTTTGGGACGGTCTAAAATAAACTTCACACTTCCTTATTTCCTTTTTTGGCAAAGAAATCTACGTCAAAACAGTGCCAAACAATGCCGAACAATGTCTCAACAGTGTCAAACAGTGTCTCTACAGTGCCAAACAGTGCCTCAACAGTGTACTCTACAGTAAAGTCAAATTTCTTTCCTTATTTTGTGTGAAGTCAAACTGTGAAGATTAAAAAAAACCGGAGGTAGTATATACTATCAATTATTTCTTCACTTAAAATTGTTGAAGCTTACCGGTCAACGTTACCTGGCACAAGCAAAACATGGAAAAAGAGTATATCACATTATCCACACAAGTAATTTATTTAACAGACTAAAATAAATGATAATGATTAATAGTTAATATAACTAGCTCATAAAAATCATGGTGTTACAGCCATAATTTTTTGTGTGATAGTGCAATGTTCTTCTACATCTATAAATGTCATTTATTTTGTATGAAAGTGCCATTTTATTTTAACAGGGCAATACATGTTATTTCATTACATTATGCAGATGGCAATCTAGCTAGTCGGGGATATGAAACTGAGACGTCGGATGGGGAAGCTAAAGCGGAGATTGGCGGCGATGAAAGACCAGTCGGATCCGGCCAGATGGGCACTCGGCGGAGGGCGGTGGCGACGTTACAGAATGCGACAAAGACATACGAAGACTCGCCTGAGAGCGGTGGAGGAGACGCCAGAGCGGAGATGGTGGCATGTTGGCACCTGATCTCAGCGCCAGATCTCAACGGCAGTATTTTTTACCTTATCTGATATTAATTATTAATAAAAAAGAAGGCAGGGGCATTTTTGTGAAGCTAAGTCCTTTTTACTCCTACGAATGATTAAGGTCTTATTTTTGAACTTTTGTCAAGTTTTAGTCCTAGTTAGTTAATTCTCTCTTAAAAATATCATTCATAGTTCTCCAGACTTCTGAAGGGACATTTTTTAATCTAAATGACATAATTATCCACTCATATTGACCAAAGGGAACAATAAATGTTGTTTTGTATTGATCTTTCGGGTCAATTTGAATATGCCAAAATCCAGATTTCATATCAAATTCCGAAAATACAATAGCGGAGCGAAGGTTTTGTAGAAGGTCTTTTTTATTTAGGATTGAATAACATATCCATCTGAGGGCCTTATTCAAGGGCTTGTAATTAATTACAAGTCTTGGTGTTCCTCTTTCAATTTCAGAATTTTTTTATGGCATAGAAAGCTGCACAACTCCACGGAGAACCAGATTTCTTAATAAGATTTTTTTGTTCTAAATTTTGAATCTCAATTTACAGTTTTCTTTGAGTTCATGATTTATTTGGATGTATCTTGCTTTCGTGGGTATTTTTTTTGTCAGAAAAGTCGTTTTCATATGATATGCTAAAAAGCATTTGATAAGTCGGAACATATTTCTTTTTCAATTTTCTTTAGGATTTCTGATTTTTTTTTTACGAAACTTTGTTGTAATTGTCCCTAGATTCTTAGGAAAGAAACGTCTTGTTGAAAAAGTATAATTGTTTTTTCTTTTGCACAAATCATCCAATTTAACTCATTTTGTAAATGGAACATGCTTTAAAAGGTTTAAGATTTATGTCTTAAGTTTTTCAATGAATGGGAAAATAATTTGATCTTTCTTGGTTTTAAAAGATATGTTATAAAACGCTTCCCTCCCTTGCAATCTAGGGTTTGCATCCTCGTTTCTTCATTCACGCTAATCCCTTTCGACGATTGTGGCCGAGTTAGTGCATGCAATGCTGATGATATGGAGGGCCTCTATGCTATGAGATTGCAAGACGCGCACCGAGGACGAAGGTGTAGACATCGACGTGGTCTTAACATTCGCACCCCTTTGTTTAGTAAGACGCTTATTAACAGATAAGGCCCTCCATTTCCCATTCTTTAGGGATATGATGTCAGACGTTTGGCGTCCCGCAGGAGGAGTTAATATTCGTGAAATAGGGGACCCCATATTGTTGTTTCACTTCTTCAATGACGTTGATTTCGAGCGGATTATGGTGGATGGCCCTTGGTGCTATGAGAGTACTCTCTTCTAATTCTACACAAACTGGAGGCATCGAAAAATCATGTCAGCATTCCTTTGGACCAAAGGGAGTTCCGGGTACAGGCATTCGATCTTCCATTCGAGCTATTTACATAAAAAGTGGTTAATATTGTCGGTGATCAGGTTGGGATTTTTGTGAAGGCAGATGAGAGTAATTTCAAAGGGGAGTATAAAGAATTTATGCAAATTCGAGCTTCCCTTGACGTCGAAGCTCCTCTCAAACGACATGTCAAGCTGAAAGGGGGGATGTACCTTTTTGGGTGACTGTTAAGTACGAGAGACTACCCCATTTTTGTTTTATTTGTGGGCTCATGAACCATGTCGATCACATGTGTCCTAAGAGGCTTGCTAATGCTGTCGAGGGTATGAAGATGCCGTTTGGGCCATGGATGAGAGCTCATGAGGGCTCGCTTCAAGAGAGGTAATGTCAGTAAGGGCAGTAAATGGTTAACGGGTAGTGAGGGGAATTTCTATTTCGAGGACCGTCTAAAGTGATGGCCGCAGATCCGACAAATGAAGATGAGACGGCAGTGGATGTATCAGATCTTAACGAGGGTGGAACAACAAAAAAACAGAAGGCAGTTGCAATAACTACTACGAGTGTAGATCATCAAGTTTATGGTATGGATTTTACTCTTTCAAAAGACGTGGAAGCGGCGGGTTTTTGTATCCAAACGACCAAACCTGTCGAGAGCAATGAGTTGTATTAGTTGGAACTGTCGAGGGCTTGGCAACCCAACGACAGTTCAGGCATTAATGGACGTGGTTCACTCAAAGCGGCCGTCGTTAGTCTTCTTAATGGAGAATTGGAGACTTTTTCCAATTTAGTAAGTTGAGAGTATTATGAAAAATTTGGGCATGGGTTATTGTTATGCGATGGACTGTGGGTCACAGGGGCGGGCGGGCTAGCCTTATCCTGGAGTGAGGGAGTGCATGTTTAGGTGTTTGGTTCAACTCCTAATTTTATTGATTCAAAGATTAATGGGAAAAGGGTCAAATAGACCCTCAAACTTACATGAAAAGATCAAATAAGCTCTCACATAGGAGGCTCTGTCCGGCCGTCGCCATTTGCGGAAGTTCCCGGTGAAATTTTTTGATGAAATTTTTTGAGCATCTTATTCATGGAGTCTAGTTTACTCATACCACATTTCAGCTAAAACTTCAATCGAGAACGCATTCAAATGAATTCTTGAAGATAACTGCGCAGTTATCTTCAAGAATTCATTTGAATGCGTTCTCGATTGATGTTTTAGCTGAAATGTGGTATGAGTAAACTAGACTTAATGAATAAGATGCTAAAAAATTCAACCAGGAACCGCCTCAAATGGAGACGGCATGACAAAGTCTCCTATATAAGGACTTATTTGACCTTTTTATGTAAGTTCGAGTGCCTATTTGACCCTTTTCCCAAGATTAATTTGGAGACCGAAGGGGTGGAATGGCGGTTCACTCGATTTCTATGGATACCCGGAGAGGCATAGGCGAAAGGATTCGTGGGATTTGCTCAAGTCCTTGAGCATAGGGTAGGATGCTCAATGGCTGATTATGGGGGATTTTAATGATATTATGTTTGCTTCGGAAAATAGAGGGAGGGTCCCTCAACCATCTTGGCTGTTGCGTGGCTTCAAGGAAACCGTATGGAATGTGGGCTCACGAACTTTGCATTCCAAGGGTATCAGTATACTTGGAAACGGTGGAGAGGTTCACCAAATTGGGTTGAAGAAAAGCTTGATAGAATCCTTGTTATGGAGAGTTGGCTCAACATTTTATGGGAGGCTTCAGCTGAGTCCTTAGAAGGGTCTCCTAGTGATCATCTGGCTTTATTTATTAAGTTGATCCTATATATGCAAGGCCTCCACTGGAGAAGAAAATTTATATTTGAAAATGTTTGGCTTCAGGAAGCAGACTATCACGAAAATGTTTAATCATTTTTAATCACATCACTAAAATCCTACGATTTATTTTATGTTTTTAGTTTCTTACTTTTTCCAGTTAAAAAAAAAAACTAACCCAAAAATCGAAGAACAAACACAATAATTGGAACAATAATCATATAAACAAGCAAATCAACAAACTCACAAGTTCACAGTGTACCTTAGAGTGGAAGACAAGGAAGTCGGAGGAGACAAGTCGCTGGAGAAGCCGGAGAAGACAAGTCGCTGGAGAAGCCAAGACACGCCACCCAGAGATGGTGGTCGGAGAAGCTCTCACCGGAGAAGCCAAGCACCAGCCTAAAGGGTTGCGTCGCCTCGATGGTTGGAGAAGAGAAGCTCTGAAGGGAGAAGAATACCCTAGGTTGGATAGTTGATTTGCATTGCGTTGTGATGCGGGAAGTGTGATGAGGTTATGAGGTTATTTTAGGAATAGAATTAAGAGAATCATAAGCTAATTTTTAGAAGCTGTACTACCCAATTTCTCCCAAATTGATTCTACACCCTTTTTAATAGAATTTTTTTAATCAGATCCAAACACTTGCTAAACTGCTTCTGCTTCAAAGTGCTTTTTGGGAGAGCAGAATCACTTTTCAAAGCGGATCCAAAGTGCTCATCCAAAATGTTTGGGTGATGAATAAATTATAATCTAGAATAAATATTGACTTTGGAATTATTAATTAATAGAAGGTGAACTTGGAGAGGAGGTCGTTAGAGAAGCTTGTTAGGAATCTCTGGAATTTGAGGTAAGTCACATTGCAACCAAAATGCATTTTTACCTTATATATATATATATATATATATATATATATATATATATATATATATATATATATATATATATATATATATATTGTATGTATGAATATGGAGTACTATTTGACTATTTGTTGAACAATTTAATGAATTTATGAATATGTGATGCATTGTTGAATGTTGAATAACCTTGGGGAAATTACGTGAGGAGTAATCCCTAAATTTTTGGAAAATATTACACATAAAATGAACCTTTCGATGTAAGGGCATTACGGGAGAAATCCGGGATGTCGGTGTCCTCCACGACCTTGACTGTGGAGAGTGATTAAGACTGCTATTACTTGTTGGAATTTGGGGTCCACGACCTTGACTGTGGAGATTGGTTAAAGTGTTTGTTTTATTCAAATTCGGGCAAAAGACCCTGTTATTAATTCAGTAGTAGCAATAATCTAGTCACTTATATTGGGTAATCTCTTTTTGGTGGAGTAGGGGGACGTTGACGTCCGAACTACTTGGACTTCTTACTACTCGGAGGACTTGGAATCCCTTTTAGAGGGTGTGCACACTTAAGGTGGAAGTTCAGTTTCCCCAAGTTAGAAGTGGTACCGGCAAAAGTCCCGGGGTGGCCGTACATAACAACGGACCATCGGGCTCAATTAAATATTGAGCACCGCCCTTCAAATGTATTAGGAGTTTAATACAATTATATTTTAAGACATTACTAGAGTACCTTTTAAAGAAAATATTTTATTTAGTGAAAGTGAGGATCATCCATTTTTGAAAGAAGTATACCATGAAATTTATCTCTCAAACTACTTTTTCATATATATATATATATATATATATATATATATATATATATATATATATATATATATATATATATATATATATATATGGTATACAAAATATTATTTTCACCAAACCTATTATTTTAAGGGGTTGGGTGGGGCTTACTTAGCATAAGCTAATTTTTGTTTTATTTGTTTCTTTTATTTTCTTATGTTACAGATGATGTGGTTTATGAAGAATGATGCATTGAGAGTGCTCCTAGACGACTTTTAGAGTAGTCTCATTTAGAATCAACTTTGTTAGACTTCATTATTCCAAATGTTGAATTTAATAATTATTTCAGGTACATTTATGGTGGATAGCCTTAGCATCCAGTCAATTTAGTGCTGGGTGTGGCGGTAACACACCCCTTTTTCCTTGTTATTGTAAATTGCGCTGCAAACATTTGGATAATTAATAAAAGTTTATTATTTCTTTAAGTATTATTTTGGGATAGGAGGGAAATTTGGGGGTGTTAGATTTGTCTCTCTCACTCATGCATACATGATACACCATTTCCTTCTTCCATGTACATCTTTTACAGGTTTTTTTAACTTTCCCTGTAATTTGTTTAAACCCACATTCGAGTTTCCCAAAGAATTGCTCTAATTATTGTTATTTAACGAATCCGACTCTTTTTGTTATTATTTTTCTAATTTACTACTAATTCAAACGAGTGCTAACTATCTCAATTCATCATCATAAGAGCTTCTTTAAGAGTAACTGCAAAATAGTGCTTTTTCGGATCGGTCTTTAGACTTATTCTTTAGGTCAATTTGGAGAGCTTCAGAATAAAATAGTCAACCTAAAGAATATCCACATCTCATGTTTAAATTTGAGCATACAAATAAAAAAAGAGTCGTAACATTTCAATTTAGAGCAGATAATTTATACCTTGTTGGTTATTGTGTTGAAATTTCGGTGTTCAATAAGTATCTGGCCGGTAACAATAAAATAGTTGGATTTAAAAATCATGACTTATCTAATTAGATGATCTACATCCTTTTGTGTTGATTATAATAATTATACATAAATTTGGAGTACCACGAGAAAATTTAATTTGGTTGAGAAAAGAGTTGACCACAAAAACTTGATTGTCGCGTTCAATAATATCTTGAAATATCATGAAAAAAGACATATTTTAAGCAACGAAACTCAAAAAGAACATATGCATTGATCTTCTTACTTTTGGTTTTGTTATCAACGAAGCGCGCGACATGGTTTGAAGTCTTTTCCGAATTCATGAGAGATTATTTAAGAGACATTTTTTTTGCTCAAAGATGACTTAATTCATAAAAATAGCATTCAACGGGAGTACATGATAATAAAAGAACCACATGTAACCATCCGCCCGTGGTCAAGACTGAGAGTTAACCACGTGTAAAAAAACAGTATAACTCGCTAGACCTGAATTGGGCAACTTAAAGCCAATGACGGTTATTATGTCTGTTAAGTATCTCATAAAAAATTGTTGAAAAGGACTTCGAACCGTAAAAACTTCACTAATAATAACAGTAATAAAAGTAAGAAGATCAATGTGTATGTCATTTTTGGGTTACATTACTGCGCGCAGATATATCTTTTATGTGATATTTCGAAATATTATTGAGAGTGGCAATCAAATTCTCGTGGTCAACTCATATCTCAAGTATGTTTTGCCGTAGCGTTCCAAATTGACCTATAGAGTTTTTTTTTTATATTTCAAACAATATTATTTCATCGCTTCAAGCTCCATATTGAACACCGGAGTCCCAATACAATAGCCAATGAGGTGTAGATTAATTGCACTAAATCGAAATCTAAAAACATTATAATTGTGAATAGAGGTTAATATCCCTGATTTATGTCAATGCTTTTTATGCATACAAGCTTGTACATTCTTATTAAAATGTAGTACTAATTTTTCCTATATACTATAATAACCTTACACCGTTAAAAATATTAACTTTGCTAAGTTGGTGACTTTATAACTGCTTCCATGAGTTCTGAATATAAACCGTGATTGATGAATACATTTTCAAATATTAAATGGAACTATAGAGTAATAGCTAGCTAATTATCAAACTCAGTTTAGAAAATGATAAATTGGTAATGGCTCAGAGTCAAAGAGTTGCATATTTAATTAATAATTTGAGTAGAATAAGTAGTGTCTCACTAAAAAATACACATTACATTGATCTTTTTTATAATGTTTCCGTCTCCTATTTTCATTTAAATTTGGCAGAAATTGTGAAAACACCGAACTTGGCTGAAATGACTGATTTTGCTAAAATTTATAAAGTTCTAGCGGAAGTAGATTGGATGATTCTAGTGACTTATTTAAAAAATATACTACCTCCGTCCCGTAAAGAAGTTCTCACTTTCCTTTTATGGATGTTTCAAAAATGAGTTCTCATTTCTATAAAAGGAAACCACTTTTATCTAAAAGTCACAACTACCCTTACTTTTTACCCACTTTTTGTTTGATTTGACATAAAGTAAGGGTAAACTTGCAAAGTCAAAACAAAACTCTACCTTACATAAATATGTGTGTAGGTCAAACCGGAACTTCATTGCGGGACGGAGGGGAGTATCTAGAAATATTTCATTAATGAAATAAAGAAAATTTTATTTCAAAAAATAATTAAAAAAGATCATCTACATTAACTTCGGCCAATTCGGCCATAAAAGTAACTTCTACCTTACTTATTTTGATTACGACACAATGCATTGTGTTATCAAAAGTTACGTGTTTAGTGAAAAGTTGATTCATAAGGCTCATAAGACGAAACACATGATCTCTTACACACGGATCTCATTTTTATCTCACAATTTTTATGTGTAAGACCCACATATTTCCTAATTATTATTCATTTTCATTTTTATACCACTTTATTTTAACTCTCTTTCCATCTACTTTTCCTTCTTGAATCTCGTGTAAGGTTTATTAGTCGACCTTGTCATATATTTTTAGGTCTACACTCTACACTTTATCTTCATATCTTTCCTCTTTTTCATATTTCCCCACACACTTTATTTATATTAAATTAAAATGTTCATTTTATCTCTATATGTCTTGTATGTCACATCACTAATTCACCCCCATTCGAGAAGCCTTATGGATGTGTAAGTAGTTCTATTTAATTCAAGGTTCAAAAGGCAATCAACTCATATATTGTGCTCAAGCTTTAAAACCTATTGTCATTTACAACTATTTCGCACTCTCTCATTTTTGTTTAAAGTAACAAACTAGTGACTAAAGTTATTTATCTTTTTACTGTACAAATTTCAATCAACTTATTACCTTATTATTTTACGTGAAAGTCAAACTTAACTAAGTTTTAGAAATGAAATTAAAGGATATATTATGTTAAAACAAAAATAAAATGAATCGCATAACCACACACTTTAAAATCATATAGACATATTTTTCAGACAATAATTGGTTGACATGGAATATAACCAATCTGACAAAAATCTAATTTTCATTATCTATTTACAAAAATCTCATAATAATTTTGCATATAACAATTCTTTATAGAATAGAACATTATTTTAATATTGGGCAAAACACTCTCGTGCCTTGCACGAGTAAACGCTAGTATTACGATATTTTTGTTTATATGTCTTCTCAAAGTTTATAGAGGTGGGTCTTCTCAACGTTTTTAAACATATATGTTGTACAACATTATGAACATGTAATAAGATTGTTATGTATACATACGAAACAAAGTATCTCATAACAACATATATATGTTCTAAAATTTTAAGAAGATTCAGTTTTCATTTTTTCAATTTAGGCATACTAATAAAAAAAAGTGTCATAACGTTGCGATTTAGATGAGAAAATCTATACTTTGTTGGTACGTTATTGTCTTGAGACTCCGATATTCAATTAGGATATTTAATTAAGAGTGTTGATGTGATGAAATGAAATAGTTTAAACTAAAAACAAGACAAATCTAATTTGGGGATTTAAATTCTTATGTGTTGATTGTAACTATAGATCAATATGGAGCGCTACAGGAGAATAGTTTGGTTAGGGTAAGGTTGAGTATACGAGTTTGGTCATCGCTCTCAATAATATATTGAAATATCATGAAAATGACGTATCCGCAATAACAAATCTTAAAACGATCATATACATTGGTTTTCTAGCTTTTATTATTGTTATTAGCAAAGCCCTACATTTTGAAGTCCTTATCAGTTATCACCAAATTTTTAAGAGAAATATTAATCACAAAAATGCATCATTCTTTGATTCTTTCATGGATCAATTTTGGAAAGAAGTTCGAAAGTCTGATAACATATGAGAGAATTGTGGAGTGGTTAATATAAAAATGTAAGATAAACCTACATGTATTCTAGAGAGTATGGGTAGAGACAAGAATTGTTAACTATGATATTGCATGATGAGATATGAGTGATGCACAGAGTTCGTTGAGGAAAGGTACAGTCATATAAGTTCTTTCATAAAAAATTGTGATATACCCGTAGTATATGTTATTGGTGCACCCTTTTAAACGAAATTTATAAATTTCTATCTGAAATTTAATTAGTGGAAAAATGGGTGGGGTACACATTTTGTACATTGTAGAGTTGTGTGTCTCATGCACAATTCTTTGTGTGTGAGACAGACTAATGTACAAAATGTGTACACAAAAATGTGTAAATCAAACACAACGCATTATTTTGATTCCAATACACACTATTTCATCCGTAAATAATGTGCCCAAACCTATTGTATCAAGCCTTTTTTTACCTGAAAAAAGGTCATTGAAAAAAGTGACGTGTTATGTAGATCTTTACTTATAATTACAATATCTTTATATATATAAAAAGGGAACCGTGAGAACTCAATTGTTCCCGCCCTGGAATCTTATGTTTAGACGTGGCACACACTATGTACGTAGATATCTATGGTTGGGCAAATGGGCAGAAGAACACGTTCTACACACTCGGTAGGTCTTTGGATCGTGGGTAACACATGTCACAACACTAATTGGATAACAACTTAAAACTGTTCGGATATGAGAGTCCCATTACAGTTATATGGACACCACTTGCACGATCTCCAACTGTAAAAAGAAAAAAAACTGACTCACACTCACACTATAAATAGCGTTCGATTAATGGGATTTCAATCTAGACAAAATAGCAAGTGTGTGCTGTTTGACTTTCCTGTTTTCTTTCTCAACTTGGTAAGTTTGAATATTTCAATTTTTGTAAGCTATTTCAATTTGTTCTTATTTGGTATTCTTTATCTACTTTCAATTGTGAGAATTGGCCTGGGATATGAGATCAAAGCAGGTTTCTATTCAGAGCAGATTGTTTAATTGTACAGTCATTATTGCTTTAGAAATTGTACACATAGTGGGATGGTTACAAACGGCTGAAAAGGTAGGACAGCTTTAAGTATATAACCGGTTGAAAACCATCGGTTAAAAGCATTTTTGAAATGAAAAAAAAAATAGAAGCAAGCAAGCATAAGAAAAGGGTAAATTTCAAGGTAATCTTACAAGTAAACAAGCTAGCATATATATACTACATCTACGTCTATGACAAAGTTAAGTCGAAGTGCAATAGGAACCATCGCTCCAGAGAAAATACTCTAAGTACTTTTTCAATTCATTATTTCCAATTAAATACATTTTCTCTTAAACTATACGTGGTCTTATTTTTTAAATTTTATCAATGACCGTATGTTTCTATACCTGAGTCTTTCATACTTAGAATAAGAATGTTCATATTTACATTAAGCATGCAATACCTTACGTATGTAATTCATTAAAATGAATAGATATTTTGCTGAAGTCACAAAAACCAGAGGTCATATATATCTATGTCACATTTGTTCTCTTTGTTCTCCTTACCCCATTATATATCAGAAATAAAATATACTGCGTAATAATTTAAAAAAAAAATAAAAGGACCGGCCCGAACCGGGCCCGGCCCGTGAACCGGGCGGGTGGCCCGGCCCGAACCGGACCCGGGGTTACCCGGGCCGGTTCCGGGGCTCCCAAACCTTGAACCGAGGCCCGGCCGGTTCAAGGCCCAAACCGGGCCCGGCCCGAACCGAGTCCATCCTTAAGTAAACCCCAACCAAACCAAATCAAACCATCAATTTTAATAATATATGAAAGTTTTTTTGAGTTTCTTTAGTTCGGTTCGGTTTCTTTAGTTCAGTTCGGTTTTGAGTTTTATTGGTTTCAGTTCGGTTCGGTTCGGTTTAATACGGTTTGAAAGAAATAGTACCAAACTCAAACCAAATTGCATACGGTTCGGTTTCGGTTCGGTTTGGTCCCTACTAGCTGAGAGTTAATTCTGTGATGTACATTCAGGAACAAATAACACTATGTGCAGGTGTATCATGTATGCTTGCCAGGTGGAAGTTAGGGAATGCACTCAACGGCTACAGGCTACTCACGAAGATCGCTAGACGTTTGGGGATGAAGATTCAATGTTGATGAACAAGTGGAAGGCAACCCGTTGTGGTGGAGCAGTGATCGCCGGTTGTTTCTCACGGAGCCAGTTGTAGGTAAACGGGAGTTGTCAAGCACCTCTCGCCGGAAATATCACATGAGGAAGAGGACGTACGATAGCGTATGTACTAAAAAGTTTTACTGAAGGGCCCTGGCATTGGCAATAGATTCAAACCTGTAGACTCAAGCCAATTTTGTGCTGGAAATCTTGCTGGGTCAGATTCTTTGGTGGTAGGTATATTATTTTGGGTTAAGTTTCTTCTCTGTGCCAAACCATTTCCCTTGAGCTGGAGAGTGAGCTGTGTTTAGGGCCATTGGTCTTCTAGGATGGGCCAAATAGCTAGGCGAGACGCTACAGTTGGAACATACAGTTCGATTTCTGTAATTCAAATATCAGCCCTCCCTCCAGAGTCCAGCCATTTCCGCAATTTGATATCCCCAATCTTAAAAAGACACAGTGGATGACTGTATGACTATAAATGTACAAATTTATATATATAATTATATACACAACATGGTCAGGTTTTGAGTGAAGATGTTACCATCTTTCACCAGCCAGAAGTCCATTTATAATCAGAACATGGCTGGCAAACTGCAAAGCTAAATACAAGGTTACACATCTTTTCAAACTAACGCATAGACACCAATTTAATTAATGCACACCACGGTATATCGCACCCGGGCAAAGCTCATCCATGCTATCAATATTTCGGTAACTATCTCGTAAACACCTCCACCCACGGCGTGACAAGAAGTCGTGGAAGTCTTCCTCGTTGTAGAATGTCTTTTCCTCTGTCGAAAACGCCACATCTTCTGCCTCCTCATACATGCATATTTTTACAGACAGGCCTGCAAATTTTAACGAAATTTGGTTGCTAGCATCTTTTAACTGGATTCTTTGGTGGGTGGGGCGGCAGAATAGGATGTTGATACCTCTATATACTTATTAAAATTGCCAAAGTAACTTTATAGTTTTTTAAGGTTTAATGCATCAAAGTGATCAAACCTATATGATATCCAAATTTTGTACATTAGTCCCTAGTTAAAAATGCATCCCTTCATCAACCAAGCTAAGGACTATCTCCTCTGCACTTTACCATATACATGTACATGAAGATGTCATACATCATCAGTCGTCGCAACACATACGTTGCAGGGGCTTTGCTCGTATAATGGTGACACGTGCAGTGCATTAAGTGCACCCCTCATTTATTGCCACTATAAATACCCTACTTTGGGAAGTTGTAAGGATTCGAAAAACATTTATAGCAGATTGTTTTTTATATACGGAGCATTACTTAGCTTTGCCTAGTCTCTGGAATACCATTCGCGGTTTCTGGTACAACATCAGAGGTTTTAATGTTGTTTTTGAATTATGAGGGGCTAATATTTAGAATGTGTATGTCAAATGGGATGTAGATGTCTCCAACATTTCAGCCAACCCACAGACCAATGAGACCATGATGTTAACCACTAGATAAACCCCTCCCAGCCATTCTCAGAGTCAAACTAGCGATCTCTAAGACTTTTTAATCCTGGGTTCTAATACAATTGAGCCATCCATCCGGGTTAAGTAATTGAATTGAATGGCATTACCTTCATCAACATGCAAAGTGTAGCTCCCCAAAGGCATATCTCGATCAAGTGCTCTTACTACATTGTCTTCATCTTCCAGCCAAAAGGCACGCTTTGTCCTCAATCCAAAAGCACATTTAATTGCTTCTTTAATGGCATCTGCACTGCCATCAATACCAATCCTCTTTGTGTAATCTACCCACCTCACTGAAATCACTCTGCCTTCCAATACATTGCCTTGATCACCTATGGGGCAAAAATGGTGAAAGTTTAAAGTATAATACATATACAATATTGAATGTTAACTACCTTTGTTTTAAAAAATGGGTTTAAAAAAAATTCATGATCATAGAAGAACCAATTGACCAGGTCTGAAAATTTGACCGACTTGTTACACAAGGCAGTATCACTATATCTCATCTCATTTAAACAAATGAGAGAATACTACATGAAACTGACAGGGCAGATTCCAAATTTCTCACTTCATGGACCATATACATTTACTGAATAGCTTTGCACTAATTATAATTGTCTAAAAGTAACTTTTTAGAAGTGACATAAAGGTTTCAAAATACTAGTCCACTCCTCTAATTAAAGTTCCTACTTTAAGTTTCTTCCATGTCTATATTTTACCATCATTATATACAATGAAATATTCATATGGTTTATAGTAAATTATCATTCCAAAAATATATACTAATTCAAAATTATTTAATGTACGTTTCTGTTCAATCATCATTTCAATCATCATTTACCCCAGTGCCGCAAAGGCTCCCACCTATGGTGGGGTAAGGGGGGTCGGATGTACGCAGTCTTACCCCTGTACTAAAGCCATAATGAAAATCGCGTCCAAAAATTGCATTGACTGACTGCTGCTTCATAACAAAGAAGCGCAGACAGTTTGGTGAGCCATTTTGCTTTATTCCATCATATTCTCAAGCCAAAAAATAACGAAAAAATTTGGGGCGGATTGAATATTATTTAAACACAATTAGTAATCAAAGTTAACAAACATTTACTCCAAAAGTCAAAATGGGGACTTTAAACAGGGACAGAGTGAGTATTAGTTGAAGGCTCAACCATTTCCAGGAGTTCCTCTCCAATTCCAAGGTGAGACGCCGCTTGCTGTAACAGCATCAGCAGCAATGGCTAGAGGATGCCCATCATGATCTAAACGCCTTTCAAGGTTCAGAGTTGGCCTCCCACTCTCTGTACAAACACCTTTGAAAAACACAAGCTCTGATTTTACAACACTGCTAATCATGAAAGGCAAAGATAGCAATAGAAGATTATATAAGCACACTCCCTCGTGAAGCTTGCAGTAGGACAGAGTAGTTTCGTGACAATGCTAACACAGAACCGACGTATAAAAATCTTTTATTTTCGTTCAAAAGATTCAATAAAGATGGTTTAGTAAGAAACTCCACTAATGCCTAATGAAGATAGAACCTATCATCCTGAATTCTAAAAATATACTCCGTAGTAATAATGCACTGTCTACTCATAAGAAATGCTATAAAATGTTATTAAGAAGCAAACTACTTGGGGAAGGAGGACAAGAGCACGTAAGGATCTTTAATAGAATACTCCCGTCATAAATTTTTTTTCTCGCTTTCTGTTTTAGACTCATCATCATCATTACCCCAGTGCCGCAAAGGCTCCCACCTATGGTGGGATAATGGGGGGTCGGATATACGCAGTCTTACCCCTGTACTAAAGCACAAAGAGATGGTTTCCGGATGACCCAAGGTGCAAATCTCGTCGAAAATTGCATGAACTGACTGTTACTTCATAGCAAAAAAACGCAAACAGTTTAATGAGCCATTTTTCTTTATTCCATCGTATTCCCAAGCCAAAAAATAGTGAGTCTTTGGCTCCATTGCAAATGATGCAAATTTTCCATTTTAGACTGTCCCAAAAATTTCCTCCAGTTCCCTTTTAAGGAATGTTCTGTGTTGTTGATATTGTTTCACTCTTTTTATATCAACTACAAAACACAAAGGTTCACTTTCTTTATAACCGTGCCAAATCAAACTGGAGAGAAAATATTGAGGCTGAGGGAGTATCAATTACCACCATCAACTCAGTTGCATCTTGGCACAAATAGTTGAAGACATATCAGTTTAACAATGACCTTCACAATAACCAGACAAAAAAGGGATGGGGAGAGAGAGAGCTTAAAACACAAAATTAAACATGCTTTTGAGTATGTTAACGTACCTTCAACAGGTCCAAATGTAATATTGTTATCATCTAGGCCTGCATGAAAGCACAAACAAAAATACTTACTTTCATTAAATCCATAATTAGAATGAGAAGCATATTGAAAAAAAAAACACAAACAAAATCAACTCAGTGGTAATCAGGTAATCTAATTTTCACGAATTGATCACCCAGACCAAATAAAGATCAAAGTTCAAGTGACATTAGAAATAAACACCACAAGGAGGGCACATCAAGACGACAATCATTTGCAAATCTACAAGAGTCCGTTAAAAGTACTACAGATTGGGAGATCATCATTCTCTTTCTTCATTTTTTATTTGGTTGGTTTTTACATTTCACCAGCAAAATAAAGGCTTTACGCAGTATGTATAGACAGGAGAACACCTCAGCATTTAATTTTGGCAAAAGCACAATGTTCCAACTACCAGTTAAAAGAGAAAAGCTATATCAGCTTCCAACAAGTGACATTACCAAACAGTTTCTTCAAACAGTAACCCTAGAAACACCATAGTATCAATGCTTCTTGTCTGACTGCCACCTCAATCTCAAATACACTCAGGTTGATGACTCGAAGGGGTGAAACTTAGTTTTGTCTATAATCAGTAATAACTATGAACACGTGCGCAACAATCAGTGTATGTTATTCAACTTTGTATCGCAACCTCCTAGAGCAAGAATGATTACATGAAATTCCAAAAATATCACCATACATATGTTTTTTCTTTCAATTCACATTAAAATAGAGAGGCACCAATATCAGGCAGTATACAAGTATTAGGAACATATAATAGCTAAATTTACTCAAGTTTAATGTTTTAGCACATTACAGAATCAGGACTCTAGTACTTAAACAGTTAGCTCTCACAATCACACTATTAGTTTTTTTAACATAATCCTAGACTTGTGCAGATTAAGCAAAGTTATTAAGCTACAGAACATACTACTGGCAGATACTCTCATTCAAAGAAACGAGAAATGCGCCTTACATACTCTTATTTAAGGACAGTTTAAAAGTATCAACTAGGGTCCAATTAGTTAGGATTATTCATAAATTCATTTCAAAGACATTAGTAATTAAATTCAAGGATTTTTTTTTAAACTCTAGCTAAACAGGTAGACACCAAATACAGGGAGAAAAATCAAGTAGTAGCCAACAAGAAATTACCCTTTTCAGAGAAGTGCATAAAGGAATCAACTTTTGGAGCAGGAGGGCTCTTGTGGCCCCCACCGCCATTCTTGTTTCTGTCAACCAGAATTTCCTCAATTTCTTTGTAATAGGACATCTTAGCCGACCCGTTTCTATCATGGTTCTGCTTAGCCTTCTTGAATTCTTTGAGCAAGTTCCTCCACTTATCAGTGCACATGGTCGGCGACCGATCGAAACCCTTCTCCCTCATCTTCATGGATATCCGATCCCAGAGATGTTTATTCGATTTGGAGGTGTTGAAGAGAGAATCAATTTCTCGCCGGAGGCTGATTAGAGCGAGGGTCTCTTCGAGAACCCATGTCTCCGCCCGTTTCTTAGGAGCCCTTAGTTCCGGTGATGGATTGATAGTGGCGTTGTCCTCTCCGCCGCTGCTATTGGTGTCACCGCCATTACAGACGGCAGGAAGCAAAAGTGGCTGATGATGGTGAGGTGGGAGTGGTACATTAGGGGCGGCGACTTCCATTATCATTTCGCGGCTTTGGTGGTGTTGGAGGTCGCCGGTAATAGATGCGGATGCTTCAGTTTTGTAGAAGTCGATGGGCTGTGGTTTCTCGGACATGTACATAGCTTGCTTTGAGTGCACTGAGACGAGCCTCAGGAGGGAGAGAGAGGGTCGAACGATTTTTCACATTGAAAATGAAGTACTCATTCTTTTGATTGTTTTTTTGCTTAGACGTTCTAGTCTACTCATTTAAAAAAAAAAGTTACTGCATCCTTAGTGTTATGTTCTCTATAATAGCTTTTGACTCGATGTTTTAGGCTATGTTTGTCTGACATAAGTCTATAGCTTTTGGCTTTTGTACTATTTAAAAAGTCTCTAAAAGTTGTAAGTTGTTTGTTTGAAGAGCTTTTCAAAAAATTTGTACAATTTTTAAGAGCTTTTCAAAAAATAAAAGCTCTTTTTTGAGATGCTACAGATAGTAGCATCTGAGAAAAGTCTGTGACTTTTAGCTTTAATAATTCCTAACAGTTTGTATGCCAAACAGAACTAAATCAAACAGTCAGCTTTTTACCAAACAGCTATCACTTTTTACTTTTAGGGTATGTTTGGCACAACTAGCTGAAAAGGTACTTTTGTGAACTTTTTAGTAACTGTTAGCTTCTAGTCACTGAAAAGATCTTAAAAAGAAAAGGTGGTATCTGTTTGGTAAAAAGCTGACTGTTTGATTTAGTTCTGTTTGGTGTACAAGCTGTTAGGACGAATTAATACTAAAAGTCACAAACTTTTCTCAGATGTTACTCCCCGTAGCATCTCAAAAAAGATTTTTTAATTTTTAGAAAGCTCTTAAAATTTGTCATGCCAAACATACAACTAGAAGCTTTTAGAGACTTTTTAAACAATACAAAAGCTAGAAGGCGGAGACTTATGTCTGCCAAACATGCTCTTAAGATCTTTTCAGTCATTAAAAGCTAACAATTACTAAAAAGCTCACAAAAAGATCTTTTCAGCTAATTGTACCAAACATAGCCTTAGTAGGAAAGAAAAAAATTACCAAAAAGGAAAAATGTAGCAGTTCGGTTCATCTGGACCATCCACCACCAACCTCGTTGCTTGTCTCACTCTTCCCGCCAACCTTGGTCATCCTGGCGATCCTGTTTTTACTCATCTTAGAACAAATAAAACTATTCTTTGAAATAAAACATGGGGTTTTTACTTGGATATTACTAATTTTGAACCAATTACCTAAAAAGTGATCACTTTTAAAAAGGGGCAGAAAAGTGATCAAGAAGGTCATATATGTGCAATTAGAAAACATGATGTAACTGCAAAAATTTTATGTCACTGCGTGTTCATTTTTTGTAACTACAGCCACCACCCATGTCACTACAACCATCACCCGTGTCACTGCGGCCACCGCCCGTGTCACTGCGGCCACCACCCGTGTCACTGCGGCCACCGCCCGTGTCACTATAACCACCGCCCGTGTCACTGTGGCCACCATCCGTGTCACTGTAGCCACCGCCCTATCACTATAACCACCATCCTATCACTATAGATTTTCATATATTTGGAAAACATTATGTCACTGTCAGATTTTCATGCCACTTTCAAATTTTTATGTCACTTTTGAATGCCACTAATAGTCTTCGTGTCACTTTCGGTTGTCACTGGCGCTTGAAACATGTCACAGTGACTGCCCGCCGGCCAAAGTGACTATCTGCCGGCCACAGTGACTGCCCACCGGACACGTCCTCTCCGGTGTCCCCTACCCCATCCCTCCCCTGCTCCCTCAGCCCCGTCCCTAGCCTACCCCGTCCTAGCCCCACCGCCTACCATCACCGCAGACCGCCGCCGGTGACCACCGCCCCTCCCCCAGTCACCTCCCCAGCCCCCTCCCTAGCAACCCGTTTAGTGCCAATACCGCCACCTAGCCCCCTGTTCCAGTACTGTCCAGCCCCCTGCACCACCTTCACCCACTGCACCTCCAACCCTAACCGTCGCCCAAAACTTGAGGCGCAACCATCAAATAAAACGCAAACATCGCCGCCATAGCTGAAATTGAAACCCTAGCCACCGTATTGAAGCCATCTCCGCCATCTTGAACCCTAACAATCTCAGCATGGACTGGAATCCACCGCCATCGCCAATTTTGAAGAAACCAGAGAGATGTGCAGGCCATCGGTTAGAAGGAGGAAGAGAAAGAGAGACTCACCTTAAATCTACAGCGATGGAGACGGCGGCGAAAGGTGGCTGGGGTGGCTGCCATGGCTGAGCTTGAGGAGACAGACTGAAGGGAGATGTTTGCAGTTGAGTGGGCGGAGAGGAGATGTACGCAAGTGAGATTGGCATGAAAAGTGGGCGCACGGGTCACTTTTGGGGGAAAAATAGAGTTGGTCATATTTTTTAAATGTAAAAGCCTAGGGGTCATAACCGGGCCATTTTTTCATAAAACATTCAGTTCATAAGTTACCCTTTTGTCACTCGTTATCTACTACTACCTACGTCCCCTTTTTATTGTCCCTTTACGATTTACGATGTTTGACCGACAATAAAGCAAACAGGTCCTTGTTCGCACTCAAATTATTTTTAATGAAAAAAATTACATATTCAGAAACTACATTAAAAGCTTTACAAAGTCGCAAAAACCTGAGTCAAATTTGATAAAAAATAATATATATATATATATCTATATAGATGAAACTTCATGTCAGGCCGGCCTGACGGGCTGCCCCGTCCGGCCGAGCCCGTTTGGGCACCTTCCCTGTGGAATTTTTTGATGAAATTTTTTGAGCATGTTCCTCATCAAGTCTAGTTTGTCCATACCAAATTTCAGCTCAAAATTCGATCGGGAAGGTCGTCAAATGATTTTTGCAAGTTAACTGGTCCGGAAAATACATATTCCAGACCAGTTAAGTTGCAAAAATGATTTGACGACCTTCCCGATCGAATTTTGAGCTGAAATTTGGTATGGACAAACTAGACTTGATGAGGAACATGCTCAAAAAATTTCATCAAAAAATTCCACCGGGAAGGTGCCCAAATGGGCTCGGCCGGACGGAGCATCCCGTCAGGCCGGCCTGATGAGAAGAGCACTCTATCTATATATATATATATATATATATATATATAAAGAGATTAAGAGTGATTTGTGTTAAACAAGTTAATAGAAACTGGGGCAATATAAAGGGGACAGAGGGAGTACTTCTCAGCCTTTTGATTTAATATAGTGATTTATGGACATCTCCCGTTTTAAGTTCCACCGATTATCGTTATTATGTATTATTTTAGATGATTTTACCAAATTCTTATGGGTAAATCTCAAACTTTCTCCACATTTGTACAATTCTACACGTATATACGTACTCAATTTGAAAAATGCATCAAAGTATTACAATGTGATAATGGTGGGGAATTTAACAATTCATTATTCCACCAATTTGCCACGTCACATGGCTTGCATTTCCGCTTCTCTTGCCCATACACCTCTCCACAAAAATGGAAAGGTTGAACGCACGATATGAACCCTTAATAATATGGCTCGCACGTTGCTTCTTCACGCCTCCATCCCCCCTAAATACTGGCCTCACGCCATTGAAATGGCAACCTACTTATATAACATCCTCCCCTCCCGGTCACTTGCTTACAATATCCCCACTCATATTCTTTATCACAAAGCCCCAATTTATACTCATTTACGTATTTTTGGGTGTCTTTGTTTTCCTCACCTACCAACTCACACCGTCCACAAACTACAAGCCCGATCCACCTCATGTGTCTTTCTTGGTTTTCCCACAAATCATAAAGGGTATAAATGTTTTAATTTATCCACCGGGAAAATCATAATCTCCGGACATGTGACATTTAATCACCCGAAAAGTAGAAAAAGTGAGGGTAATTGAGTATTTTTAAAAGAAAAACTTACCAAAAAGGAAAAGTGTATCAAACTTTTAAATACATCCCAAATAGGAAAAGTGTAGCAAACATTTAAATACATTCCAAATTTGAAAGTGTAGCAAACCTTTAAATACGGAGGGACTATTTGTTTACACGTTAAGTCTTTGCACCCGAAATGAATGCATGCAAAGTTTAGGTAAGCAATCATTTTTAATGTAAAACAAATTACACTGTTTGACTAAATGTGTAATTAAATTTTAAATTGCCCGCAAAGTCGTTGCAGTGCTTCATAAAAAAGCATGAAAATTATCTTATCACTCTCCCCCACGTTAAATACTTTACACGATACAGTGCAAAATGTTTTTTAAAAAGTGGCTTACAGTTTACATTAAATAATCCAATCAAACAGTGTAAACATTTTACGTCCTTACACTGCGCATGCAAAGTAATTACTCCCTCCGTCCCGCTAAGATTGTCTCATACCTTATTTGGTAAAATTTGTGTGATTATAAATCATTCCTACTTTATTCTTTCTTTATAAATTCAATATCAACCACATAAACTCACTTTTATTAATAACTGTGTCACCTTCTCTTGTCCCAAACTTAGGGGACAGAGGTAGTATTTTACACCGTACGGCCGTACCAAACGCCCTCTAGGCTCTAGCTATAGACACTAATACACACTATATACACCCCATTATTTTTACCTTCTTTCTTTTACTTTTTCTGTTCCTCCTATTTCTCTCTTCTCCTCTATCCTAGCTTACCCTATCCTCTTTTACTTTCCGTGCTCTCCCTTTCCGCCTTTCTCTCTCTCTCTCTCTCTCTCTCTCTCTTTTCTTCTCATTTTCTTTCTTTCTTTTACACTCTCTCTTTCTAATCAGCAATTCATCAGAAACCTAATCTCCCTCTTCTTTGATACTCCGATTCGTTCATCATCGTCGCCTATTCGCCGGTTAAGTTTCTTTATTTTTTGGGAATTGGTGGTTGCTTTAAAAACGATTCCGCCTCATAGTGTCAAGCCTTCTTGGACGCGCGGTTAACTCGCTAAGTATCATCGGAGAAACCCCTTGATAAAAAAACCTTTTGTATTTCTCAATTGTAAATTTAGGTATTTAGATATTTTTTTATTAAGTACAATGATTCATGGATATTCTTTAGCTTTTAAGTTTTAATTCTACTTTTATGTTTAACTTATGTTTGTGAAGTTATTTATTTAACTTCATGCTTTCATTTTTGAATGTGTGCCGTTGGTTATTAGAGTGTATAGCTTAAGCATCCTATTCTATTTTCTTGCACATCAAAAGTTCGTGAAAATTAAAGGTTGCAATGAATATTTGTTGAATGTTTTTTTAAAGGAATATTTGTCGAATGTTAGAAGAATGAATACAAAATACTCAAACATCATGGATAAACATTCTTTTATTCATAGTTGGTTATTATAACTTTCTTTTTTACTTATTTGATTTTGAATTTCTTTTTTTTTAGAATTCAGATTGTTTTTTTTTTTTTTTTACTATTTTAGCATTTCACTTGGTTTTAATATATAAGTGTTTGAAGTTACCTCTTCTTCTAGAGTTATTTTTTACAGATCAATTAAGTTAAAAATGTATTGTGAATGCAAGAATTGAAGTAACAAATTACATTATATACCAACTAATCTAACGTCTAACAACAATATAGTTATGAATGAGTTGGTATCCCTAATTTGTGGTAATACACTTTATGCATAAATTTGTTGTACATTGTTATTAGAAAGTTAAATCTGCACATCAGCTTACTCGTTGGGGAGACCGGATAAACAGGGAAAAATCTATCCGAGAGCTTGAGTGTATGAGTGTATCCTTAATCTATTCACTCAATTAATGCTACTGAGTAAAAATGAGTGTGAAGATAAAGCAAAATGGCTCACCAAACTGTCTGAAGTAGCAGTCTCTCTGTGCTATAGTACAAGGGTAAGACTGCGTACATCTGATCCCCGTACCCCACTGTAGGTATGAGTCTTTGCGGCACGGGGTAAGTGATGATTGATATAGTAAAAATGAGTGTGGACCTCTGAACCTCAACAAACCTACGAAGTTATATTATACTCCATTTTTTTTGGATAAAAAGTTATATTATACTCCATATTAATAGAGGTTGATGCTTACACATTTAAAGCCTAAGCTTTCATCACCCTTGTCGAAGCTTCACCGCTGCATCTCCATTATTCTTCCAATAGGCCAAACAAGGTAAAAGTATATGCACAAATCTCAATTTCAATGCATCATATACATACACTATGGACATGTTCATCCTAATCATACTCTTTTGTGTTCATCTTCCATCTACCATTTTTTAATATCTTCCCATACGTGTAATCATACCATGGAAAAAGGATTTTAGCAACAATTTTGTTGATCTCCATATTCACACTTATATGTGACCAAATGTTTAGACTAAAGTTTTAGGGTGTCAATTTTTACTGAATTGCATACAAGGTGTTTGATGAAATGACTAAGAGCTATGTGCCAAGAGCTTGTTGTTGGTAATATGTACTTTCTTAAGACTAGAGATTATATGCAATTGGATTATATGCAGAACTACTTAGCTTGTCTCCATAGAGAGGGTAATAATATAGCTAATGGTGCATATGAACATTTCATAGTAGTGGCTGATTAGAACCATGTACCTTTTATATTCTTCTGAAATTCCGATCATAAAATTTTGTTAGAAAGAATTAGTTAACTATTATTCAGTTGAAGTGGTTACTTTAATTTTTTAGCATTCTATTAATGTTTCAGTAGGTAGTTTCAATATCTAGATCTTCCTTTTTACTAATATTCGTGTAGGAAGTTGACATTCCTAGTGCTAATCTTAAGCCATCCCTTTTTGTGCTAAAGATCTCTTAGAAGAGTGTATTACCCTTTTCAGGCTAAAAAGTAATACACATTAAATGATCACTTTTAGAAAGAATAAAAGTACTCCTCCAATCAAGTGAATTAGTCAGCTCAAATAAATTTGTTGTTTTTGTAAGTCGTCAACATAGACTATCAATGATCATTTTGTTCAGTCATCAAATAATAAGAATAAAATTAGAATATTTCTCAAACGTTTGCACACAAAGCTCATAATTGCCTCATGTTCCAACACGCTCAAGTGTGTGATGTTATTGTTCATATCCAACGTTAAACGGGATGCTGGTAATATTGGGCAAACACTCTCGCGCCTTGCGCGAGCAAATGCTAGTAATTAGATATATAAAGGATCCAAAATTTCATTTTCCGCTTCAGGCCATATACGTAGCTCTGCATGATATGAAGTGAGTTTTTTTAGCTCCACCATAATTGCTGACCATAGCCGGCCATGAGGCCAGTTGAGCTAGGCATTTGTCTAGGGCCTCTCAATTTACTAGGGCCTCGATTTATTTTAATATTACTAGTATTAAAATTAATTTGATCCTTTGAGCTGCAGTCAGCATGGAGTCAGCTGTTGGTAAAGCCCCAAATACGGAAGGCCCTAAAACCCCAAACTGTGATGTCCGGATTCCATTTGTTAATCCTTTCCATTCCAATTTCTATAAACTCTTTTTCTCCGCTTTTATTGCTTTTTGTGGCCCTCTTCTTCTTCCAGCCGTCCAGGAGTTCCGCCAATCCAGAAATCCAAATTCCATTGTAGACTTCTAGTCCCCAAGCATTAGTATTACTTAATTCGTATTAGGCTTTGCTAAATAGCTTCATACCTTGACCTTCTTCTCTTTCTTCTGCAGTTGGCCGTCAATTGGGAACTTGGAATTTTGGAGTTTAGGTTCAGGAGTTCCTTTTTAACAATAACTTAATCATTGTTGATTGAATTTTTATTTGTGATAATTTTATTATCATTAGTTTTTACATTAATAAGTTACAATTGTAATTTAATTATTCAATTAGTTATTTTGTCACTAATATTTTATTTTATCATTGTAGTTTTTAATTAAGTAATTGTTAATTTTAGTTTTTTGTTGATGGTTTTTTATTAATTATTATTTGAATATGTATGTATTGTCACAAATAGATGAAAAATTGAGTTGGAACGTACAAAGAGAATAAATAAGTTGAGAAACCATTTGAAGCTTTGTTTCTCATATGGGGCATCTATATTCACTTTACCTCAAATTTTCTAGTATGATCTGATCTAATCTGATAAATGTTTGATCGCTATGTATTTTATAACGGTTCAAATCCGATCTGATTTGATCTGGTCTAGTCTGAAATTGAAAACAGTCAAAGTAGTAACATCATACTCTGTATTTCTTATATAAATCACATTAATATAATATGTGAGTATTAAGCGATATAAAAAAGAAAAAAAGTATATAAAAAAGAGTATTAAGCGTTTTCCGCCTAGGGCCTCTAATATCCTAAGGCCGCCCCTCTTGCTAAGTTGCTAACTATGCTTACTTTTCTTAGATGTGTTTAATGTTGTCTATTTGGTGTATATTGCGATTGATAATTTTCTGCTAGATTTATTTTAGCAAATTTTTATTCTGATAAAGTGATAAACAACTTTCTTTCTGTGATGTTAAAATAGTCTCATCTTTTGCTTTTCAAGGATATGCCAACCCTTCTATACCTCTTCCAATAACAAACTTGTTTTAAAGTATACCTGTTTTAACAAATAATCAATTCAACGAGATATTAATATATTGACTAATACTTCGTTTTAAGAGAGTTAGGCAATGGATTATTATCAAGAAAAGGAAATGTTAAATATTACTCCGTATTTAGAAGCACGAAAAAGGTTGAATTTATGGTTTTCGAGAATCAAAGTTTCTGAAGTCGGGGACTAAAATATCTCACACACAATAGTTGAGGATTAAAAATGCAAAAACTGAAAGTCGACTACCAAGGATATTACTAACCGCAATAGTCAGGGAATTGAAAATGGAAAAAACTCAAGACCAAATTTATGGATTAAAATTTATAATATGTAGCAATGGTCCAACCACATGAACAATAATGTTATAGAAATTTATTTGTAATAAAAGCTATCACCATACAGGTGAAAATTTGTATTCAAGAATAAATGTATACAAAGAACGTAAATTAATAAGGGCATTCACCGTGTGCCACACACGGGTGAACATACTAGTTATCAAGAAAAGGAAATGTTAAACTATTATTTAGAAGCAAGAAAAAGGTTGAATTTATGTTTTTTAGAACCAAAATTTCTTTTTGATTCAGCATCTAAGATCTGCTCAGTTCATGTTTTTTTATTTATTTCAATCTTAACTACATTGATAGTTTGATACTATGTACATAAAGAGATACAATCTCACTCCCGTGTTACAAATTGGTGAAAAAATGACACTAATAAGCATAACTACAAGTGTTAACAATACGTATTCAAACATCTGACTCCATCTATTAGAAGATAAAAACAAACACGTATTACACTATCTGTACAAAGCATGTGCTAATGTATCTCGTTTCCCGTCTAGCTTGGCCCAGTAGTCACTGACCCATCACTCATGGCCAAGCTAGCCCGCACGGACAAGAATACTAAGTACAAAGTCATAAGCCCCAATCCTAAAAATCTGCTGGGGCGCATATCATTTCTTGGCAGCACAATGAGGGCAAATACCAAAGCCGTCATCAAAAACCCCAATGTGTAATACAAGCTTGTATCTTTAGGTATCTTGTAAGCAGTCGGACCACCAGAGCACGCCCCGATCACCAAAGATATGCCCAATCCCACAAGGGTGTTGAACATTGGCCCTGCATAGCATCCCGACATTGCGATCTGGACCCCGTCACCACTCTTTATTGCCATTGCCACATTGGATATAAGGTCGCCTAATGAGTTTCCCCATGCGAGTACTGTCAGTGCAAGGAGCGACGGATTGATCCCGAATATGATCCCAAAGGCGACAAGAAGTGCCACAAGTTCATTTGCAAGAATATAGAACCAAACTATGCTCATCAAGAAACCACCCAAGATCCATGGGAATAAGAATGTTCCTGGTGGTTTTTCAGGCTTCGTGTATATAAATGCAAGAATGCCTAAAACACCCCCAATGACAAAACCAATGATGTACATGATCTTTGCCTCAAGACACCCGAGGTTATCATCTTGAGTGTTCCAAAGGATTGCAAGAAGCATAGGAGCCAAAGAGGAACTCGCCACGGCATACGTCTTGGACCACCGATGCTCATCCACTATAGGAATGGTTAAACGCCTAGGGAGCAACAACGGGAGCTCTAAAATCTTTAGCAACTTGGAACACGAGAAGGAAGGTGACCCGTCACCGGAATCAATAACATTCTCCGCATTCCAACCCCACAAAGACTCTTGCCTATTCCCCGGGCCTACCACCTTCATTGTGTCATTGGAAAACACACTTATATTTGAAGACCACAATGCATTAGGAAGCTTTGCAAAATCAGAATCAGAATCAAGACCAGACTCGAGGAGAGGGGCACATATAGAGTTCTCATGTTTGAGAGGTAAAAGAGGAGCAACGGAATCAAACTTTAATCTCCAAGCATAATTTCTCAATAACTCATTAGCAGCAACACAAAGGGCATACACTGGATAAATCAAGAGAAACCCAATCGCACCACCTATGCTCACCTCACCAAGAACCAATATCAATAAAAGAGACAAAGTTGCAAACAAGAAGAAACAAGCATCTCGGATAAAACATCTCTTGTCAATCCGAACGCCTTGTTCTGCAACACACAAAGACACGGTCCCGACAACAACTGAGGTGACGAAAACGGCACCACCAAGAACACCATTGAATCCAACACCACCTGAATCAGTACCCAAGAAAGCAGCCACACTGGAAAACACATCAGGCGCCCCATTTCCTAAAGGAAGAAGAGTTACCCCTGCTAGAGTGGGGGATAACCCTAACAAATTTGAGAGCTTTTCAAGACATGTGCAGAAGTAATCTGCAGCAGTGTTGCCTAGTAAGTAGAACAAAGTAACTAACCATATTCCCAGAATTAAATGTCTCAAAGCAGTGTACTTTTCAAGATCACAGTAAAAGAACTTGATGTAGTTGAAAAATCCACCTGAATTGCAATCGGAGTTCTCCCTCAAATATTCACACTTGGAATTATAACCCTGGTGCTCATAGATTCCAGTGCAAATTGTCCCAGAAATCCCCTCTTTCTCATAAATCCTCCTCCGAAGAACCTCTTCCTCAATACCATTCTTTCCGGAAAGAACAAGAAATGGCTTTCTTGAAACTGGATTTTGAAAAGTATTATTTCGGTGAAATATCAAGATAATAAATGCTAATGCTCCGAAGCCACGGAAGACTACAAGAAATTTCCACATATTCTTAAAGTAAAGCCTATTCAACGGCTCCATTTTCTTCTTCTGTCTCACTATGGTTGAACACTTGAACTAGAAGAAAATAGTAGGGTTAGTATATAGGGTGTAGGGTAAATGAAAATGTAGAAAAGAGAATATATTGAGAAGAATAAAATAAATAAAGTAGGAAAGAGAAAGTAGAATGTTAAAGGTTGGTTTGCAACAACTTTAAAAAAAGCACTTCTCAGCTTTTGGCTTAAAAAGGCACTTATTTACCAAACACTACCAATTTTTTACTTTTCTCGGCTTTCGTGTCAAAAGTGCTTTTCCCCTTTTTATACACCAAAAGCACTTATTTTACCAAACACAACCAACTTTTACTTTTCAAAATCACTTCTTTCTCAAACACTATCAACTTTTACAACTAATCACTTTTTCATTTCATCTCCAAAAGTGCTTTTTTTTTAAGCAGAAGCTGTTGCAAACACTCCCTAAAACTTAAAAGTTAAAATAGGTAAGAGTAATAAATGAGGGGTATAAAGGTATTTGATTAAAAAACCTTACTAAAAAAGGAAAAAGATTGGACAAATATTTAAAAATATTCCGAAAATGAATACAAGACAATTATTAGTTAGAGGATGGAGTATATTCCTTGATATCTGAAAAACTTAGGGAAAGGTACAGAAAGAGTACTTGTGGTTGGACCCGTTTTCATATAGGGTCATGTGTTTCATTCTTTATCAAAGTGGTCCATGTGTTTGAATTCCGTTATCACAAGAGGGTCACGCCGTTAAAAACATATGAAAAAGACCGTTAAAAGTAACTCTAATTTTCAAAAGTGCCCGAAAAATTAAAAGAAAAATACTGGAAGGTGCATCTCAATAAGACGACTGCTAGGCCATCTATCTTTTTGGTTTTCAGCCACCCTTGTCACCAGAAAGTCCACCGGAAAAGTGATATTAGCGAAATCATTTTTTTAAAAATAATTCAAACAGACCTGAAAAATCCAAAGGCGAAGGTGGTTTGGAGGTCATCTCAACGAGGCGCACCTTCGGTATTTTTTTTTAATTTTCCGGGCACTATTGAAAATCGGAGTTACTTTTAACGGTTCTTTTCAGGCATTTTTAACGGCATGACCCTCTTGTGATAACGGAATTCAAACACATGAACCACTTTGATAAATAATGAAACACACGACTCTATCTGAAAACGGGCCCAACCACAAGTACTTTTTCCGTACTTTTCCCAAAAACTTATTGTTTAGTTTATTTATGTTTCAATATGACTGAAAATTAAAATCATAATTGTTGATGTTATTCAAATATTCTCAGAAAGATACTGATTTTATTATCACTCAATTATCTAAACTGGAGCCTGCCCTAGGCGGAGGACAGCAGAGGCGACCGCCCTAGGCCCGAAAAAATAGAAAGAAAATTAGACCCAATTTTTTCTTTATATGTAATGTCAATAAACTTCTTTTTTATTTATAAATTCAATTACTTAATTAGGCCTAATGTTTAATATTTTTGACAATTTGAAATTGTAAAACATATGTAAAACGTCTTATCAGAGCCGCTCAGACAAGTTTAAAATATATTATTCATTTACTTTTGATATTTGAGTAGAGCAGATCGTAAGTCAACACATTTCTTACTGAATCAATAAAGGCATGTCTCTTGACATCACTTTAGCCTTAAACTTTTTATTCCTTTGAATTACAACATTACCAATTTAGTTTGTGCCTCCTGATTCCAAACCCTATCAGAATTATTTGTTGTCGACTATGTCTCATAAAAGCTAAATGGAGTAGCAATTTTAAGTATTGAGCACGAGACCTTGGAATAGATTGATTATGAAGCAATTATTGATGATTTCGCTTCACGATATTCTGCGAGCAAATGTTTTTATGTAATACGGAGTATTTGTTAGTGATATACATATGTTGTTACTTTTACCCAAATATGTTATTTAAATCATAATAAAGTGAATTTCATACTCCACCCGCCCAAAATGATTTGCAGATTTAATTTTTTTGGGTCAAACAATTTCAATTTAATCACTTAATTAGGTTATCAATTCTTAATTAAATTTTCATTTGGATTTTCCAACTTTATAGAGATTTTAATGTAGTTTCTAAATATATAAGTTTTAATTATTAAAATTGAACAATTTATCAATGGAGAGAATTTAACTTTAACATTGGTTGACCTAAAATTGTTAACTTTTCGAAACAAATTGGGACGAAAGTAGTATTTTTATAACTTTTATTACATAGTTTTATTATACTACATAATTCTTATTTTAAGTATAGTTTATTGTCTGTCTTGAAAATAAGTCAAAGATATTATATCAAACATATGCCCTAAAGTAGATAGATCGGCCGTGATCTAAACATGAAACATTAAATTAATTAAAGATAGAGAGCATAACTAATAATATAAAATATTCGTTAAGCATATATTATTTGTTTAAATGGCAATTTGTTAAACAAGTTAGATATAACTAATTGTTAGAAAAAACTATTTATAAACTATACTTCCTATCTACGGAAAACAATGCAACATGGAGATTGAAAAACTAAGTCATAGACATTTTCTTCCTATCTTGCCCTCCCTTTTCTGAACTCTTGGTGCATATACTTCCTATCTTTCCTTTAATTTACCAAAATTTTCATCACCATTAATTCGTTTTAAAATCCTCCTTGTGTTACCTTTACCTTCGTCGTCATGGGTACATCTTAATAAGCAGACCTAGAACTAGTGCCCGTTTGGTAGCCCAATTTTTCAGTTTATCAGGCTTATCAACCAATTTTTTCACCAAACACGAATTTTTTGAATTCGCGCGCTGAATTGCATAATACTTCATAATATGAAAAAGTAAGGTTGTAGTTACTTTTCTGGCTTTTTGGCTGAAGTGACCGCAGAGGACTATTATAGGTATTTTCACATATAATTTTTTCTTTATTTTATTAATAAAATATACGGAGTATTATAAATATAATTTTTTAATAAATCAGCCAACTCAGCCAAACTTTCATAAATTTCAGTAGAATCAGTTGATTTAGACGATTTTGGTATTACCAAACAGGTTCCTAGAGTACAACCAATTTAATTATTTTACCTTTGATTTCCGATTTCTATAATTCCACAATCTAGATTATGAATCTCCCTAAAAACGTACTGTAACTTTGACGTTTTAAGATCCTTTCATTCTTCAAAGAAAGCCAAAAAGATGAAAAGAAAGAAGGTAGTGGAGGAAAGAAACGAAATAAGAAAAACGAGTGAAAGAAACGAAATAAGAAAAACGAGTGAAAGAAACAGCGAGACTTAGAGATACAGTGACTGAATGATGAAGGGTATTTGACAAGTCTTGCAATTATTTTGAAACTCTCAAAAGAGGAAAGTGGTGCCCATTAATTAAGAATGGAGAAAGTATGGATGTTTTTACTTGGACTGTAATTTGCCCCAGACCAGACCAGACCAGACCAGTCCAGACCAGACCAGACCAGACCAGACCAGACCAGACCAGACCAGACCAGACTTGGATAGTTATAAAAATACAAAGAAACCAGACCTTACAAGACCAGACCAGACCAGTTCAGACCAGACCAGACCAGATCAGACCAGACCAGACCAGACCAGCAAATTACAGTCCAAGTAAAAACATCCTATCTCTCTAGCGGCAGCGCCGCTTAGGGTTTCTTCAGATTTGTCCGGTGGTAATTTCCGATCACGGCATCGGTTCCCTATTGGAATTTCGGATTTTTTTTTTGCAAGAAGATGAGTATTCTCAGTTAGAATTGCAGAGGTCTTGGAAACCCTGCTTCAAGGAAGTGTTTGACTGATGTTGTGCAGCAGAAGAAACCATCGATCATCTTCTTGATGGCAACCGGATTGAGAAGCAATCGAGCAAAAGTGCTTCTTCGATCGCTCGGCTTCGCCAACGTGGAAGGTTCAGATGCTGACAGACAGAGTGGACTAGTGGAGGGCTCGCGCGAGTGTGTCCCCCTCCCGAGCCGCCGCCATGGAGTGCAAGCAAGGTGAAGAACGTTCGGGTGCTCGTGCAGATTGGCAGGCTCAAACAGAGTTTCAAGTTTATTTGCTTTTTATTTTTCCTTGGTGACAATTTATTTTGTTGTGTGGTTTTTTTCGATGATGTTGTTCCTTTCTGTAAGACGATTGATTTGGATGTGGGTGATGAGAGGATTGTGGTAACCGTCTTTGGCTCTTTTGTGCCCATTAATGGATCAGCGAATTATATTGCTTCGTTGGAGGTGATTAATTCCGAGTCTAGTTCGCGGGACGGCTGTTGTCAGGAATCTTTTTGTCGATTTACCCATAATTTGAATTATGTGTTATCTATATAAGGCGAATTCTTCCAAAAAAAATGGAGAAAGTATAATGTAATCCGTATAACAATAATATCAAAAAGGTAGATTCTATGGTACCCTTAAGGTACCATATCTTTGTCCATATGGACCAATCAGAGTGCTGCAGTTGAATTATTTAAATATAAATTAAAAATGATATACCCTTCATCATTCCGTCACTGTATCTCTATTTTAAGCAGTCGTTTCTTAAAAACTTAATTAAGTTGGTCAATGATTTAAATAATCTATAACTGGTCAAACAAGCTAAAAATTGTCTAATAAGTCATTTATCAAAAATTTAGAAGCTATAACTGGTCTGTAGTGATCAGTGATTTTGAAGCTGTTCTTTACGGTTGATCTGCAGATTTCTGATCTAAAATTTCTATAAAAAAATTATCTGATTTGATCTGAATTTTTCTGATCTTATCTAAATCTTTTAGATCTAATCTGAATCCTTCTGATCTGAATGAGTGTTTAATATTATTTTTATTAAAAGGGGAAATAATTTAAATACCCTAAACTTTAATATGGTGTAAAATAAGTACCCTGAAGGGACAAATTTGTATATGTAATATATATACCCTGGACTTTATACAAAAAGTTATTTTCACACTATGTATCTTTTTGACAAATAAAAAAATTATTGGAATAATATAATTACATAATTTAAATATAATCTAAGCTTTGTTAGAAAGTACTCCGTAATTAGGGAAAATTAATAAAAATACCCCAAACTTTGAAGGGGTGTGAGGTAAACACCCCAAACTTGCCTATGTAATTTAAATACCCTAAACTTTAGATAAAAAGTTATTTTTGCATCATTTTCATGTATTATTTATTTCAAAAATGTAAGTTTATAGCGTTAATTGCATAATTTAAAATAGAAAATTAAAAGTGTTGCAATTATATAGATTGGGGATAACATTATCTATTTTCTAATGGAAGTTTAGAATAATAATTGTGGCTTCATGAATCCTAAAATATTTTAAATTATGCAATTAACACCATAAATTTACATTTTTGAAGAAATAAAATTTGACTATGGTGCTAAAATAACTTTTTATATGAAGTTTAGGGTATTTAAATTACATGAGCAAGTTTGGGGTGTTCATCTCACACCCCTTCAAAGTTTGGGATATTTTATTTATTTTTCCCAAAATTTTATAGTGAAATAAATAATGTTACTTCCGGGTAAAACTGTATTTTGAATTATGTGCTCAACGCCTCAACACCGTCTATGTGTCTTAGGGTCTGTTTGCAACAGCTTCTGCTTTTAAAAAAGTGTTTTTTTTAATGAAATGAGGAGAAGTGATTAAATAAAAGTTGATGGTGTTTGAGAAAAAAGTGATTTTGAAAAATAAAAGTGGGTAGTGTTTGGTAAAATAAGTGTTTTTTGTGTAATAGAAAAAGTAAAAGCACTTTTGACGCGGAAGCCGAGAAAAATAAAAGTTGTAGTGTTTGGGAAAATAAGTGTTTTTTTAAAGCTAAAAGCTGAGAAATGCTTTTTTAATAGCAGTTGCAAACCAACCCTTATTATACTCTTCTGTGTAGGGAAAATATAGGTTGCATTGATCTTGTTTTTTTTTGGACAAAAAAATAGAAATTCCAATTTGTAAGGAGTACAGATCATTTCGTGAGATGCTCCTTTATTGGTGGTTGAAACTTGAAAGCAGACAACTCTGGGGATTTCAAACTCAACATGTCGTAGCTTCTGTTGAAGAATAATGCTAGAGGTACCCCAATTTGTACCCCAATTTGTACCCCACCCTATTTTTGTGGCTCACAAAAGCAACTCATTAAAGTGGAGCAATTCATTTATTGAAGTGGGCTTTTGTGAGCCACACAAATAGGTTGGAGTACAAATTGGGGTACAAAATGGGGTACCTATAGCAAGGTTGTCTGTTGAATCTCTACTTTTTCAAATCAAACTCTATACCAGAAATTGGTCCATAAATTTAAAAAATTGATCAGAGGAAAATCTGATTTTACTGTATTTAAAGGGATCAAGAGAAAAGATCAGATTAATCAACCTAAAAATCATCTTAAACTTAATATTGATCGATGCATCTTTCAATTCATACCTGGTATATTAATTGGAGTAGCAGTGATGCGCAATAGGAATGGAGAGATGACTTTCGGCCTTAGTTTTCGTATCAATGGAATTGAAGCAAAAATTCAAGCCTCATCTTTTGCTTTAAGGTGGGCAGTGGAGAAGAGATTCAGTGGCTTCGTTTGGTTTCTCTTCATCAGGACAGGTTTCATGAATGTCTATCTGGAAGATATTTGGACAACGAGCTCTCAGGAAGGGAGGGATAGACATTAAACACAAGCAAACTGGACCGCACACATTATATGGGATTGGTTGGCTTATTTCCGGTTCAATTAGAGTTTTTTTCTAAATTAATGTTAAAAATAAAAGTGTTTACGAAATTAGGGTTGAGTCAAAAGTGTTAACCCAATTAGCAACTTTCAAAATGCCAAACTAGTTGGCGATTCTTTAGAGAAGTACGCCCAATGGATTGTACTTTTGTAGCTCATGTGAATGGGAGGAGAGATGCGGTTAGTAGTATTCGGAAAATTTATTTTTCTAGTGTTAAAAACATTTCATTTTTGCTCCAATTTATACATAAATTATATCAAAATTCATAAATTTTATGATCTTTCATAAAACACTAATACTGCATATATAAAATTAAAAAAAAAAACTGAAGTATTTTAAGCAACCTTTCTATTTTCCAACCCGATAAGGATTACTCCGTATTTAATAACAAAAATATTTCCTTATATATAACAAAAAAAGATAATAGATAAAAATGTGATTTATTAACATTTAGTAACTAACTATAATTGTGTTTAATTTTATATCAAAGTGACTATAAAAATGTACTCATAGTCAATTTTTAAGACATACTCCCTCCGTCCCCTTAAGTTTGTCCCGTTTTACCTTTTTCGTCCGTCCCACTAAGTTTGTCCCATACCATATTTGGTAACATTTGAGTGGTTAGAATTCATTCTTACTTTATTTACACTTTATCAATTCAATACCAACCACACAATTCCACTTTTTCTTAAAAACCACACCACACCCCTCCGTCCCAAACTTAGGGGGACGGAGGGAGTAATAATTTGTATCGGGGTTGGAAATTAAAAATGTGGATTCAAAACCTTTTAGATTTTTTTTTTAATTTTATATGTGTAATATTGATGTCATTTGAAAGATCATAAAAAGTTACGAATTTTGATATAAGTTTTATAAAAAATGAAGCAAAAATGGAAAATGATAATTTGAGTGTATAGGTTCACACATTTTTTGCCGTGGCAAAATGACATGATTATTTAGACATTAATTAAATATGATAATTTGAGTATATAAGTTCACACATGTTTTGCCCGTTTAGTTAAGGAAAATGGAAACTAATAATCCAACCTTTTAGCGGTTTTCTTACAAAAATCCAACCTTTTGGTTATTCATGAATAATCCAACCTTTGCACCTCATCTTCATTCATTGGTCCCTAATCGGTTGATGACCTGCTATTCCAAGCTATTTTCTTATCTTTGCAAAATATTATCTTTGTGAAAAATGAAATTTATGATATAATGATTTGCAAAGATAAGAAAATAGCTTGGAATAGCAGGTCATCAACCGGTCAAGGAGCAGTGAATGAAGATGTGGTGCAAAGGTTGGATTATTCATGAATAATCAAAAAGTGAGATTATTAAAAGAAGACCGCTAAAAGATTGGATTATTAGTTTCTTATTTTCTCTTTAGTTAATGCTTCGTATAAAATTGAATCAACCGATATATTGTTACTGACATTGTGATTGAAACAGTTAAATCGTATGAAACAATTGAAGTATTCAACAACAAAACTTGAAACACGTGTTACAAATAAAATTGAGATAACGTTTTAACAGTACTGCAATCAAATCAGTCATACAAATTTAGTTTTTTAAAATCACGTAATTTAGCATTTAAAATCAAGCTTTTAAATTCATTAAAATGTTAGATTAGACTTATAAAAGTGACAAGTCTATGGGAGTGTTTGCAGTAATTTCTGCTTGAAAAAAAAACACTTTTGGAGTAATCTGGAAAAAGTGGTTAGTAGTAAAAGTTGATAGTGTTTGAGAAAAAAGTGATTTTGAAAAGTAAAAGTTGATAGTGTTTGGTAAAATAAGTGTTTTTTGTATAACATAAAAGAGAAAAGCACTTTTCACACGAAAGCCAAGAAAAGTAAAAATTAATAATGTTTAGTAAATAAGTGTTTTTTAAGCAAAAAGCCGAGAAGTGTTTTTTTAAACTATTGCAAACCAACCCAAAGTCTAAAACAAGATTGTAATTGATATTCAAGAAGTTTAAATAAAACCACATATTATTGAATCGTGTAAAAGGCTTTGAACGTAATCATGTGCAGTGGCGGAATCAGGGGAGCGACCCGGTGCCACCGCCCCCTGTTCGCCGGCGACGATAGTGTATATATTAAGCCAGGGGCGGATGTACTGCTTAGAGAGTGGAGGCATGTGCCCCCAATAAAATTCCAATTTTTTTCATATATGATATACTCCGTAGTCATTAATTGTTAGAAACTGATATGCCCCCAATAAAAATTATGAGTTGCCCCCAATAATTTTGTGTGACGTGCTAAAATAGCTAAATGAGTGCTTCTCTAAATATATATGTTAGTTTGTTTAAGCTGAGATCGATTGAATTGAGCAAAATGATGTAAAATTGTGAAGAAACTAGATACATACGGATATAAAAATTGAATGAAACATCAAATAAATAAATCAGAAACACAACTAATTGTAACCAAAGTATTTTAGTTACGGTAATTATAAAGGTTGCCAAATTTAGTCATGTAGATTGAACTATTATGTCACAATTTTAACATTTTTTTACATATCTTCAATTGAACATTGATTTTAACGTCACTACTTTATTTAAAGATTAGAATGTCAAATTCCAATAACTAAGTCTTAATTGTCTACTTAAATTATTCATATTTACCATAGACGCATAAATTTAATTTATTAAAGGGAAAGCTCCCGAAATAGGGCTAAATAAGTTTGAAAATTCCGAAATAGGACTGTCATGTTTTTATTCCCAAAATAGGAGTAATTACTGTCAAGTTTGGAAAATACTGTCATCTTTAAAGCCTGGTACTGCCAAAACATGTCAGTAATTAGTTCTATTTTGGGGAAAAAAACATGGCAATCATATTTTTGGAATATAAATGTGTTTTTAGTCCTATTTAGGGTAATTTCTCTTTATTAAATTTACATGTCATGAATAATATATTAACTAGGTCTCTAACTTAAACATTGATTTCTCCTAAATTTGTCCACCTTTTACTGATTTTGAAACTGAAATAGCCGGTAATTGTAACCAGGATATGTCTAAATTGCAAAAAAAAAAAAAAACGGCGAAACTAATTTTATCATTCCCTTGTAATTATGGGTGCGAGTACATCTCTCACTTGAATAATATTATAAAGAAAATACTACTTAATATACTAAAATGAATGAAAAAGATTAAAAAGTGACATGTTTTAAATTTTTCTAAAAATGTGACTAAAAGTCATTTATTCCTTATTTTTAATTATATATTTATTATTTTAAAATTCCTTTTATACATTTGAGTACTAGTCCATATTTTGTAGCCACCAGCACCTCCGGACCGCCGACCCTAGAACCACCATTGCCGCCGTCACCGCCGCCGTCACCGCCGCCGCCGCCGCGGGCGCCGCCGCCGTCAGTCACTATCTCAGTGACTCCGGCCAAAGTGACTCTCCGGCCAAAGTGACTCCGGTCAAAGTGACTCCGGTCAAAGTGACTCCGACCACAATGACTCGGACCACAGTGACTCCGCCACAGTGATTCCGTCGTCAGTGACTACCATTGCAGTGACTACCCTGCCCTAGTGCCACCGCCTACCACCACCGCAGACCACCGCTGCCGACCACCCCATCCCTCAGTCACCAACCCAGCCGCCTCTGTCCACCATTCCCCCCTCCCCATCTTCCCCCGCCACCCCTCCATTGACCTCCGCCCCACTACCACTTTCGGTGACTACAGCCACAACCGTCATGTGCCCCCCCCCACCACCATAGCTTCCCTAGCCACATCTCGATCCCCCCCCTCCCCATCCTCGTCTCCGATCCACCCCTCCACATCTTCGAACAGACCAACCCATCCAATCTCCAACCCCATTCCAGCCAGATCTAGCCCCGACCAGCGTGTCTACAACCGATCTACCGCCCCTACACTCCGCGCGCAGCTCCTGCACCAGTGTGATGAAATCGACGCTGCCTCAAAGCCCCCAATCGCCACCCTAGCCGCCTCTCGTTAGCCCGGCCGCGCCGCTGCATCGAATCCCTAGCCAGAGTGCCACATCAATCGCGAACTCAGGGATAGATGTGGCGTCACTAGTGCGGACCGTTTGCAGGTGGCATCTCGTCGGCGGCGGATTCCTAGAAGAAGGAGCAGATCGGGAGAAGAGAGCAAGGAAGAGGCCAAGGCGGAACTTAGGAGGCGGAGAATGAAGAGGGAAGGTAGATCCGAAGGCAGCGTGCGTGAAGGTAAATCGAAGAAAGGTAAGGTCGGGTAACTTTTTTGGAAATTTTGAAAAGACTCATATTTTTTTAAATCAAAAGCCAATTAGTTATATTCAGGCCATTTTTTCGTTATATAAAATACTCCTTCCGTTTCTTAATTATGTTCCTGATTTGACTTCACACATATTAAAAAATAAATTTGACTTTATTGTGGAGTGCACTGTTTGAACACTGTTTGACACTGTTTTGGTGTAAATCATTTGCCAAATAAGGAAAGGTTTGAAGTATGAACTTTAATATGGACCATTCCAAACATGAAAATAAGAACTTAATTATGGGACGGAGGGAGTACTTATTATCAAAATGATGAGTATGAATTATGTTGTACTTCAACTTGGTTGTTTGTAAGGTTGAGATCTATGTTACCGGGATATGCAAAAATCATGAGAAAATGGGAAATGAGAAACGTCAACTTTTGTTCAAAAAACGCTTATTTGGAGAGTTTATGTAGAGTTTCCGAAAAACGGAAACATGCTCTTTCTCGAGAGTTTCTACGCTACATAGGTTGAGATCTATAGACCGGATTACATGGCTGAAGGCCTGAAGTGAGAATGGGACTGAGGTCGGGTTTCCTCCTCACCGGCTCATTTTTTGCGCCAGTATACAAATACTTGTGGTGTATAACTATTACTCCTCATTATGTTCTATTATAGACATTTGACTCTCAAGTATAATTATTCTAACATTTCATCCTTTTTAAGAAAATCGCTCACTCTAAGCTTTACGTATGTCCCCAATAAGTATATTTTCTGGATCCGCCACCGATTACGGGCCCGGTGCAAAAATATAAAAGTGGTTATGATGGTTCGCTTGGGACTTGGGAGTTTCGCCGCTTGAAGTATTTGCTTCCCCCTACGTCCTGAGGTCGAGTGCCCCCAATGCTGCTGCATTTTAAATTGCTTCCATTAGACATATGCCACATGCCTACTAATTTTGTTCAATTGAATCACTGTCCGACATGATGTTGCTTAAACCATACTCTAAATTTTTATAGATTTTTTTTTACATTCTTATTTTTTAATACAAATTACTCCATTTGCAAAAAATAAGATTACATCATTTGGAAAATTGTTTTAAATAGGACTAAAATGTTTGTGTATTCCGAAATAGTATTGTCATGTTTTTATTCTCTAAATAAGAGTAATTATTGTCATGCTTTGGCAGTATCAGACCTTTAACATGAGAGTATTTTTCAAACTTAACAATAATGACTCTTATTTAGAGAATAAAAACATGACATTTTATTAGAAACGCGATGATAACATGGTAAATAAATCAAAGTTTTCTCTTACCGTGAAAAAGTGAAAAACAAACACTTCATTTAGTTGCACCGCTTTCATTTTCATTGTTGCCAATGCATGCACAATGCTAACCATTAATTTTTTTAATTCCCTGATTGTATTATTTTTAAAAAATCATCATTTTTAAAATTTAAAGTAGGAATAATGTAATATATTTTATAAAAAATAAATTATTAATATATTTGTGAATAAAATATAGTCAAAGTAGAATACGTGAATTGCGTAAAATTTCTGATGTTTTAACTATTTAAAAACGGAGGCAGTATTTACTAGTGCACCAGAATAAGTAAAAAGTGTACTCATTCACATTATAATTTCACCGGAACAACCTTTTCAATGGAGTCGCACTCTATATATCTAATGATTAATTTTTCCCCATTTTTCCTTTATCCTTATAAAAAATTAATTTGTAAAAAAAATTATACCATGTATATATAAGAGCACCCCTTCGAATTTATCTCTGGTTCCGCCACTACTGATCGTGTGAATCCAACATTCTATATTAACATGAGTCATACCCACTTGTGTATTTATTTATTTAAAAGAAGAATATATACTCCCTCCGTCCCGGAAACGAGTTCTCACTTTTCTTATTTGAATGTCCCAAAATAAACTTCTCATTTTTTTATTTGACAAATTATCTAAATCAAAACAGTGCAAAAAGTGTCAACAGTACAAAATAATGTCAAAACAGTAAAATTTACCATTCAGTAACTATATTTCCTTAAAATGTGTGAAAGTCAACCCGGGAACTTGTTTCTGGGACGAAGGGAGTACATAGTAACCACGGGAGTCGGGAAAGACCTTACCTAGGTGTGTCTCACCCAAAACGAATCATTCGGTGAAGGGTTCATCCAAAACCATTAAGATTACGTCTTTTCTTGGGACCTCTACAAACTCCTTTTATGTATCGAAATGAACAGCTTTGTTTGCATTCCCATCTTGGTGGTCCCATATGTCCGCCCGGGGACAATGAGATTCATTAGACGATTCTTGTCATATAATTAGGGTGTTTTTGTCTCATTCCTAAAATTACTTCTGGGAGTAGTAACAGAAGATGGGGTGTTTGGATCAAAGTGTAGAAATACTTCTGGTGCTTTAATTTTACTCATATATTCAATTTTTTAGAAACTGGATGATACCGCCTTCTGAAAATTGATTTTGCTTCTGCTTTAAAAAAAAGCAGAAGCAGAATCATTTCCAAACACCCCTTAGTGATGAAGTAGTTTGTTTAACGGAACCATTTCAAGATTAACTAATTCAGTCAATTTAAGTATAGATACTATCAAATAGTTTCTATATAAATCAACATCCTATCCTCATTCATATTTTCAAAGGGGTTGTGGGGATGTTTCAAATTGATTCTACTTCTGATTCTTTTTAAAAGTAAAAGGAGATCGAATCAGAATCGGTTTCTCAGAAGTGGGTGGTCTCCCACAACTTCAAAAGAAGTGTTTCTAAAAGTAATTTTCAATCGAACATGTAGAAGTACTTCTACACTTTCATCCAAACACCTCAATATCTACTTCTACTGTCTGAGAGAACAAAAACAATTTAAATATAGACAATTTCAATAAACAGATCCAAACACCCCTATGTAGACTTCTATATACTCCGTGTTTTTTACTAATGAAAACATGACAACAATGTTTTTAAATGATTTTAATATTGTAACATTTTTTTTATAATTTTGATATCTGCAAAGTGGTTGATTACAATGGTCGAATTAATTCGAGTTTTATTACCAATAATGTCACGACAACATGTGACATTAATATTGACATTGTCATTATTATAAGAAGCAAAATTGTAATTTTGGTGAGGGACTAGTATTTTCAAAAATAAATCTTGTTTACAAAAATGTGATTACGGACTATAATAGTAATTTGGTCATAGTAATTTATTTTTTATTTTTACTCTTAAATAAATGTAGTAACATTTAAATGTGATTATAACTATAATAATCTGGTCATACAAATTGTCATAGTAACACTTAAATGTGATTATGCTGTAGTAACTATTAGTCATATTTTTATAAATAAGTTGTTTTTCAGTAATATTGAGAAAACTGTCAATTTGGTCCTTGTACTATTACAAAAAAGTCATTTAGGTTCTCATACTTGTAAAAATATTAATCAAATCCCCAAATTTTGAAAAAACATTTAATTGAGTGAATTATCAGGTTATCCCCATATCAGCGTGTCACCCGCTGACGTGGCGGTCGATGTGTGTGCCACGTCATCGATAAATGGTTGACTAGACTTCTATGAGTGGGCTGCCACTGGTGTGCAAAGTCAGCAGGTGACCTGCTAATATGGCGGGTAACTTGTTAATAGACTCAAGTGAACGTTTTTACAAAGTTCGAGGATTTGATTGAATTTTTAAAAAGCACGATAATTTAATTGACTTTTTTGTGATAGTGCGATAATCAAATTGACAATTTTCCCCAGTAATATTAAAAAAGAACTATATTTATTGAGCACCACTCCATTATCTAATAATAAAATCTTATATCTTATAAAAGTCAATGGGAGTTAGGGCCTTTTAGTTATAAAAAGAGTTTTGGTGAAACTTTATATATAGTAGTAGGTTATTGCGCATTACATTTTACACTTTGTACTATCCTTCGATTGTCCCATTTTTCGAATTCCTCGATTAAATTACGAAGTGAAGACCTTCTTTTCCCAACTATGTCACCGTTAACCTTTCTTTATATATAGGGTGCGGTTCTGCTGAGAACACTTCTTAACGTGAAAAATGAGAACGCTCCAAAACGATACACTTTATAATTCACGAAAATGCACATTTATTGTTAAAGTAATGCAAAATTGTAAAGTGCACTTTTACGTGTAAACTTTTGCACTCTTGAAATACACATTTTCCAATTTTTATATGCACATTTCTGTTTTATTTACATGATGCGCAGTGCCAAAATCCAACGCTCCAGAATCATTTCTCATTTCTCATTCTCATTTCTCACGTTAAGAAGTATTCTCATTTGATCCTTACTCTCTCTATCTCTCTCTCTCTCTCTCTCTCTCTCTATATATATATATATATATATATATATATATACATATATATATATTAGGGAAAGGTTCCAGTGAAAAAGGACTCCCAGGAGAGAAATGAGAATGAATCTAGACCGTTGGATTTTATTATGCCAAACTGAGTTCTGCATTTCGTGAAACTAGAATGTGCATTATGTGAAATTCAAATGTGCATAATAAAAAGTAAAACTCAAATGTGCATTATGTAAATTTGAAATATGCAGAATAAAAGGCACAAAAATGTCACAACATCATATCATTTATTATGCACATTTAAGATTTACCTAATGCACATTTCAGTTTTACGTAATGCACAATTCATCTTCACATAGTGTCACTTTGGATTACCTTTTGTACTGCACATGTCAATTTCATCTATTGCACATTTTAGTTTCACCTAATGCACATTCAATTTCACAAAATATAATCTAACGGTCCAAATTCATTCTTATTTCCCTCCCAAGATCATTTTCTCACTTGAACCTAATCATACATACATACATACATACATACATACATACATACATACATACATACATACATACATACATACATACATACATACATACATACATACATACATACATACATACATACATACATACATACATACATACATACATACATACATACATACATACATACATACATACATACATACATACATACATACATACATACATACATACATACATACATACATACATACATACATACATACATACATACATACATACATACATACATACATACATACATACATACATACTAGTACATACATACATACTGTTGAAGATGGAATCTTGTTCTATTTTTTAAAGCAGTTACCCGACCGGGTATATTAGGTCACCCGACCGGGTATGATGAACCAGAGACCTGGGAACTCACTGGAACGTGAGACCCGACCGGGTCAGGAGACGGACCCGACCGGGTCAGGAGACGGACCCGACCGGGTCAGAGAAGTTTTCACTTTCTGTTTTGGATACCCGCCCTGGTATCCAACTCGGGCGTGAATTTTGTGAAGAGACCCGACCGGGTCAAGGGGGGCACCCGACCGGGTCTACGAGAATTTTAATTACGGGCCTTGATTTTAATTAGGGCCTGTGGCTCTAATCTCTGTTTAGGTTTTCTTAAACCTATTTAAACGACTCTTATGTACTTGTAAACCTCTTGGGGACGCTGATAATAATACATCCTCTCTCTCGTTCGCCGTGGACTAGCACAATCAAACCGATTGTGTGAACCACGTAAATTCTTGTGTTCTTGCTCTTAATTTATCGTTTATCTTTGCCTAATCGTAACACATACATACATACATACATACATACATACATACATACATACATACATACATACATACATACATACATACATACATACATACATACATACATACATACATACATACATACATACATACATACATACATATATTATAAAAGCCAATGAGAGTTAGGGCCCTTTAGGTATAAAAAAGTGTTGGTGAAAGTTTATAGCATTAAGTTATTGGAATTGTACACTACATTTTACACTTTGTACTCTCCTTCGATTAGCCCACTTTTTGAATTCCTCCATTAAATTACGAAGTGAAGACCTTCTTTCCCCAACTATGTCACCGTTAACCTTCATTTTCATAAAATCTTCATTTAAAATTTAATTTATCATTTTATTATACCATTCTAATTTATGCATAGTTGCATAAATTAGGCTTTAGTTGCTCATACTATAGTTGGTTTTCATTGTCTTGCTTTGTTGTGGTGTTTGATTTTGGAGTGGAGGCAGAATTTCAATCGCTAAATAAACTTTGCTTCTACTATCTTCTACTCTGCCGGCAATGAACTATGCACATGGGTTTCAAATATTTGTAAGTTGTTTATCAAATTGAAAAATTCCCCTTTTATTTTTCTTTGAACGATTCTATGTCATTTGCTAAATAACTCTATAATGGATCTCTTATATTTAGTATTTTTCTTCTTGGATTTGTGTGCTCCTTCATATGTAATCGCCTTTTTGGGTCACTGACTCGATCTCCATAGTCTGAGTTATATGCGATGCTCCATGGGGAGTGAAAAATAATGCTCACTAAGTGTGTAAATTTGCTTGAATGTCATCCATCGTAACTTATGTGAGATATTATGCCATTTAATTTACTTATACATCATAGTAGATTGAAACAAGTTATCATGCTCTAGAAAGATAAATAAGAATGTATTCAAATACCTGTTGAATTTAGAAATAAAAAACTTTTAGTTTTATATTCTAAAAGTAAAAGGGATTAAAGGTCTTAGGTGAGCAGCCCCTGCATTTCTAGGAAATTATGGCGATAGCATGAGTATAAATAATCAAAGGAAAATCACACTTTTAGTCCCTGAAATAGTCACGAAAATGAAATGTCGGACCCTTATTCCCAAGTTTGTAAATGTCGTCCCTCAATTGACCTAAATGTTGTAAATGTGGTCCTTTGAGGGGTGAAATATACAATGTGGGCGAGAGTACATTTCACCCCTTAAAGGACCACATTTACAACAATTTGGACAATTGAAGGGTGACATTTACAATATCAGAAATACGGGTCCGACATTTCATTTTCGTGAATATTTCAGGGACTAAAAATGCGATTCTCCCAAAAGTGCGATTCTCCCAATAATCAAACAAACTTAAGTTATAGGTACCATCATGGAACAAAACTAAAGTGATTTTTATATTTGTAACAATAGAAATATCTATCTATTTGAAAAATGATCTTTTAAAAAACTAGAAATATGTGTCTTCACAAGGACATTCCACGTGATAGATGAAAATATGCTTATTATTGAAAATCTGTTATCTATGATATGCTTTACTTTTTAAAATGAAATGAAACTATTATTATGAAAGGGAAATGAAAAGATAGTTTCTCGTCTAATAATAAGTTAGTACAATACTCCTCTCTATGCTTCTCTTTGGTTTGGTATTCTTTGTAGCAGTAGAGACAACCCTCGCAAGCTATTACGTCGTTTATGAAAATTTAATTAGTTTTAGGTTTTTAACTTCTTTCTGATTCTTTTTTCCCTTGAAATGAAATTCAAGTTCAGGTTTTTGAAAAAAATTAAGAGAAAGTGGGCTGCCAAAGATGTGTTGAGACTAATGCTTGAAACATATTTCTACAGAGAAGGTGGTGAAGAGGATGATTAGGATTAGGTTGATGAGCAAGATGTTATGGTAGTTGATATCGTCAATACTTTTACATTCACGGAGCAACCTCTTTTGATATAAAACAATTTATTTCATACAACAAGCAATACAGAGCAATTATTTCCACTACTTTTCTTGTAAGATAATAAAAAAGGTCTGCACTTTTTATGCTAGAACCAATTATTTTGGAGTATCATCTTCCACGAGTGTTCAATAGTCATCTTTATTTGCAATTTACTTAATATCTTATTACACTACTTGATATGTTTCCGTTTTTTGTTGTTGTTTATCTGTAGAGATTATAGTCTTGTTTGCATACTACAAGGATGGTGTCATTAACTCTACATTTCTATACCTCTCCTTTGTTGGGGGTGTTCTCGAAAAACAAAGAAAATTAATTAATAAAATTAATTAAAATGACTAAAGAAAAACAGAAAAGAGATGGGACAGAAATTAGCCAAAGTTCGTGGTACGCACGATGTCCTAAAAACGTATTTGTTGCCTCCCTAGATGCCATGAGCGTTGCAACGATCGTTTCCCAGGATACGATGACTACAAACAATTGTTGAACACTCAAACGAATTGTTCTGGGGAACGGAAACACAGTATGAACACTAGGGAAATTTGAAGAATGGTAGAGGTATATTTGACCTGAAAACAACGTGAAGAATGAATTGTGTGTTGTGTGTTTGTTGCAAAACACCTACCAGCCTTTTATAGCTAGGGAAGATTTGTTGAGTTGTAATTGCATTTTAATGGACCTGTCTGTTGGAAATCAATGACCCGTCCGTCGGGCATTGATTCGTCCATTTAAAGCTGCAGAACGTTGAGCATTCAATTGTTGTGACGTCTCAGCAGCTGCTTGCTCCGAGTCGTTCAACATCGAGCAGCAGCCTCCTCCCAATGGGGCTGCACCTGGAACAAAAATAGGAATGTTACGGGAAAAAAATCAAATCTTATCTTTGGAAGATAAATTTTTGGGCGACATTCGTGTCCACGGGTCCCGCCCGTGCACGCAGGTCGCGGTTTTTCTTCTTCATTTTTGGGATTTTATTCGCACCCCCTCCCGCTCGCGAAGAGAGTCTTTCCACCTAAGAATGCTAACTCCTTTAAAGAGGGTTCCCTTTATAAGGGGTTGAAAATCCATTGGGTTTTCCGGTGTGGGATAAATCACGATAGAAACTCATCATTTTCCTAGTTTTCTCCATTTCAATGAGTGAACTTTGAGAATCAATTTCTCATTCACCCGTTATCCATTTTGAATGTACCACATATCGAATTGTAGACCTTAACAAGGACAATCTGAAGCCACTTTGATCTGATCCAAACCGGAAGTGGACCACACTCAAAAAATTGCCCCAAATTGACCATTTGATACAATTTTTAACACATTTTTTCAACATCCTTTAGCCTCAAGGAAGTAAACGGCAAGATGATGATACCTAAAGTCAATGAAAGCTATATATATCCATTCGTGGTTTCTTAGAACTCTAGCTCCTAATGTTTTTTTTTTGTTTTATGTGGTGGGATTCTCCACATTTATCTATTTTAGATTATTCCATTCTTATCAATAAAATATTATTGTATATGTAATCACTGCAAGTGTCATTGGATATGCTAGAAGAGAAGTCAAAAAATTGCATGCTAATCGTTTGAAAAAAATGTTAGCGTTTTCAGGGTTGTAAAGTTATGTACTCCATATAATTTTGACAATAAATACTTCATTCTGAAAGGTAGTGTGCTAATAATGTACGTATTATGTGTGTTTAGTTTTTTTAAGTAGCTTGTGTTTTGTGTTTGAGTTGTAACTTGTAAAGTTCGAAGTACTCTTCTCTAAATGGTTATTGATGTGTAGGTGTTTAGATTTAGAGTATGCTGAATTGCCATGCATACAGATAGGGAAATATTATGTTTTAGATGGGGCCTTTTTGTACTAGCAATTTGGTATTCAAAACCATATTAATACTCCAAAACTGCCATTTAGACGGCTTGAAGAATGATCAAACCAAGTTACTTTAGCTTGAAATTTTGCACATTTATGGTTATACAGGCCCAAAACTATGTTTGATTGTATAACATCGATTTTGTGAATGGAGATGCGCTTAAAAGGCGGGGTTCTTATTAATGCATGATAATGTATTGGAAAACAATGATGTAACTGTTACAATATATTCCGTAATATATAGTTGTTACCGACTGTTTGGGAAGAATTTTGTGCGCCTTGAACTTTGGTTTTTTAGTGTAGTCTTATATATTTACGGAGTAGTTCAATTTATAGAAGTTAGTGATCATATGTTTTATGTAGTACTATAATAACTTATTGAATATGTTGAATGTGACCACTCATTACGAAAGATGAAAATACACATATTCCTTTCCTCAAGCTCATTAGCCACATATTTTCTTATTTATTTAATAGTTGGAATATTTTAATCTTTATATGTTTCACATATTCTTGTTTTACTATATTTTATTTATAATTGTATTGAATTATCATATTGTAAAACAATTAGCAAATTTTGTCTCAAGTAAAATTTTAAGAAATGATTTTTATAACTTTTACAAATAATCAATTAACCGTTAACGTTCAAAGTGTTGTAACTAAATAAGAACGGAAGTAATATTAGTCTTGAACTAAAAGATAAATTGTGGTGTATATGCATTAATTTAGAGAGAGAGAGAGAGAATACACCAATAATGTTGATCTTAGGATTTAGAATCCATATCAATAAATTAATTTTGGGGTGAGTATAAATGAAATAAATTAATTTTAAAAAAAAATTATCAATTTTTATAAAATGAATACATGTGGTTGTTTGTTCATAATTTTCTAATTTAAGTGCCAAAATAGTTGAATCTATCTAGTCTTTTCAATTCAACCATACATGTTTTCAAGTTATAATTACAAACTCCTCAAGTGTGCTAAATTAGACTTAAATAATATGTGCTAGTTAAATACACATATGCCTGACTTATCAAATCACACTAGACTGGACCAAAAATATTTGTACATTGCATAAATAATGGCTAACAGACAATAATAATAATTATATATGTAGTGCAATGAATAATATATTTGAAAATGTAAATATCTTTGGCACATTAAAGTTAGAGGCTTGGAGTGAGCTCAACCAAGGCCATACAATTAAGCTTCAAAACGTAACGAACCAATCATTTGCTAAACTTTCTCCCTTAAAAGCGGAGAAAGCACAAAAAAATATTTAATTTAATTCATTCTGTATGCAAAATTATTAAATAGGTAAGCAAGATCAGTGTTGGTGAAGTTTCCCACAATATATAATTATTTGGATATATAGTACTTCTTCAAAAGTTGAAAGGAATAGTGCGTGGAAAACCATCTGCAAGCCCGGGTAGCCATGGACGATCACAAGTCTGAGGGGCTGTCCTGGGCTGACCAATGGGACCCAGAGCCTCTTCCTACGGCCGGAGATGACCGGAGAAAGGGGAACAAGGATACCGGCAAGAGCAACGTTGCAAAGAAGTTTTTGACCTTTCAATGGGTTAAGAAAATTTCCAAGAAACCTGATAGTAACCAGAAGCATTGAGCAGAAAAATAGTTATTGGAAATTGATGGAATATATGTAATGAAATTCTTGTTTAGATGGATCTCAAGTCCTATATAATGTTTAAATTATGATAATCTTTTGAATTTGTTTAGAAATTGATCAAAATAGGAGTAAACTATACACAAACATCTAATAAAAAAAAGTCTAAATAGGAATGCATATATCATATTCTGATCGAAAATAAAACAATTTATGCTCTTTGAATAAAATTGCTAACTTTTACTATTATTTAGAGATTTTTCTCTATTTTCACCCTTTTAAGTAAATAAATTGATTTGATGAAATGATATGGTCACCGTCTATTAGGAAAACAAATGTGTTGTGTAATTTTACATTTAATCATAGATATTGTTGCAATTCATAAGTCATTGATGATTTGAGATTTATTATTTGGACAATTTATGAGTTATTGCTAATTATTTTTAAAATGTTATTAGTACAACACAATACACATAAGAGAATTTTATTCTATTAGAGAAGATATTTGCTCACACATAAGATTTTTTATGTTCATACATATACATTAAAATAATTGCATACCTTTTTGGCATCAGAAATATTTTTCTAGGTTCTTAAAAAAACAGTTCATGCTAAAAAATATTTCCATTTTGATAACGGGGTGCAATTTTCACAATCATTCTTGGTGTCCACATTTTTGTAAACGCCCTATTTTTTGTCTATGTAAACGAACAACTTCTACATTGTGTTAATACGAGTTGTGTGTAGACAAAATAGGGACGTGTACAAAAGGATTTTTTTTCTTTTTGATGAAACATATATGTCATATTTCTATATACTTTATATATCAAGCAAGTTACTTTTGTAGAACATGGAGCTAAGTTGCTTTTATTTTGATGTTTTTCACCTTACTAAAAACATGATGCTAATTCCATTTGTCCTACGGAAATGTAGCATTTCAATCATACAAACACTAGGCATTCCCTAGTTTTCACGGTTCTATGACAATTCAATTCAAACTTTTCAACCTAAAGTCATCATTCAACATTCGAATCAGTGGCATAGGCAGGCACCTAAATGGGACTGGCTCGGGAAAAAGTTTTTGTTTGGAAAAAAATTAACATAAATTATTTCACACTAATATTTAAGGCATTTTTAAAATTTTGATTGGGTTGGGCCTAGTTTCCCCCCTTACTACGCCCTTGATTCAAATCATATTCCACGTACCTAATTTAATTGTCAAAGAAAATTTAAACACTTGAACTTTCCTAGTTAAAAAATAACTGTGGTGAGAAATTGTCATTTAGAGAAACTTCTTACATGAATTTTTCCTAGAATGTAAAAATTCAAAGAAATTGAAAGTTGGAGTGGGTCGGGGAATCTAACACGGCCTCATGACCTCATAGCTACATTCATGCATTTGCTCAATTATAATGCAAGCATATTCTTATTGTGATGAAACTCGAAGTTGAGACTTCCACAAAATACATATTTCGACGATGCAGTGCATCTGCTTTAGTTCTAATAAAGTAAATTATTGTAAATTGAAACTGATTTGTAATTAAATTGCTATTGAGTCTAATAATTTAAAACTGACATTTTTATATTTGCCCATAAATTCTAAATTTGTAATTGTTTTAGTAGAACTCTTGTAGAGCCCATGTTAACTAGATTCTGATAATCGGGCGGGTTAAGCATCACATCTCATTATTCCTTTTACATAATAAAAAAATGTACTCTAGTACTAATAGTAAAAGTATAGTATATGTCAATTGGAATTGAATTGTACTTGAATTGCTATTACATCGAATTATTAAAATGACATTTCCAGAATTTGCTATGAAGTTCTAACTAATTATCTTTTAATATCTTATTATTCCTAACTGTTCATATACAATACATACAATCATACTCTGGATTTATAATGGGTCACCTCTAAAAATCCAACAACAATCAATTTGGATATGAAAAAATACAATTACCCCAACTTAGAAAATAAATAAAATATCATATATGAAATAAAGAAAATAAAGATTTTAGCAAATAAAAACTTTATCACATCCAATTATAACTTTTAGATATGGAAAAACAAAAAGAAAAAATGCATCTATTTATGCACAAATGGAAAGAAAACATGAATACTTAGAGCTTGTTTTAGCTTATCAACTAACTTTTTTTATCAGACACACAACTTCTAATTTTGTGTGCTGAATTATGTAATAATGAAAATAAATAAGATCAGAATAACTTTCCTGACTGAATTGGTAGAAGTGACTGTAGAGGGCGATTTTAGTTATTTTTCATATTTTTTTCTATATTTATTTATAAAAATAATTTTAAATATAATTTTTCAATAATTCAGTAAATTCAGTCTATTCAGCCAAAACTTCATTAATTTCGACGGATACAACTTACGTAACGGGCTCTTAATTATAATACGACAACCAGGTTTAAATGAGTATTGTTTGGCGCACCATTATTATTACTTAATGTAATCCTAATAAAAAGTCTAATTTATCCTTTCCAATTCTTATTAAACTAAATTGAAATGGTTTAACACGAGTCACACGGAAATTGTTGGTCAGTTAATTAAAGCTTCACACAAGCCTCACACACATGCTAATACATGATTATACATCCCATCAAATTTAGAGGACGTTTACGTAGTTATAAAAGGAAACCTGAGAATTGAAACTATTAAATACATTTAATAATACTAAGATGAGAGAACGATCAAACAAAAAATACTAAGATGAGAGTAACTAATTTCCTAAAGGTTAGGAAAGTTTCCTAATGTAGAATCACATGTACAATTATTAGAGATTTTTTTGACATCAATATCCCTACAATCATTAGGTCTTCATAGTTTCCTTTATTATTAATAGCACTAGTAGCTCACCCGTGCGATGCACGGCAAAAAGCTTAAATACATATTATAAAGAAAACATTCTCAAAAAGCATATTGTTACATCAATTAAAAGAATTAAAATTGAATAAATAACAAACATTAGTTCTACAAATTTTGAAAAACTTGTTTTTAGACAACATTATGCTTTGTGCATCACCACCTACTAACAAAATTTTCAGCCCTTTTCTATTATGAGTAACTTTGGAAACCGCACATAAAGCTGACCATGAGAGAAAAATGATTTTTTCAACAACCCCACATTAGAGAGAGATTGGTCTTGACTTTTATTAATTGTCTTTGCATAAGCAACCATTATGGGGAGTTGTGATAATCTTGGATGAGAACTTAAGGAGTGTTTGTAGTTGATTAAAAAAAGCACTTTTCAACTTTTGGCTTAAAAAAAGTTAAAAAGAGTGTTTTCAAATGACAGCTTCTGCTTAAATTAATTAATCACTTAAAAGCTAAAAGCTGGAAGCAGGTGGAAGAGTGCTTTAAACTGCTTTTCACTTTTTCTATTACACAAAAAGTACTTATTTTACCAAACACTACCAACTTTTACTTTTTAAGAATCACTTTTTCCTCAAACACTACCAACTTTTACTATTAATCACTTTTCCCCAAATCACTTTAAAAAATCACTTTTTTAAAGTTGAAGCAATTGCAAACGCTCCCTTATTCACCCATGCTCCTACCAGTGATAAAGGTGGCTTCTAAAATATATATGATCATCGAGCTTAGTAATTATGAGCCTAGTACCATCACATAATCCCATAGAATGATCTATGTTTCACAAAAGAATCACATAATTAAGTACCAACTTTCAATGTGAGCAGTGGCGCCGATACAAAGAATATTTTTGGAAAAAGTTTTGCACGGAATTTTTACACCAAATATTTAGACATTTTTAAAATTTGGGCTAGACTACGGCCAGGTTAGCCCTCCCCTAGCTCCGCCTCTGAATGTGAGCTCATGATTGAGTACACCAGAAAGGTGAATTTAATTTAAATATTCTGTAGTTAGTAGTTACACTCAATAGTAGCCTTGATCTACTGTTTCATCCGTTCAAATTAGTTTGCGTCACACCATATTTTGTAAAATTTGATTGATTACAATTTAATTTAATTTTACTATTTTCACTTTACCAATTAATTATTACGTACTACTCAATTTTACTTTTCCTTATAATCACACCACACCTTTTGTTGGAATTTAGGGGGACGTAAGTATTCTATACAAACTAAATAATAATAAAATATATATGAAATGAAACGTTTGATTTCAAAATGAATGATAATTGCGGTATAAAATTGGGATTTATCCACGACTTTTTACACTACCTTTTATGATAATTTATTTTATATTTAATAGTTACAAATATGTCCAAACCCCCTGGTATGTGCTACGTAAGATATGTGTGTTTTAACTTGTTCAAATACCTCTTTCAAAATAAACTTGTTTAAATACCAAGTTTTATAAAACTAACAATTGCTTGAATTATAATAATAAGCAGTGCTTTTTACTATAAAGATTTAGAGAGTGATTTGGGAATAAAAGAACGTTAATCGAAAAATATATACGAAGTATGAGCTAAATATTTTCTGTAGCACATTTTTAATATCTGCTGCTTCTTTTTCTAATACTAAATTGAAGATGTTTTGCTATGCTTTCTAATCTATTGCATTCCTTAATATCTTTTTTAGTTAACTTGTTCAAATTTCAAGTTAACGGTGTTTTTCATTTACATAAATGACATTTTCCATACTATGAAAGAAGACTGAAAAAACCCAATAATATTAAAAATATTTTACAATCATGCAATTTTCATTTATAAAAAATACAAAGAATTATCTAAAAAGTGCTTAATTTCAACCCAATACACTGCCCACCAGCCCTTTTTTTACAATGAACATAAGCTCACCCGGCCCATAGGTTTTTCTTGATCAACAAATCCACCCAGTCCAGTTTATCATTGATCAACACACAACCGACTTCACTTAGGGTTTTACCGAGATGAACCGATTCAACTTCCACCTTCGATTCTCCAGTCTCCACGCCCTCCTTCTCCATTGTCCCATTCTCTAGATTCTTCGTCTAACAAAAAATTTCGATTTTAATCAACAGAGCTCGTCGCTAATGTCTCGTTATGGTAATTTTTAGTTTTATTTCCTTTAGGTTTATTTTTCATCCATGATTTTCATATATGAAAATCATTTCAATCCCCCGCTACACTCTCCACCTCGATTAGTCTAATTTTTTTAGATTTATTTTCACTTTTAGATCATATGATATGCAAAAATCAAACAGTTGATTTTCTGCAAAGGCGGGTGTCTTAGTTTTGATGGGAGTTATACATATCACTGTTGATTATATAATTTTTAAAAAGTATTGTGTTGAAGAGCATTAAGCCTTTTTGAATAGCAATGTCAAATGTTATTAGAGTTTCTCCTGTGTGCCCTTCGTTATTACCTATAATTTCTTGTGCCATCAAAGATGGAAGCAATGTAAATTTAGATGTAAATTCAGAAGTAACTAACAGGAAGTCGTGTCTTTGAATTTCAAAAGACCTAGTCTCATTGATAAACTGTCTCTTGTATGCATTTTGTGTAGTCTTAAATAGCATAGATATGCCCTTACCTGAATAGAGTTCGGGATTTATATGCCCATGTACTCTTGACCCATGAAACAAACAAATCAATCATTTGTTAAGCCCTTTTACCTTCTCTAGAAACACTGAAACAACCTTTTTAGATGAGCAATTTTGGAGCCCGTTTGGTAACACAAAAATCGGCTGTTTTGGCTGTTTCTGCTGAAATTTATGAAGTTCTGGCTGAAGTGGCTGTTTTGGCTGATTCTGCTGATTCTAGAAAAAAATATTTTAAAAATATATTTTATTAATAAAATAAAGAAAAAATTACATGTAAAAATAGCTAAAATGATCATCTACAGTAACTTCAGCCAATACAGCCAGAAAAGTAACTCCAACCTTACTTTTTCTGCTTATTACCCAATTCAGCACGCGAAAGTAAAAATTACGTGTTTGGTGAAAAAGCTGGCTGATAAGCCTGATAAGCCGAAAAAAGGGGTCTCCAAACGGGCTCTTGTTATCATAATAGCTAATGTTATTTTAAATTTTCATTTGTTAACCTATCAGCATCAGGTAAGGTACACTCCATTCTTGGTTGGTGTTTCTCATTTGTATTGAACTGCACTGAGACAGCCCAGACTCTTTCATCCATGAAGACTTCAATTCATGTCTTTTATACTCCACAGCCGTTCTATCTCTCTTTCGGATTTGAGTGAATAACGAAGACATCAAAATAATCAGCAAGCACCACTATCTCTAAAGTCAATTGCAAAGAGCGAACAACAATGGGAAGAATGCAATAGTTGAGAAACATTGAGATATCTATTTATACTACTTATGATGATGTATCATAAATAGTTGAGACATTGTGCCTGCCAATTTAATAAATTCAACATATTTCCAAGGACAGCTTTTTTAAAATGCCTTCTATTAAATTCGTAAAGAAAACCAACGGTTGCACTGGCGTGTTATGAAGTATGGGGAAACCAAAAGTTTATTTAGAATTTTAACATAAAACAGGACGTCACTTAAGGCTGCACAACTGCATTAAATCATAAAACAGTCCAGATAAAAAATACAGGCAACATTAATTGTCAGAATAATCAAGTGCATTTATCCGTATGTTAGGCAGGATGGACTTCATGCATATTGGCGGGAACACTGTAGCAAAATCAATTTGCTATTATATTATAATAGATTTGACCGAAACATAAGGCTAACCAAGCTAATCAACTTTTGTTGGTGTCCATTGGATTAAGAATATTAATGATAGATTTTATTCTCATTTCTCTCCTAGGACTTCTTTCACACTAGAACCATCCCACACACACTCACGCACGCACGCACCCACACCCACACACGCACACACGCACACACGCACACACACACACACACACACACACATACATGGAACCCTATGATGGCTGAACGTTTGCCCCCCACTGTTGCGCAACCGCCGACCGTCAATGTCTGGTCCGGCAAGTCCTTTGCCGAGGTTGTTGCCAATCAATCGCTTCCCCTATCGTTTGCAGCGAAGACTCCATCTAGGTACAAAGGTATGCCGTCGATCGACTTCTCGGCTAATGATGTCTAGGCTCTTACGGATCGGCATAAACACGCTCTTATCGGTTACTTCTACAAAGGAAGGCCTAATATGGAAAATCTTCGTAAGGCTTTTGAGGTAATTGGTTTCAAAGGATCCTTTCATCTTGGTTTGATTGAAAAAACATGTTTTGATTAGATTTGAGTGGGAGGAAGATTATCTACGTTGTTGGAACCGTCAGTCATGGAACATTTATGGATACACGATGAGGGTGACCAAATGGACCCCCGACTTTCTTCCAAACGTTGAATCCCCTGTGGTTCCCGTTTGGATTGCATTTGAGGGGCTGCCAATACATTTTTTTGACAAAGGTGCGTTGTTTGCTATAGCCAGTCTAATTGGAACACCTCTTAAAATAGATAGTGTTACTACTAACCTATCTAGACCCTCGGTTGCTCGTATTTGTGTGGAATTGGATCTCACAAAGGAGATGCCAAATAAAGTCTGGATAAATTGCGGCTCCTCGGGATTCTCACAGACTGTGTGTTATGAAAATCGGCCATTATACTGTGTTCATTGCCTTCACTTAGGACATTTGGATTCTGAATGCATGTCCTAAACACGAACAACCCAAGGCTATGACACTCCCAAAGGATAAATGGGTGGCTAAGACTAACAACCCGCAAGACAATAATGCTTTCTCTTCAGGTGTTGGACCTTCATCACAACCTGCCACATTTAAACAAACTAAGGAGGAAGCTGAAAGGAATCACAATAACACATCTGAGAATACCAAGTATTCCACCCAGCAATTGCTGCTTATGGAGATACCTGGTCTAGTTCCATAAAGGAAATCTGAAGTTATAGGGCCCTCTGATGATGTTAAGCTTCGCCATATCAGATCCAATCTTGAGTTTGACCCTTCACTGCTAGCTAAAGGATATGCTTCTGATGGTGACTATCCTCCATGCATATCTGATAAGGAAGCATGGATTGAAGAATTGCCTTCCCTGCAAAAAAAAAAGGTAACGTTTGTTGTTAAACAAAAAGAGGAATTGGAAGCTCAATCTCAGGCAAACTCACAAAACATGGCAAACAGTTTACACCAATCACCCGGGGATCCTGATGATGGCTTTATACAAGTGGTAAGGAAGAAAAGACAACCTAGAATACCACCTGAAGCATCTTCCATTTTAACTAGACATGCTGCCAAAAGGCTCACACAAGCTCCTCCTCCAGTTTCCCTATGAATTGCCTATTTTGGAACATTAGGGGTCTTGTTTCCTCCTGCCCAAGACTCTCTAGTTTAATTAGGCAGTGGGATTTACATTTAGTTGTTGTTTTTGAACCTATGCTTGACAACTCTAAAGGTGAAGCTATGAAGAGAGATCTGGGGTTGTCTGATGTATACCTACATCCTGGTGGTAATATTTGGCTTTTTTTGAATTCCTCTGTTCTTTCTATCTCTCAGGTTACTTGTACAGATCAGTTGGTCCACTGTCAGGTTTCATTGAGTTCTCAATCCTTTTGGTTGACCTCAGTTTATGGGAAATGTACTGTTTTGGAAAGAAGAGCTCTTTGGGATTTTCTCACTACCCGGCATGATAATAACTATAATCCTTGGGTTATTGGTGGGGATTTTAATGCTATTGCTTCCTTTGAAGAGCACAAAGGCAATTCTATTCCTGACTATGATAGCATGGAGCACTTTAATAATTATTTAGCTCATTGTGAGCTGGTTGATTTGCCCTGGATTGGAAGTAAATATACCTGGACTGATATGAAAAGTAATGGTAGAGTTTGTAGAAGGTTGGACAGAATTTTGGTCAATAATGGGTTTCAGGACTTAATTATTTGGGTCTATTCATATTCAACATTTTAATAAGTCTTCCTCAGATCACACTCCTATTCTGTTTAAATGCTCTTTTAAAGACTGTGGGGGGCCTAAACCATTTAGGTTTCAAAATATGTGGGTCAGTCATCAAAATTTTAGGGAATTGATGAGCAAAAGCTGGGCAAGTCATGAATATGGGAAGGGAATGAGAGGTCTGTTCATTAAGTTCAAACATCTTGTTGAGGAAAAATATTAATTGTGATCAAGCTTGTCTGATGTCTTGTTTATTTATCTAGAATAGATTAACGTTTTAATGTATTTATGATGTAATAAATCCAACTAAGGGTTTAAGGCCCAAAAAGGCCTAGGCCCAGAGTTCTAGGTTACCATTCTCGGTACCTGTACCTGCGCCTATAAATACGCGTACTTGTGGTACAGGACCGAATAATCAGCAATACAGTACTATTTTATTCTCTAAAAAGTTTTCATACTTCTCGATAGTATAGCGTAAGGCTCTATTGCTCTTAGATTGATCATATCATTATCTAGACCTTACCTATATTGTTATAGATCGTATTTTGCTGTTCAATACATCCTTATTTTGGGACCAACAATTGGTATCAGAGCCGATCGAGTACTGATCTGCATCGAAGAAAAACTGCGAAGAATGCTCTGTTTTATGTTTTCGATATTTTATTGAATCTGTCTTTGTAAATCTGTTTTTGGACAATTCTGTGTAAAAGTTATACTGTTGGATTCGTCTTTCAAAAACGAACCAGCAGTATATCTTCATTTTCGATATCTGTAAAGTTTGAGATTTGAAGTTTTCGATATAGGCATATCGAAAAACAGGTTCTCGGTACTTCAGCAGGTTTTTCGAAGTTTGATTCATCCAGGAAGCTTCTCGACATCGAAAACAATTCAGCAGCAATCTTCGTTTTCAAAATTTTGAAAATTTTTAAGTACAGGATTTCGACAGAATGATCTCGATACTGAGTTCTCGAACTTAGTTTTCGATACTAGCTTCTCGCACTAGTACTTTTCGATATTTATACTTTGAATATCTGATTTTGATATTATAGGTTCTCGACTTCAGTTCTCGATAATCAGTATATCGAAAAGTTTAGTTCTCGAAATTGAACTTCTCGATATCTGACTTCTCGATATCTCAGTTTTCGAACCTAGAATATCGAAAACCAAGTTTTCGAAGTCCTAATATCGAAAACTTACTTCTCGATAAACTTTCTCGAATTCCCTGTTCTCGAATATCTTTCTCGAGGTTAAACTTCTCGATATTCCATACTTAGAAATAATTATTTTCTTAAAACAGATCAATCACTCGAACGGTCACTTTCTCAAGAACAGTAGATATGGACGCTCTTTCAATGGGTAACGATAGCAGACCCCCTATCCCCAGGAGAGATGAGTACGTTATGTGGAAGAACAGATTTCTCAACTTCCTCGAGAGCAAAGACAATTCCTCAGCTATGCTGGAATCACTGACAGAGGGTCCGGCTCAATTATGGATGGTTCTAGGAGGAGACGATGAAAATGAGCCCCCTGTCGACCAAGTGAAAGTTCCAAAACCAGTAGAGTTGTATACTGAAGAGGACAGATTGAGAGTCAAAGCTGATTTAATGGCAAAAACGTACCTACTCCAAGCAATTCCGAATGATATCTATATACTGATTGACAGTATGGATTCTGCTAAGGAGATGTGGGATGAAATCAGAAAGCTGATGGAAGGAACCAACCTAGGTTTGAAAACCAAGAAGGCAAGCACTCTCACTGCCTATGATTCCTTCAAGGCTAGACCCGGTGAACCTCTGCATGAGACTTACAACAGATTTGTTAAGCTGGTGAATGATCTGAGAAAGATCAATGTGAACAAAGCTAACATGGAGCTGAACATACGGTTTCTATCAAGTCTGAACCCTGAATGGAAGAGGACAGTGAAGAATGTGAGACAGAATCTGGATCTTGATGAAGTTGATCTCTACACAATTCATGACCATCTACAGCAATTTGTGAATGACACTGCAGAGCCTGAAGAAAACAGAATTAATGATCCACTTGCTCTTGTGCTGGAAACTCAAACGAGAAGTACAGCTAAGATGCAAAGGAAGAAGAAAGATGCAGTCGTGTCTGAAGATGAAGAAAGCGATGAAGAAGTAGACGTGGAGTCGGAGCTGGTAGAGCTGCAGAAGAAAATGGCGCTCTTAACCAAGCAATTCAATAAGAAGTTTGTGAAGAAGAGTACTTCATCCAACAAGCTGAGAACTTCCTCATCCAACTACAAGCCGAAACAGCTTGAGCAAAATTCCTCAGAAAGAGCTGTTGCAGCAGAAGAAGCTCCCAAGTGCTTTAATTGCGGAAAGGCTGGACATCTGATCAAAGATTGTCGCCTACCAAGAAGAAGGGACTTCAACTATTATAAGCAGAAGATGCTCATGAACAAGCAGAAGATGTTCATGGCAAAGCAAGAAGATGAAAATGCTGCAATGCTCGCTGAGAAGGACCATTGGATGGAGGATAATTCTTCAGATGAGGAAGAAGAAAACTTGGCTTTGATGGCAATCGTGGAGAAAGATGAAAGAAAGGGTGATGCTGCGATCCCCGGTGATGATGATACTGAAAGCTCAAACAGCAATGTAAGTCCTTCTAAAAACTCATGTTCTTGCAAATGCAAAAATCATTCTTTAATAGAAAAGGACAAGATTATTAAGGAGCTTGAGACGAGACTTGATAACAATCACAAAGTTTTACTTAAGAACTTGCATAAAAATGCCTGTCTTACTTTGAAACTTGATGAGTCAACGAAAAAGGTAGAAAAATTGACCTTAGAAACAGATAAGTTGGCACTTAGGACAACTGAATTGACTAGTGAACTGCGTAACACCAAGACAGAGCTTAATCAAACAATTGAACTAAAAAGAGTCTTACATGAGCAAAGAAGTGCGCTTTATAGGAAAATCAAAGAGCTTGAGGATTTGTTAGCTAAGCGTGATCAAACTGAACAAACAATTTTCTTGAATCAACCCAAGGATACCCGTTTCTATAACTCCAAAGAAGGTCTTGGTCTATCGAATCCCTGTAACCTGAAAAAGGTCAAATGTAAACAACTGTATGATGTTAATTACATGGGATTCGGTCTAACCAAACTTATGCACTTTACGGCTGCAAAAGAAACGGAGGAACTTGAGGCTGAGAAAAGAACAAACACAACAAAAGCTCAAATCTCTTTTGATTATTCTGCTTTGAACAAAATTTATGCTACAGCTGAACCTGTCTTTTACTCTTTTCTTATGATGAATGCGTGAGTCCTTATCCTTCTGAAAAGGAAGCTGTGTCTGATTTGGAACCTCCCTCAAACTCACATTCTGAGGTTGATGAACCATACATTCCTCTCATTAAGAAATTTGAAAATCTACACATTTCTCTTGAAAATCAAAGAAAGAGTTTTGAAGAAGAAAGGAAGAGTTTTGAGAGTGAGCGGGAAAAATTATTGAGTGAACTTACTCTTTTGAAAGAACAGTCTCAATCAAACACAGCCTCCCAATCTACAAGCAGTACAGACTCAACCATTGATCATAACCACAAAATTCCCAACATTTTTGAAAATCCATCTGCTCACTCCAAGTCTCCTTCGGTTACAGGAACCAAAGTGAGTCGGAGATGGGAGAAGAAAGAGGAGTGGAGGAAGAAACGAAGAGAGGTTGCTGAAGGAAAGAAGAAAATGTTTTTGGGAAATAAGAAGTCCTGTTCTAGCGCAATGTTTTATTCTAAAAATAATTGTAACTCTTGCTCTGTTAAGCATGTTTGTACTCATAATTCAGTCTTGAGTCCCAAGCTGAATGTTTTTAAGATTAATGACAAACCTTGTTCATCATCTGATTATGTCAATGATTGTACTGGCAGTTTTACAAGTTCTGATTTTGATAGTGATGTGAATAATGTGAAATGGAGAAGGAAGAGTGAACAAAAGACTGAAAGGAAATCTGAGAATGAATTTGTTGAGGGTTATTATGACTTTTTGCATTTAAAATACCCCCTCCGAATTCATTCAAAGAAACATCTGAAAAGACTCTCCAAAGAAGAAATTTTTAAGCCATATCTTAACCAACATCCATTTCACTCACTATGATCATGTCTCATCTCCTCCTTCAATTAAGCAGAAATGGTTACCCAAATCTGAATCTGAACATGAAAAGGTTCAAACTTTGACTGAAAAAGCTGTTGACCTTGGATCACAGCTCAAAGAAAAATTTAAAAAGATGTTTTTGATTAATAAGGAAGGACCCATCCTACGGTGGGTACCTAAGAAAACTTAATTGTTTTGCAGAACGGTCATGTGTGGCACTTGGATTCTGGCTGCTCAACCCACATGACCGGAATAAAACACCTGCTGAGCAACTACACTTCATGCTACGGAGGAAATGTGAGATTCGGCAACAACGCATCGTCTCCTATTCTTGGATATGGAGACGTCATCTGTCTGAATGTCACAATAAGGGCTGTCTCCTACGTGAAAGGACTGAAACATAACTTGCTGAGCATTGGACAATTTTGTGATAGCGGGATGGAAGTGAAGTTCAAATCTAGACAATGCTGTGTGATAGACAGCTATGGAAACACATTATTAACGTGTAACAGGATATCAAACCTGTACACTATTGATCTGAAAAGTGTTCAATCAACTTCTTCCATCTGCCTGTTGTCCAAAGCTTCCTCTGAGCAAAACAGCCTGTGGCACAGACGCCTATCTCATCTGAACTTCAAACAACTGATCTTTCTGTCCAAGAAGAAACTTGTGAAAGGGCTGCCTACTCTGAAGACTTCCGCTGACAACCACTGTGGTGCCTGCAAATTAGGCAAAATGGCAAGGAGCTCTCACAAGTCAAAACAAATTCCATCCTCCTCTCAAGCATTACAACTGATACACATGGATCTGTGTGGACCAATGAGAGTACAAAGTATCAATGGACGGAAATACACTTTAGTCATTGTGGATGATTACTCTCGATACACATGGACCAAATTCTTGAGGACAAAAGATGAAGCAACAAAAACCATCATAACCTTCATCAGGACAATTCAAAATTTCCTTCAGAAGAGTATTCAAGTGGTGAGAACAGATAATGGAACCGAGTTCAAAAATCAGTGCCTTACTGATTTCTTTGAATCTCAGGGTATTACTCAACAGTTCTCTGCGGCAAAAACTCCTCAACAGAACGGAGTAGTTGAAAGAAAGAACAGAACTCTTGTTGAAGCAGCACGCACTATGCTAATACAATCCAAACTTCCTCACTTCATGTGGGCAGAAGCCATCAACACTGCGTGCTTTACTCAAAATCGAACCACTATTCACAGGCGCTTCAACAAGACCCCCTATGAAATTCTTTTCAACAGAACTCCTGACATATCATTTTTCAGAGTTTTTGGCTGCAAGTGTTTTGTTCTGAATGATAGAAGTGAAAGAAGCAAGCTCGATCCAAAGGCCAAAGAAGGTGTGTTTATTGGCTACTCAACGCAATCCAAAGCTTATAGAATCTACTTGAGGGATCGACGAACTGTCATAGAGAGTGTACATGTTGCATTTTATGAAATGGCAGATTTTGCATCTGAACACTTCTTGACAGAACCCACTCTTTCTGAACATCAAAATTCTGATGGAGCTGAAGCAACTGAGCAAACATCTACTGAACGTGCGATTCTTGATTCTCTCTTTGAACACTTCTATGAGAATCCACGCAACACAAATCCACAGCAAAGGACTGCACCAACAACAGAACCTACAGCACAGATGCCACTTTTGCTTGATCTTACTGAAAATGAAGAAGATGCTTTCTCTCAATCCGATCATGAAGATCCAGAAGATCATCACACAGAAGCAACACAAGCAACGGCATCAACACAAATCTCACCAGAAACACAAACAACAACTCCTGCTGAATCAGTGCACTCTACACCTCAACAAACATCATCTAATATCTTTGAGGACCCGGATCACCCCATCATAACTCCAATCCCTCTAGCACATGAGCGGAAGTGGACGAAGGCACATCCTGTTGAACAAATAATTGGAGATCCGAGTCGTGGAGTATGCACCAGAACTGCAACAGCCAATGAATGTCTCTTCTCCTGCTTTATCAGTCAGTCTGAACCAACGAAAGTTGCTGACGCATTAACTGATCCTGATTGGGTGATTGCTATGCAAGATGAGCTCAATCAATTCAGCAGAATGAACGTATGGACACTTGTGCCTAAACCACAGAAGAAAACCATTATTGGCACAAAGTGGGTCTTCAAAAACAAGCGAGATGAAGATGGAATCATTGTGAGAAACAAGGCAAGGTTGGTTGCCAAGGGATACAATCAACAAGAGGGCATAGACTACGATGAGACTTTTGCACCCGTAGCAAGAATTGAAGCTATCCGCCTCTTTCTTGCTTACGCAGCACACAAGAACTTCACAGTCTATCAAATGGATGTGAAGACGGCTTTTCTGAATGATATTCTTGCTGAAGAAGTCTATGTCGCTCAGCCTGAAGGATTTATAGATCCAAGATTTCCTGGTCATGTGTATAAACTGAATAAAGCACTGTACGGATTGAAGCAAGCACCGAGAGCCTGGTATGATGCACTGACAGATTTCTTAACAGAATCAGGCTTCTCAAAAGGAAAGATTGATACAACTTTGTTCATCAAGCGTCAAGACAATGATATTCTTCTAATTCAAATCTACGTTGATGACATCATCTTTGCTTCCTCCAATCCTGATCTATGTAAGCAGTTTGAAGAGCTGATGAAAACAAAGTTTGAAATGAGCATGATGGGAGAATTGAACTTCTTTCTTGGTCTGCAAGTGAGACAGCTGTCAGATGGGATTTTCATCAATCAATCAAAATACATTCTGGACATGCTGAAGAGATTCAATGTTGAAGGTACTGCATCCATAAGAACGCCTATGTCCCCCAACAATAAGCTTGACTCGGACCCCACCGGGAAACCAGTCGATGCTACTCACTATCGGGCTATCATTGGATCTTTGCTGTATCTTACCTCCAGCAGACCTGACATTATGTTCTCCACATGCTTGTGCGCGCGTTTTCAAGCTAATCCCAAAGAATCTCACCTCTCTGCTGTGAAAAGAATCTTGAGATACCTAAAAGGCACAGTCAATCTGGGTCTGTGGTATCCCAAGAACTCAGGTTTTGACCTAATTGGATATACTGATGCTGACTTTGCTGGTTGTCGGATGGATCGGAAGAGTACGTCGGGAAGTGCTCAATTCTTAGGAGAAAAGCTAGTCTGCTGGTCCTCCAAGAAACAAAACTGCGTGTCAACATCTACAGCTGAAGCAGAATATGTTGCGGCTGCTAGTTGTTGTTCACAAATCATTTGGATGCGAACACAGCTCAAAGACTACGGCTTCACTTTCAATCACATCCCGATCTACAGTGACTCCCAGAGCGCAATTGCCATCACCAGCAACCCCGTTCATCACTCTCGCACCAAACACATCGATCTGCGCTTTCACTTCATCAAGGACCATGTGGAAAAAGGAGATATTGACCTATATTTTGTGAGCACAGAGTTTCAACTGGCTGACTTGTTTACTAAGGCACTGGACGAAAAGAGATTCCAGTTCTTGGTATCTAAGTTAGGCATGTTGAATCTTGCGCCAGTATAATTATGTCTCCTACTGGTCTGTATATATGCGTGTGTGTGTTGTGTGCGTTGCATGTGTTGAGGGGGAGTAATGAAAAAAAAAAAAAAAGAAAGAAAAAGAGTGTGTATACTTTGAGGGGGAGAAATTCTGAAAAATGTGTGTGTGTGAGAAAATCAGTTAGAAAAGAATGAAAAAGAGTATTTTTAGAAAGGGACTGTACATAAATAAAGTTTTTTTACAAAATTTTGAGGCCCAAAACTTTTAAAACAGATCGGGGCCCAACTCAAACAAATGGGCCCAGAACTTTCTCGCTAGGCCCATCTCAATTCTCGCATACATATAGGACCTCGAGAACCAAGTTTTCGCATATTTCGTCGTTCTCGCATCTAAGTTCTCGGAGTCCTCAAAACTTTCTCGCATTTCATCATTCTCAAATCCTTCTCAAAAATCTTCCAAAGGTAGTAATAATGGTTCTCGATCATGAAAAACAACAATGAACTGGTTTTTGCGCATAATGTCAAGGTTCTCGAATACAAACCTGAGAAAATTTCTTGAGTTTGTATATCGAGAACCATCTTTCTCGAACTATGAACTTGAAACATCGAAAAGTTTTTCCTTATCATTATGTATTTTGTATATTTGCAGGTGGTTCTCGACTCTACTCTAAGTGCGAACTCGAGAAACTTAGGGCCTGTTTACTAACAGAGATATTTTCCTGTTTTCTACTTCTGTTTTTCGTTCTCCAATTTTCTGTTTTTATTTTTCAGTTTTTCTATCTCCAATTTTCTGTTTCTATTTTTTAGTTTTCCATTTTCAAATTTGAAAACATGTTCATCAATTTTTTCACACAGTTCTCCAATTCCACACCCTTGACCCATACCTCTACCCTTACCACGATCTTACACTCTACCCATACTCCACCACAACCCTTCATACCCACCCATACGTACTCGTAGGGGTCAAAGTAGGGAAGTTATGGGTGAGGGTGGGGTAAGGGGTATGGTCGGGGTGGGGTTGTAAGGTCTAGGGGTTGGGGGTTGGGTGGGGGGTAGTGCGTGGGTTAGGGTCGTGGTTAGGGTTAAGGGTGGGGTATTGGGTAGGGTTGGGGTAAAGTAGGGGTAGGGTAGGGAGTTGGGATAGGATGGCGGTAGGGTGGGGTCGGGACCAGGGTGGGGCTGGGGTAGGGTGGGGGGGTAGGATGACAGTAAGGGTGGGGGTAGTGCGTAGGGTTTGGGGTTGGGGTAAGGTAGGGGTAGGGTAAGGAGTTGGGATAGGGTGGCGGTAGGGTGGGGTCGGGACCAGGGTGGGGCCGGGATAGGGAAGGGGTGGGGTGGGGGGTAGGATGGCGGTAAGGGTGGGGGTAGTGGGTAGGGTTCGGAGTTGGGGTAAGGTAGGGAGTTAGGATAAGATGGCGGTAAGGTGGGGCCGAGGTAGGGTAGGGTGGGGTGGGGGGTAGGATGGCGGTACGAGGGTGGGGGTAGGATGGCAGTGGGGTGGGGCCGAGGTAGGAGGCATGTGGTAAGGGGTAAGGTAGGGGTAAGTGGTAATATACGAGGGGTGGGGGTAGGGTAGGGTGGGTCGGGTGGGGTCGAGGTGGTAGGGGGGTGGCGGTAGGGTAGGGTGGATCGAGGTGGGGTCGAGGTGGTAGGGGGGTGGCGGTAAGGTAGGGTGAATCGGGGTGGGGCCGAGGTCGGGGCATGTGGTGGGGGGTGGGGTAAGGTCATTATAGGGAAAAATGGGTACGCGGGGTTGGGGTTGGGTGGGTAGGGTAGGGGTAAGGTACGAGGATGGAGGTACCGGAATGGAATCGACATCGGAGCGGGACCGGACCCACCACTAGGTGTAAGTATGCAAATTCATTGCAAAGGCACCGTAGCATCTGCATTTTCCAAATTTGGAAAACTAGTAAAAGTCACTTCTCCAAATCATTAAGGAAAAGAGAGACATGTTTCATTTTTTCCGTTTTGGAAAACGATTTGGTAAACGCAGTTTTCTTTTTTCCTTTCTCCAGTTTTCCAGGAATTTCTTTGGTAAACACGTTTCCTGTTTTCTGTTTTCCAGTTTTCCAGTTTTCTGGAAAACTGGAAAATATTTCTGTTATTAAACAGGCCCTTAGTTTCTCGAAGTTTAAATCTCGAGATTGAACTTCTCGCTATTTCAAAATCGAGATCCGGTTCTCGATGTTTAAACCTCGAAAAGACTTTTCGATATTTAAGTATCAAGAATCAGCTTCTCGAAGTTGAAATACCGAGAAGTGCTTCTCGATATTTAAACCTCGAGAAAGTATTTCTCGATGTTTAAACCTCGAGAAGGACTTTTCGATATTCCTACCTCGAGAACCAAGTTCTCGATGTTTGAATATCGAGAAGAGCCTCTCGGTATTTAAACCTCGGGAACCTACTTCTCGACATTTAAACCTCGAAAAGCTGGTTCTCGTGGTTTACACTTAGAATGATTTCGAAGTCCCACCTATACACAACTGATCTGAACAATTGGAAAAACAGAACAAAAATAAAATTTTCAAATGAACAATTGTGCTGACCAAATTCTTTCAGTCAATCATGTCAGGAACAGGCAAGAATGCACAATCAAGCGGTGAACTGTACCCAAAAGAGAACTGGGTCCCAATATACGACAACAACTTCCAATTGGACCCGAAGCTCTTCAAATGTCAGGACCCGGTCATTCTCTCCATTCTACAGAAGCACTACCTCTGGTTTGCATTCAATGAGGCCAAACCGGTACCAGAGGTATACCTGCAGCAATTCTGGGGCTGCATGCGAACTGAGAGTAAGAAGGATCAGTCAAAGATCATGACCAAACTAGCTGACAAGAGAGTGGTGCTAACACCTTCTACAATCCGGGAGACTCTGAAGCTCCCAATGCACCAAAGCTACGCACCACTCCCCTCCAACGAAGAACTGATCAAGGGGATGAAAGATCTGGGATATGACAGCCCACTGCCATTGCTGTCAAACTTCACAATCTCAAATGTTCCTCACCCATGGAAGAGTCTGTTCGGCCTGGTCAACAAATGATTGTCTCCTAAGCACGCCGGACACGACAAGTGCAACAAGCAAATTCTGCAAATCTTCCATGGGATTGCCTTTGATATGAACTACGACATGACCCAGCTCTTCTGGACAGAGCTGATGGATCAAGTGAAGATTAAAGAGAACAACAAAGGAAACACCATCCCCTACGCTCGGTGGCTGGCGCTGATCATTCACAACATTATGGAGGCCACCCCGACAATGCCAAAGCGTAAGGAGGACAAGCACTTCACCGCTCCAAAGCTCAAGTACTTTCAGAGAGACAGCAACAAGGCTGAAGCACTGCCTATCCCGGACTCCTTGCTTGATCTAGCAAACCCAAGGGATAAGGCAGTCATTGACTACAAAGAGTCGTTGAAGAGAACGGTTCCTATGGTTCAGCAAAACCCAGCTGGACCTACCCCAGGAACCAAGCCAAGAGCGAGTAAGGGTAAAAAGAAGAGAGCCCCGCCACAGAAACCAGTGGCAACCCGGCCTGATGATGATCAGTCTGCTAACTCTTCCGAGAGGACCCAGACTGCTGAGGGCCAACCCGATGCTGAGGACACTGCCGATGAACCATCCAGCCAGGCCCATTCTAATAAGGCTGGTGGTGAGGCCTCCGATAGCATGGCCAAGGGGTATGAGCTGAGAGATGATGATGATGATGATGCAGATGATGATGATGATATGGAGGGAGTCTTGATCAGCAACAGGAAGAGAGCTGGCAAACAGGCCATTCCGATAGACTCTGACTCCTCACCGGAAGATATTGAGGCTGCATTCACACCCCGACCGCACAAAGGGATCATCATTAGTGAGCAGCGCTCCAAGAAACGCAATGAAAAGCCTGCATCATCACAGCCTATGAAGAGGCTTAGAAAGAAAAGTGCAGTGGAGGAGGAGCTGACACTGTATGATGACTGTGACACTTTCCTCACTATAGACCGAACTACGCCCCTAGGTTCAGGAGCTGACCTTGTCAGTTCCCGGGTAGAAGTCGCAGCATCCGGTTCAACTGCGCATGCACAGCCCTCTCCCAGCCACTCTCCAGTCTCCCAACAGGCTGGAGTTTCAATAACTCAAGGGGAGGTTTTACCGAACTCACTGGTTCCCTCCGAATCAGTTGAGCATCTTAGTGGTCATCAACCCCGGACCACTAACCCCATTCGTTCAATCACATCGAGTCTAGGTGTCGCCATTCCTACATTTTTGAATTTTTCTAGGACACCTACACTATTCACTGCACATACAGGTGCACACACCCTGAACGCAACAACCAGAGTGCAAACTATGACGGTTGGAAGCCCTGCTACGCCAACAATGACACAATCATTGAATGCAGGCCACACATCAGCTATCTTCACTGATGCTGTGACAACAGTTACAACCCCCGTAACTGGTACCCAAATCCCTGAAGAACTTCTCGTATACTTGAACTGTTATCTACAGTCAGCCATTAAACCATGGGTGCGCGAAACACTCTCCGCTAGCGTACTTGGCTCTGGACAAACCCAAACAGTTCAAGATATACCAACCGAACCCCAAACCACTCAGCACCCAACTGTTTCTATACCTATCTCCAAACCCATAGCCCTAGAAAGCCAACAACCATCCACATCAAGGGGAACCCAGGATACAGAGATAGTATCCTCCCCTCCAACGACCAAACCCGATCTCCGAACTGTACCCTTCGAGGACCTTGTAGCTGAGGTCTTTGACCGTATACTAGACGTGGAAGAAGGCAACCTTACCCCTCTTCAAAAAGCCCTTCTCCATGCTCTAGATACACAGAACACATGCCGTGAAAGTCTCCGTGGCACTAAACGTTCACATGAGGATCCTGATGATTCGGATTCTCATGAGGGGGAGAACAAGCGTCAGCGGATACTTGAGCATGTTGCTTCTACTAGCCAACCCTCAAAGCCAAACCAACTCTCTACCTCTACCAATGATCAACCCACTACTTCGGCCAGCCATAAATCCTTAGCCACTCTTTCTAGCATGGTCGAGCTAGACAGAACATTCCGAGGCTCATCTCCTAGAGATGTTGTCCAAGGACGGAATGGCAGTCCTGATGTTGTTATTTCGAGTACATCATTCTATTCAGGCCATCAGCAAGAACCTAGTTCGAAACTGATGATAACGGACAATCCCGAAGCTACTAGCCCACAACCAGAAGGGGATTGGCCGCATGTTACGAAGTATAGAGGTCTGATTTCTGCACAAGAGCATCGTGTTGAAGAAAGTGAGGATCCCTACAAGTCTCACCAGGATCCCAATGCTGCACCAGAAAGGTCACTATCACCACAACAGCAGCAGCAAATGATCTCTAATGATTATGATGACCAAATGCACGATGAATTGGAAAAAATGGTCGTCTACAATAAATGGTCTCAGGTATGGACTGACATAGACGAAACACAAAGAAGAGCATACCTCAGAGATCTGTTAGCAAAGTGCGCGGCTGATGTAATTCTACTTGAGCCTGAGGAACTTAAGGAAGGAGAAAATTACGAAACACCTCCCAAGGAGCTTGAATCCATCATAAGACAGACAGCGGCTCAAATGCCTAGAAATGATAAGCCCTGGGAAAACATAAACATCAATGCTCCCTTCCAAGAGGAAATCAGAAACAACATATGGCGGAGAGACGACAAAGTTAAAGCGCTGGACGAATTGAAAATCCGTGGACTTAATCATCTACGAGGAAATAATGAGAGCGGACAACTGTTTCTGCTCAGTCATCATTATATGGGAAAACAGAGAGAGGTCTGGCAACGTGAACTTCAAACAGCAATATATCCAATATGGAACATCCTCAGTGTATCTGAAATCCATCATCAAGATATCACACTCTGTTTATCGTCTTCAGCGCACTGACGGAACAGAACTCACTTGCAAGGAAAATGATTTCTACATGCTGAAAATGGATGATATCTATCAGATGTATCTTGCATTTCAAGAAATCTCCAAGAAACAAGACAAAGCTACTCAAGAAGGATTCAATGCACTCAAGCGCTTTATGATAAGACAAATCAAGTTCCATGCCTCTCATGATCTTCAAATGGCTCTTGAAACAAATATGTCAAAGACAAATCTTACAAGACCAAATCTCTATGGACCAGAACTGGAGAATTTCCCTGCATATTATATCTTTGATACCCCAGTCACCCTTGTCTATCTAAATCACAACGGTGAGAAGCGTCTGCTATTTGTTGATGAGCTATACAAGTATTGTGATGGAACATTGAAAATTGTGAAAGAGAAGCTGCAACCGATCAGAGAAGCATTTAAAGAAAGACAGCAGAAGTATGCAGATGCCACAGATGCTGAATTAAAAGAGGCACACAGAATTGACAACATCCTACAGGCCATCGAAAAGCAACTTGATAGAAGAAATTCACTCAGAAACTATGAGCACGCGCTTAATCTCAGAAAGAATTATTATAAAGCTCAAAAGTGAAGAGAAGAAGAAGCAAGACATCACTTGATCACAAAGGGGGAGATTGTTGAGGAAAAATATTAATTGTGATCAAGCTTGTCTAATGTCTTGTTTATTTATCTAGAATAGATTAACGTTTTAATGTATTTATGATGTAATAAATCCAACTAAGGGTTTAAGGCCCAAAAAGGCCTAGGCCCAGAGTTCTAGGTTACCATTCTCGGTACCTGTACCTGCACCAATAAATACGCGTACTTGTGGTACAGGACCGAATAATCAGCAATACAGTACTATTTTATTCTCTAAAAAGTTTTCATACTTCTCGATAGTATAGCGTAAGGCTCTATTGCTCTTAGATTGATCATATCATTATCTAGACCTTACCTATATTGTTATAGATCGTATTTTGCTGTTCAATACATCCTTATTTTGGGACCAACACATCTCAAAAGAGACCTTAAAGAATGGAATCAGGTGGTTTTTGGTAATATCTTTGAAAAGGTCAAAAAGTGTGAACTGGCTGCAGATGCTGCTGAAAAAAGATTTGAGGAACAGAATGATGAAATTTGCAGGGCAGACTGGCACAAATCCCAGGCTGAGCTTATCTTGTCTTATAAACAGGAAAAGAACTTCTGGAAACAGAAGGCTAGAGTTAAATGGCTTAAACGGGGTGATAGTAACACTAAAACATTCCACAACTTTGTCAAGGGGAGGCATAAAAGACAACATATATATTACATTCAAAGGGAGGATGGTACCCCCGTTAAGTGATTCTGAGCAGATAGGGATGGCAGTAGTGAACTATTATCAAAGGCTTTTCAGTGAGCAAGATTCCTCTCCCCGTGTATCTGCCACAGACCAATTATTCAATTATATCCCTCATTTGATCAATCAGGAAGATAATAACATGTTAACCAAAATCCCTACTGAAGAGGAGGTTAAAGATGCAGTTTGGAGCTTAAATCACAATAGTGCAGCTGGCGCAGATGCAGTGGCGGCTTGAGAATTTCCGAGGCTCTAGACGAAAAAAATATTTACTACACCAAATCATATTGACACAGATAAATTGAAAATGCCATATAAAAAAACATATCCAAAGTGAACTATATAAGGTTTGTAATATCCAAAAGAACTACTCCGTATATAAGTTTTTAACACCCTTTGAAGTGCAAAACCACTTATACCATCACGAAGTATTTAACATCTAGAAATTCAGGAATTTACCTTAAAAGTTTAAAATATGAATTACTATGTAGTACAAAATTATCATATGTAAGATTAAAGTCATAAATAGAAAAATTATACTACTTCATAATTAAATAAAAGATAATACAATATAAGAAAAATAAAAATACTATTATACCAAAGTATATTGGTTTTAACTAAAAATAAAACACATTAGGGCTTAAATGGAAAATACACTGTGTATAAATATGAGACCAAGTACAAAATTTTAGTAATGAATAACGTAGTACTCCCTCCGTCCCAGGGAGAATTTCCCGGGTTGACTTTCACACATATTAAGGAAATAAAGTTACTGAGGGGTAAATTTTACTGTTTGGCACTGTTTCGACACTATTTGGCACTATTTCGACACTGTTTGACACGGTTTGACACTGTTTTGATGTAGGATAACTTTCCATTTAGGGAAATGAGAACTTTTTGTTGGGACTGCCAAAAAGGGAAAGTGGGAACTTGTCCCTGGGACGGAGGTAGTATCTAACATATCTAAATAAACGTAGTATCTGACAAATATTTCTTAAGTTGAAATGTAGAAATACGCAAAAGCAACATAAATAGGCATGTAGTTCTATGAGCGGAGATTGAAATTCTTGATCGCAGGTGTGGAGTTCGATTCCCATTAGGATCTCTATTTTGCATCCATATACATAATACTTCCTATTAATTTTATTTTGAAGGCCCCCTTTGGAGGTGAGGCCCAAGGCAGCTGCCTGGCCCAACTGGCCCCGAAGCCGCCCCTGCCCAGATGGTTTCAATATAAAGTTCTTTAGATCTTGTTGGGAGGTGGTTAAAAAGGATGTTCTTTCTGTTGTCCAAGATTTTTTCCAATGCACTCCTATTCCTAATGTTATGGGCAATTCTACTATCATCCTTATACCTAAGGTGTAATACTCAAGATTTAATTGAAATGGATTAATAGTACTACTCATACCAACAGAGGTGCATCTCCTATTAAGGGAGCTCATCATCCAAGAACGCCAAAGTTAAGCGTGCTTGCACGGGAGTAGTCTTGGGATGGGTGACCCCCTGAGAAGTTTCTCAGGGCACGCATGAGTGAGACAAAGTGCACGGTAAAAGCTCGTGGTGGTTTGTGGGGACAGTACTAGAGGTCTGGAGTAACTACCTTTGGTTCTGCGGGGCCGAGGTGTTACAGGTGGTATCAGAGCAACCATGCGACAGTGCGCACCGAGGACGCGATCCTAAGTGGGGGTGATTGTAACACTCGAGATTTAATTGAAATGGATTAATAGTACTACTCATACCAACAGAGGTGCATCTCCTTTTAAGTACTAGTCACGGACGTTAGTCATGGATTTCGTCCGTGACTAGCTTAGTGACGGACTAGTCATGAACTTAAAAAAAAAAGTAGTCACGGATTTGTCCGTGACCACGTCAGTGACTAACCAAATCCGTGACTACCGCCCGTGACTAAAGTCCTCCGGTAGCCCCAACTCCGTCGCCGGCGTGTCCGTTTTTATTCCGGCACTTTAGTCACGGATACGCCCGTGACTAAGTCCGTGACTATTAAAAACAATAATTTTCAACCGCTCAAAATTTATTTCGCAACGGTATCTTGTACGGATTAAAGTAGTCACGGATTGACTAGGCCCGTGACTAAAAAACGAATAATAACATTCTCACGCGCAATTCACACGGAATGGCTTAGTCACGGACATATCCGTGACTAGGATTTTTATATATGCCCAGTTCATTCAACAGAACCACAACAATCCATTCCCAGTATATATAATACAATATCTGTTTGAAAGATCGAAGGATGTAGTCCATCTTATGTCATTTTCCCTGTTTATGTTGATAAAGTATGTTATTTGAATTCTTTTTATTTAGAATTACTTGGTTCAATTTAAATAATTAAAACTATTAAATTAGTGAAGTTGTTAATTAATTAACAGTATATTTAACTATAAATGTAGTGATGTCATAAAATTAGTTAAATTTTTAGGTTTATAAAATAATTTAATTAAAATTAGTTAGCTAAGCGTAGGTTTAAACGTAGTGATGCATTAAGTTAAATTAAGTAAAATTAATTAGCTAGACGTAAGTTTAAACGTAGTGATGCATTAAGTTAAACTAAGTAAAATTAGTTAGCTAAACATAGGTTTTAACTAATTAAGTTAAATTAATTAGTTAAGTTAGTGTAGCTTTTGATAATATTAGTTAAATTTAAATATTAGTTAATTGAAATGTGTATAAAAAAGGTTGTTAATTATTAACGAAGTGAATTAGTTAAAATTAGTTAAACGTAGGATTAATTTAAATGTAGTGTTAAATTACTTAATTTTTTTATAATATTAGTTAATTTTAAATATTAGTTAATTCAAATGGGTATATATATATGCTCAAATTATTAGATTTTATATTATTAGCAATTAATGTTAATGCCTAAATTAGGATTTGTAATGGGTTAAGTTTTGATTAAAACATCACTTAGATTTTGTGAATTGTTATTGTGAATTATTTGAGGTTCATTTAGTTTAGAATTGTTTATTGTGTATTATTAATTAGATTTTGATAATTTTAGTATTGTGAATTTCATTTAATTTAGTAAATTGTTTATTGTGTATTATTAATTAGATTTTGAAAATTTTGGTATTGTGAATTAATGCCATTAACCTATTGTTTGTAGTTTAATAATATTCATTGGACGTTAGTTAATTTTAATGAAATTTAGTGAAATTTAATAAATAAATGTTCCTAAACATATCAAATTATTGTTAATGCTTATGAATTACTGTCATTAACGTAACAATTTAGTGTATTTAGTGTTAAAACCCTAATATTGATTATTTAGTGTTAATGTATTGATTATTAGTTAATAATTTAAATGATTAATGTCATTAACGTATTAGTAGTTCTAGTTAATTAATAATATTAATTGAACGTTATCTAACTGTAGTGCATTGAACTTTAGTAAAATTGAATATATTAATGCTCCTACGTATGAATTAGTGAAAATATTTAACATAACAAATTGTTGATAATGTTTATGATTTAAAGTTTTTAACCAATATATTTTTTATTATTATAATATTAACGCATAATGTATAGGAAAAATAGAAGTTGGATGTATGATAAAAATGCGGTATTGTACAGAATGCAATCAAATTTCCTCGAGGGATGTGGGGAGTTTATTAAATTTGCACTTGAACACCCGGATTATATGAGAGGTGACAAAATCAGATGTCCATGTTCAAAGTGTAGAAATCTCAAATTTAAACACCCAGAGGAGGTTGAGTGGGATTTGTACGCGGACGGTTTCGTTCCCAATTATTATAATTGGACTTGTCATGGCGAACCTTTGGATCCATCTCTTGCTCCACGAACTGTAGGTTCATCTCGTAACGTCCCTAACGAGATGAGTGGGTGGGAAGACCGTGATCAAATGAGGTGGGACCAAAGAATGGTATATGATGCATACGGTCCATCAATGTCTGAGTTCAACCCACCACAACCATCTAATGATCCTCCTGAAGCCTCGACATCGTATCAACCAGATGCAGATGAAAATCCAATATTTTATCAACCTTATGTGGATGAAGGTTTAGCTGAGAGATTTCAAGATGTTTTAAAAGCTGCCGATCAGCCTCTGTATGCTGATTGTGAGGGATACTCTCAGCTATCCGCCGTTACAGAGTTTATGAACATAAAAGCTGAATACAATCTCCCTGAAACTTGCATGTCTAGAGTTTTGCAGTCAGTAGGAGGAATGCTACCGCATGATCATAGCCTCCCCGATTCATATTACGAGATGAAGCAATTAATATCTAAATTGGGGCTTCCTTGTATAGAAATTGATGCGTGCCCTCGAGGATGTATGTTGTTCTAGAAGGATGATGAGGCACTTGAGATCTGCAAGTTCTGTGGTGGAGACAGATACAAACATGTTCCTCAAAGACGAAAGAAACCACGATATATATAGGTCTGCATTATCTAAACTGTTTTACCTCCCAATAGCTCCACGACTGAAGAGGATGTACGCTTCGACTGCTATTGCGAAACACATGACATGGCATGTCGAGCACGAAACCAAAGAGGGTATGATGTCTCACCCTTTGGACTGTGAAGCTTGGAGACACTTTGACCGTTGTCATCCTCAGTTTGCAATGAAGCCACAGAATGTGCGACTGGGGTTGTGTTCAGACGGATTTGCTCCGTTTGGAAGGTTTGGGAAGAACTATTTGATGGATAGTCTACCCGGGGGGTATCTTATCCGAGGGGTTTATTGTGGGAATAACTTAGAGAGAAGTCAGAGCAAATAGGAGGAGAGAGAGTCGATTTTATTAAATGAACTCGAGATGTGGAGTTGGGATGTAGATGATGTCCATTACAAGGAGAAATGGGCTGCTATTTATAGCAGCAATAAATGCGATGAGAGGACACGTGTCAGTAATCCAACGGCCGAAGGGTCACATCAACCGGTTGGCACCGGCAGAGGTACGTTTACCGCATTGAATGCGGCTGGCGGATGTGACGTGACATTAAATGCGGTGGTTGGCTGTCTCCAAAAGGAATCTTCGATGATTGAGCGTGTCTGGCCGAAGGATCCTGGTGTAGCCGAGGGCTCCATGCGACCAGGACCCCTGTGCAGCCGAAGGCCTCTAGTAGCCGAAGGCCTTATGTGACCGAAGGCTATGATGCCGAAGGCTCATGTTTTTCGCCATTTTCTCCCAGAAGCTTCCTATGCCAGAGGAGGCTATCCTGTGAGTTTTGGAGCCCTCGGCCAAGGAGGCCGAAGGCATCCCAGTGTGCATTCCGGGCTACTTTGAGGCTTGGGCCGTTGTATTTGGGCCTGAGTTGTTCCCTGAGCCTAATGGGCTTGTGTAGGAGAAGTAGGAGTCTATGGGCCGGGGGTTCCTGGGCCATATACTCCATCAGGAGTCCCTCACTCCTTTTGCCGAAAGGTACTTGAGGGAAAAGGAGTAGATGTGTTGCTCCTTCTGGAGGCTTCATCATTTCGATGGGTGCTTTTGCTGGAGAACTTGTCTTCTGCTGATTGCCGAAGGCTTCCCCCAGTCCCTCACATGTCGGGGGTTTTCTGAGGGAAGTATAACACCTGTATAACCGCCGAAGGCTTTCCTCAGTCCCTCACATGTCGAGGGTTTTCTGAGGAAAGCGTGGATGTATTGCCTGCATGTGTTGTGATGAGGGCTGCTTCATTTCCGCAAGTGACTCGGGGAAAAATTTTGATACTCTACCCCTGCCGAAGGGTGTGTTGAAGCATGTACCCGAAAGTTTCTGCTTTGATGTTCACCCAGATGCTACATGCGTCAATTGTAAATCTTTGCATGAGGAATTTTTGTTCTGTATGATTCCCGAGGGGTGTATCCCAGTCCCCCACTCCTTTAGTCCGAAGGCGAGTACGGGCTGAAGGAGTTATGATGAGTTGGTGAGCCCCCGAGGGGTGGTAACATTGATAAGCCGAAGGCTAATGCTGCTACGGGCTCGAGGGCGTTTTGGTGGAATCCGTTGTCTGAAGGCTTGTGGTGAATGATAACCGGAGGCTATCATTCGAGAGCACTCCAGTGCTTCTGAAATATAGCCGTTGCAATATAGCCGTTGGAAGAGGGGTTGACGTGGCGTGTCCTCACTGGCTAGAGGGAGCGGCTGTCATCCATTGGCTGAGGCGGCGGCCCGTAATGATGGGCTTTCGAGTTGAGGCCCAGTTCTCGAGGCCCATCTGCCTATAAATACCCCAGAGCCGAGTTCATTTCTTCTTGCGCGATTTTGAGAGATAGCGAAGCTCTGGCAATTTGATTCTAGAGAGAGAAAGTTTCCCTCGATCAACCCAAGCTTTCTGAGGTCAGTTCCTCTTCTGTTCCCTTCCTTCCTAGTTCTAGCGTTAGTATTCTAGGGAGCCCTCGGTTTCTTTCATTTCTCCTGCTTCTATCTTCTGAACGCCTAAGGATGTCGTCGGCGAGTGACTCCCAAGACATTTCCGTGGAGGCCCCGGTTCAGTCGGAGAGCTACTCCGAGGTGGAGACTTCAAGCGAGCAGCCCTCAGTTGGGAATGACGCCGCCGTGGCTGAGGAAATCCAATCCACCCTCCGGACGGAACTAGAGGCTGAAGAGTTCGAGCAGGTGGTGGCAGATGAGGAGATGGCCCTCGCCGTTCAAATCGCTGAGGAGGAGGAAGAAAAAGAGCGGCAGAAGGTGACGGTTGCTGTGCTGCCCTCCCGTGGCGCTGGTGAAGCGAGCACCTCTCGGCCGCTGGATGTTCAACCCCTCCGGGTAGCGGAGGGCAGGAAGAAAAAGGCGAGGGCTGCCCCAAAGAAGAAGCAGGCAGCCGTCGACGCCGGGCGGCCTGTTGGGATACCCGAGGGGCACTCGTACTTGGATACTGCCGCCCTCGAGGTGAGGACTACGGCTTCAGGTGCCGATTACAATGCTCTCCAGATCCTGGTGGGGCCCTCGGCGCAGGTGGTGGAGCCGGGGCCTGATGCTTTGCTCTCCCATCCTCCCGAGGGATGTTTCTCAGTGCACATGCTGTCGGTGGAGCTGGGGCTTAGATTTCCGCTCCATCCCTTTGTTGTTGAATATCTACGGTTCGTCAAGTTAGCCCCCTGCCAACTCACGCCGAACAGCCACTACTACCTGGCTGGGTTCCTGGCGCTTTGCCGAAGCCGGAAAGTGGAGGCCACGTTAGACCAGATCTTTCTCTCCTTCAACTTGTGCCGAGGGGGGCATTCACACGCCGGGGGGTACGCGAATCTGCAGCAGGTGCCGGCGTGGAAACTCTTCTCTGAGACCCCCTCATCCCACAAAGAGTGGAAAGAGAAGTTCTGCTACATCCGGGTGGCCGAGAACCCGTTCCCGGGGCCCCTACGAAATCATTTCAATAGGCACCCGAAGGTGGGCAATGCAGCCCTCGACAAGGCTGGGAGGAAGCTTGTCGAGAAACCCCCGGGTTCTGGTAAAGTGATCACCATCAAGGAGGCGACGCTCCCCGAGGAACTATACTTGCTGGGCTTTCGGCGTTATCGCCTTCCGGGGGACACAGATGAAAAATACCCCGAGATTGACCGAGGGTACCAAAATGCCGGAGGTTGTGCCTGAGGGCCCTCGTTTGTGTACTTAGAATATTTTCTTTGATTTGTTGCGGTTCTAACCCTTTCCTTGTTTTGACAGGCGACATCATGGACCCGAAAGCATTTGCCAGGCTATCCAACAAGCTGGCTAAAGAGAAGAAGAAGAAAGCTGAGGGCCCTTCCAACCAGAGAGCTGTGGAGGAGTTCTTCCAAAAGCCGGAGGCTGAAAAGAAACCTGAGGGCGAGGGGCCCTCGAAGGATGCTGGTGCTGGTGTCGTCACCGAAGGCTCCCACGTTCCGGAGCTTAAAAGAAAAAATACCGGGAAGGGGACCACGCTCCCAGAGAAGAAGCAGAGGAGGGGGGACGCCGAACAGAAGGCTCCCTCAGTAGTGATTATTGACGACCACCCTTCCGATAAGCCCTCGGGCTCCCTGCTCCTGACGGACTTGGATGAAGGGGCTTGGCCCCTTGAGAAGGTGCAGTTCCCTATCAAGAAGGGGACTGCTATCTTGCACGGCACCCTCGATCCGAGGGAATTCCTGAGGGGTGCCACTCCCCCCCTGGATCGGACCACCCTCGGCCGATTCGGAGACGAGGCCCTCGAGCTCAAGGCCCTTCAGGCCTCGGCCACTGTAAGTATTTCGGACCTTGGAATTTCTTGTTATTGTGTCCCTTTTCCTCTGCATAGTCTGATCCCAGGTGCACCCTTATTTGCTTGCAGGCTAGTTTGGCCTTCGGAGAGCTCGTGAGGAGGGCTGAACAACACCGCCTCGAGAAGGCCCAGTCTGATGAGGTCGCGAGGAAGCTGGTGGCAAATAACACTGAGGCCATCCGGCAGCTGGCCGGTCTGGAGGAGGCCCTTCGGCAAGCCGAGCAGAAGCTGGAGGCAGCCAAGGAGGAAGCCCGGGCCGAGGGGAAAGCCGAAGCCGAGAGGTCCGCCGCTGAGGCCGCTCGGATAGCTGCTGAGAAGGCCGAAGAAGTTAAGGCTGAGGCCGTCGCCAAGGCCAAAGAAGGTGTTGTTGCCCTCTTCCTCGCGGAGGGGTGGAAATCCGAGGGCCGGGAGCAGTGGAGGGCTTCCGTGGTGGAGACTTCGGTAGATAGTTGGGTCAAGGGCCCCGGTGCGATGTGGCTTGCCCTAAGGGGCAAAAGCTTCTACGAGGGGGGGCAGTACTTTACGCAGGCCATGTTGTACCGGAGGCTTGCCCGCCACCTCGGTGTAGACCCGAAGGAGTTCAAACCAGAAGCTCACGGCCTCCCCCCACTCCTGACAGACGTTCGGATCCCCCTGCCCGAGGGTGAAGAAAGGGAACTGCTTGAAGACTCTGAACTGGCGAAGGAGGCTGGTGATGACGAGGATGAAGAGGATGCCACCTCCAAGCCGAAAGAGGATGTAGCCGAAAATGCTTAGGCTTTAAACTCCTTTAGGCATAATATGTAATAGATAAGCAGGCTTCCGGCTCCGGCCTCGTATTGTAAACAAACATTCCCTGTACTTCAATCATTTTCCTTTTGAATGAATGACGTGCCTCCGGGCCTTTTGTATGAATGAATGGCCTTCGCCTCTCTTATGTTTGTGCATGGATGTATGTTTTTTTTTTCTTTCTTCCATATGTTTGTTCGAGGGCCAAGGATTGGTGGACTCAGAAAGTTTTCTAAGTGTAACCACTTGCCATCCTCCGGCTGCAGTGTAGTATCGCCGGGGGGTCGTTGTTTGTGGACTTAGAAAATTTTCTAAGTGAACTTTTGTCATGAGCCTCCGGTTGCAGCGTATAACCAGGCCCCCTCGGATGTTCGTAGTAGGGAGACCGAGGGATAAAATGAATTAGACTTAAGAATTTCACCAGGTGAAATTGCATCTTATGCCCCCGGGAAGGCTGGGCCCTCGATTAGCGGTGTAGCCCTCGCGAGGCCTTCGGTGGAGTGAACCCTTCGAGTGCGAGGATTGAGGTAGCCCACGGTTTCATGCAATGAAGCCTTCGGCTATGTAGCCAGATGACTTGTTGTTGCGAGACTCTCTTGTGCCTTTGTAGGAGCCTTCGGGAATGTGTATCCGAAGTATTAAGTCTCCGGGGAGAGTAGTATCCGGGGAGTTCCTTCCCCCCTACACATCTTTTTTTTTTTTTTTTTTTTTTGGATGATGTAGGAGAGGCATCTAGAAACTTGGTTCCTAGGAAAGGCTTGGCCTATATGGGAGGCAACGGAACAAACCGTTGGCTCCCCCTTCGGGAATGACCTTCCGATATCCCGAAGGGTGTGAGGGTCGTTTCCTCGGCCCGAGACATCGTCTGTTGCCTGCTTCCCCTTGGGAGATAGCACGGAAAGCGCCTCGGTTTTGAAAGTCGTCCCCTCAGCCCGAGACATGGTCTGTTGCCTGCTTCCCCTTGGGGGATAGCGCGGGGAGCGTTTCGTTTGTGGAAGTCGAATCCTGGGCCCGGGACATGGTCCGTTGCCTGCCTCCCCTTGGGGGATGGCGCGGAAAGCGTTCCTGGGAAGGGTTTTATTTGTGTGCGGAACACAAATAGCCGGGGGCACTTGGTACCAGCCGGAGCCGAGGGGTGTTGCACCCCCCGGTTTTTTTTTTTTTTTTTTTTTTTAGGAGGAGATGTAAAAGTTTTTTTGAAAACACTTGGTGTTTTCAAAGAGTGATGGGGGTGACCCATACACTTGGTACTTGGTACCTAAATTGTCGTTCCCCCTCGTGAGAGGGAGAGGCCTTGGGCCTATTTTGGTGGAGAGATGAGGGCTTGGCCACTCATGTGTAGGAGAGAAGGGGGGGCCTTGGGCCGCTAGTACAATATGTAGGTGATGAAGGCTTGGCCTTTTGATTATTCTTCAAAAACAGATGGGGCCTTGGGCCATTGATATTTACACTTGCTAAGGATGAGGGCTTGGCCGCTCATGCCTTATTGATAGAATTTGACAAGGTGGTGCACATTCCAATGCCTAGGGACCTCCGTCCCGTTAGGGCGTTTCAGTTTGTATGTCCCCGGTTTGATGATGGCTGAGATGATGTAGGGGCCTTCAAACTTGGGCGCCATCTTTCCTCCTTCGGTGGGTAGACTGGCCTCCCTTCGTCGGAGGACGTAGTCTCCCACCTGGGATTCCCGGGAGCGGACCTTGGCGTCGATGTATCCTTTGACTTGTCTCCTATAGTTCTCGGCCTTGAGGAAAGCTTGCTCTCGGCGTTCCGAGATGAGATGAAGGTCGAGGGCCATGTTGGCGTCGTTGGCCTCGGGATCATATTGTTCCACCCTTCGGGTGGGAAGGGTCACTTCTGTTGGAGCCTTTGCCTCAAAACCATAGCATAGGGAGAAAGGGGTTTCACCTGTTGCACGCCGAGGGGTGGTGCGGTAGGCCCATAGGATGTTATGAAGCTCTTCTACCCAGCCTCCCCCTTCGGCTTCCAGTTTCTTCTTCAACCCCTCGAGGAGGGTGCGGTTGGCGTTCTCTACTTGCCCGTTGCCCTGAGGGTAGGCAACGGAAGAGAATGTGTGCTTGATGCCCCAAGCTTCAAGAAGGGCGCAGAAGGGGGCTGCCTCGAATTGAGTCCCGTTGTCGGAGATGATTTGTTGGGGGACGCCAAACCTTGTGAGAATATTTTTGAGGACAAAGTGGCGGCACCGGGCCTCGGTAATGCTGGCGAGGGGCTCGGCCTCTACCCATTTGGTGAAGTAGTCGATGGCCACAATGATGTATCTGTTGTTGGAGGTACCCCTCGGCAGAGGGCCCACTAAGTCAATCCCCCATCTGGAGAAGGGTATAGCGGTGCTGATGGGAGCATAGTTGACCGCTGGTCTGCCGGGGGCCTTCTGAAAGTGTTGGCAAGCGGTGCACTTTCGGGCTAGATCAGCACAATCTCTAGCCATCGTGGGCCAGAAGTAGCCCTGAACTATGAGCCTTCGGGACATGGAGAAGGGTCCCTGGTGAGCTGAGCAAGTGCCACTGTGCACTTCCTCCATGGCGACTTCGGCCTCATCTTGATGAAGGCACCGAAGGAGGGTGCCGTTGTAAGATCTCTTGTAAAGCCTCCCGTTTTCGATGGTGTAGCTGGGAGCCCTCAGCTTTGTTAATTTGGCGCGGGCTTCGTCGTGGGGCAGTTGCCCTGTGGTGATGAAGGTGATGATGTCGGAGATCCAATCCTCCGGCCTTAGGTGAATGTTCATGACGGGGCTCGCGTGGATGCTTGAGAGGCTGAGTTCCTCAATTCTCGCAATTTTGGAGAGGTGCTCTGGGGATTCATCCGAAAGCTTGGATAGAATATCGGCCTCGGAGTTTTGAGCCCTCGGTATTTGGGTAAGAGAATGTGCCTCAAACACCTTGAGCAACTCCTTGGCCGCTTCTTTGTATTGTTTCATCCTCCCTTCCTTGGCTTCATACTCCCCGGAAATCTGCCCCACGACAAGCTTGGAGTCACACTTGACGTGGATCATCTTGGCCTTCAGATTTGCTGCCAGCCGAAGGCCACATAGGAGGGCTTCGTACTCGGCCTCGTTGTTGGAGACCTTGAAGGAGAAGCGGATGGCATAATAGGCGCGGAAGCCCTCGGGTGTAATGAGGACTACTCCCCCTCCGCATGCTTTGGTGGCCGAGGAGCCATCGGTATAGAGGGTCCACCATTCATCAAGGGGTGCCGAAGGCTCCTCATCCACCGCTGATCTCGCGGTGCATTCCGTTACAAAGTCTGCCAGGGCTTGGCCCTTGATGGCAGGCCTCGGACGGATATCTATGTTGTATTGGCTGAGGAAGATGGCCCATTTCACCATCCGAGAGGAGCTAGTGGGACTCCTCATGAGGGCGCCGAGGGGTTGATGAGTGAGCACTTGGACCGGATGAGCTTGAAAGTAGTGGCCAAGCTTCTTGACGGTCCAAACGATGGCTAGCACCGTCTTCTCGACGGGAGAATACCTGAGTTCGGCCTCCCGGAGGGTTTTGCTGACGTAGAAGATGGTATGTTGGATGCCGTCTTCCTCTCGGATTAGTACTGAGCTGATTGCCGCAGGGCTAACACCGAGATACAAGTATAAGGTCTCCCCCACCTTCGGTTTGGAGAGCACCGGGGGAGAAGAGAGGTACTTCTTAAGTTCGTCGAAGGCCTCTTGACACTCAGATGTCCATTGGAAGCCAGCTGTCTTCCTCATGATTTGGAAGAATGGGAGGGCCCTCTCGGCTGACTTAGAGAGGAATCGGTTGAGGGCCGCCAGGCGACCCGTCAACCGTTGAACTTCTTTGACGTTGCGCGGAGGCTCCATATTGATGATGGCCTGAATTTTCTCGGGGTTGGCCTCGATACCCCTTCGGCTTACCATATAGCCCAAGAATTTTCCACCTTGTACGCCGAAGGTGCATTTCTTTGGATTCAATCGGAGGTTGAATTTTTGCATGATGGCGAAGATTTCCTGGAGGTCCTCGGCGTGAGTGCCGGCCTTCTTGCTCTTGACAATCATATCGTCAACATAGGCCTCCATGGTGCGCCCCAAGACAGCTTGAAAGACCCTGGCCACCATTCGGGTGTAGGTGGCGCCTGAATTCTTGAGGCCGAAGGCCATCACGAGGTAGCAGAAGATGCCTTCGGGTGTCATGAAGGCAGTTTTTTCAGCGTCTTCTTCATGCATATAGATTTGATGATACCCGCGGAATGCGTCGAGGAAGGACATGATTTCGCATCCCGCGGTCTCATCCACCAGCTGATCAATGTTCGGCAGGGGGAAGGGGTCCATTGGGCACGCTTTATTCAAGTCCGTGTAATCCACGCACATGCGGAAGGTAGGAGGCTTCTGTGCGAGGACTACATTTGCTAACCAAGAGGGGTATTTCACCTCCTTGATGTGTTTGATGGAGAGGAGCATGGCTACCTCCTTCTTCACGAACTCCCTTCTCTCGGCCGAGAGGGGTCTTCTCCGCTGTTGTACTGGTTTGGCCGAAGGGTCCACCGCTAGGCGGTGGGTGATGACCCTTCGGTCAATTCCCGGCATATCCTCCGGCCCCCATGCAAAAACAATGGAGTAGGCGCGGAGGGCTTTGGTGATGCCAGCCTTCAAGTCTTCGGGGAGCTTGGCTCCAACCTTCAGGACTCTCTCTGGCTTGGCCGGATCGAGTATCAAGTCTTCGGTCTCCTCGGCAGGCTCAGCCCTCGGCCTACCTTCTTCTTCCTCCAGGGCCTTGGCGGTGATGGTGTCAATCCGAAATTCGGTCTTACTAACCTTCTTGGTGAGTTGAAGGTAGCAGGCCCTGGAGAGTTTCTGATTCCCCCTCGAGTAACCGATGCCGGTAGGTGTGGGGAACTTGAGACAGAGGTGCCTCATGGAGATGACGGCTTCCAAATCTTCGAGGGCAGGTCGGCCGAGGATGATGTTATGTGCGCAGTCGAGGTTGACGACGACGAACTCCACTTCGAGCTTGGCTCTGTGGGATCCGTCGCCGAATTCGACCATGAGTGTGATGGCGCCCTCGGCGTCGATGCTGTCCCCCGTGAATCCGGAGAGGGGGGTGTTGATGTGCCGAAGGGACCCCCTGTCGAGTCCCAACTCTTGAAAAGTGCTGAGGTACATGACGTTGACAGAACTCCCCGTGTCGACGTAAGTCCGGTGGATGATGGCGTCATTGATCTCAGTGCGGATGACGAGGGCGTCCCTATGCGGCAGAGAACCCGAGGGGAGGTCCGCATCTGTGAAATAGATTGGATCCGCCCTCGGCCTTTTAGTAGGGGGCATGTGGTTGACCTCCCCAACGTAGAGGGACTGTGCCCACTTCTTCCTTTGGCTCGTTGAATCGCCTCCGGTGTTGCCACCGTTGATCATATGAATATGGCGCTTGTATTGTTGATGGGAGCCCTCTCCCTCGTCGTCGAGGCCCCCAATTTCTCGCTTCTTCCCCTGTGGGTTTCCCAAGGGGATGGTGTTGGGGTTCACCCATTTGTTAGCCTTCGGCGGAGGTCCTTGATGGTGAAGGGGGCCCTGGGGAGGAGGGCCCCTGATGAACTGAGACAAGTGGCCCGCCTGTATCAGCCTCTCGATGGCGTTCTTCAGCTGATGGCAGTCGTCGGTCTTGTGTCCATGGTGGCGGTGGAAGCGGCAATACGGCTCATCAGGGCCGATGGCATAGATCTCGAGGGGTGTGCGGGAGTCCCGCTCAACGAGCCCTCGCTCTTCTGCATGATCGAGAATGACGCTGACGGGATGCGTCAAGGGAGTGCGTGGGTGCTCAAGGAGGACGGGTTGCGCCCATGCCTTCGGATTGTTTTTGTAACCGCCCCCGGCCCTGGCTTGGCCACCCCGGGGGCGATCATTATATTGAGCCTCGCGGTTGGAAGGAGGAGGAGGTCCTCCGGGCCGATTCCTGCCCTCATTTTTCTGGGAAGGATCTGTGTTGCGGCGGTCCTTCTCGATCTCTTCTGCTTCGGCGTATCGGTCCCCCCGCTGAAGGGCCTTTGTATAATCGCGGGGGGGATCAGTGATAAGGCTCCGGGAGAAGTTGCCGTTGCGGAGGACGGTGTGGAAGAGGGCCATTAGTGTCCTGTCATCAGCGCCTTCGACCTCGAGGGAGGCCTGTCTCCAGCGTTCCAGGAAACTCCGAAGGGTTTCCTCCTTCTGTTGTCTCACATTCAGAAGGTGGGAGAAGTGTTTCTTTGAGCGGTGCCTCCCGGCAAACTGCGTAAGGAAGCGGTGGGCAAGTTCTTGCCAAGAATCAATGCTGCCTTCGGGCAACCGGTTGAACCACTCATACGCTGGTCCCTCCAAAGTGGAAAGGAACCAACGGCATAAGTATTCATCCGAGGCCCCCATCATCATCATGCTATTTTGATAGCGGCTATAATGCTCTTGGGGATCCGTCTTCCCCTCATACGGCTTGATGGGTTGCCCCCGGTATTTATGGGGGATTTTGGCCGCCAACACCCTTGGGGTGAAGGGTGTTCTAGTGCGGAGTTGAATGAGGGGCTCGCCTGAGCCTTCGGCGAGCTTACGCTTCATTTCCTCCACCTGTGCCCGGAGGTCAGCGTACTCCGGATCTGGCCTTGCTGTGGAAGCCGTCGGGGGAGCCTGACGATTCTCCTCAAGTTGACGGAGGAGGGCTTCGATGATTTCGTCCTTAGGATCCTTCGGGGCCACCCCTTGGGAGTTGGCCCGGAAGGATTGCGCCTGATTGATTTGGTGCCTGGCGTCATCGGCATGGAGGAGGGCTTTGCCCTTGCTCCGGGGTGGAGGTATGCCCTCGGCTCCCGAAGCGGAGGCTCCACTCTCCTGAGGCCTGCTGAATTCCTGTTTGCCGAGGCGGTCTTGGACCCCTCGGCGTATGGGAGCTCCCCCAAGCCTCTCAAGTGCAGAGGTCCGGGGTTTCTCCTTCATCAAGGGACGTTTATCCCTGGATTGGGCCTCTTGGGAGTCGGTGTCCTGCGCCATGACCCCTTCGGCGTTCCCAATCCCCGGGGGAGGATTGTTGAACAGAGGAGGGAGCGGTGGTAATTGAATAACATTCCCTCCAGCGTAGGGCTGGAGGGGTGCCTGAGAGGCGAGGGCTCCGGAATTGAGAGCCATGTTCTGAACAAAGGCCGCAAAGGCAGCCTGAAGATCGATGGCCGGGGCCGGAGGGGGAACTTGGTTCTCACTCCGATCCCTCCTTCGATTATCAAGGCCAATGCGGGCATCGGGGGCGTTCTTCTGTAGCTGCTGACGGAGGTCAGCGGTAGCCTGCTCCAATTCGAGGATGATACCACCCTCGGGTACTAAGAGCCTGTTGGAGGCCTCAGCCCCGTTAGTCTCGCCGGGGGCTACGTGGTTCTCCTCGAGGGTTTTGGATTGGGCACGGGTGGTTCTTCCCATTTTTGGCGAGTGTTTTGTGTATTTGGTAGAGGGGGAGGGTTTCTTACTTGATAGTTCAGACCTCTCAACGAGAGCACCAAATGATGGATAGTCTACCCGGGGGGTATCTTATCCGAGGGGTTTATTGTGGGAATAACTTAGAGAGAAGTCAGAGCAAATAGGAGGAGAGAGAGTCGATTTTATTAAATGAACTCGAGATGTGGAGTTGGGATGTAGATGATGTCCATTACAAGGAGAAATGGGCTGCTATTTATAGCAGCAATAAATGCGATGAGAGGACACGTGTCAGTAATCCAACGGCCGAAGGGTCACATCAACCGGTTGGCACCGGCAGAGGTACGTTTACCGCATTGAATGCGGCTGACGGATGTGACGTGACATTAAATGCGGTGGTTGGCTGTCTCCAAAAGGAATCTTCGATGATTGAGCGTGTCTGGCCGAAGGATCCTGGTGTAGCCGAGGGCTCCATGCGACCAGGACCCCTGTGCAGCCGAAGGCCTCTAGTAGCCGAAGGCCTTATGTGACCGAAGGCTATGATGCCGAAGGCTCATGTTTTTCGCCATTTTCTCCCAGAAGCTTCCTATGCCAGAGGAGGCTATCCTGTGAGTTTTGGAGCCCTCGGCCAAGGAGGCCGAAGGCATCCCAGTGTGCATTCCGGGCTACTTTGAGGCTTGGGCCGTTGTATTTGGGCCTGAGTTGTTCCCTGAGCCTAATGGGCTTGTGTAGGAGAAGTAGGAGTCTATGGGCCGGGGGTTCCTGGGCCATATACTCCATCACTATTCATGTTGGCTGGTCATGTTAACTCCTTACAATTTGGAAATTTGAAATTTTGAACCTTAAAAATTTGGCGGTTTATCCAAAATTGAAAACTTAGTCACGGATATGTCCGTGACTAATATGTCCGAATTTTAAAAATAAACAAAAATTAGTCATGGAATGGGTCCGTGACTAATATAAAAAAAATTTTAAAAAAAATTAGTCACGGATCACGGCCGTGACTAACCCGCCGGCGTGGTTATTCCGGTCACAAATTAGTCACAGACACGGTCCGTGATTACGCGGGAAAAACGACTGTGACTATAATTAGTCACGCCCATTTAGTCACGGATTTAGTCACGGAATAAATCTGTGACTATCAGAGTTAGTCATGGATTTTTGACACTACGGTCCGTGACTAAATCCGTGACTAAATCCGTGTTTTTTTGTAGTGCAATGGTGAAGGAAAGAGTATATTTGGTAGGCCGAATATTAACGAACATAATATGCGATAAATTTAATGAAATAGATACAAAAAAATTTGAGATAAAGCTAGTGGGGTAGGGGGTAGGTGAAGTGATAACATTGAGTTATGATAAATAAATATCACATAAATGTAAAAGTGAGAAGTACTATGTTTTTTTAGATAATATTCATATTCATCCCACATTGCATAAAATTGTGAAAAGTTTATAAAGACATTATAACATGTTAAGAATATTTATATAGTGCAGAGTACTAGTAAATGTTTGACGATAGTTAGAGTTTTTATCACTTTCGATCCCCCAACTATTGTGTCAATGACATCTTTTGTACTCAACTTCTTATTTTTCCATTTTTAGTCATTGACTATTGGGTTAGAAACTTTTTTAATCCTAAACTTCAAAGTTTCTAACACTTGATCCTTTGCGTATTATCAAATTGACAAATTTAGTCTTTCCACTATAATTTTGACACAATAAGTGGATGACTAAAAATGTCACTATTATAATAATTGAAAGACCAAAGATGTCACTTTTATGAAAGTCGGAAGACTACAAATGGAAAAAAAATCAAAATTGAATACTAAAAGTGTGAGTGACATAATAGTCGGAGAATTAAAGTGACAAAACTGATTACAATTATAAATTATAATTGGTAATCCAAACCTTTTTAAAGGAAATAATGTTAAATATAGGACCAATGAGACTTCCAAAGACATAACTGGGATGAGATTCCCGCCTGGACAAATATGAGACTAATAGAGGTGTAAAATGTCTCCATTGCCCCTGATGCATTCCTCTAAATCATCTCCATCCTTGTGTCTTAGGATGTTTTTACTTGGACTTATATCAGTCTTAGACCAGACCAAATTAGACCTGATCATACTTCTACACTTATAAATTATACAAATATCACGCATCTACCAGACCAGGCTAAACCAGACCGTGTAGCTAGGGGTTCGAGCCAGATGCGGAAGTCGAGTTAAGGATCGGAGAAGTGGACAGGTCAGCGATATGATGCAGTGGTTCGTTTTGTTGCTCTACTGCCACCGTTCCAAGTGTGTGGGGGGTGGGGCTATGGTGGGTTGTGGGACAGTGGTTGTAAAAGGGCTTGGGCAGCGATACTGGAGTATGTCATGTTGTTCTTTTGGTGAGGATATTTGTAATAACATGGCAAGTTTTATTTTGCAAAGGGAGGAGGAAGAGAAGTTGTCCCGGTAATACAAATTGAGAGGGAGAAACAAGTTTAATATTACCCTGACTCATAAAACTTGGTCAATTTGGTTTTTTTTTGTTAATGATACTCCGTAATAAACTTTGGATAACGGTTTAACTTCTATACTTTTTTGAAAGAAATATGAATAAAGAACTATTTCATATAATTTTCATACTTGAAATAATTTCATATTGAAAATATCATCGATCAAAGATGATCAATATTAATCAATAAAAGTCACTATAACCAAGTTTTATCGGAGGAAGAGAGTATATAAGTATGAGGACAACCAATTGAATTAATTAAGCTCTTTTTAGGTGGTATATGTAGATGATCTTGCTTCTGTTTCTTTTTAAAAGCAGAAACAGAATCATATTTTTAGAAGTTGGTCTCCCCCAATTTGTAAGAAACCGTCTTTAGAGGCAATTTGAACCACCCAAAGGAACTTTTCACTTTTACTAGTACTCTAATACTAGTTACTGCTCTTGAGGCTGACATTTTAGAGTCTGTTTACTAATAGAGATATTTTCCAGGTTTTTTTCCCGTTTTCCGTTCTCTGATTTTCTATTTTCATTTTCCAGCTTAACTATCTTCAGTTTTCTGTTTTCAATTTTTAGTCCTAAAAATTTTTCACCCGTTTCTGTGACCAACCAGAAGTAGGGTAGCAAGTCCCACGTATAGTAAAGTCGGGACCAAAACCGATCGGTTCTGGTCGATCCCAACAACTTGTTTGACTAATTATTTTCCCTTTTCCCTATTGGTTGACAACTCAACGACTCTTTCATAACTCTTCACTTTAAAAAATGATTTTACAAAACGGAGACCGAACCGCTGGGTCATTAAACAACCTGGACAGGGACCGACGAGTGGTTGACGTGACCGAACCGGAACCATCCAGTTGTCGACTCTCCTGAACAAAGTCCGCTAGATCATTGGCCGAACGAGATGGGGACCGCTGGGTCATTGACCGGACCGAACGAGAACGGTTGAGTCGTCGATCAGACCGAATAGGTACCGTTTGGCCGTGGATCAGACTGGACAAGAACTTCCGGATCGTCGATCGAAATGGTCATGGACCGCAAAGTTGTAAGTCAGACTAAATAGGGATTGCCAGGTCATCGACCGGACCAGATTGGGACTGTCGGGTCATGGATGAGACCAGTCAGGGACCACCGGGACGTTGAACGGACCGAATAGGTACCACCTGGTCATGGACAGGACCAAACACGGACTGCCGGATCATGGACCGAATTGGACATGGACCATCAAATCGTCGACCAGACCGGATCGGACTATCATGTTATTGATCTGACCGGACCTGGAGTGCTCGACTATTGACCACACCAAACATGGGCCACCAGGTCATTTGACCGGATCAGGTAGGGACCACTAGGTCGTGGACCGGACCGAATTGGAACTGACACCGGAGTGGGACTAGATCCACCAACAAGCGTAAGTATTCAAATTCATTGCAGCGACATTACATTATCCACGTTTTTCAAATGCGGAAAATTAGTAAGAGCCCGTTTGGTAACACTGAAATCGACTGAATCGGCTGACCCTGCTGAAATTTATGAAGTTCTGGCTTAAGTGGCTGTATTGGCAGATTCTGCTGATTTATGAAAAATTAAATTTAAAATTTTATTTATTGATACAATAAAAAAATATTGGTAAAAGTAGCTAAAGTGATCCTCTATAGTAACTTCAGCCGAAACAGTCAGAAAAGTAACTTCAGCCGAAAAATAAAGGGACCCAAAAATAAACACATTTTTTTCCTTTCTCTGGTTTTCCACTTTTCCGGCAAAAAACAAACAGGCCATGGATTTTCGTGGGAGTCACTGGGATTGATTTTTTTCGAGTTTGCTTTAGCATGTTCCCAAATCACACAGTGGGTCTCTCTATCGCACACCAGACGGAATGGGTCCAATAGACGCGCCCACACGAGCCGAGAACGGTTTTAGTAGTTCACATCTCCACGGCGCGGTTAATGGACAGATCGCCGGTAACGGAGTACTTCAGTCCCCTGCGGAATCCAACGGAGCCTCAACCGAGAATGAGGTGTTCAAAAGGAGGAAGTCGAGCATGCTACCGCTTGAAGTCGGGACGCGCGTGATGTGTCGCTGGAGAGACGGCCAGTATCATCCCGTGAAAGTCATCGAGCGCCGGAAAGTACCATCTATCGGAAACAATGACTACGAATACTACGTTCACTACACAGAATGTATGCCATTTTTAAAGTCTGCTCGAATACTGTTTTCCATTTTCAGCTGGCAATTTTGATATCTAGGGTTTTCATTCTCAATGATTTTGCGTGATGGGGATGTTTGACCTTTTGAACGGTGTCTTTACGGTACTACGTTCACTGCAGAGAGCCTGAGCATTTTGGGAAGGCTTCCTCACTAATTTCTTTCTCTTTTCATCACGCTATGTTGAAATTAAGAATTTGTTTTCCTCAATAAGGAGGCGTTTTGTAGCCATCCCCATGTTACAACCTGTATAGTTATGAACTTCCAACAGCATGCACCTATTTTTATTATAAAGTTGTATTTAAATTCACTGGAAGACCACGCTGTTTAAGTTTATCAATGGTTTGTCCTTTCCCGCAGTCAATAGGAGACTTGATGAATGGGTTAAGCTTGAGCAGCTTGATCTGGATTCCGTGGAGACTGTTGTGGACGAGAAGGTGGAGGACAAGGTGATTTTTTGGTTTTTCTTCTTTGTTACTTTTTCTATTAGTCTTTCTCCCTAATCCCCATGCCCTTTTTCTGATAAAATGAAAAAGCTAATTAATAGAAAATTGATATATGGTTTAGAACGTTTTTACTTGGACTGAAATTTGCCGGTCTGATCTGTTTAAGTCTGGTCTGAACTGGTCTGGTCTGTTTAAGTTTGGTTTGAACTGGTCTGGTCTGTTTAAGTTTGGTCTGAACTACTGGTCTGGTCTGGTCTAAAAAAAGTCCAATTAAAAACATCCTTAATGTAAAGATTGCCATTTATTTCGGTGTTTCCTTGCGTGTGTGGTTGATTTTTGTTAAGTGTCGGCCTCCTGCTAGGCATCTAGTCTGGTATGTATTTGGTTTCCTTTCTTTAATGTTTTTGCTTCAAAGTTTGATACCTAATCTTTTCAGGTAACGAGCTTGAAAATGACACGCCATCAAAAGCGTAAGATTGACGAGACACAGGTGGAGGTAATTGTTTATCAATCCTTCTGGTGCAGTTTCTAGTAGTTTGAGCACTATTTTTGTTGCTCTGTGCCTTACGTTTTTTTATCATATGCCTCACTTGCCTAATTAGTTCAAAAACCAGCTCTAGCAAGTTACTCAAGCTTGCTTAACCATTTAACTGATAACTAGTATTACCTGAATTTGTAAAATTGTGTGGCAATTTATTTAGAGAGAATGACAATGAGCTGCATACTTTTTTCTTGAAAAGGAAAGAACCTTAATTCACAATTTGAGATGGACAGAAAAAGGAAAACACGAGCCTTTTGGGATAGTGGGAGTGATCAATATTGATCATGATTATATATGGAGTGTTAGTATAAAGTATTTCGCACCTCTGTAAAATATGATTGTGTGACATGTAGGTGCATGTAATGGTTATATTAACAGTATTTACTAGTTTGGTGATAAATGGAGTGATTGGTAGCTTAAGAAAGCTTACTTGTTTGAAATTAAATAGTAAAAATTGAAACTACAATTATATAGTTCTCATTTTGGCTACAGAAGCTCTAGCAATAAGGATTGCATGGAGAGTGAATGGAGTAATGATTAATGAGTGAATCTCAGATCAATGTGGTTGTCTGTTTGGTTGAGATTTTAGAGTCCAAACACTCCTACGTTTGTCTTATCTTGTTCACACCCCTCCTAATGATTAACACCGTAGCTATTAGAGAAGCTAGTTGTTCTCTTTTATAGCTGTGATGCTGTCCACATGCTTCTGTCGTCTATGATCTGTCAATGCACAGTGTAACCACACTCTCAAATGAGTGTGATAGATATTGGAGTAAGCTAATTTGTTACTTTAAAATTGTTATTTTAAAATTATTCCGTAAAAACAAGGATTTGGTTTGTTACTTTTTTCTCTGTACTCATCTAGAACTTCATTTAGCTGTTTCTATCCATTGACAGTTTCTGTTGTATAAAAGATGTGAAACATCATATTTTATTCTTTTAGGGTCATGAAGAACTTGATGCTGCTAGCCTGAGAGAACATGAAGAGTTCACAAAAGTTAAGAATATTGCAACGATTGAACTTGGGCGGTATGAGATTGAGACATGGTACTTCTCCCCATTTCCCCCAGAATACAATGATTGTACGAAGCTGTTCTTCTGTGAATTTTGTCTCAATTTCATGAAGCGAAAAGAACAACTTCAGAGGCATATGGTGAGTTAGTTGGATCATGCGTCACTGATGGCAATTTAGTAATTAGTTGTGGTTAGCTAGGGATATTTAATAAATATAACAATAACAATTTAGCTGTAATACCAAGCTGCTATTGTTGGCTACATGAACTAAGATATAAATTACCAAGACCATCCAACCATACTTTCACCTTCCACCCCTTTCTGTCACAAGACCATGTGCTCAACACCCTAATGCCGTTACGCTCAATCTCAATTCGAGTATTTTGTGTGTGCAATAGTTCTCATTAGATCACCAACATTACTATGCTTGTCACTCGGTAGTTGGGCACTTTCCCCTCAACAACAGTGTCCTAACATAAAAAAACATAGTTGGTTCAACCTAAATCAACCCTAACTTATTTTTCAAAGGCTGCCACAGCCACGCCCATATGAATCTGTATATTATTAGCTCTATATTTTCTAATCTCTAGTCTTACATTACATCCAATTCAACATATACATCTTTCATATGCTCACATTCATTAAATTCTTCCTAATAGGCTAATATCCTGATCCATAATGAAGTGAATCATATTTGGGTCTTCAGTGTTTTTCTCCAGCCTTAACAAACGCTGCCAATTTTTTTTTATAATAGATAAGTATAGAAAACAAGCATTCTTTACCTGTTTTATCGATTTCTTCTTCTATAATTTATACGTAAAAGTTTAAATTGATCTAGTTCACAAGATGAAGCATATTGAACTGACCTTCATTTATCTGTTGTGTAGAGAAAATGTGATCTGAAGCACCCTCCTGGAGATGAGATTTATCGAAGTGGCACCCTGTCAATGTTTGAGGTTTGCTCATAAGTTTTCGTGCTTTTGGCTGTGCTAGAGCATTTTCCTTCTTAATAATGATAGTCAAGTTTACATTGTAACTTAAGGTTGTTAAGTTTACACGGTCTCCTATAGTCCTATATCATTAAGGTTGTCATTGCAGTTGATGTTTTTTGGATAGCTGTGCTTCATTACATTTATGTTGTAATACAATGTTCCGGATTCTTTGTAATTATGGATCACTTGTTTTTAAGGCTCTGTACTTCTGAGGAACTCATAATGCGCTGTACTAATGTTCTGGCATTGGATTGTCCTAATCAGGTTGACGGAAAAAAGAATAAAGTTTATGGACAGAATCTGTGCTACCTGGCAAAGTTATTTTTGGACCACAAGACCCTTTACTATGATGTCGACCTCTTTCTCTTTTATGTACTTTGTGAATGTGATGATCGTGGGTGCCATATGGTGGGATATTTTTCAAAGGCAAGTACTCATTTCCAGAGTTTCCTTTCTTTAATTTTTGCTTCTTCATTGTTTTAATGATCCCCTAGCTTAGACCCATTGAGAGAGAGTTAGAGAGAGAGAGTCTGAGTAGTTCTTTTGTCCTCCATTGAGTCTCATCAAAAATTGCACAGACTGGGACATTTAGTCATTAACATTAACGTGGCAATAGATCTGCCACGGTTATTGTGTATGAGTTAGCATAATACCTAAGATGCATAAAGGGGGTGTGGGGTGAAACTACACTGTCTGTTTTGCAAGGGATGCAGCGATGCACACCCAACTCATCTTGTTTAGTCTGGCATTGATGTTTTTAAGTGCTCATCTATAGTGAATTAGTGATTGATTCTTTGGATCTAAAAGACACCAAGGGGCTGTTCACTTTTTTCTCTATTAAGTCTTGTCTAAGATGTTGGTCTGAATTAAGATGCATTTCTGGATAAGTGGCATTTGTACACGGGGCTTTTTATTTTGTTTAGAATGAATAGTTTGAATTGAGTAAAATAAGCAATTTAGTATTACTCTTGGGTTATTATGTCAATAACAAATTTCATTTATTTATATAAATCTATTCCATAATCAATTTAAAATTGATAGGAAAGACATCTTAATAGGCGTCTTAATGAGATTATTATATTCCAGCTTAATGATTAAATCAGTTTTTTGACCGAATGATTAAGTCGTGCTTTTAAATAAGTCATAAGTAAACATGACTTTATGGCTGAACAATTACGTCGCAATCACGTCGTTATTCTCATTAAGTCCATTAAGTCGAAAGTAAACAGCCCTTAAGAGTCTTAATGTCTTAAACTAAGACCTTATATGTGTGGGCTAGCATAATACCTTAGATGCATAAACGGATGCATAATACATTGTTTGGTCTGCAAACAACCCCGTAGTCCTTGCTTTCCAAATCGCATACACCGTGCAAATCAAAGCAATTCCAACAGCTTTACTGATCAGCCTTGCCCCTCAAAAGTCCTTTGCTAAAATCTCCACTGCACGGTTCAGAGAAGACACTGACCGTCTAACTCCTTGCCATATGCAAATATTTTTCCAAATACACTCAGTCACTGGACACTTTCAAAAGAGGTGATCGACTGTCTCCAACTGTCCAGAACACATTGAACATGCCTTATCCCCTTCTAAGAAGCACAAGTTATCAGCAGTGGGTAATTTGTTCCTGAAACAAAGCCATAGGATAAAAAAGAATCTAGGAGGTGTGTAGCTCTTTCAAATTAACCCCCGCCAAAGCTTGGAGACACCTCTTACACTCTGTTTCAACATTCCTTTAGAATGATATTTACCCTTACTTTATAATGCGAATACTTGAACTCCACAGAATCTTATTTTCCCCTTTTGAAATGAGTTGAAAAAGCAAATGTTAGACATGGTTGAGTATTTGACTGTTTTTCTCATCATTAACCTCTGGAGTTGGTCAATATGGCTAACCAGATATGTTTAAGTGAGTAGAATAGCAGTATCATCTTTATCACTTTGCATGGTGATGCTGAAATAAAATAGGAGTCTAATATGAGATACTTGAGGTCTGCTGAACTACTAATTATGAGTTTGGAGACAAGTGTTTACTTAATATATGTCTGACATTTGAGGGAAAATGTATTTAGGAAATCCTTCAGTTTGCCTCGCATCCTGACTCTCTCACTTGTGCTCATGATTTGATTGATGTTTCAGGAAAAGCATTCCGAGGAGTCCTACAATTTGGCATGTATCCTTACTCTGCCACCTTATCAGAGAAAAGGATATGGGAAATTCTTAATTGCATTCTGTAAGCACTTAAAAGTCTTTGCTTTTTTGTTGCATTCTACTCTTCTCTGATTGTAACAACATCTAGTGTTTTTTAATTATAAGTGGATACATTGGTGTCTCTGTACCTGTAGAATGTGACCTTCTAGTCGTATCTCACTAAAACGTAGCATTACTATCTTTTAACTAAGTAGATGACATTGATTTGGCAATGTTATTTTCTAGGCTGATCTGTTTATGTTTGCTTTGGTGTTTTTATTCCTGATTTGGTCTGGTCTAGTTTGACATGTGTACTTTGATATTATTTATTGTTTTGAATCGATATGTTCTGATACGTCTTGTTCAAGTTTAGTCTTGTTAGTTCTGGTAAGGGGACAAAATAAGTCTAAGTGAATAGGTCCTAAGACAGTTAAAGTCTGAATTAACAAACTACATATTCCTATCCTTAGCCGTCCCCATCAAAAGAAATATCATTTACGGATTGTTTGAGCAAAACAAAAGGAAATTTCAATTACAGATTTATAAATGAAAACAGTTGACAACCTTTTTATGAATGTAACTGAGTTGGGTATGTTAATTGAAAAGTAATGAATGCACGGAAAAATTGCCATCCGACTCTTTAGTGCTACAAATTACGTAGTAATTCTAGGGGTAAGACAAAAAAGGAGCACCAAAGCATCCATTGTCTAATGGATATGACATAGGTCTTCTAACCTTTGGTATAGGCTCAAATCCTATTGGACTCAATTTTTATAAATCTATTATTGTAGTTAATAGATTATCTCCATTAAATAATATCATTTTGGGATTAAAATTCTTTTTTATTGTAGTTAAATCAAAATTTGATTTTCTCTATTGTTTTTAACTTGTACTTCATATGTCGATTCATGTTAGCCAACCCCAAATACTTAAGGTATTGTTTTATGTAAAGTTTGATCAGTATATATTTAAAGGTTTTCCTGAAGTAGAAATTAATCCTTTTGGTCTGGAATAGCTTCTTTCGAAAGGGCCTCTGCTTCCTCCACAAGTGTCTTGGTAGACGATATGATTTCTTGGAATTATGGTTTATTATTTTTTAAGCAGGTTATAAAACTCGAGAAGAAATTTGCTGATCTGTCCAAGTTCTAATTTTCTTGTGGTTATGATTAGGATGTTAAATCAATGCCATTATGAACAGTCAAGCAAATAATTTATTTCTCTCAACTTCTTGCAGCATATGAACTTTCTAAGAAAGAAGGTAAAGTCGGAACGCCAGAAAGACCCCTTTCTGACCTAGGTATGCTAAGCTACCGGGGATACTGGACTCGCGTCCTCCTGGACATATTGAAAAAACATAAAGGCAACATTTCCATCAAGGTTAGTTTTGTAGTGAGGATAAAAACAAATATTTCGTATATGCAAACCGATATTTATTGTTACCATAAAAACGAGTTCTGTGTGTGATTGAGGTATATACCACATGGATGCCAAAATAAAGAAAAAGTACAGCAGAAATGATTATGATGATGAATGGCATTACGAAAAAAACATAGAGGAAGTGTTTTATACAAGTGATTTGGTTTGCAGGAGCTTAGTGATATGACTGCGATCAAGGCAGAAGACATTCTAAGCACCCTTCAGGCCCTGGAGCTAATTCAGTATCGAAAGGGGCAACATGTCATCTGCGCAGACCCTAAAGTCTTGGATCGACACCTAAAGGCTGCTGGCAGAGGTGGTTTGGAAGTGGATGTCAGCAAACTGATATGGACTCCATATAAAGAGCAGAGCTGATTTTAAGAATAGCACTCCCTTTAGCATCTGTTTCTCTCTTATGGGAAGCTATGTACGTGGTTAGGTGTAACATACCAACTATCTTGATTCAAGGTATACGACCTATGTACCTATATAGACTGGTCTATATTCTTGCATGATTGAGATCCTAGTTTTTTCCGTGACATAATTGTTCCTTTTTTTGTCTCAATAATTTGGTGGTTGGTGACTTGGTGTATCCGATTTAAAGTCAATTTTTTTGTATTATTTCTGCACTCTTTGCTCGAAAGACCTGCACTTTCTTTCAATCGAGTGTAGCGTAACTGCCTAAGTTTTAACCTTATATTTGCCGTTTTAATGGAATCTACAACTCTTTTTCTTAGTTTTGTGACCGGGTCATAATTAAATTTAGGACAATGTTGTCGAATAAGACTTGGATTCCCATGGGACCCCGCAACTGAGACCACTGGCAAGTAGGTCATAATAACCTACCCATTGTGGTTCATATATGTGAGAACTGGGTAGTTCTAATCCCAATGGTCAATTTTATGTTTTTCCTTGTAGGTTTTTGCTACACAACAGACCGATCGATCAACAACATGACAAGTGACGTTTTATACCATGCCACCATGGGAAACACCCGTAACTTTCTCTCATCTCTCTTATAGGCAGCGCTCTCATCTAACTGTGTATATCTAACTCTGACATTTCCATCTTTAGTGTTGCACTATTTATTTGTATCAACAGTTTTATCACTTTTATTTATGTACTGGACATGTATTTCAATTAAATAGCTGCTTTGGATGGTTAAGTATGATTTGTTAATTATCGATCCTAACTTGAGTTTGCAGCATGAACCTTTTTAAATTGTCTAACATAGGACTAAAATTCAACCTTTTTCCTAAATAGGACTAACCTTATACGATAGTATTTTTTGCCCCTATTTCTATATAATTAATTAATTGATCTAAACAATTGCCCCCCTACTCCCCTAGTTTCCTTGCACAACTAAGGCAGTTTGTCAGTGGCGGGGCAGTTCGTGGTGGTGGCAGCACCCCGGCAGCGGTCGGCGGTGGATGCCGGTAGCGGCGGCAACTCCGGCAATTAATTAACCCAATCAATTGCCCCCCTAGTTTTCTTGCACAACCAAGGCATCCGTTGGTAGCGGGCAGTCCGGTGGTGGCAGCAGCTCGATGGCGGCGGTTGGCGGCAGAAATGTTGGTAGAACTCCAGAAAAAAATTTGGGATTTTTTCCGGCGGTGGTCGCTGGAGCTCCGCCGCCGGCTGGTGGTGGCAGGTGGTCGGCAGCATGCAGCAGGCACTCAGGCAGCACTCCAGGGGCAGCAGTGAGGGTATTATTGTCCAATCACACATAAAAAGGTCAATCACACATAAAAAAGCCTATTTAAGAATGTTTAGACTAATTGGTCATATTTTGGGGAAAATGCTATGTTTTGCTCCTATTAAGGTAAATCTTCCAATTAATTTTGTGCTCGATTTTTCAAAACAAGCTAAGAGAATGGTTTTTTGTTTGTGCCACGGACAAAAAAAGTGCAGCTCATCTGAAGAATCAATTTTTGTAGTATATTCTTTAATAGAGTTTAATAGAGTTTGAACGAATTGGATGTGCTGACGCATTGTCTTTTTTGAAAACTTCATGTAATGTCCAAACTCCAAACTCCAAATCATATATCCACAAGACCACAACCCTTGCATTCTAAAGATGGCCGGTACAACTGTACAAGCACATTCGTTGAACTTGAGTCTCGATTGCATAACGGATGATCTATTCTTAGACGAGCAGCTGGATCAGTAGAGCATAAAATAAACACCACTCTCATTGAAAATGCATTATGTGAAAATCTACTTCATCTGCTCTTAGCATCTCAATAATAAAATGATGCTCTGGCTTGGACTCTACTCAAATATTTGATCAATATCGGGAATGAAAGAAGTCAGAGAAGAAAAATTCCAAGTAGAAGAGTAGGAGCTGTGAGAATAATAAACAGGCTTAACCAGACTGGTAGCCCTGAGAGTATATTTATAATGAATGAGTTACCAAATACAAATAGGAAACTGACTAATAATTAATTCTACATCATTACACCCCCTCAATCTATGCAGGAGGAATTATGCGTAAATTGTCTTGTGAAAATAAAAACTGTTGAGGAGCCAAACTCTTGGTGAAGATATCAGCGAGCTGAAATTTCGTAGGAACATACTGCACCAGGAGATCACCATGAGCTACACGTTCCCGAACAAAGTGGTAATCAATATCAATGTGTTTGCTTCGAGCATGCTGGATGGGATTTGCAGATAAATATGAAGCAGATACATTATCACATAATAATCGAACCGGGCTATGAATAGGAAACCCGAGCTCAAATAGGATGGAGCGAATGTGCAATGTATCCTGAACTGTGTATGCAATGGCTCGATACTCAGCTTCTGTAGATGATCGAGAGACAGTGGGTTGTTTCTTGGACCGCCAGGAAATCAAATTAGGACCAAGAAAAATAGCATAACCAGATGTAGATCTACTACTATCAGGACAACCAGCCCAATCAGCATCAGAATCCAGAACAGAATGTGGATGAGGGGACGGCTGGAGATGTAATCCGTGAGTAATGGTGCCCTGAAGGTACCTGAAAATTCTCTTAACAGCCAACATATGTGAAGTACGGGGAGCATGCATAAACTGAGATACTAAGTGAACAGCATATGTAATATCAGGTCTAGTCATAGTCAAATACTGCAATGCACCTACCATACTACGATACTCCGTAGCATCAGCAAGTAACTCACCATCAGTGAGAGACAGCTTAGTTCTACTAGGTAAAGACGTGCGAACAGACTTTAGTGTGTGAAGATGGAAGCGGGTAAGAAGATCTGACACATATTTGGCCTGAGATAAAAATAAACCAGAGGAATTTCGCACAGCCTGAACCCCCAAGAAAAAATGAATATCCCCTAAATCTTCATAGCAAAACATTTCCCTAAAAAGAGAAATAAATTTACTAATAAGAGTAGAAGAATTTCCAGTAATAATAATATCATCCACATATAGTAATAAATAAATGGTTCGAGTGGCCTGACGAAAAATAAACAAGGAATTATCATCACGACTACAGATAAAACCATGAGTTAAAAGAAAGCTACTGAATCTGTGAAACCAAACCCGGGGAGCTTGTTTAAGACCATAAATGGCCTTGCGCAAGCGACAAATATGATTAGGAAACTGAGGATGAATAAACCCAGGTGGTTGACGCATGTAAACTTCTTTTGTTATATGACCATGAAGAAAGACATTTTTAACATCCAACTGACGAATAGGCCAATGATATGAAATAGCTAAGGTCAGAACAATGCGGACAGTAGTGGGTTTGACAACAGGACTAAAGGTTTCAGAAAAGTCAACTCCTGCTTGCTGTTTGAACCCTTGAGCAACCAAACGTGCTTTATGTCGCTCAACAGAACCATCAGAACGATATTTAGTTTTATAGATCCATTTAGACCCGACCACATTTTTACCAGAGTCAAACGGCACCAATTCCCATGTATTATTAACAATAAGTGCATTAAATTCCTCAGCCATTGCAGCTCTCCATTTAATATCTTTATTAGCCATAGAAAAGCAAGAGGATCAGGAACCAAAACCTCAGTATTTAAATTAAAAATTGTTTTGGGTTTAAAAATTCCTGATTTAGACCTTGTTTGCATGGGATGAATATTTTTAATGACAGAATTATCGGAGACATGCACATTACCACCCTCGGTAGCAGCCTGGGACGACGATCCTATCTCGGTAAAACTGTCCGGGACAGCAGCTGTCGGTGTCACACTACCAGACCGAGAGTGGGTCGCGGAGGTGCCCAGTGTAACAGACTGCTGCCCAGTGCTTTCCGGCGTTGATGGCTGCAAACCGTCGGTATCCAGTGCCGGCGAGCAGTGCACTGGTGATGGTGATGCACATGTGTCCGAGTGAAAATCCTCCGGGGGCAATAACGGAGCAGTAGCAGTTGGTAAGGGCATGGAGGAACGAAAAATGGAAAGCGGACAAGGGTGGAAAGATGACAAGTCTGTAGACTGAGAAGATACAAGAGCGGAATAAGGAAAAATATTTTCATGAAACCAGACATGGCGACTAATATAAATTTTACCAGTCCGAGGATCAAGACAACGATATCCTTTATACTCAGAAGCATATCCTAGAAAAACACACTGAACAGACCTAGGAGAGAGCTTATTTGCTGAAGTGGCAGTGAAATTAGGAAAACAAGCACATCCAAACACACGCATAAAAGAGAAGTCAGGGGTCTGGTGAAATAATTTTTGATATGGAGAAAAACCAGTAAATTTCGTGGAAGGTAATCGATTGATAATATAAGTAGCAGTTAAAATAGCCTCAACCCAAAAACTGGAGGGCAGACCAGCGTCAATCAGCATGGTTCGCGCTAACTCAAGTAAATGACGATGTTTGCGTTCAGCTAAACCATTCTGTTGAGGAGTGTCAGGACAAGATTTTCTAAAAAGAATTCCATTAGAATTAAAAAATGATCGCATACTTAAATTATCAAACTCACCCCCTCCATCACTTTGAAAAATTTTAATTTTATGGTCCAATAAATTTTCCACCAGACACTTGAAAGATTTAAAATGAGTAAAGACTTCATTTTTACGCCGCATGGGATATATCCACGTAAAACGAGAAAAATCATCAATAAAAGAAACATAATATTTAAATCCAGAAGATGATAAATTTGGAGACTGCCAAACATCAGAATGTATTAAAAATAAAGGTTTACTAGCACTATGAAAAACATCTTGAAACGGTAATCTTTGTGATTTACCCAAACGACACGAGGAACAATCATGATTAAAAGAAGATAAACTACATAGTTGACCCGACTTCTTAAGACCATCTAAAACTCTACTGCCACAATGTCCCAAGCGACGATGCCACAGTGGTCCAGGCGCCGCGCTAGAAACTAAAGCTAAAACTGGAGATGGAGATAGACGAATGGGATAGACCGGATCCGCTACTGGAAGCCTGAAGAAGAGTTGCCCCCGTGGTTTTGTCCTTTAGAAAAACAGAATTTTTATCAAAAATCACCATGCAATTATTGTCAGAACATAGCTTTTGAATGGATAATAAATTATATTTAATATGAGGAACATGAAAAACAAATTTTAAATGAAGAGGCCTTGACAAGGAATTAATGGAAATATTGCCAATATTTTTTATGGGTAAATTTGTGCCATCAGCTACAGTAACAGTAAGTGGTCCGGAATAAGCAGATTTATTAACTAATGTACCTTCCTGAGGAGTCATATGCGGTCCGGGCCGGTCCTGGGCGGGTTTTTTGGATTTGGCTACGGGTTCGGGCCGGTCCGCGGGCCTGTTCAATTTTTTTTGCTTTTCTAATTCCCCCAGAGAGGCCCGGACCGGCCCCGGCCCGGCCGGTACGAAAGGATAGGGTAGCGTGGAACCGCCCCACCCAACCCCCGGACCGGTTACCAGGCCGGGCCGGGCCGATCGGAACCGGGCCATCACTACGTCCAACTAGTAAAACATAAATGACATTGTTATCATGTACTTTCGTGGACCGGAGTCCCGGGGATCAATCTTTTGTATGCAACATATTAATATTTCTCTAAAAATATTATGATGAGAACTGATGTTGAATACACATCCATACAAAACCGATTGTAATCCGCGCATCGTTGAAATAGGGGTTTGGTGAACAAAAGTAAAATACAAATATCAATGCCTTGACTCATTGAATCCTTAAACAATTTATGAGGTTGCTTTTATGAAATATAATAGTTGTGATATTTTTCAACTCAATAATAATTAGAGTAGACATAGTATAATAAATTACATATTAACCCCTAAATCATACGGAGTATATGAAAACCACATATCACGACTTGAAGAAAACCATATGCAAATTGATTTGAAGAAACTCAAACGGTTGAGACAGACACTACTCCAAAAATGACATATCACGACTCCCATTCAACGTCGGTTTTTGAAAAAGCGTCGTAATAAAAATCGTTGCAAACACCGAGGCTAATGAAAATCGTGCAACTGTTGAGAACCACGTGAGTGTATGCTTTACTTGTTAATATTAGCCATTTATTTTCATGGATACCACAATTGAAGTTGTCATTTTGTGTGTACTTTACCCTTATTCTTTTGCAGGGTCAAAATCCTACCTTGATTAGATACTAGTAAAAGATTTGAACCTTGATCTCGTAATATGTACATATGGCCAGAAGGAATTCATATAGAAGTTGCATTTTGTGTGTTTAATTTCTCAACTTTTTGAAGTGTATATTGACTATATTCAACTATTCAAGTGCATGTTTCTCAACGTTATGTATATTTTTTTTAGTTCAAAATTCCCTTTTACGACGGTTCTTACAAATAACCGTCGTTGTAACACGTTTTTTATTTAATTCGAAAAATCCCTTTAACGCCGGTTCTGACAATTAACAGTCATTGTATGCTATCTATATAATGCTTTTAACGTCGGTTTTATGAAAAAACTGACGTGGTAACCATTTTAGATTTTAACATTAAATACTTTTGACGTCGGTTTTAAAACCGACGTTAAAAGTACATACCTGTAATAACGTCTCTCACTTACACGACACATAGAAAACTGACGTGAAAACATCAAAATAACCGACGTAATATGTTAATTCTCTAGTAGTGAGATAAATTTTTAGTTAAAATATCAACAATTTGAAATTGAGTTAGGATGTAATGAATAATCAATGTCCTTGAAGACAAAATGCATAGTAAAGGCTTACACGTGTTAATTTTTAAGGACGATATTGAGTCTCGAGCACATTCAGGAGTAAGGATCATGGACCCTGCGGGGGTGATACGCTTGTAATTTCCGTGTGTTTATTTACGTTTTTAGTTAGTTTTGATGGTTTAATATTTCGGAAATTACACACTTTTGGTGTAATAGTTTAGTTTGTTAGATTCTTGTAAATTGTTTAGATTAGGTTTATTCTGAGCTTAAACAGGTCCAAGATCAATCAAATGATCATTGGTGAAGGAAGGTGCAAGAGTACAAGACAAAAAGAAGGAAAGTTCCTGATTTTGACCTGTACTCGGTCGAGTATGTCTTATACTCGATCGAGTACCAATACTGATTTTCAAGGATCCGATCCGGGAACAAAGGAACATGCAAGGAAAGATTTGGCCACGTTCTATTGTCATACCCGATCGAGTATACCGACATACTCGATCGGGTATATATACATATAACTTTCAACCTGACTTCGGTCGAGTATGGCTCAAAATTCACCATTCTACACATACTCGATCGAGTATCTGTATATACTCGATCGAGTACCCGACCTGCACCCCAAAAAGTCCTATAAATACACCTCTTTTCCTTCACAATAAGAGACCAATTCCTTTATATTCTTAAGCTCAGTTTAGAATAGCATTTCTTTATATTTCTTTTAGCATGTTTAGTCTCCAAATGAGGAGCTAAACTTCCATTTCTTGGTATTGCTCTTGAAGCTTGTTGATTATTAAATTTGTGAGTTATTTTCTTAACTTCTTTTCCTTGAATATTAATTCTTCCTTTAAATACTATGTCTATATCAATGTTGGGGAGTGTTACTAAGATGACAATTAGTTAACATCTTGACATTGGTCTTAGCAATAACTATTCCTTCCTCTATGTTAATATCGGGGAGTGTTACTAAGATGACAATTAGTTAACATCTTGATATTAACTATAGTAGGATTCATCTTCTTTAATATTCTTCCTTGAGTATTAATTAATTCCTATTCATATTTCATATTAATATTTTGAACATTACTTAAAGGATCAACTAGTTTTGTTTCACATATTAATTATTACTAGAAACGATCAACGAACCGATGGATTATCGTTGATGGTTTCACAATTAAGTAACTTCGGTTTATTAATGCACGGTCGTGGTTAATAAACTTAAGAGGGATTAATTTTGTTGGTTAAACCAAAACTGTTGTGTTGAGGTTATCAATCTCAATTGATTTCATCAAGGAGTTAAGAGATTAAATGCTACTATCAAATCAGTATATGGCGTTGTTCTATACTTGACTAATAGTAAGAGTTATTAATGAACGGTCGTTGTTAATAGCTATCCTCGATGAATTGGATATACTCCTCGATTGAGTATTCGAGAGGAGATAAGTTATAGATATGACAATGATCGACTAAAATATATCAACAAGTGGAAGTAGCAATGTCAAGTCCCTTTTATCTTTGAATTAAAACCATATAACTCGTTCATCTTCGTGTTTAATTTAATTAAATCACAAAATCAACCCCCCCCCCCTTTACTCACTAGTTACATAAAAAGAGAGTTATTCCTTTCCCTGTGGATACGAACTCTACTACGCTATACTACGTATTAGTGCTAGTATTGAATATTATTTTGAGTGCACACACGACAAAGTGCATGTCAGGGGTCGTGTTGTTACTGGTGATATGAAATAGTTAAAGTGTAAAAGAAAATAAGTATGCACATTATATGATGTTATGAGGTAGCAATGAGTTGAAAATGTAAATTGAAAAGCTATTGAGAACTTTCTAAAATCACTTGATGAAATATATGGACCTGACCCCTTGGCTCCACACAGACTTGAATTTAGGATATCTTTCGATTAAGAGATTCATCAGACTTCCATGTGACTTAGAGAGACACGTGTTGGATCATGCTGATTCGAGAATAACCGCCACTTGTGATTTCCCGCCAATGGAAGGACATACATGTTGGATGTTGCTATTCTGGGACACACATTATGTGTTCAAATTAATAAGCAATTTATTTTTAGAAAATAGTTTGCACCTAATGAATTTTTTAGGTTGCCCTCAATGATATTTTTAGATTGCCCCCAACAATTTTTTGTTACTTGAAGAATCATATGAGTTATTTTAAGTTTGTTACTAATTTATGTTTAGATTACATGAACAAATCAAAGTAATCTATGTGTAGAAGTAAAACATATGATATTGAATCAAAGTTTTCTTATTAATTCAATACACAACATGTAATCACTTTCAATGCCATTTTTGTGTAGGTGAATTAATCAATTGTTAATACATACAAAGCAATTTCAAATACTATTGAAAAAGTATTCATTCTAGTTATGATGAAGATGAACAAACTAGTCAGATAGAAGTATTACCATTTCTATCTCATAATTTTTTTCTTACTTTCCTTTTTGGGTGACTCAAAATTTTATTCTCACTTTGATCTTCCACTCGATCTATATATAACTGTGTAGTTAATTTTGATCTATATATATCTCGGGTTTCTCTCGGTATATATAACTGTGTAGTTAATTTTCATCATTCTTTTGCTACATTAATCAAATCATATATTTCCACTTTAATCATAAGTATATCAATCGAGAGCGAGAAACACTTTTGGAATGAGGTAGTATTTGACAACTTAGACCTTGTTTTACATGTTACGATTATGTATGTAGTAATAAAACCTTGAAAATAAATACGTACGTAGTATGATTTATATTAAAATATTGTTCATGTACTTAGTGATTTATATTTATTAATATGATTTATATTAAAAAGTTTCCAAATTAAAAGCTTCTAGTTGTATATTTGGAAGTATAACTTTTAAGAGCTTTTTACAAAATAAAACATCTTTTTTAGATGCTACATTGGGTAGCTTAGCATTAAATTAGTCACAACATCTTGTTGTATCAAAGTACCAAACATAACTAAATCAAACAGACAATTTTTTATCAAATAACTATAACTTTTTCTTTTTAAGATCATTTTAGTCACTAAAAGCTAAGAGTTATTAAAAAGCTCATAAAAAGATATTTTCACCTAGTTCTCTCAAACATACCCTAAAAATGTATATATTGAATGAATCTTCTCGAATTGGTGAAATTATGAATGAAGCGACTTATTTGGCCGAATCTGCTGAATTATGCAAAAATTATATCAAAATAGCTAGAGTCCTCTAGAATAACTTTAATAAAAAAAGTAACTTCAACCTTACTTTTTGGATTATTACTCAATTCAACTCGCGAAATTAAAATTTATGTGCTTGATAGAAATGACTCATATGGTTAATATGCCACACATATGAGTTATCAAATGGACTCTAATTAATGATGTATCTAATTGGATTGGTTTCATTGATTGATCAATATCAAATCAGACTACACTTAAACATATCAGATCAGACTTAACTTTGACAGTTACTCCCTCCGTTCCCCTATTATTGGGACCGAAGAGAGTGGTGTTGTTTTTAAGAAAAAAAGATTTATGCGGTTTATAATGAGTTGATAAAGTGAGAATAAAGTAAGAATGATTTAGAACTACACAAATGTTACCAAATATGATATGAGACAATATTAGGGGGGACATCCAAAAATGGAAAATGGGACAATTATCGGGGGACAGAGGGAGTATAGAATAACATAAAAATAGACATATAGACATCTATTCGATTAGATCCGATCAAACTTAAACAGACAAGACCAGATTCGAAAATTTCATTCAAGATCACACCGGATTCAAATTATACTTTTCTCATTTATATATAAATTCCACAGCAGATTCAATTAATTCCACTACTTCATTTAGAATTTTATCGATTTCAATATATAAGCTTTATAAATCAATACATATTTAAAAGGTTTTTCTATATACGAAGTATGAAGGAATGTGATCACTAGCAAGTTTATAAGAGTGCGTGCTTTTATTTAGTTTTTCAACAATAAGATCACGATATATACTCTTTATATACAAGCATGCTATACGCCGTGCTACTTTCTTTCCCTCGCATTTTCCAGATCCAACATTACTTGAAACCTTGTGCTTGGGTTTTTGCGAGATCAGTTTCTTTTGCTTTTTCAGTACTTTTTCATCTTAAATTGCTTCCACATGTTTTAACTTTACTATGCATTGTATTTTGATGTGTTCGGATATATCCACATATGCACAACCATTCGAAATAAATGAAAACTTTACAAATGGTTCTTTTTATTGTTTGCTTTCTTTGAACTTTCAATCAACAAAATTTTCCCCAAGATTAGCGTGATATATTGTTTAGTAGACGTAATGGTAAATTTGTTTTTTTGAACTTATACTAGCATTGTCTTTAGAAAAGTATTTTTTTTATGCATGGATGTTATTAGTTTTTTGAGACGTTTATAATTGTTCCAAATTGTTAACCTGCAGGTTCATTTCAGTTACGGATCGCGGAGTATATATTTACTGGATTCGGGTAACAATCAAATCCTTAACCATCACAAACCATTTTTTTTAGAAAATAGAATTTTATTGAATGAAAAAAGCAGTACAAAACGAGAAAGGAAAAGAGTACATAAAATAAAGGAAACAAAAATAACTACTCCCAAGGGAAATATCTACCCTGCGACCTAGTCTTCATGCTATGACACTTTTTGTTCTTCTGAGACTTTATGTAAATCTTGAGTTGGGTGTTCAAATTATCACAAACCAATTTTATATAGGGAATAGATACAAATATACCCTTCTAATATGAGTGTGGAAACAAAGATATCCATGTTCTATTTTTTGGAATAAATATTCGAATATTTATTTTTAACAAATATTTATTGGAAACAAAGAGGAATTCCTCTGAAGTATATCTAGAAGTGCATATATACCCCTAAACTTTTTAAAGGTGCAAAAGTACCTCTCAATTTCCTATAAAATTAAAGAAAGAATTTATCTTTATCGACTTTAAATAGATAAAATAAATTTCAAAAAACACCAAAAATAAATTATAAATATGAAACTGAAAAATAAAAATAAAAATAAAAATCTACGTATGTCTAGTTCTCCCTTTTATTATTTTTGTATCACAAATAATATTGTTAGTATAAAGGAATAATGTACAAATATACCCTTGTAATATGAGTGTTAGAACAAATATACACATGTTCTTTTTTTGGAACAAATGTATCCCTGAACTTTATGTGGAAGTGCATATATACAGTTCTACCTGCTTCCAGCTTTTAGCTTTTAAGTGATTAATTTAAGCAGAAGCTGTCATTTGAAAACACTCTTTTCAACTTTTTTTAAACCAAAAGCTGAAAAACGCTTTTTTTAAGCAAACCCAAACACTCCTTAAATCCTCCTTAGTCCTTATGTATTTATCATACTACGTATTGTTTAATTAATTTGTATAGTTGCTTAAGGCCGTACATTTTTTTAGCACATGGGGAAAAAAGAAAAGGCCATACATTATTTTTTAGGTGACAACTCTTGTACCTTTTTAAAAACATGGGTACCATACCTAGCATTCATTTGATTGGACCACATCACTTTATCAATTTTAATTTAGATTTAAATAATTCAAAGGCTACCTTTTCATTGGTCCATGTGGACAAAGGTATGGTACCTTATGGGTACCATAGAAACTACCAAATTTTTAATGTTTCTATAAATATAAATTTAAAGTGTTATTACAGTATTATAATGTTATAAAATTAATATAAGATTATTTATTTACATCAATTAGATTTAATTTGTGTAGAAGGATCAATTAGATTTAATTTAATTGATGAGTTAGGATGCTTTTAACTGCGTAGTTATTTAAAAAATTAATTTAAATGCCTTCCTAAGTGAATTTTTTGCTGAAATTTGGTATGAGTAAACTAGACTTAATGAATACGATGTTGACAAAAATTCATCAAAACATTCCACCGGGAACCGTCCCAAATGACGACGGCCGGACGGAGTCTCCTATATACGGACTTATTTGACCTTTTTATTTAAGTTCAAGGACATATCTGCCCATTTTCTCATTTTAATTTCATTTCTTTTCATTGAAAGAGATGTGTTTGAAACTATTACAAATGAAACTATAATGAATCTCTGTCAAAAGATGAAAACTAAGCGTGAACAATTGTGAGGTATTTTGTTAACACTTTTGTTAATGAAATACTACCCTCATCCCTTGAAAGATTCTCATGACAAAACGCCACGATTATTTAAACAATAACTAAATAAAGTTGCTCGAGTATATTTTGAGAAAAAATTATAGGTATATAATATAATATAATAGGGTTAATGTCGATAAATATATGATGTTATAAATGTATTATTTTTAATATTTAATGTTTAATTTGTCGTTTGAGATTATCAATTGTTTCCTAAAATGAAAATTGAAACTAGGGCCGACTAATGAATTTGGAGGCCCCGGTTCGAAAAGACGAATTGAGGGCCCCTAAAACAATAAACAATACAAAATGTAACAATGAAATATAAATAAACTAGATAGTTCATTGGAATATAACTTTTATAATGTTTGAAGTGCATAAATTAGACAATCCAAAAGTTATACATCTTTTGAAATCTGAATAATACATAACATCTAGAAGAATCAACTTTTATTACTACATATAAATTTTTGGGGCCCGTATGAGAGTGGGCATTGGTGCCAAACACTTGTTGCACCTCTTAAAATACGGCCATGATTAGAACCTTTATATAAGACGTCCCAAAAAGGAAAGTGAAACCTTTTTACGGGACATATGAGTAATTCATTAACACTTCATTAACTTTTTTCCTGACGCATTTTTATTTAAGTATGCCCCCAACAATTTTTTATTCTGGATCCGCCACTGTAGGATACATGATGTACTTTTTTTTTTCTCTTGGGTGTTAATATATATTTACATTTCATCCAACAAAAAAGGGTTGTGGTCTGGTGGATATATGATTTGGAGTTTGGACATTACATGAAGTTTTCAAAAAAGACAATGCGTCAGCACATCCAATTCGTTCAAACTCTATTAAACTCTATTAAAGAATATACTACAAAAATTGATTCTTCAGATGAGCTGCACTTTTTTTGTCCGTGGCACAAACAAAAAACCATTCTCTTAGCTAGGGGTGTAAACGAGCCGAGCCGAGCCCGAGCATGAGTATGCTTGAGCTTGAGCTTGATAAGAATTCACGAGCTCGAGCTCGATCTCGAGCTTGGACGAGTTAAATATTTCGAGTTCGATCTCGAGCCGAGCTCAACTCGAGCTGTATTCGAGCTTGATTCGAGCTCTGGTCAAGTTTCGCTAATTAATTTTTATAGATTTGAACTTGAATTAGATGCTCGAACTCGAGCTAAAAATATTATAGGTGTACTTTTTCATTCTCATTTTTAGGTTATATCTTATTTACTAACATTTGTATTCTTATTTTATTGTCAATAAATATTAAGAGTACATATTATAATTATTACAGATTATGAGTATAATAATAATACTACACACATGTTATTATTTTTGTAATTATTACTATTATAATATACTCCATCTGTGATAAGTATTGAAATGGAATAGTCCTAAATTGGAATATATATTTCAAAAAGTGTATATATATAATTATTACATATATATTTATTATATATAAAATATGACACAAAGGCTCGCGAACCGGCTCGCGAGCAACAAGCCTAAAATAAATAGGCTTGAATTGAGCTTGTTAACTATTCGAGTCGAGCCGAACTCGAGCCGAGCTTAATATGACCGAACTCGAGTCGAACTTTTCTCGAGCGATCCACGAGCGGCTCGCGAGCGGCTTGGCTCATTTACACCCCTATATATACCCATGAACTTTTAAAAGGTGCAAAAATACACTTCTTGTTCTTATAAGACCATTTGGAGTGGTGCAAGAGTCCAAATGTCAAAAATGGACTCCGTCCATATGAAAACAGTGTTTTGACTCCTATTTCTCTGCATTCCAGCACCGTCAATAAAATACACTCTGCACATTTTTTTACATATCACTTTAGTAAAAATTAATTAAATTATCATAAGTAATGTTTTCCTTTTAATTTTTTCTCTGATTAATTATAAAATAAAAAAGACACAATTCGATGTAAAAAAATAAATATCATTAATATTTTTCCGTTCAAATAGTTTCAAAATCTCTATCAAATTGTTTTTGTTTAAAAAATCCTACCATTGTGGGTGCTTAGTGACACCATCACGACGTCACTATGATGTCACCCTATTCCATTAATTCCTTCTATGCACAGCTGACATCCGCCCTCTTTCCCCTTTTCTATTTCTTTTTCAATTTTTTTAGGTTGTCCAAATTCCTCCAAATATAACCCATTCCCTCCCCAAACCCACTTTTAATACCCTCCTCAATCAACCAATGCATGAAATTAGGACTCCAAAATTGCCACTTTTAGCATTTTGGACTCCTAATACCTCACCACTCCAAATGGTCTAAAGGAGCAAATTTACCCTTATTGACTTTATATAAATAAAATAAATTTTAAAAAACACTAAAAATAAATTTAAATTCAAAATTGAAAAATAAAAACCAATGAGTGAAAAATAAAGATTTATTTTTATGTTCATATATTAAGTATTTAATTTTAAATTGAAAAATTATTCTTTTTCCGTTATAAATGAAGCACCTCAAATTCATAAATATTAATTTTAGTCTTGTTGCGAAATTTCGAACACATTGTTATTGTTTTTTGAAATAACATTATTTGGTTTTGTTTAAGCTTAGTAAGATTAAATTCACTCTAGCTTGAACTATTTATTACGGAGTATCATACAAACTATGTAATATTTAAACAAATCGGATTAGATTTTGACAGTTGTGTAAAATACACAAACCAAATTATTTCAGTCCAAATCAGATCAATCTTAAACCGACTAGACCACATCAGAACAAATCAAACAAGAAAATTTCATTCCAAATAAAACACATTCTAATATAAGAGGGAGTATAATTATAATTATAAATTATTCATCAAACCCACTCAAACTCTAATTTGTGGATTTGCCGACTTTATTGAGAATCAAAGTAGTGTAGCGTAGAGAACGAGAGGAAAACGATAGTTGAGGGTGCGGAAGAGTGGTAGCTCTCTGACCACATCAACTACGAGTTCAAAGTTAAAAGCTGCGATCATATATGTATGGCGATGGCCCTTTTAATTTGGCAACTTTCATGTTTTCTGATAGTGCTAACAAAAAGTTAGCATAATGTCCAACCGTATGCCAGTCTATCTATCCATGATATATAAAGATTCCCCTTTTAACTTTTGTTTTAGCTGCAACTCCTGCAACTAGTAAATCACTTGGACGATGGAGGATCGATGTGGGATATTTTTCAAAAATAATTGCTATAACCGTTTGACAACAATATTTTTCGGTTTATCAGGTTTGTCAGCCAACTTTTTCACCAAACACGTAATTTTTGTTTTCGCGCATTGAATTGTGTAACAAGCAGAAAAAGTAAGGTTAAAGTTACTTTTCTAGCTGTATTGGCTAAAGTTATTGTAGATGACTATTTTAGCTATTTTTACATATAATTTTTCTTTATTTTATTAACAAAATATATTTTAAAAATAATATTTTCTTAAATCAGCAGAATCAGCCAATGCAGCCACTTCAGCCAGAACTTTATAAATTCCAGCAGAATTAGCCAAAACAGCCGATTTTGGTGCTACCAAACGGGCTCTAGAAATGTAATAAAATGATCAAACCAGATTCTAGAATATTGTATAAATGATGCAAAGTATAATGCATCAATATAAATTAGTAAATAACAACTCTTTAATTTAACAATATACTCCGTAATTGATAGCTTCCCCGTAAATCGTTAGTGATATTATAGAGAGAAGAGAGCTGAAGTTTAGAGAGAAAACGATATTGCCTTTAATGAGATTCAAACTCTTTACGTTTGCCTCCAAAGGGGGTAATTATAGTAGTAATAAATGAGTCGGTGCATTAAATGCATTACACGTGTCGACTATTTTATGGGCGAGAGCCTTGGGTCGCTACAGAGCTTGATGGGTGTCATTCTCTGGTGAACCTATGGTCAAATTAATGCTCTCTGTTGGCCAAGGTGCTCCTGGATGAGACGGAGAGGTGCACCTTAGGTCTGCTGATTGTAGTTCCTGAACGGATCGGAATTTTGGTGACCTATAACCGAGGTGTCACCACAGAGATGTAGGTGACCAAGGTGACTGTACGGACTGAGAGTCTGTTTATTCGTTTTGGACTGGGCTTGTTTGTTGGACCCCTAGTAATGTCATTGGTTTGGACCATTGTATATCCAAGAGTGTATATATGGGTCATGGATCTGAGTCCATATACTTTATCACTAACTAGCGCAACACAAAATATGATCAATGTTAAACATCATTATACTAATATAGAACTCTACCAGTTTTGGACGCCTCTACTACACAAATTCAATCTTATTTGTTTTGAAGAAGTTCTTTGCTTTGCTTAAAATAATACTTTTCACCTTTTAACTTAAAATTTAAACGTAGTGTTTCAAATAGGAGATTCTACTTTAAAGTAAACACTTTAAAACTAAAAGAAAAGATAACAGCGGCAATTTTTACCTTTTTCTATTAGTGATTTTTTTTTCACATTATACTTTTACTTTTTCAATATCATTTATTCAATTCCATACCGGTTTGTACTATTTATCATTTGAAATATAAACCACTACTAAAAAAAATTAATACTACATGCATATATCTCATTTCGTATTTTTAATTTGTTTGTTCGTTTGACACAATCATTCATAAATACGGAGTAGTTAAAAATTAATTAAAACTTGTGCTTGAATAGATCAATGGAAATGATATGAGTCACATAATACTTACAAAACTTACAATGGGACGAATTACAAAACTTTTGCATATGAGTCATATGCAAAAGGAAAACTTACAAAACATTTATTTTTTGAACAACCTAAAATGAATAGTAAGACACACAAAATGGGACGAATTAAGTAAAAGAAATTGCAAACACCCTTTAATTAAAAAAATCATATGGTGAAATAAAAATTAAAATATTGACGCATATTATATAAGTAGTACGGAGTATATTATAAAATGAAGATGATAGATAAAAATGTACTATGATCCCTTATATATAGTGGCTATATTAGTAACTTTTTGTTACGGCTATTATCTACAATTTTACGCTCATTATTACTTCAGTCATATTATAGTTTAAGGAAAAAACATTACACCCCAAAATCCTCATTGAAAACTATAATTTTCACTTTGAACCATTCTTGAGTCAAATACAAAATATTTATTTTTAAACACATATCATGATACTACTAAAAAAAACTACTACTCCGTATATTACATAGCACTTCGTACATTTTTGGCTTTTCAGTTTGAATTTTTCCAAAAATATTATTGAAGTAGATTTTATGGCATAAAACATGATTACACTTTTTATAGTGCATTGTCACAATCATTATTAGAGTCTAAATTGTCTATTAAAATTTTGTCTACTTTAATTTGATCATCATTACTTCATTTCATTTCATTCCTAATTAACGCTAGTAGGTCCCAAAATTATTACCGTACGTAGCTTTTTCACTTTTGAGTTTAAACCTGTGAAATTAAGAGCCCGTTTGGTAGCACGAAAATCGGCTAATTTGGCTGATTCTGCTGAAATTTATGAAGTTTTGGCTGAAGTGGTTGCATTGGCTGATTCTGCTGATTTCAGAAAAAAAATTATTTTTAAAATATATTTCATTAATAAAATAAAGACAAAACTATATGTAAAAATAGATATATTGGTCATCTACAATAACTTCACCCGATATAGCCAGAAAAGTAACTTCAATTCAACCTTACTTTTTCTGCTTATTACACAATTCAGCGCGCGAAAACAAAAGTTACGTGTTTGGTGAAAAAGTTGGTTGATAAACCTGAAAAGCCGAAAAACTAAGATCAAACGGCCTCTAAAACATAAGATCAAAAGTGAACTAGCTATATACTTGTACTATGTACTTCTGGGTAATTTTCCTAGACTTGAGTGACCATTTTTTTCCCAAGACTCGTGGTAGCTAATAACCTTAGATTTAATTTCTTTTTTGCTTCCCTTCTCAAACCACTTAAAGAACCAATCAACAAGCAAAGGTCAAGAACGACCTAATTTGTATACGTCATTGGATTGCTTTGTGATAATATAATCAATGGCTCTAAACTAAACCTGGAAAAAGGAGCAAACAGGCCGGGCTCCATCGCACATGGCCGGAGACAAGTCTTTTCCCTCGCTACCTTCAAAACCCTCCATTTTTCAGCAAGAAATTAAAGCTAGAACCAATGATCCTTATCGGCATGCATAACCAAGTAGTAGACTATAATATGCATAGAAATTGTGCCCTTTCCCCATCGACGGCCGCCGCCGCCGCTGACATCCTCATTACTACCGCCAACCATGACGGGAATTGGGCGGAGAGACTCATCAAAGAATGCGCCGTCGCAATTTCCCACAAAGACTCCGCCAAGATCCACCGCCTCCTGTGGATGCTCAACGAGCTGGCGTTGCCCTACGGCGACTCCAGCCAGAAGCTAGCCGCCCATTTCTTGAAAGCCTTGTTCTGCAAGGCAACCGAAACCGGCCCCCGTGTTTACAAAACCCTCGTTTCGATCTCCGAAAAGAGCCACCACAGCTTCGACTCCGCCCGTAACTTGATCCTCAAGTTCCAGGAGGTCAGCCCGTGGACAACTTTCGGCCACGTGGCGTCCAACGGGGCGATATTGGACGCCTTATTGGACGGGGCGGGTGACGTGGCGGGCAACAAGCTCCACATAATTGACATAAGCAACACTTTTTGCACCCAGTGGCCGACGCTCCTCGAGGCTCTCGCTACGAGGAGCGACGAGACACCGCACCTCAAGCTCACAATCGTGTCAATTAAAGCCCCCACGGCTTCGTCTTTGGTGATGAGCTCGCTCATCACCAAAGAAATATCCCAAAGGATGGAGAAATTCGCCCGGCTCATGGGCGTGCCATTCGAGTTCAGCTTCGTGAGTGAGGTTCGCCATCTCGAAGAGATGACAAAGGAGATGTTAAACGTTCAAGACGATGAATCGCTCGCGATCAATTGCATTGGAGCGTTGAGACTAGTCGCGGTGGACGAAAGAGCAGGCTTTCTCCGTACCATCCGATCTCTCAACCCGAAAATTGTCACTATTGTTGAGGAAGAAGCTGACACGAGTGGTGAAGATTACATCAATTGCTTAGAGGAATGCTTAAGATTCTACACTTTGTACTTTGAAATGCTTGAGGAGAGCTTCCCAACTACAAGCAACGAAAGGTTGATGCTAGAGAGGGAGTGCTCAAGGAGCATACTTAGGGTTTTGGGTTGCGACGACAAGAATCAGTCGGCGCAGCTTATGAAAGATGATGACGACGATTATTATTACGGAGAGAGAAGAGAGAGGGGAGGGAGGTGGTGTGACCGGTTCCAGGAGGCGGGATTCTCGCCGTTCGATCTTAACGACGACACGGTGGATGATGTGAATGCATTGCTGAAGAGATACAAAGGTGGATGGGCTCATCATAGAGCACCAGGAGTGGGAGTAAACTCCAATTCATCATCCTCTTCATCAGGAATCTTCTTGACATGGAAAGATGAACCGGTGGTTTGGGCATCTGCTTGGAAGCCCTAACTAGCTAGACTTGACTTTTTTTTACTAAGGCTCCATTTGGAAGGTTGAAAGGGAAAGAGAGAAAATCGGGATGGAAGTATAGAAAAATTCGGAAAGAAAGAAAATGTTGAGGAATATGAAATCATCTTTTAAACTCAACAAATGTTAATACTATACTGTTACATCTACTAACTTACATTTTCAAGTTTAACTTAGCATTTGGGGAAAAAGTGTTTTGATTAAAGTTTATGTAGTGAGAAAATATGTATATATTTTCAATTGAAGTCATGCATAAGTATAGTAAAGTCCTGTTTTGATCGAGAATAAATTTCTAATATATATTCAATGAGAAAATTCTATAAATTAGAATAAATCATTAGACATTACTTATATAGGGTTAATTACATTTTTTTTTTCAAATTAAATAGACAACTCTTTCACTCATTTTAAAAAAATATCATTAGTTTTTATTTGTTTAATAGGACCCAATAACTCACAGTTTGAGTATACAATATACTTCGTACTTAATCATATTTTTAAATTTCTTTCAATACTTTTTCCTAAGCTACGTAAAGTAATTTCAAGTTTTAAATGATGAATAAAAGTAATGGTTAGCAACTTAGCATATCTTCTTTCAAATTAATAGTCAATTTCTGTTCTCAGAAAAAAACAATGTTTCTATTTGAAAACCATACGGAGTATTAAATTTCGTTTAAATAGATTAGTGAATTTTGTACAAATACTAAACACTTGAAACATATGCCGAACTTCTGAATTGCAAACGTCAATCTTGTACTACGAATAATTTTTGTCGATCTATTCATTTTTTTGAGAAAAAATACTCTAAAAATTAACTCCACTCTCATTTTCATTCTTTTCACTAATATTTCGTGGGATTCTATCAAACATAGCTTAAATTAAAGCATATATTATGATTCTATCGAGCATAGCAAAAATAATTTCTCCCGTGCGCGCTTTATTTTTCACGACCATATATAATATATTCCATCATTTGAGCTATGTTCGATAAAGTGTGTTTGATAGAATCATCATATAATAGCTTTAATTGATCATTCTATCGAACATATTTGAGCTATATATGTTCGATAGCTCAATTAACGTGTGATTCTGTAACTGTTACATTTGTTATTTCCCGCTAATGGAAGGACATTCATATATGCATGTCGTTATTTCGAGACACATAATGTGTTCAAAATTTCAATATATACATAGTACCGAGTAATAAATAAGTAATTTAAATTTAGAAAACAATTTGCCCATAATGATGAAAGACAAATTAAAAGATTTTCCTCCACCGTTATAGAATCAAATTAAAGACACTTTTATAATTTCAATAGCTTAATAGAACTAATAATGACATGTTCAAAAGACTGTCCTATATATGGAGGAATATGATGAGTAGCAAGTTTATAAGAGTGCGTGCTTTTATTTAGTTTTCCAACAATCTTCTCATTTTTCAGATCCAACATTACTTGAAACCTTGTGCTTGGGTGTTTGTGAGATAAGTTTCTTTTGCTTTTCCGGTTTTTGCTTTTGCAGTACTTTTTCATCTTAAGTTGTTTGCACATGTTTTGACTTTATTATGCATTCTATTTTGATGTGTTTGGATACACATACTGCTTCATTCAAGATTTCTAATGACTCCACTGAAGGATTCAGTGAGAATTGAGAAATGAAATACATATAATTCTTTAATTTTGGCAGAGAAACTTACACTGATAATTGAGAAATACGAAGTAAATAATTATGTTACATTTTAATTTCGGACGGGCATTTGAGTATTTGACTACAATCAATCCTAGCATGACTCATGTTCTTGATTCTTAAATTTACGTGTTACTTAATTCGTTGTCTATGTTTGCATTCGTATTTAGGATGCTTTTACAACTTGGATTGAATTTTTTTGGTCTGGTCTCATAAATGTATGGTCTCTGTGTATTTTATAATTATTCAAGTCTGATCTGGTCTAATTTGATCTGGTCTGATCTGATCTAGGACCGAAAACAGTCCAAGTAAAAACATCCTAGAAGGTTTTTAATAATTAGAAAGCTATTTCCTAGTATAGTCCGTTTAAGTTCGTCTGGTATAGTAAAATCTAGTCTGGTTTACGTTGGGTGTGTGTCATTGTGTATTTACATTGTTATCTATGTCTAGTCTGATATAATCTCTTTAAATATAATGTGAAGTGAGACGAAAACCAATCTAATTAAAAACTTCTTACTATTTCTTTTATGAAAACTAAAAGGGACGTACAGGAATCGATGATTAATAACTTGGGCGCTGGACACATTATGGAAAGTTCAAAAAATTATTTGAGTTCTTGATTCACGCATTAACGCAAAAAATTAAACAAAAATGCTACATGTACACGCTGGCATACATTATAATTGATTTTCATTATAATAAAAGGAACTCTTTGTGACCTCAAAAAAGTGAATTGTCTGTGCATAGATAGTTCGGGATAACAAAAAGTTCTCTTTACTAAAATTAAAATCATTTGTCTATGCATAGACAAAGTACACTTGACGTGTAAACGGACGTGCACAAGTAACATTTTTGAAATTTAAAACATACGAAGTATCTAAGTAAGATACATCGTTCTTCATGTACATTACACACACCATACACACAATTTCAAAAACTCGTTTTTTGTGTTTTTAACGAATTGAATATGTACAAAGACAAATTAGTGCACGTACAATGAAAGAATTTTCCAAGCTAGCCTAGCATGATGTATAGTATATGAATATATGATACATATTCTTCTCATCCTCTCATCTTTCATGTTCTTCGCTAAGTGAGCAGATTATATTATGATCCTTGGTATAATGAGTTGTTCGGGAAAAATAAATATCAAGAGCACCTTAGCTAGCATCGAACTAACTCCTCTAAAATGACATGAAAGATCGAAATAATAGAATAAGAGAAGGTCGGAATAAAGTGAAACAGGGTATGTTTAGCTAAGTCTTGTCTAAAAATGAAGAAAGTGGATTGCCTAGAGATCATTTGGCTGGGGGCTATTGTATATGTTGGAAACCAAAGCCAAATATGCTATTCATGTCATCACTGGACAAAAAGGCAACCATGGGATCTAGCTAGTTGTGCCGGCTGGATATCTGTATGCCACTATCATGCATGTAAATTATGCCCACATTTACGAATGACTTCTTGCTCATGGGCTTTGGATGAGTGAAGTATTGGAAATCAGTTATCATCCAAAACTCATATGTTCCTCAGGTTTTGAGAATCTAAATTAACAGTAGTTAATACGAGTACGGAGTACTTAGCAAGTGTTACGAAGTAGGAAGTACGTATATACTACTCCCTCCTCCTGGCTAAGATCAGGACCATTTTTAGGATATGAGGGTCCTAGATAAAAAAAATACGGAGTACTTAGTATTTACATATTATATTTAGGTAGATTCTACGGTACCCATAAGGTATCATACCTTTGTCCACATGGACCAATGAGAATATAACAGTTGAACTATTTAAATCTAAATTAAAAATGATAATTAAAGTGGTGTGGTCCAATCAAATGAATGGTAGGTGCGGTACCCTATTTTTTAGAAAGGTACTGGAGTTGTCACCTTATATTTATATGAGTTTTGAATGAAATAATTGTAATTTTATGACTATTTTTAAGTGTGTTTACAAAAATGTGACCACTTAGGAGCGATTGTATTTAGAGCATCCCCAATGGGATAGTGGATGTGAGTAATGTCTATCTTACGTGGGATAGGAGAGATAGAGATAGAATGATTATTTTAATTTAATATGGAGAAAGTGGTGTGTATGAGAAATGAAAAGGAAGAGAGATAGGAGTAAATTGTAGAGAATGTCTATGACAATGTACACAAATAGACTTTACACGGGAATCGATGAGTGAATGTGGATGAAAAGTGAGTTAAAAATGATATAGAAAAATGAAAAATAAAATAAATGTGAAGATATGTAGGTACTACACATAAAATTTGTGAGATAAAAAATGGGGCCATGTGTAAGAGTGTGTAAAGAAAGTAGACATCCCCATTGGGGATGCTCTTAGTACTTCGTAATGACAATGAGACTAAAATGACTATACATACTATACTACTACGTAATTTTTAGTCATATTTTTATAAATAAGTTTTATTTCAATAATTTCTTTGGAAGAATCTCTTTCTATATCATTAAAGTCATTGTAAAAAAAATTATCATTAAAGTCACAAAAATAATATATCGTATAATTAAGTTGAGCAAAAACACACAGTATGATAAACGAGGCACAATTGAAGTGCACCATATATTATGAACGTTATAGTTTCGGCAAAGGAGGTCAGAATGCTTTTATGTCTCAACCGCATTGAGAGATTGCACAGTCAGCTCACTCCCGATTACAACTGGAGCATCCTCGATCATGAACCGATAGAAGAACATCTTTTGCCGTCACCTCTTGAAGTTTAACCCATTGAATTTCTCGGGTTTCTCCACAGAGTTGCTCGGCACGGTAACCATAGGGATTCCCTTTTGGTTGCCCAAAGCAGATGCTCCGCGTTGTGAACTATTGTTCACCGGAGCTCCGCTTTCAGAGTGAGTGTCATTTGGCACATTTAGCCCAACAACATTCAGATTTTCTTTTTCTTTTGATCGTCAAAACAGATGGATTAAATTGATATCACAACATTTAGATAGGGGGTAAAATGACAAACGGACCACATGCAACCGTCAGCCCTCGAATCAGACTTAGAGCCAATCACCTCCACAAAAGCAATATAACTTGTTGATCCTATAACGGACATAAATGAGCCAACGACGGTTAAAGTAGGCCTCCCATCACCCAACCCTAATGCAAGAGTCTTACAAAAATAAAAGTAACCAACAGAAAAATAAACAGTTTCATCATGAAAAATAAATAGCAAGCAAACAGTAACATTAAAATACTGCTTCCAAACCCCAAACTCTCATGCACTCCATGGCGGTGGTTTAGGAGGGGGACGGTCTAACAATATCGAAGCATCTTCCGCTCCTTGCCTTCGGTCCAAATCTGTTCCAGCCCCTAGCCTCATGCTTCATCCATGACCTTCTGATATCAACCATGCACAACGTCCTTGAAACTCTCCACCCGCTACTTGGGGTACACAAACTTAGGCCACCATATAGGCATTGCGGTCTGTCGAAAAAAGAGCCTCACGAAGGCGGACGAAAGCCGCACAAGAAAGCTACACTTCTTCAAAGACGAAAGCGGAGAAAAACAACCCCTAACCCTAGGGGAGACGGCCGCCTAAAGAACATTCTGATTTTCTTGAGAAACCATTTTCGTTTCTTACGTTTTCCGAAAACACAAAAACAAATTAAGTTCATTCACAACAGCGACAAACTAAGTTTTAAGATTGTTCACCACGGTGAAATAATCAGAGAATACATTTTAAGATTATTGGTTGGGAGCTCGGAAAAACGAAGAAAATTAATTAAAATAGCCAAAGGAAAAACAGAAATAAAATGGAACAAAAAATTGGGAAAGCTTGTGCAACGCACAATGTCCTTAAAATGTAATCATTGCGAATTGTTTTGTGTTAATGGCGTATGAAAGGACTTGAATGTTGGGATATGATCAGCACCCCCTTGCGCATGAAGAGAGCCTTTCCACCTAAGAATCTTAACTCCTATAAGAGGGTTCCCTTTATAAGGGGGTTAAAATTTCTTGGGTTTTCCGGTGTGGGATAAATCACATTAGAAACCCATCATTTTCCTAGTTTTCTCCATTTCAACGAGAGAATTTCGAGAATCAATTTCTCATTAACCCATTATCCGTTTTGAGTGTATCATATATCGAATTGTAGTCCTTAACAAGGACAGTCTGTAACCCCTTTGACCCGGCCCAAATCGGAAGTGGATCCCACTCAAAATATTGCCCAAAATTGACCATTTAATGCAATTTTTAACATATTTGCAACAATAGCAAATGTTGATGGCCAAACATAGGGGTGAGACTTTTGAACCAAGATCTGGAAAATCGTTGGAACTAAACTGTTAAAATCCGGTTCGGTTCGATTCCTACACCTGAGTTATAGATTGTTTATGATTCGGTTTCTCGTTCATACAAAAAATATGTCTAAAGAACCATTAGTAATAAAATAACAAAATTGAAAATATAAGTAGTAATAATAACATTTAGAATAACAACGATAATAGTAACGATACTGGTAATAAAAATAATATAACCGATGACATTTGAGCACACAGTAATATAAATCTAACTGATGAAAATGGAAGTTATAAATCATTGTATATGAGGATGAATACATTAACTAATTTTTACAAATTAAATTGTGTCACTATCATGTAAATTTCGTAATTGTAAACGTAATCCAAATAAATACAAGTTGGTTCCATATATTTTTATTTTGAAATGATTAAAGCTTCAAAGAGTATTTACTCCTTGTTTCTTGAATTTCCACATTTTGTGTGGTAGAAAGTAAACTTTGTTTATTTTTAATGGGGAAAAAAATTATTTTTAGGAATCGATAAAAGCAAGAATCGAACCGTTTATTATTGATTCGGTTCCATAATGGTTCTTGGTTTTTAATATAACCGAACCAATTTTACTAGTTAAGTTTTGGAAAAATTGATAGTAATAATCCCAACTATTGATGGTCCACCTATAATAATCTCAACTATCGATTATTTCAGAATAATCCCAACTTTAGGAACCTCCCGCCAATAATGGTCCCTATAAATAAAGTGGTTGAGAAGAGATATAACAAATAATCCCTATAAATAATTCTAACTTTTAATTTTAGGCGTAATTTCTATTTAAAATTCACTTTTTATAGGAAGTAATATCTGGTCCTGGACCATTATTGGTGGATGGTCCATATAGTTGGGATTATACAAAAATAATCAATAGTTGGGATTATTATCGGCGGACCAGACGACCAGTAATAGTTGGGATTATTATTTTCAATTTTTCCTAATTAAGTTTTTTATAACGGTTCCATTAATTTTATATATAATTCGAACCAGTTCGTATACCGTGCAACCGGCGCACTATGAGCATCATGCTCCCAGAGGCAAAATTCGCATGAACAGTGACGCGGGTGAACAGTGATTTTTTGTGTGTGTTTCAATAACAGGCTGGTGTAACTCACGTTTAAGAAAATGTAACTCATGTTAATCGGAAATGTAACTTGGGTCAAGTTGGAATGTAAGTTGTCTAAAACGAAATATAAGAAAAAAACATTGATTTCAATGTAAACAATGAAAAATGATCCTAATTGCTCAATTACTTTTTGCAAATAGTGAATATGTTTTATTTTAAATATTAGGGCTTTAAAAATGATATAGTTAAATAATCTTTTTTTTTATCATTAGTAGGGGTTTATTTACTGGTGTAACTCGCTTACATTAAGATGTAACTCGCGAACATTAAAATGTAAATCTAGAAAAGTTGAAATGTAAACTACATTATGTGTGTGTGTTATAAACATTGATTTCAATGTAAAAAAAATTGATCTTAATTGCCTAATTACTTTTTGTTAATAGTGAATATGTTTTTTTAATATTAGGGCCCGCTATACAAAATGATGTAGTTAAAAAATCTTTTTTTGGTCATTAGCAGGGGTTTATTTCGTGGTGTAACTCACGTACATTAAGATGTAACTCATGCATACACAGATGTAACTCGCGCATAAGAAAATGTTACTTCATATAATATCAAATGTAAACAATGAAAATAAGAAGTTTAATTGTTCAACTAATTTAAATATGTTTTAAAGAAAAATCATTTATCCATATGGGTAATTTTATTTTATTGACCAATAAATGTATTTATGTTATTTTTTTTTGGATAAATTTTTTTCTCAATGTAGACAAATCTGGTTGGACATGCATCATATTATGGCAGATCACATATGGACTACATGACAATTGGGTGGGGAGGAGGCAGCCTTTGGCTCTTGCGTGGGGGAATTGAAAAGGAGAAAAAAAACAACTAAGCACCAAGTAGCAGTGACGGGGAGAACGGAGAAGACTAGTGGCCGGCCAAAGGATTGGAGAGGAGGATTCTGGATTGTTTTTAATTAGCAAAGCGGCGCCGTATTTGGACCGGCATACCATGTGCATGGTATGCCGGTCATACGGTATAATTTGCCAATTCGAATAGATCCCCCCAATCAAGACAAACACCCCCTTAATTTATTGTAATTTTAGTACAACAAATACGGAGTACGAAGAATTCACATTTTACTTAAAGTGAAGTTGTAATACGATAGTATGTCCGATTTTTTTTAAGTAATTTTTAAGGTGATTTTAGTGAAAATGTTTAATACTACGCACAGAGTATATAGTAAAGAAATTTGCTATAGGTACCCCATACTTACCCCATTTCCTACCCCATATAAATACCCTCCCAAAAATTTACCCCCACTCCCTCATCTAGTCATCTTCCTTCCCCCTTATCTCCCTTTCATCTCCCTCTTTTCCAGCCAGCCCCTCTCCCTTTCATTTCCCTCAATTAAGCCCACCCTGCTTGGTTCCGGCGAACACCCAAGCAGCTACGGTGGGAAGTCGGAAAACCCAGTCAGACACCACCCAGACCCCCGTCAGGCGTCAGGCCCCGGCGACCCCCAACGGCAACGGCAAGGTAGCAGGAGTGGAGATCTAACAGTAGCCGGACTATGTAACGGCAGGCGGAACTGATGCCCGGCAAGCCGGTCATCTTCTCCGGCGACACCTGACCGTTGTCCCAGTAATTTCAGTGCCGGCCAGATTTAAAAACCTTCCACACCTTCTCCACCAACCTGTAATTTCAGTTCAAAACCTTCAGATTCCAGCGACCATAACTTCGAAACATACTTGTGATGGTTCAGATCTGTTAGCTTTGGTTCAGATCTGTTAGCTTCAAATTCTAGTGAAAAGAGTTGTCTGGCATTCCATTTGATTTGTCTGTAATGTGAAAATAGTTGTCTGTCTGGTGAAATTATGAAGTACTTGTGTATATTTAGACTACTCTGTGATGATATTGAGATGTCTGTCATGGTATTTTGAATATTATGTAATTGGTTTGGAGTTGTCTGTCAATTTATTTTGAATTGTTTAAAATTGGTTTATAGTTGTCTGTCATGTGAAAGTAGTTGTCTGGCAAGACATATTAGTTGTCTGGTACGTTAAATCCAATTATTTAAAATTGGTTTGTAGTTGTCTGTCATGTGAAAGTAGTTGTCTGGCAAGACATATTAGTTGTCTGGTACGTTAAATCCAATTGTTGAAAATTGGTTTGTAATTGTCTGTCATGTGAAAGTAGTTGTCTGGCAAGGCATATTAGTTGTATGTTACGTTAAATCCAATTGTTTAAAATTGGTTTGTAGTTGTCTGTCATGTGAAAGTAGTTGTCTGGCAAGACATTTGAATTGACTGTCAGTTTATTTTAAATGGTAGAAAATAGTTTTGTAGTTGTCTGTCAGGTAAAATTAGTTCTCAGGCAACCCATTTGAATTGTCTTGCATGTTGTTTGGAATTCATTAAAATTGGGTTGTAGTTTTCTGTCATGGGAATTGACTTCTCTACCAATGTATTGCAACAAATTGTCTGTAATGAGATATAAAATGTCTGGCCTTTCTACTGAGTTGTCTGTCTACAAGTCGGGAGAAAGTGGCCCAGATTACTAATGTCTGGCCAAGACAAAATTTGTTTGGCTATACGACGAAGAGTACTTAATTGGCCTAGACTACCAATGTCTGGCCAAGACAAAATTTGTCTGGCTGTAAGACAGAGAGTAGTTAATTGTCCCAGACTACTAATGTCTGGCCAAGACAAAATTTGTCTGGCTGTACGACAGAGAGTAGTCCTTATTCTAACAGGAAAACCTACTCTTCTCCTTGTAAAGACTACATATGTAATTCATTCACCAAATTTGTCTTCACATTATCGATACAACCATGTTTAAAAAAAGGCACACACATTTATATAAAAACTTCATTACCAATACAACCATGTTTCCAAACAAAATCACATACATTTAAAGTTGTCTAACCACACACACATTTTATGTACGACTCTAACAACTATAAAACCACGTTCACTTCAAGCAACTATGAAACCATGTTCACTTTATGCTAGACAGACACTGCAGTTCCAAATTGTCTGTCCGCCAAACAAAATACAAACAAATGACGAAAAACAACATACTCTTCTCCTAGACTAACAAATACAGACACTGCACTTACAAGTTGTCTGTCAGGAAAGACAACCCTTTTTTTTTTCGAAAACACACCAAAAAATGAAAAAATCGAGAAAAGTAGATCTGCTCAAGTCATTCTAAGCTTCTTGATTTGCACTTTCGCCGTTGTCTCCCCACGTCACCGAGCTCTCCCCTTCGTCCGATTACTTTAGCTCTTCCATTTGAAACAGAAAAAAGGCAGAAGAGGAGAGAAGCAGGAGAAGAAGCTTGGAGGGAGAAAAGATTGTAAAAATGAGAAGACTTGATTGGGAGAGATCTTGAAATGGAGAAGAAATCAAGATTTGGAGAAAAGAGAAAGAAAGGGGAGGGGATGGGGGGCTGCGTGAAAAGAAAAGATGGAGGAGAGAGGGAGGGAAGGAGAAGAAAAGTGGGGGAGGGGAGAGGGTTTTGGAAAGGGGTAAAAGGGATGGTAAAAAGGAGAGTATTTATATGGGGGAGGGAATGGAGTAACTTTTCTATAGTAAAAGTTAGGCAGTGCCGCAGTGTGTATAAACAAAGGGTGGAGTTAGAGGTACACACAATTTGTACACACAATTTGTACACTTGTCTTTTCCTTACGGACAAGTTGTCTGTCCCTCACAGACAAGTTGTATGTCCCTGTACAAGTTGTCTGTCCCTCACAGACAAGTTGTCTGTCCCGAGATGAGTTGTCTGTCCCAGACAACTCATCTCGGGACAGACAACTTGTCTGTGAGGGACAAACAAGTGTACAAATTGTGTGTACAAATTGTGTGTACCTCAATCTTTTTTCTAACAAATTGAAAAAAAGTTAGTTTCTGTTTTTTGGAATAAAAAAGTCAAAATGAGTGTTTTCGAGTAATAACTTTACCTTGTATTAAGCATATAAAACCTAAAAGCCGGAAGGAGGCAGGAAGATGTTTTAAATTGTTTTTCACTTTTCTTGTTACACAAAAATATTTATTTTACCAAAAATTGACAACTTTTACTTTTTCAAAAACAATTTTTTTTCAAACACCATCAACTTTTACTATTGAACACTCTCCAAATTAAAATCACTTAAAAAATCATTTTTTAAAGTAGAAGCAATCACAAACATTCTCTTAGTAATGTTTGAGATCAAAATACTTTTTGAAAAAGCAAATGTCCATAGTAGTGTAATAGAAAAATGAAAAACACTTTAAAACATCATTTAATCTCATTCTAGTTTTTAACTTTTAAGTATTTAATTTATGCACAAAGTACTCATTCATTCCTTTATAACTTGTCATATTTCTTTTTTGATCATCCCCAAAAAATCACCATTTTTTAGGTTAAATAATTAATTTGTGATTCTTATTATTTCTCCTTCCACTTCACAACTATCACCACACATTTCCGTCTCATTTTGATCGTCTTATTTTCTTTTTCTGAATTGTTCCAAAATGAATCTGTTACACTTTATTCCGGTCAAAATTTATTACTAGTGTTATAGGGGTTGGGTGTTCTTTTACTCCGTAATTTTTTTGTTTGTAGAAAATGGAAAACAGGACACAAAGGCTGCGTTTGGCAAATGGCTTATCAGCCGTTTTTTGGCTTGTTTGACCGAATTTAACTTCTTTGACTATTCAACCAGCCAATATCAGTGTTTGGTAATCGGATGCTTCAGTTGGCTGTTTGAATTCAAACAGCCAAAAACCAAAAAGCTGGAGAGGGCAGCGTTTTGCTTTGGCTGGTCCGTTAAAAACTCGTTTATGCCCTCTAATATTACTGTAGCTCGTTTTTATGTAGCGATTACATCAAAGCCAAATCACACTTCCTCACTTCAAAGCTGCTGTTTCCACCGGCCAGAGTCATTGGCACCAATTTCTAGCAAATTAAAGTTGTTGGATCCTTGCTTCTCTTTGTCGTTACCCCCAAATTTAATGAATGAAAGGAAAAATTGAAAAAAATGAAGCGGAAGACTGCCATAGGAAATAAGAGGCTGATGAAATCCTGATTTTTTTATGAGTTGCCATAGGAATGCCCGGTAAACAAGGAAGGAAAAGAAGAAAGCAGGAGATCGAGAAGGTAGAAAAGAAATAGAAAAATGCGTAGGACAAACGCAAGTCCTGGATGGGGAGAGAGAATAAAATTCGAATTATTAGAAAGGGGAAAAAATTAAAATGAATTAGAAAAGAAAACAAAAGTTAAAACGTCACATGATATTTTTTTGGCCAGTGTCACATGATTATTAAAAATTTACATATTAGTATTCAAAAAAGTAGTATGTATAACAACAAAATAATAAATAAATCCTCATGTCTATATACTTCTTTTTGCATCAAACAGCTATTTAAAAATAGCTAATTTTACCAAACATTAGTTTACAATAAACTTTAATGATCAGCTATTCAAAACATCTAACACAACCAGTTAACATCTAACAGCTAACACAACCAGCTAACGGCTAACAGCTAATACTTATTTGCCAAAGAAGCCCAAAACATGATGAAACATTGCAAAGATATACACGGAGTCCTACTAGCGTTTTCCCTGGTTTGGAGCTGTGTTCACATTCTACGGAGTATTATTCTTTCCCAGTGCAAAGAAAAAGTTATACTGGAAAATGAAGTTGAACACCTTTTTTGGTGAAAGCAAATTTCAGAACTGTAAAGCAATATGTACAAATGAGAATGATTATTCTGCGAAGACTAAATGTAAACTCCAAAGAACAGTCTTCTCTTCTTCCTGACATCATCATCATCTCCCATGGATTCTCTCCCACAGTTGTTTATTCTACTTGTCATCTTCACTCCATCTGTTGTGTGTCAAATTGCAGGTATGTGCCATCTTTTGTAGTTATTATCTCAATCACTAGATCTGGTTTCAGTTCACAGTTTAACACAGTACACCCAGAAATTTTTAAGAGGAAACATTTCAGATGAAAACAGATAACTTTTCAAACAGAATTGAATCATACCTTTAGTCCACTTACTGTTTATGATATTCTCTAATAACACACTAATTAGTGTTGGTAATAACATTTTACATATTTAGAAACTGTACTAAATAACACACTGATAGTGTTAGTAACTAAAATTTAGATATTTTGAAACCATATTAAAAGTTCAGATGAATCCCACAACCGAATGGTTGAAAGGAAGTAAAGATTGGTACATAATCCTATAGGTTAAAAGGAAGTTAAATTGTTGTGGTCTAAGAAAGTAAAGGATGGTTGAAATTGGAAGTGCAGAGTTCATCAGTATTGATTGTGGAGGCACAAGAAATTACACAGACTCAAAAACTGGCTTAGTGTGGATTTCCGACAATGGGATGATAGGTCACGGGAAAGCAGTGGAAGTAAACAACAGCATAAATGGGAGGCCACAACAATACCAGACAAAGAGAGAGTTCCCAGCTGATAGCAACAAATATTGTTACAGATTAAGAACACAAGAGAGGAGGCGGTATATTATAAGAGCTACCTTCGTGTATGGAAACATCGGAACTGATGGAATTTACCCCAAATTCCAGCTTTATCTGGATGCTACAATGTGGGCAACTATATCTATCGAAGATTCTTCAAGGATATATGTGGAGGAAATGATCATAAGGGCTCCCTCAGACTGGATTGATGTCTGTGTTTGCTGTACAACCACAGGGTCTCCCTTCATTTCCACTCTTGAACTCCGTCCGTTGAACTTGTCCATGTATGCCACAGATTTTGAAGATGAGTTCTTCCTCAAATTGGCTGCAAGGGTCAACTTTGGAGCTCTAACCGGTGATGCAGTAAGGTATGAAGGGACCTCATATATGCTTTTCATCCAAGCTCAGACATCATCCAGGCCATTGAGGCTTTGCTTTAAATATAAAAATTAGCTTTACTTAGGAAAAATTAAGCATAGTTTTTATCTAGGAATATGTTACAAACTATAATATTTTTTCAAAATAAAACATAAATAGGTTTTTATATGCATTCACAAACAAAAAGCTATTATATGCTATAAGTCCAAAGTTTTAGGTCATTTAAATTAGGAGGCTCAATGCTATAGCACTCCTTGCACGCCGTTTTAAACGCCTCTAGTCATCAATACCATTATCACCACCTTAATCACAACTATATTTGTGTGTCATGAATTCTGTAGTGTAAAATAATTTGTTTATTCAATTAATGTTGTAAACTCATACATAAAACATAGTAGATGTCATTCCTGTCAAAAACGTGATGAAAATTCCAAAACATTCATCAACATAGATGATACACTAATGGTTTTGAAGAAATAAATAAAAGGACAAATTCTTTGAATATTATTTCCTCGTCTCATAATGTAAGATACATATGAGTTTGATGCGGGTTTTAAAGAAAAGGATGAAGTGGGCGTTTTACAATTATAACCTCCAAAAAGTAAGATAGGCTAAGATGAATCCACATGTAATAAAGGGTGAAATGATAGATAAAAGGATCAAGTGTGAAAGTAAAAAGTTAGTGGAGTTCAAATTAGGAAAGTGTTCGTATTTTTGGGACAATCCAAAACGGAAAGTGTATCTTACAAAATGGGATGAAGGGAATACTAAGTAGTCCACATTAGACATAAATGTTACTGTGAAATATATGAGGGTTTCCACAGTTACCAAGTACCAACACAGTTAGTAGTGACCAAAAGTCGATTGAAAAGGACCATGCAGTTACTATCAGGTAATTTGCCAGTGATTGTTGGTCACTACATTGGTAACACTTTTGTTCAAAGTCTAAATATTACGGAGTATTTTTTTTCCAAATGGGTGTTTAAAATAATTTGCAATGGAGCCAAAGATTCATTATTTTTTGGCTTGAGATTATGATGGAATAAAGCAAAATGGCTCACTAAACTGTCTGCACTTCTTTGTTATGAAGCAGCAGTCAATCCATGCAATTTTGGACGCGATTTTCACTATGGGTCATCCGGAAACAGTCTCTATGTGCTTTAGTACAGGGTTAAGACTGCGTACATCCGACCCCCCCTTACCCCACCGTAGGTGGGAGCCTTTGCGGCACTGGGGTAAATGAAAATGAAATGAAAATGATGAAAAATGAATGGGTGTTTAAAATAATAATTAATATAATGAGAATACATGTGTGTGTTTCACAGGTACCCTGATGATCCCTATGACCGCATATGGAGTTCTGATATGAACACAAGGCCAAATTTTCTAGTAGGAGTGGCCCCCGGCACAGAAAGAATAAACACTAGTAAGCACATAAACACAAACACAAGAGAGTATCCGCCTGTCAAAGTAATGCAAAGTGCTGTTGTTGGAACTAAAGGGAGTCTAAGCTACAGGTTAAATCTTGAAGACTTCCCAGCCAATGCTAGAGCTTGTGCTTACTTTGCTGAGATTCAAGACTTGGGTCCAAGTGAAACCAGGAAATTCAAAATGGAGCAGCCTTATATTCCCGACTACAGCAACGCTGTGGTCAACATAGCTGAGAATGCGAACGGGAGTTACACTCTATATGAACCTAGCTACATGAATGTTACATTTGACTTTGTTCTGTCATTCGCCTTCGTGAAGACCCATGACTCAGTTCTTGGACCATTGTTAAATGCAATGGAAATAAGCAAATACGTAAAGATTGCTGCTAAGACGGATCAACTAGATGGTAATACTCTGATCATGTTATGCTTAGTGTTGAGTATCCTACATCAGCGGTCTCTTGAATTTGAGTCTAATAATATATAAGCATGTGATAAACCTTGCTTGAGGATCCTATTGGGGTAAGTTACACCTACTTTAACATGATATTAGAATCTAGTCTAATGATGATTTGTGGGGCATTCCTGTCAGCCTAATATGAGTAGTTTAAGATGGTGGTTCTTTGGAGCAAAACAATCTTAGTATTCATGTGCTGCTTTTAAGTTTCATTAAGATCGAATTGCATGTTTGAGTGTACTCCAAAGTCTTTTATGCGAGTTTATATTTTAATATTTGGTCGATGTAGGATGATTTAACACATACTTTCATACTTTCATTCGGCTGCAACCATTGTGGTATGAATCCACGTTTAACCCTTATTAAAACCTACTAGCCTTTAGACTCCTGTCTGGTGCCTAGCTCCCTTTTACAACATTGGTTGCAACATAAAATATAGACAAGATATATGCTAAATTTTATGATTGCTTTAATAATTTCAGTAAAACAAGCTAACAAAATGAAATATTGTTTCATGAAAGTGAACGCTCTAGATGTTATAAGTTCCATGTCAGTGGGAAGTGACTGGACAGAAGAAGGCGGTGACCCTTGCATTCCCACACAATGGGAATGGGTGGAGTGCAGCACAGCAACACCTCCAAGAATCACCAAAATGTGAGGGTATCCACTCATATTTTTCTGTGCATAAAAAACATTTCCTGCAAAAATTTATATATCAATCAATGTTCATCATATTTAACAGTGCACTATCGGGAAAGAATGTGAAGGGTGAAATTCCACATGAGATTAATAACATGGAAGGTTTGACAGAGTTGTAAGTGGAATTCCCATTCCACCTCTATACCCCTCACTTATAAAATACGAAGTATATGGTTTGTATGCATAATCAAATGCCTTTAAACTATTATAGGTGGTTGGATGGAAACTTCCTTTCTGGATTGATCCCTGACATGAGCAAGCTTATAAATTTGAGAGTCCTGTAAGTTCTCTGCTCAAGGCCCACATTTAATTGTGCGTATGAGTTTATCAAAGAAAATGTATATTCTTTCTCATTTATATTCCAATGGTAAAACATGCAGACATCTGGAGAGAAACAATCTCACTGGTGCACTACCTGCTTTCTTAGGAAGTATGCCAAGATTACAGGAACTGTATGCAGTGATCTTGATACTTTATTGGATTTTATTCTTTGTATTTGGTAATTTTAGCTTTGAGGCATAAGAAATAGGGAGATCTAGTGATGGCCTGTCAATTTGAAGCAGAAAACTTTTTTGATTGCGCTGTTAATAATGCCTTTATTCTCGTTGTGGCAGAAATGTAAGCCACAATAGCTTAACAGGAGAAATACCATTACCTTTGCTAACAGGAAAAATAAACTTCAGGTAACTATGCTTGTAGTTTTTTTTACTGTAAACTATGCTTGTAGTTAACAAAGTTAACAATACAAATAAGAGATTTTCCATTAAATATTACTACGTACTATACTGAAGCCATAATCCAAAAATGTGACTGCATTCATATATGGACAAAAAAATGACTCACAAGGTAATAAAATGGTAAAGCTGTGCATGTCGATGTCAATTTATTACTCTACATGTCATTAGCACTTTTTATGTGGAGACCATCAAAAGCAAACTTAACTTTTACTAGCACAAAACAACTCTGTGAATAACTGAATAGTGTTAAATTACCATAATGAAAATTTTAAATGAGACATATAAGTATATATCTTGGGTTGAACTAGCTAATAAATTGGATTAAATCTTTTAATTAACAGATTAAAACAGGGAAAGAAAGGAGGAAAGTTCATGAATTATGCATAAACCCTTTATTTTAAGTTGTGAATTTATACATTTGCAGATATGAAGGCAATGCTCACTTACGATATAAAACAAATAGCAAGCAACACAACAAACTCCTAATTGAAGTTTCAGTAGGATTGCTTGCAGTTCTTGTCATTGTATTAATAGTTGGTGTGCTATTATTGTGTTACTTTAGATCTAAAGCTTATCATAAAAAAAGTGAAGCCGAAGGTATGCACCAATTAGAATTTCATGTATGTGAGTAAATCTTACCTTCCGATCATCTTGACCCTCACATCCATATATTTTGTGTTTGAGCCTCCTATCAGGTATTTATTTGCCCAGTAGCACAAAGACTTCAACTCGTTATGATATTAGTCGGGTTGGATCATTAGTGGATGATGGTGTGACATGCTTTATTTCACTTGCTGACATAGAAAAAGCAACTGAAAGATTTGCAAAGAGAATTGGGAAGGGAAGTTTTGGACCTGTTTTCCATGGAAAATTAAGAGATGGGAAGGAAATAGCAGTCAAACTCATGGCGGATCCATCAAGTCATGGAACCAAACAATTTTTCACAGAGGTAGGATTATGTCCATACTTCCTACATTTCCGCAGTAGAGGGGGGAAATATGATAATGATCTTTTCCTATAATTGAAATGCATTTAGAATAGATCACACACAGAAGTTAGAATGTCGTTACTCACAGGTTGCGCTGTTATCGAGGATCCATCATAGAAATTTGGTGCCTTTGATTGGATACTATGAAGATGGATATCAATGCATGCTTGTCTATGAGTATATGCATAACGGAACATTAAGGGATCATATACATGGTATGCACTCCACTCTATCTTCAAAGCTTTCCTCATTTTGCTATTCCATCGTCAAAAAGTTTTTAAAGCAAATGCAAAATCTGGTCCCACAACTTCAATGCCCTCACTTTTTGTCCTTGATTTTAAAAATTTCAAGCATCAGTTTTATGTCCATATCATTTTGGTCCTTCAGAGTACATTTCAAGTGAAAATCAACGGGAAGTTTGCCTGAATCATGAGTTCTTACAGCCAATGTTTTGCCATGGATGATTTAATTCTTATTAACTCTTAACAATGAATTTAGAATTGTTAATTGGGCTGCATAAGATTTTTAAGACAGATTTTACTCGCTTTGACCAATAAATAGATCTAAAACTTTTAAGAGACAATAATGAATTACACTAAGATCAGATGTATATTAATGGTAAAGTTGATAATTCGATACTTATTAAGTCATACATAGCATAATACGTATGAAGAATGCTAATTAGACAGGAGCCTTGAACATTGCCCCCCTGTTGACAAAAGATTAAGCTCAACCACTAAAGTTAATATTTATTTGTGTCATTGTGTGCTTGGGCCATGACAAAAGTAATAGAGACGTGAAAGTTGTGAGACTTTTACTCTTTTTACTTCACCACAATATTATTATGTTGAACAGATCCTAGTAATGGGAAGCATCTGGACTGGCTAGAACGATTACGAATCGCCCAAGATGCAGCAAAAGGTCAGCTAATTACGTTAGTAGTTCTCTCTCTGTTGAGAAACAGAACAATTCCAAGCAGTGCTTTGATAACCATTTGTTGAGCCATCTTGTGTAGGTCTTGAATACTTACATACAGGATGCAACCCCAGTATCATCCATAGGGATGTTAAAACAAGCAACATTCTCCTTGATATCAATATGCGTGCAAAAGTATCTGATTTTGGACTATCTAGGCAAACTGAAGATGATTTGACACATGTATCAAGTGTGGCACGAGGAACCATTGGCTACCTAGATCCAGGGTACGAGAAATATGGAACACACGATTTCAGTCTGCATTGTATTAAACAAACATTGTATTCTTATCGCTTGCTTAACGTGTTTCATATTTTTCTACTAGGTACTATGCATCTCAGCAATTAACAGAAAAGAGTGACATTTACAGTTTCGGGGTTGTGCTTTTGGAATTAATTTCTGGGAGAAAGCCAGTCTCAAGTGAGCAATATGGAGCTGACTGGAGCATTGTTCACTGGGTACGGTCATTTCTTTGGTCATTGTTATTATAATGATTGCCAGAATTTTAAGTCATCTCAACTAACATATAAAGCATTAGACTACTCATAATATTACTTATTAGGTTAACTTTTTAGCATGAAGCCTCAAATCTTTATATTAGTATCATGGTATCAGAGCAATTCAATCAGGATAGATATAAAAATGAGTACAAAGACTACAATGTGCCATCATCTCGCATGGTGTTAGATAATCATTACAATCCTATAAGAAATTGGGTTACTTCTTATAAGTTCTATAAAGGTAACTTTGTATAATGAAACAGCATGTCTTAGTAAAAGGTGAGAAACAAAACTTAAGCTCTTTTCCTCTCTTTACATGTATATTATTAGATTGACTTTTTAGCATGAAACGTTAAACCTTTATTCAGTATCATAATATACTAAACTTAGAGCAATTCAATTGGGATAGACATAAAAATGAGTACAAAGACTCCAATGTATCATCATCTTGCAAGGCATCTTCTCTTGAACTATTCTCGAGTAAAGGTAACATTGCAGTATGAAACAACATATCTTAATAAAAGGTGAGAAACAAAACATAAGTTTTTCTCTGTCTTTACATATGAATACCATGCACTAACCTGTGAGCTTTATTTACAGGTGAGGTCACAGATCCACAAAGGCGACGTGGTTAGTATAATAGACCCTACAATAGCAGGAACAGTCAAAGCTGAATCAATATGGAAGATAACAGAAGTGGCAATTCAATGTGTTGACCGGCGCAGCAGCTCAAGGCCAAGGATGCAGGAAATCATAGTTGCTATACAGGATGCTATCAAAATTGAAATGGGACTTGACAAATCAGCTTCTACAGGGAGTTCACGGAATCAATCTTCCAGAAAAACACTCTTAACGAGCTTTCTGGATAATGAGAGCCCCAGTTTTTCTAGTAGTTCAGTAATCCCTTCTCCTAGATGATCATCTACCAAAACCAAAGTTCTGATCTTTTTTTGACATCACAACTTACGCCATTCGAGAGGATGTTTACAAATTATTACTATAACAGTATAACACTAACTAATATATGTGAGTACCCAATACCTCTATCAGCAGATGATATCAAAGTAATATCAATGTTAAGGTATATTTATTATTTGCATGTACATTGTACAAGCATTAGGCTATTGCAAGTTGCAACGTTAGGGGTGAATAACTGAAAACATGGAAACCCCAAATTTGGAGTTCTTCACCCTAGGGCTATTAAAGAGCCGAGTCAAGCCAAGCCCAAACATCAAGGGCCCGAGTTTAGCTCGGTTCAATAATAGTGGTGTTTGGGTTCTAGCTCGAAGCTCATCAATGAACTTTACAAAGGAGGCTCGAGATCAGTTCAATGGATTTTCGATGTTCAAACTAAGCGTTTGATAAATATGCCCAAATGTACAAGTTTAGCTTATGCTCATTGTACGGCTGTATGCATGCTTGAATTATTCGACAAGTACTCGACTCTTTAATAGTCATATTAAATTTATAAAAAAAATACTAAAATGTTTATATTTTAGAGTTCGTATGGTAACTTCTATTCTCATCTAATAAACCAACTATTTTACTAAAAACTTATTTAATTTCATGCGCTAATTGTGCAATAGTAAGAATATGTAAGACTGTAATTAGTTTTCTTGATATAGATGTTCATTTGACGACTCTTCATATATGTTTTTTAATTTATTAATAAAATATGTTTTAAATAAATAATTTAGTAAATTTTATCAATTTAGCCGCTTCAACCAAAATTTCATCAATTTTAACAGAATTAGCCGATTCAACCAATTTCAATATTCACATGGGTCTTAAAATATACGGAGTAATAATTTTATCTCTAACTTTCAGGCGTTCAATTGGCTAGAGTTCGACCTGAACAACATAATGTTTGATCTCAGCTCAAATAACACATTTGAACCTAAAACACGGCTCATGTTCGAGTTTGAAGGTCATTAAGCTTAGCTTATTAAGTTCAAAATCGAGCTCGAGTTTGAACAATTTGAGAATAGTTCGGTACGTCGACCGCCCCATTCCCTTAACTCACCTAGGGATGGACTCGGGCCGGGCGGCCCGGCCCGGAACCGGCCCGGCCCGGTAGAATGCGGTTCGGGCCCGGGCCCTAGGATTGGTGAACCGGCCCGGCCGGTTCGGGCCCAGTTCGGGCCAAATTAATTTTTTTTTTGAATTTTTTTTAAGTTTTTGGGTTGGGCTGGGTATTTTGGGCCATTTGAGGTGGTTTGGGGGTGAGGGGGGAGGGTTGGGAGTTAATTAGGAAAAGCCAAAAAAAAAAATAGAGCCGAGGCCCGGCCCGGCCCGGACCCGGGATTACCCGGGCCGGTTCCGGGCATCCCATTCTTGAACCGAGGCCCGGCCGGGCCCGGGCCCGAACCGGAACCGATCCACCCCTAAACTCACCCCTATATTTTTTGCAACCCTTGAAATGTACTGGGAGGGGTTAAAGTAGGAAAATGGCACCCACTAGTGGTAAAATCAGTGGCGGACCCAGAGATTTGTGAGAGCGGGGGCACACTAGACACTAAAGTTAGTGTATAATAAAAACTTCAAATGTAATAAAAATGGTAAAAAAAAATGTATTAAATTATACAGAATAGTTAATTACATTCGAAGTATTAAATAGTTTGCAACTGCAACTTTGGTAAATCAAGCCTATGAGTTTTCATATTCAGAAAATGTTGCATAATAGTTTCATTATCGATGTTTCTAAAAACATCTCTCTCGATGTAGCACACCAAGCAATCCGTAAGATAGCCATTTCTTATCTTATTGTGAAGATCTGTATTGATAATATTCATCGCAGAGAAGGCTCTTTCAACGGTGGTCGTTGCAACTCGTAACACTAAAGCCAACTCAATCAGACGATATACCAAGTGAAAAGAATTGTGAACTTTAAGTTCAACCATCTTCTTACAAGCTTCACCAGTAGTTTGTACAGCAGAAAATAACTCATTTGTTCTCATTTCATATATCCACACCTGGAGTTGCTCTTTCAGCTCCATTCGATCAACAAATGAAAAATCGCATGAATATAACTCCGCAAGGTTCAATAGCTTTGACTCACAGAAATTGGAGCACTTATCTCTAGGATCCAAACATGCTAAACAAGTGAGTAATTCTGTGTTTGACCCACTAAAGCGATTCTCCATCTCAAGATTGATCTGATCAATAACCTACAATGAAAACAATAGTAATAGTGATTTAGTCAAAACAATAATAATAATAATAATAATAATAGTAATAATAATAATAATAATAACAACAATAATAATTTTAAAGTACCTAACAAAATATCTCTAGGGGGTGACGAACACGTCTAGAACGATGATTCGTCTCTTCCCTAAAGTCATAATTCGTAAACCGTCAACGTGAGGTTTTGTTTTTGGAGAACTTCTATCATTCTAGTCTTCCAAATGTTAGTGGGATTTTAGACTTTTAATACTCCGTAGTTTTAGTTGCCTGCACATTGGCTACTTTTTGGAATTTTAACTTTTTTTGTTACTTTTTGTTTTCAATTCTTAATTATTATTTTGTTTTTTGACAATTCTATATAACCGTCTGAGTAATTTTTTATTTATATAACCGTAACATTTTAGTATCTTAATTATCAAATAATGGTATGAAGCCGGGACACTCATTTTATCCTAAGTACTACTAGTGAAATTCCGGGCTCGAAGCAAGGGCACGTGCCCCACCTAGCCCCCCCCTTAGGTCCTCCACTGGGTAAAATGTACCCCATTTTCACAATTGGCCTTGGACATGAGAGGGAGAGACAAGGCTGGAAAAGACATGAGAGACAAGCCACGGAAGTGGTGATGTCATGCTATTATCATCATGTTCTATTAAAAGTCAAATAAAATTTTAATTACTCCCCCAATTCTTTATAACTTTATCAAGTTTGATCTCACGGAGAAAATAATGGAAACTGCAAATTAAATGATTAGAACTTAATAAGTTAATAGAGGAAATTACAATGTTTTTGGAAAATCTACGAAAAAAGGGTGACATAATCATAAAAACGAATGAATATATTTTAATAATTGCAGCACCCTCTGTTGAAAAGGTATTCTTTTTCTTAGAACAAATAAAATGTAAAAATCAATTTTATTTTTTTACATCCAAATGTGTAACTTGTAAAATCGTAATGATTGATAAAAAATAATCACAAAAATTATAAAACACGTAAGATTTTATTTGTAGTATGTAAATATGTACTGTAATATGTAAAGATTGTGTGCAGGATGAATAGATACATCCGATTCAAGTTCCAAGTCAGCTATATCGGTTACGGTTGGATTGGTTTTGGACTGATTTCGGTTCTTTAAGGCTGTGAGGTGCGTCATGCGTGAGAGAGCCTAAGTCAAACTCATATTTCTATGACCATTTCAGAGAGACCGGGTATGAGAAAAAGTAGTCCTCCTTCTACACGCCATTTTCATTCAAGCAAAGGCTATTTTTGAAGACAAAATGGCCGTGAATGCTATTTTTATATGTGAATACACCGTTCAGACAAAAAATAGTTTTTTGAAGTGAGAGAGAAATTTTCTAGTATGATCTGATATAGTTTAGTTTGTTTAAGTCTGATCTGGTGATTTCTGGTCTGGTCTGATATATGTCTCAGTAGGGGTAGGAAAAATCGAACCGAAACCCAGAAAATGATCCTGGCTCTAATGATGTTCTCAGTCCGGGTTTTTTCTTTTTTAATCGGCCCGAATAAGAAAAACCGGACCGAACACATAACTTTGGGACTCATAAACGGGCCCTAAAATCTATAATCCGGCCCAAATCAATAAAAACCCTGAAACAATCAACTTTAATATAAAATCAATATAATATATGAATATAATTTTTAAATAATTCCTAATATATGTATAATCACGGTGGATGATAAATGACTTTGTAACTTTTAGTGACGACAAATATGTTCAATTTGTATACTGTAATGACCATGAAAACATTTTTATAATAACTTTAGTCATATTTTTATCCATAAGTTTTAGTGAATATTACCCGAAATAGGACTAAAAATGTTTGAAAATTCCAAAATAGGACTTCCATGTTTTTATTGCCAAAATATGACTAATTACTGCCATGTTTTGACAGTACCAGACTTCAAACATGACAATATTTTCCAAACTTGACAGTAATTACTTCTATTTTGGGAATAAAAACATGACAGCCCTACTTTGGAATTTTCAAACTGTTTTAGTCCTATTTCGGGAACTTTCCCTAAGTTTTATTTCATAATAATTTAAGAAAACTTAATATTATTTATTTATATGTCTCTTAAACAAAATATAAAGATAATTATCTTCCTTAGATTTGAATTGTTGGTGCTTTTGGGAACGAATATTTGTGTTATAATTTGCGCTTTGTATTTTTTATTAATTTTATTTGAAAATAAGTTTTAAAATAAAAAGGATAATGAGATGATTTCACGCTCGGGCTTTAATCGGCTCAGCCAATACTCAGACTGAACTTGGGCTACCGAAAATCCGACTTGGATCGAATATAATGGACTTTGTTCTGGTCCCTAATTTTCATAACTCGACACCTTACGGGTAATTTCCGGGTTTAGCAAAAATCCGACCCAAATCGGTCCGATGCCCCCCCATATGTCTGGTCTATATGTTTTTTTATAACTGTCGAAATATGTTTTGACCTAGTATGTTTAAGTGTGATCTGATCTGGTCTGGTCTGATATGTTCTGTTTAATCCAATTCAAGTAAAAACATCCCGGATAGGGGAAGATTTGAGTAAGTATATATTCTTATTTTTATCTCCTTGATCAAATTAAATTTAAAGATAAAATAAAAATCCAATTCAAGTAAAAACATCCCGGATAGGGGAAGATTTGAGTAAGTATATATTCTTATTTTTATCTCCTTGATCAAATTAAATTTAAAGATAAAATAAAATTACCACAAGTTTGGACACTAGAACTATTTGAAGCTGAACAAATTAAAATTAGCTATTTGGACCAAACCAGAATAAATTAAACTTAAAAGGACTGAAAAGACTGGACTAGATTAAAAAGGCATAAAACGACTGAATCAGACTAGACTTAATCAAATATTCAAATGGTGATGTATGCATGTTGCTGGGGACTTCAATGAATAAGTTGGATTTGTGGACTGATCAACCCTCCGCCGTCCACCAAAATTCATGCGTTTTGTTTTTAGTTCTCAAGAAATTATTATGGTGGGCCAGGAACTCCTGTTGAAATAAAACTTATTACATCACTAATTTTCATAATTAGTGTGAAGAAAAGGTATAAATAAAGATGCATTTGTATTGGGTAGGTGAGGGGATGGAAAATTAACTTTAATGACGGCAGACGCGCACAAGAGAAAACGATACTCATTAGTAATTACTCAATTAGTCAATTATTAAAAGCTCAAATTTTAGTTCCCGCAAATTTTAGTCTTTGCAAATACCTGAAATATATGAGGTCTCTCTAAAATGCTTTTTTGTTTTCATCCATCAAACATACATTATTTTTTTTAGATCGTCTCTAATTCCTAAATCACTCTATTTAGGAAAAAATATTATCGGTTACACAAATTTATTAGATACTTTAATTCATTCTATTTTAACTTTTTTGAGACTAATATGATGTTAAAATAATGTAAAACCAATCATAATAAAATATGTATTAAACTCTTTTTCAAAATAAAAATTGAAGAGTTTTTGAATGAAATGACGAAGAATCAGAAAAAAAGCTACTCCGTATTAGTTGGGGTTGTTTAGTTGTTAAACGGATGTTGTTATCCTCGGTGATGGACTAAAAAGAAAATCAGCATAAATTTCAGAGATTAAAAACAAAAAAGATATTTTACAAGAACTTAAAACAAAATGAACAATATTTGCAGGAACTAAAAACACGTTTAAATCATTATTAAAAGCATGAAGGTCTACCAGGAAAATTGAACTTCAACAATAATTTAATACGAGTATAAATTAGACAGGATCAATGTATCACAGATCTATGTTGATACTGCGACCAGGATGAGCGGGCAATTGGGAAGAGGAGGGTTCCCTTGTAGTCGTTCTCTCTCCAGCTAGATTGAAGGTAACACCGCTCGTGGAGATTTTTGGTAGGAGTATGACCCAACTTGACTGTTCATCTTTTGTTGTTATGTCTGTTATGTTCTATGTTTGTTCTTTCCTGGGACCTAGTGCTCCAGCGTGTTTTGTCTCCCTCAATGTAGAGAGTTGCTTAATTTGGTGTCCCCGTCAGTTTCGTCTGGTCAGAAGTTTGTCTGTTTTCTTTGGGCTGCGTAGAGTATGAAAGAGGCATGAAGAGTGTGTGTCTCCAGTTGTTTCTATGCCTTTTTAGATCGAAGAAATTAGAAGAATCTAATGTTCAACCATGTGGCAACAACTCGCCCTCCTCCAAAACCATCTCCGCTCCAGGAAGAGTTTTATGGAAATTAAGGACTTTATTCCAGCATTACTTTTTCTTTAATAGTACTTGTTTTTATTTTAGTTCGAGTAATTAAGTTTGATTTTGATATTTGAATTTTTGTACTCTTGATAGGCAATATTTCGGTTCCGGTCGATTTAGGCTTACAATTGTCTGTTTTGTGTCTAGCGAATCAGATCGCTTTGTATGAGGTGGCTGATTTTATGTGTATTACTAGGACTTACGATTGGATCTGTTGTAACTGTCAAGATGTTGTCTTGTACATAGTATGTTTTATTGATATTAATCTAAAAGCCGCTCTTTTATTTCAAAAAATTAATTAGATCAATACAAACACGAGTTAGACTGTCTAGCCTAGGGCTGACATTTTTAACCGAAAACCCAAAAACCAAACCAAAAAACCCAAACAGAGCAATAAAAAAACTGAATCGAAATCGAACCAACTTGAATCAGACCCGAAAGTCAGGATCCAGTAGAAATCAGTTCGAACACAATTCTTTATGATTTAAAATAGGTTCAAGAACAGTAGTGAATGGAGATGTTGAAAGTTTCAAATAAAAAAAAAGTCTCAAATTGTATGTATGTATCAATTATCATGTATGTATGCAATTATGTGCAAGTATCCCAACATCTAACTTTTGTTAGATGAAGGCCTATCCATCTTCTTGGAATAATTCCACTTAATCATAATATATGAAATAATTTAACCTTTGCATCTCACCATCTTTCAACGGTTGTTGACAAATTGATGACATACTATTCATGACTCTCCCCTTTTATTTAGGGATGATTTCGGTTGTTTCAGTTACGTGTTGACCAAAAACCAAATAAAAGTAAAAAGTCCGGTTCGATTTCGTTTCGATTTTACACTTCAAATTTGGAACCACAATTTGATTGATTCATTTTATTTTGATTCAGTTTCGTTTTTTCGGGTTTTTTTTACTAAAAAATTGTTATTTGATTTAAAATGATACAATAGTTGGGGATCAAACATATTACATAAAAATGTAAACATATTAGAACAAATAAAAAAAATAAAAAAAAGAATTAATGTCTTGACTTTTATGAGTATGCAGAAGAGGCAATACACTTTTATATCCTTGTTTTACATTTGTTGTGAATAGTTTGGAAAAAGTTCAAGAATATGTATGTTCTATGTTATATAGTTGAGATGAATATTTATTTGTTTTTATCAATATAAAAACTTTTAGTTACATAAAAATTAATATTACTAGTAATAACCTGTAGTAACATATCACTGTGATTTAACGAATTGGCAATTACATACATAAATGACATAATATATCAATAGCTACATTATTATACGCAATGAATGTGTAAATGCACTTATAAAATAAACTAAATATAAAAAAAAATTAATTTTATAACACAAGAAAATCAAAGACTACCAATGATATTAGAAATAGAATTAATGCTTAAGGATTAACAAATAAAATTTTATAGTTTAATTAATTCGGTTTATTTGGTTCGGTTCGATTTTGAAGGATAAAAATGAAAACCGAACTAAACAGCTACGATTTGGTTCAATTTTTGACATTTGGTTTCGGTTCGATTTAATTTGGTTGCGGTTCGATTTATTTTGATTCGGTTTCGATTTTCATTTATCCTACCCAATCCTACTTTTATCTATAAAGCATTAAATCATAATTATCATGTGAGATCTGTTTAAATATGATAGATGCATGGTGCATTGAATGTTTGAAGTATGATCTGATCTGTTATAATCTAATCTATTTAAATCTGATATGTTATTGTCTAGTTAGGGATTGAAATAAGTCCGTAATTTTTCCCGAATGTAAACATGTAAATTGACACGTGTTAAGTACAATTATCCTTTATAGTATCCACCTACTAAATTATGGTCCCACTATAAGAGCATCTCCAATGCCATAATGTTCACGGTGCACATGTGGCATGAGTAACGGCCACATAAATATTAGCAAATAAATTATTTCTCTCCTTATTTGAATGATTTTATACAATTTTGGTAAGTTTTTCCCTGCAATGTCAACAACAATGTCAACATCTAGACGGTCTCCTTGACAGTGTGGAGAAAAACTTACCAAAACTGTATAAAATCATTTAAATAAGGAGAAAAAGAATTTATTTACTAATATTTATGTGGCTAATTTTCATGCCACGTGTGCACCGTGCACATTTTATCATTGGAGATGCTCTAATACGGAGTATACTAGAATATATTTATGCCACACTTGTGTGCGTTAAATTAGCACCCAACAAGATGAGAATTTGAAAAAGTATCCCATGCCAAGGATAATTAGAGGTCAAATTTTTCCTGTTTTAATAAGAGACTGTTTTCAAAAATCAAAACTAGTTAAATGTTAAGCACATATCAACACCATAATTAGTGCATCAAGACTAAATAATTATGCAATGATCTACCCATTAAAAAGAATGAGATTGCATCGGAATATTATATGTGGTTTGTCATGACTTTGTGCTTATATGCATAGATTTTCAGATATAATCAAAATTAAAGTATTCATTATTATAAATAGCAAATAATGAAGATGTATTATATTTTAATGCCTTATTTAATATCTTAATGCAAAAATAATTTCTTCACTTTATTATTATATGTTTATATAATAGGAAATGCTAAACATATTCCTTGGAAATATTATTAGTGACTAATTGTAATGAATGTTTTTATGACTTGTTCATGCGAAATGTTGATTTTGCATATAAAAATGCGATTTTGTTCATGAACACGTTAGCTTTAGCTTTTATAAAAACATTCAATCATTTAGTATTTTTGAAAAAATCATAAAATATTTAATGCTTAACCATTGCCTTATGACCTGTGATCAACAGGATATATTTGTAGTTTAATACTTTTATACTTATAAAAAAGTATGAGATTACTGCGTTAATGTATATCATTTTTACAAATGATTGTAGTTTGGTAATTGGTATATTTTGTTTTTTGAAAAATTGTAGTTTGGTATATTAATAAGCGAAAGATGATTGATTCTAACTTTCATCTAAGTGTAAGAATTTTTTTAAATTTCTTTAACTTGAAGGAATTAACTAATACCTTATTAAAAATGACAGGAGTGTGTCAAAGGGCACCAAAGTAATTAATTATGCCTTTAATAATATTTAATTTATTTTAAATCCTGAATCAATTATCATTTCAAAACGGCTTGATTGAAAAGCAAACATTTATATCAAGATTATGATGACAGCAAATCATCATTATCAACCCAATTAAACACAATTTTTAATTCCTGCCATTTTCTTTCTTTTTATGGAAAAAACAGCAACTGTTTTTAAACATTATCTTGTTTATTATGCGGACTATATATTGATTACGGCCAAAGAAAAGGATAAAAAAGGAAAACTCAAACCACTTATTCAAATTTCAAAGCCGTCCCTGACCGAGACGCTTCGATATCTTCTTGCTTTTATTTTGCTGCCAAAGATAGTCTGCGTTGTCTTTTATTGAAGAGAAGATTGGGGTTTTCCTCTTTCATTTAAAGAGAAGAAACCGGAAATTCATAGAGCTTTTCTCCACGAAAAAGAATCATTTTTTTTGTTTGGGTTTGTTTTTTACTTGTCCCCAGAAAACAAAAGGAATTAAATTGACTGCGAAGAAGAAGAAAACCAGACGACTTCGCTGACAGGGAGAGGAGAGCTATGGATATGATGCTTTATCAGCTCGGAAGGAACTCCTATCAGGAGTCCTTGAAAGTTCTTGAGGCGGATATCCAGCTCGCTAATGCTCTGTAAGTCGCTTTTACTCGTTTCAATTTATGGGTTTTTATGGATGAGGAAAGTGGGTGATTTCTGTGAAGATTTTGGAGTTTTAGGAGGAAAAATTATTTCTTTGCTCATATTTTTCCCCACCCTTTTCAGGAGAACAGATTAATGGTTAGGGTAAATTTAGGAGGCTAGTTCTTTTTCAGTTATTATATTTTATTTTTTATAATTTCTACACGGTTCTGACCTTTGGGGGCTCCTTGGTTAGAGAAATGCTAGAGGTACACACTTTGTGTACACACTTTGTGTACACTCGTCTGTCTCTTAAGAAAATTTTGTCTGTCACAGACAACTCATATATGAATTGTCTGTGACAGACAAAATTTTCTTAAGAGACAGACGAGTGTACACAAAGTGTGTACACAAAGTGTGTACCTCAAGCATTTTTGCCTTGGTTATGTATTGAGTGCTGAATCGGGTAATAATTGAGTTCCTTTTTATAGTAATTCAAGTTTCTGAAAAATTAAATGATTAATAGATATGGCTTAAAGTGCTTATATGGAAATTGAGGTTTGCTAGAACTGTAATTATCATTACCAGTTTGGATTAAATCACCTCATGCTTTGTCTAATGCTGATAAACATACTTATAATAATTACCACTTACCACATACTGTGAGAAAATTAATGGTGTTACAATTTTCAAAACTCAACTTCTGTTATAGGATAAAGTGAAGGTTGGGACTTGGGATTGGTTTTATTAGGAGAATTGGTTTAAATGCCATTGGTGTCCTAATTTGCTGCAATGGTAATATGTGTTGCAGGGCGGCTGCAATTCCAAGACAAAAAGGAGGGTCATGCCTTCAAATGGAACTGGTTTACAATCAGTTAGCAGCACCTGTTTTTCTTTTTTTCCTGCGGTGGATTGATTGTTCATTCTCTTTTCTGCTTCTCAAGTACCTAAATCCTGTTTACATCCTCATCTACAAGGTGAGGCCCTAACATGTCCTGTTTATGGCACTTTCCAGTCAAGTGCTGTTTAGACCATCATAGTTATTTTCCCCAAGAAATATCTAGTTAGAGCTTCCTATCTCTGGCAGGTGGATGCCGAAGGAAGTTTAAAACTGTCCCGACATGGAAGGAAGGCAACTATTAGTGATTTTTACGGTATGTAAAAGACAAAGAATGCTTGTTGTGTTAGTGCTTTGGGTGCTCAGCTCTTACCTTGATATATCTATTAGGATTTCGGTATACATCCTAGAAAGTCAACCTGATAAGATGAGTAACCCAAAGTTTTTTCTGTAAGATGTTAGCTTGTCGGGTGATCATTCATGAAATCCATGTATTTTTTGACTCAAATCAATCTAATAGGAGTAGCTTAATGCTTTATGTGCAAGTCTGAAATTGTATTTGGCCAGTCTCAAACAACTGACAAAGTAAAATAAAATTGCAGCTGTTATATTGCCGTCACTCCGTCGACTCCATTTTGACTTGGTGGAACATAGGAGGAACGCGAAGGATGACAACCACTTGCGGGAAAGCAAGGGGAAGAAAAGATTGAGAGGGGATTCAAAATTTGCTGACTTTGATAAGGATAGAGAGGCTGAGTGTGGGATTTGCTTAGAAACTTGCACCAAAATGGTTTTGCCCAACTGTTGCCATTCTTTGTGCATGAATTGCTACAAGGACTGGTAAGTTGAAGAAGTTATCCATCCTCCTGTCCTGTTTTAACTCAACACCTTTCTGCATACTCTTTTTTGTACCTTTCCCTGAACCCACATTGATCTCAACTTATAGGAATACGAGATCGGAGTCTTGCCCGTTCTGTCGGGGCAGCTTGAAGAGAGTAAAATCTAGAGACTTGTGGGTCCTCACCTCCAACGATGATGTGGTCGACCCTGATGCCGTGTCCAAAGAGGATTTGCTGCGCTTCTACCTCTACATCAAAAGCCTTCCTAAGGATTACCCAGATGCTCTATTCGTAATGTATTCTGAATATTTAATATGATGATTGATTGACTTTAGCTACTAAAGTGAAATGAGAAGGGGGGCTGTCTTTATAGATAGAAATTGGACAGCCCTTTCTCAATGTAAATTGAATCTAGTAAGTGAAAAGCCCCCCCCCCCTGCTCCGCTTAAAGTTCACACAGAAATGACCCACCATATTATTGTCTGTATGGTGACATCTGATGTGTAGTGAATCATTGTAAATGATATGAGAATTTCATTCTGAAACTTGCAAAAATCTTTTTCACTTCAAACCCCCTCCCCCCAACATTTGCTTCCTTGTGCCCTTGCATGCAGTCATTTAGCATTTTGGCATATGCTTTCTCCGGGGTGCCACAAGGGAGAGGTCTCGGTTCAACGGTTCAACTCTAAGTAATAGCTTGGGATGTAACATCACTCTCTTTCCATTAGAGTTAGATCAAAACTCTAACTTATATCATATGTTTCTTCCATTCAATCCTGCAACAATGAGGTCAAGATTGTGGGTTTGACTTCTTGGAATCTTGGTGTTCCAAGTACTTACCTGCTGGATGTTGGTCCACATTACACAAGAAAACACCTTGAAAGTCAACTGATTTTGATATGTTTGTCCTGTTTATGAACTTTGTCTATTTTTCACTCATTTTGATTAATTTCCTTAAATCTTTCTCATAAAGATGGCCAACCATTATCCAACAAACACATTACTAGTCCCTTCCACGAAGGCCATTTAATCCAGAAAAATGTTACACAGACATCTTAAGAAGTCAAGATTTGACGGGGAAACTCAATACTTGTTGAATTATTGACCATACTACTATACTAGTGGAGTAGTGGACATGATTCTCTACATTTTGTGGCTTTTTCTAGTAGGAAAGAGAGATAGAACGGAAAGTTGATGAGCTACGAAAAAGAAAAAGGTGGGGGTGATGTTTGTTATGTGCAAGAGAGCTATAGAGACAAAAACAATTGAAGAGGTAAATAAATAAGTAGAAAATAGAGATGAGCGTATATACATACGTTTAAGTGAAAGGTAATTTTTCCATAAAAAGTAAGAATGACTATAGAAGATTATTGATTCAAAATGAGTGATTTGGAATAGCTTTTTAGAGTCATGTTCTGGGAATCATTATAAAATAGTCTTGGTTCTAGCACATTTTGTTTGAATTATGATGTACCTTTAAACGAACACTAATACACTATTTGAATACTTTTTAGAAGTTGAATATTTTCAAAAATGTCATCACATCTATCTATTCTATTTATTTATATATAAGAAAAGAAATAGCTCATTTAAAGACAATTTTATCCCTAAAGAATCCTAGATGTCAAGCTCTCCTTAATTCACTCTTTTGCTCTAGCCATGCCACGTGTCCATTTTTGCTTCAATGTACGAGACTCTCCATGGAATAGGAAGGAGCAGCCGTAGAGATGCATTGGTGGGACCAAACTATAAAAAATCTCAATTTTTCTTTAAACTGCTATAACTTTTTCATTTTTGTTCCAATTTTTACAAAAAATATATCAAAATTCATAACTTTTTGTGATCTTTCATATGAGATCAATATTGAATATGTAAAAATATTTTTTTATTAACAGTCTCTAATTACGCTTGAAATTATCTATATGCATTTTATAATCTATTTTGCTGTCTGAATTGGATGAAGTTACTGTAACTATTCATTATTAGCTACTTTTTATATAATATTTTTCTTTACTTCATTAATAATATTATTTTACATTAGATTTATCTATAAATCAATAGATTCAACTAATTCAACAACTTTTATCGAAATTTCATCCATTTCAACACATTCAACAAAATTCAGTACTACTAAACGGTCTCTAAAATCAAAATCAAACTACGAAAGGGAAAAATCTAAAAATACTAAATTTATTTAAGAAAACTTTCTTAAAGTATTTTATGATTTGATGTGCACTAATTAGTTCTAATAAAATAAAATTTTGAGTTGGTCTATTTAGATTTGTTTTGAGTTGTCTAAATCGAAGACAACGAGTAATTTGAATTCATCAACCCTACGATTATAATTCTTTATTTTTAAGAAAAAGGGGCAAATATGAAAATATCGATTTATCATTTTTGGTTTATTTTAAACTGCTTTGATCTATTTAAGTTTAGCTTTAATGATTTTGTTTGACAAATTCGACTGAAGTTACTGTACAGAATCATTTTTAACTACTGCTCATATAATTTTTTATTTACTTCATTAATGAAATATAATTTAAATTAAATTCATCCATAAATCAATATATTCAACAAATTCAACCACTTCTGTCAGAATTTCATCAATTTCAAAAGAATCGGACGATTTAGCTAATTTCAATGTTACTAAACTGGTTTTAAATATCAAAATTAGAACATGGAAGTAACAATAGATCATTGGCTAATAAAAATGGTCTTTTTGAAAAAATGACCTTTCAAGCGTAAAAAAATGTGAATCTTAAAAAATCACATTTCATTAAGGAATCATTTTCATTAAAAATGAACATGTTGAAATAATATCTTTATAATATGTAAATGACTCAAAAATATAAATAAACTTGAATTTGGTTATTATTGTGAACTTCCAATTTTGTACATACAATCGAGATAGACTTGCAAAAGAGTGTCAGATGATTCCTAATATAGAAATTGGCTGAGATTCATTTACCTTTTTTACTCAACCACAACCTCACATTTTCACTTTATTCACACATTCTTAAACTCCGATCCATGTCAAATCGGGAAGAATTTTATGGGACGAAGGGAGTATTATTGTTATTGTTATTGTTATTGTTATTGTTATTGTTTTGTTATTGTTATTGTTATTGTTATTGTTATTGTTATTGTTATTGTTATTGTTATTGTTATTGTTATTGTTATTGTTATTGTTATTGTTATTGTTATTGTTATTGTTATTGTTATTGTTATTGTTATTGTTATTGTTATTGTTATTGTTATTGTTATTGTTATTGTTATTGTTATTGTTATTGTTATTGTTATTGTTATTGTTATTGTTATTGTTATTGTTATTGTTATTGTTATTGTTATTGTTATTGTTATTGTTATTGTTATTGTTATTGTTATTGTTATTGTTATTGTTATTGTTATTGTTATTGTTATTGTTATTGTTATTGTTATTGTTATTGTTATTGTTATTGTTATTGTTATTGTTATTGTTATTGTTATTGTTATTGTTATTGTTATTGTTATTGTTATTGTTATTGTTATTGTTATTGTTATTGTTATTGTTATTGTTATTGTTATTGTTATTGTTATTGTTATTGTTATTGTTATTGTTATTGTTATTGTTATTGTTATTGTTATTGTTATTGTTATTGTTATTGTTATTGTTATTATTATTGTTATTGTTCACTACAACAATTTAGAGTTTTTGTAACACTCCATAAATGTTACAGTAGATGGGTAAAATGTTACAAAAGAACTAAAGCAACACTTTTAAGGGTGCTACATCAGGTCTCGTTGCATAAGGTCATATGCAACACTTTATTGCATATTATGTAACATTTGTTAGAAGTGTTGCTTAAGTATTTCATATGCAACACTATTTTGCAACACTTTAACAAGATGATTATGCAACAATTCTTTGAATAAAGTGCAACACTTAAAATATGACTATTGCAACACTTTAAGTATAGATACGTAACACTTTTACTATATCCTCTTGCAACATTAATTTAGATTATGTAACACTATATTCGCAAATTTATGTAACACACTTGGATTAGAAGCAACGTTATTGGTAAGATTATGCAATATACGTGGCCATTCTAGGCCCTTTTTCATTTGACCCTTTCTAATATGCTACGTCAATTTCAACGATTTGTGACATTTTTTCCAAGAATTGGGTTGCACTTTCGTACATACACAACATGTATAGAATGATACAATATTCATCTAAATTTTTCAAACGAAGTAGGATAGTTCCTATTAAATAATTTTACAATTCCAAAATAGCTTTACAAATATCAGCCTGAAATTAAAAGCAAATTTAAGTTCGTATAATAGTGGATGAACTAAGAGTTCATCTTAATGTAATAAATTTGTAGAACTTGGACAAGAAAAATCTCCAGAGTATCAAAGCTGGTACTATGAACTAAAAATTTCCCTTCATACTCAACAAAATAGTAGATTACAAAAGTATTAAACTCTATAGAGTAGTAACTAGTAAGCATCATGGCCAGGCGCGTCGTAATCATCTTTGAAGAGTTAAACTTTCCTGACTAGCATACCTGTGCAAGAGAGACATATTGTTAGTGACTAATATATTATACGGAGTAACAAGAAAGACTATTAAGATAAAAAGTGTATTGTTCTATTAATTGTACATACCTGACATGTTTTTCTGGTTTATGATCTATGTAAGGCTGGATAATATCTTAAATCAGAGTAGCAACTTCTATCTCCCCCAATTACCTTATTGTTAACAAAAATTGAAAAAATAAGGAGCACAATGATTAAATTAAATACGCATAATTCCTTGTTATTCAAACTAATTCATTTAGCCTTTATATTTTTCTTGGGTTATGTATTAATTATGATCAACTTAGATTAAAGCCTTTTGAGGGATTTAGAGGCTAAGACTTTGAAGGATTTACTCCATATAGATTTTGACATAAAGAACTTTTTAAAATGACTAAAAGGAGATTAAAAACTATATGATGAGGTCTTTTTAAAATGACTAAAAGGATTAAGCCTCCATCTCTTTATTTCAATGACCTAGCTACATCCAACTTAAACATCGATTAATGCACAAGAGAAGTTCTGAAATTTAAAGATTGTATCCAATCTAGACATAGCATTTCTTTAAATAGCATGTATCTTTTCAAAAGCTAAGAAGAGATTAAGACATATGACATATCTCATCCTGTCCTAAACAAGATGATCTATCACTTTCACACGTATCAATTCATATAAGACTGATTTGTGTCATTAGGACTCAATTATCATTCCGACTAATAATTTGTGTCTGTTTGCATGCTTGAATGTCTTTCAAGTAACTAAACACACATAATTACATCAAGTGTAATACCAAAATGAAACCTAATTCAACTATATGCAATCTAGTCGATAATGGACAACCTAGTATATGTCATAAATATTCTCAAGAAGTGTTTTTTCTGCTCTATCTTTGTTTAATGCCCATCTTCAAATACTACTAATAAATACAGTACATTGGAGCTCATGTTGTAAATATGGACAACTTCATGTTTTTCAAAAGTAGAATTTCAAATATTCCAAAAGAAAATGAAACAATTGAATAAAAACACACACACTAGAAATAAGATTTGTTTTACATCTTTTCTTGTTTTAGCTTGTTACTACTTGTAAATGGCTAAATGCAAGATAGTAAATTAAAAATAAATGCAAAACACAATTGATTTATGAAAGATTCAGTAAACCAACTCAATGAGTTAATAGCTCAATACACCATCAAACTCATATATCTATCAAGAAGTAAATAAAAAACATAGTTAGTATAGTGGGATGAGCTGGTACCACACACTAAATAAGTTGATCTTTTTAAATAAGAGCATATATGAGTAAAAAAAACTTATTACCAACGTAAGAGGATGATTGGATGTGAAATCAAAAGGCAGATCCAACTTCCAGTGTAAGAAATTAATTCTTCATTATCCTGCAAGTTTTTCTCTAAGAACAAACCAAGCACAGAAGCACTTATTTCCTAAGTACTATTCTATCATATGAATGTATATAATAGCAAAGACTTATTTGCAAAACAAAACAGCAAAGACTTGTTTTGCTTGTATCCTAAGAATAGCAAAGACTTGTATAATATTGAGAAAGTAGATTTAGAAACAGAGGACAAATAACCCAATTGAATCGAACAGGGTCAGTCAATTTTCCGGTCAGGACAACTTGATTGTCCAAATCTGGCCGAATAAGTCGGTAAAAAATGACTCTTGTTTCCAAAACTTTTAATCCCTTTTATGAATTTTTACCTATCGGGCACAAAGTAGAAAATAAACCATATCCTAACAAAGAAAATGCAACAATACTTGACAATAACTTAGTGAAACTAAAAGAACTATGTCCAATATTGATGTATTATAAAGGACCAATCTAGTATTAACTATGGAGTATCAATATGTTCTGTCACAAACACAAATAATTGTCATACATAAACACCATTTATTTTTTCAAATCACAATTCCATTATAATATGCCATTTTAGAGAAAATGTTTTTGCCGGTTACGGTTAGTAAACAAAAATATCAGTGAAGAACAAAACATACTCCGTATTTTACTGGATGAATTGTTAAATTTGGTATTATTTATTACAAAGTATTAACTTTTATTTCATACTTTATTACTTGCACGATTAAGGAACAATATATCAGACTTTAGAAAAATCACTTAAGATGTTCATATTTCTTTTGGGAATTCTGTCGAGCACATAAGAAGCATGAAATATTCTAGGTCTTATTAATCAAGCTTGAAGTATGAAGCATCTAAATTTTCATCATGAAAGTGCTAGGTATTATCAATGAACCCAAAAGGATAAATGAATAGTTATTGAAACTACAAATAGCTTATGAACATTAAATTGAATCTGACATCGGATAATAATACAAAACTTATTAACCCAGTCAAGAAATTGGTCCGGCGTTTTATATATGGCGCAGACCAGTGCAGAAATATCTCTCATCGAGATGAACTAATCAATTCAAAACAATCCACAACTATGATTCTGAACCATTAAACTAATCGATATAAGAGTTAAATTAGCAGAATAGCAAATTAGCAGAATACCAGGAGTCCAAGAACCGATGAACGACGATTGGCAAGGAGAAGGGAAGGGGTCAAAGGGCCGGAAGGGGCATATCAGGCGCCGGTCGGGAGGATGGCGAGTTCGCCTCCGCGTGCCTGGACTACTGCCTGCTCCATGTCTGGGATTCGATCACTTCGATGGTTGTGGGGATTGGCTGTGTGCGTTCAATTTGCGATTGATTTGGCGAGAGTGTGAGATAGGTAACGACGAGGGTTTGGGCTATTCTTAGACACAGGAGTTGAGGCTTGGGCCGGGTAAATGAAAATACATTTTTCTCATCATTTGTAAAAGTTTTTTACAATTGCTAAATAAAATTAGACATTTTTACTTTATATATCCACCAACTAGATGCAACGCCCTTTAAGTATGTTACATAAGATTAATCGTAATTATGTTTAATGCAACATATATTAAAACAATGTTGCGTAATCCCTATTATTGTGTAACATTTTTTCGGAAGTGTTGCATAATTGTATACATCTTAACTATATGCAATAGTTATAAAGAAGTGTTGCAAATTTCTAACTGAAAATGTTATATGCAACAAGAAATAAAGTGTTGCAAAGAATATGTTACTTAAAGTCTATTTTGTTGTAGTGGTTATTGTTATTGTTATTGTTATTGTTATTGTTATTGTTATTGTTATTGTTATTGTTATTGTTATTGTTATTTTTATTGTTATTGTTATTGTTATTGTTATTGTTATTGTTATTGTTATTGTTATTGTTATTGTTATTGTTATTGTTATTGTTATTGTTATTGTTATTGTTATTGTTATTGTTATTGTTATTGTTATTGTTATTGTTATTGTTATTGTTATTGTTATTGTTATTGTTATTGTTATTGTTATTGTTATTGTTATTGTTATTGTTATTGTTATTGTTATTGTTATTGTTATTGTTATTGTTATTGTTATTGTTATTGTTATTGTTATTGTTATTGTTATTGTTATTGTTATTGTTATTGTTATTGTTATTGTTATTGTTATTGTTATTGTTATTGTTATTGTTATTGTTATTGTTATTGTTATTGTTATTGTTATTGTTATTGTTATTGTTATTGTTATTGTTATTGTTATTGTTATTGTTATTGTTATTGTTATTGTTATTGTTATTGTTATTGTTATTGTTATTGTTATTGTTATTGTTATTGTTATTGTTATTGTTATTGTTATTGTTATTGTTATTGTTCACTACTAGAAAAACGCCTTACAGTGACACTTTTATAGTGACACTTTCAGAGAAAATATTACTAGTGACACAAAAGTGTCATTGTTTTCTAATAAAAAATTATTAGCATCAAACCATGACACTTACGGGCCAGGTGTGCGCGGGCACATCGATTTTTTTGTCGACGCACCTAATTTTCCACATAATAAAATATCCTCTTCCTCTTGCAGAAGAATCGTCCAACAGAACGAACCCTAACTCCAGATCGATCGATTGAGGCCGCCCGACCGCATTACTCTTTCCCTCGCTAGCTCTTCTCTGTAATTGCTCATTTCCTTCGTTGGCACCTCTGTTCTCTTATGCGTGATCCTTCTTCGCACCAAATCTGCCAGTGAAGCGAATCTGGTGAAGGTATGACATTGACGAGGGTGTGAAGGTGCTTCGCTGATCTCAAATCTTGTGACAGAATAGGGTTCGAGCTCAGTTTCTCTCGACCTCACTCCTGTCGTAGCTAACTGACGGACCGAGTCAGTAACTCCTCACCTTCTCTTAGAGTTTCAATCAATGAACGAAGAATCTAGACGGTATTTTCTTGTTCTTTGTCCGACATCTCTGTCTACTCAAGTAGAACATGTAATTTTAATTCTTAATATTTTAACTAAAAGCTAAATATATGCTCCTCGGTTATACTCCCATCATTCTTTGCTACTTCAGGCATATCATTCTTTGCTTCCCTTGGCCCAGTTTTCTCATCTGCCGTCTAATGAAGTCTTGAGGTTCTTCTTTTTCTTAGTGTTTTTATCAACTTGTCCTAGATTCATTGTGGTGGGATCTTGCTTTTCGAATTTGGGAAGACTAGTTCTCATTTAGTTTCTAAATCAACACATTTTGTGCTCAAGTATTTCACCTATCTCTTTTTCTCTTATAGCTTCCTAGTAGGTGGTTGTCATGTATGTTAAGTGTTTGACGAAATGTTTAATAGAGTAGATAATCTAGAGCATGCTCACAATTAGCTTGTGCCTGCACCAAATATTTTCATTTAGCTTTCTAGTGTGTGGTTTTATAGTATATAAGTAAACTGCATTATCTAGAATTCAGTTTTTTTGTTGGTTCTTGGTCATATGCTCACTATGTTGCCCACCTACTTATATTCTATTCTATTCTGATAATCATTAGGGTTCATGTTTGTTGATTGTAGGCTATCTACTATCTCGAAAGGGGGGACTCCGTTTTTGTTGTTGCTCATACATCAGCGGGGAAGACAGTTGTTGCAGAATATGCATTTGCTTTGGCATCCAAAGTAATGACTTTACTCTATTTATGACTGACTACTTGATTAGTGATTTGTAATGCTCTCCAGTCTTTAGTTCTAAGTCAGACAATTTTATTCTCCCGTGCCAATGCTCTGCTAGTGATTTTATTTATTCTCAATTTGCTGGCAATATGTAGACAGTCTTAACATATGACAACATGTTGTGTATATTGCAGCATTGCACTAGAGGTGTTTACACTGCTCTAATCAAAAGTGTCAGCAACCAGGAGTATAGGGATATCTGTGGGTAATTTGATGCAGGCCTTCTTACATGAGATGTTAGGTTGCTGCCTGAGGCCTCTTGTCTCATCATGACTACTGAAATATTGAGGTTTATGCTCTATAGAGATGCTGATATAATTCGAGATATGAAAGGGTAGAAACCGCTTTCTCAATTCATGATTTACTTATTTCCTGGACTTAATTCCTAATTTGATGGCTGGTTTCTGGATGGAGGATAGGCTATAGAACTTATATTTGATGAAGTGCATTATATTAATGACGCTGAAAGGGGTGTTGTTTGGAAGGAAGTTATCATTATGCTCCCATATACTTCCATACACATTTTCACTCTTCCGTTTTATCCAAAGCACAGTTCCTCCCACACTCTTATACATTGTTTGTGTGTTAGAAAGTACAACAGATCTTCATTCTTGAGTCAGGAGTGGACTTTGACATTTTAAGAGTTATAAATTATAGTAATAAGGCTGAGTTCCTGTGAAAATAGTGTTGTAGGAGAGATTCAGAGAAATGAGAATAAAGTTTCGCACGTTTACCCTTATTATAGCAATCGAATGGCCAAAATGGCGTGATCTCTTTCCACGAAATCTTTGAGTGGGCTGTGGTTTTTTATAACTAATTGATGTCTTTGTATCCAAAAACTAACTAAAGACTTTGTTGTACTTAAGGTGAGTAGGCTGTGGTTTCTTTATAAAGCTAATACTACAGGAGAAGGCTTTCTTTCAAGCTACACTGCTAAATGTTTGCTAACTGTTTTCAGGAAAAAGCAAAAGAGGTAAAGAAAATTGGAAAACAAGCAAAAGAAATGCAAAAAAGCAAAAGAAATGCAAAGAAACTGTCATGGCAATAAGGCAGGTTCTGAAAACTTACATAGTAATAAAAGCGCCTGTATTTTGTAATAGGGGTTTATATGTTCTTTTGTCACTTTTTTTTATTGGAATAATTAAGAGAGATATACTACTTGTGTTGGTGTGGCTTATGGTTCCTGTGAATTTTTATTGAGCAGTCAGGGAATCACATTAGTAACTCTGACTATAACAACTGAGGAACCGGTCCATCATCCATGTGCCTTGTGTCCAGTAATGAAGAAGTCTGAGGGCAAACGTTGTAATAGAATGATGGCTTCATTCATTGCAACAGAAGATATGCTTTCTACGTATAAGAAGAATTTGAAGGCCCCGTGAAGAATAGGGTAAAAGTTGGATTTGTTAGCATTTTGTTGTTTTTTACTTATCGTTTCGGGATATGTCCCTATGAATTATGTAGAATGTACATTTACATTTATGTGAGAATTTGATATATAAATAAAAATATTTGAACTTTTGGTTATTTATTAGTATTAAATTATGATTGTAATCAATGTATCATGTGTATGATTTCATAGTATTAGCGTGTTATTAAATTTTGTGATACTGTAGTGTTATTGAATTTTGTGATACCATAGTGTCATTGAGTTTTGTGATACCAAAGTATCATAATGTTTTGTGATATCGTAGTGTCATAATTTGATGATACTATAGTGTCATAATTTAGTGACACTTTTAGTGACACTTTTTTAGTGTCACTAGAACCCACTTTCATTGACACTTTTTTAGTGTCACAGAAACTTTTAGTGACACTAATTTGGTGTCACTGTAGGCCATTTTTCTAGTAGTGGTTATTGTTATTGTTATTGTTATTGTTATTGTTATTGTTATTGTTGTTGTTTTTTTCGGTGAATCAAATCACCTTTAAAGTATAAAGAATGAGATAGACTTATGAAAGAGTTTTAGACGATTCCAAAATAATATCTTTTTAATATGCAAGTGACTCAACAATATAAATATACTTGAATTTAGTTACTATTGTGGACTTCCAATTATGCACATACAAACGAGATAGTCTTATGAGCACCCTATATTAATCAAATATTACTCCTTAAAAGATCTCTATAATTGAATGAACGTAGTGATAAGAGTATCATATAGTGCCTTGACTTAAATGATGTTTTTAACCATGTTTATAATATCATAGTTTTAGGTGAGAGATAATCAGACTTGATTTACCAATAAATGATGAAATCTTATGGTTCTTACAAAGAATTTATTTATTTAGAAATCAATGGACCATGAAAGAAGCACTATAGCAGATTACCAACTGCAATAAGAAGTCAAATGAAAATAAACTTGCGAATAAAAAATTCACACTATTCATAAAAATAAACCTGCATAGTAGAAATTCGTGCATTTGAAAAGATATATTCTGTATGGAAAAAAAACTCAAAGAACTAACATTCTAATGGCATAAATTAAAGTTAATTACAATGGAATTATGTAATTAAGTAATGGAGATGTGGAAAACAGTGAAATAAAATTGTTATTAGGTGAATCATAACACATTCTTGGAGGATATGTAAGAGTTTTCTTTCTCATATATAGTATTTTTAGGTATACGATAAACCGACTAACAATTGAGCAGAATAATTGTCTATCTCATATGTAGAGTGCTTTTAAGAATAATATATAAGTCGGGTAACCATTGAGCGACCAAAATTTCTTTCTCATATGCCGAGAAAATAAGAACATATTGAGCATGATAATTTTCTCTCTCATAATTAGTTCTTTTGGGTAAAAGACCAGCTGACTAACAAATGAGCGGAGAATTTTCTATCTCATTTGTACTACTTTTAGTTATTAGAAGATAAACTTGCTAACAATTGAGCGCAAAAACTTCATCTCTCATACATAGTTCTTTTAAGTACAAGATAATCTAGCTAACAATAGAAAGAAAAATGTATTACTAGTACAATTGAAAGTCATCTTTAGGAAAGTTTTCCACTGCATAATACACTTTAATGCATCGATATTTTTTTCTAAATTACTTCAATTATAAAATCAAAATTATTTTTCCCATTTCTGTAAATTTAGAGAGTAGTAGATTTAAATATTATGTATGCACTAATGATTTAAAAAAAACAATAGCGAAGTCCTACACTAGTTGGAAAAAATTCGCCCTCAGCCTACACTAACGAAATAAACTTTCAGCCCCTTAACCTTAAATTCTGGATCTGTCCATGTTGTTTGATACGGCAAGAGCTAAGAGCATCTTTAATGGGATAATGGATTGGGTAAAAATGCACTGCCACCTCAAATAAATAGAAATTGAGATTTATTTATTGCTCCAGCGGTAATGTGTATATGGACTCCCATGCAGAGTTGGAATTGAATATAACCCACAATGTCTACTCCTCTATCGATTTTGAGAAGGCGTTTCTCACATGCCAACTCATCAAAGTTTTATTTTTCACGAATACGGAGTATTTTTTATGGGAGCCCAAAACATTCCGCGAGGCTCCTCTTCCACAATTTCTTCTTCTCTCCGGTAATTTTTTTTAACCTTCTCCTTCCATAACATTTATGGCCTCAGTCTCCTTCAAAGTATCTTATTCTAACTTCTCGTAGCTACTTACAAGAAGCTCTAAGGTTAAGAAACAAATCCATGGGAAATTAATTAAACATCGCCTCCACCTATTCTTCCCTCGGAGCTCGTCGGCAACACATCAAGGACGACAACAAGAATCACCGTCATCGGGACCTGAAAGAAGGAGGCGGAAACGAAGGGTTATCATCATCTCCTATAATTTATTATCCGAAAATTCGTTGAATGGGTGCCGCCGTGCCGCCGTTGGTCTCCATTCTCCAAGTTCACTTCCTTTGTTTTGCTGTCTTTTGTTGTTCTGCTTCACAAATCGGATTCACGCAACTGCCATTTTTATTTCAGACTATTATTTATTGCCGAGATGTAGAAGAGTTAAATTCAGGACTGCATTGGAGCTTAAATATTATCTTAAATGTGTATTTGTCCACCTCAGCCTCATAGGTCGTCTATATGGATGACATGTCCATTTTTTAAGGGGCACAATCCACTTTCCCATTAAAGATGCTCTAAGAGGGTGAAAATAATTATGCATGTAGATTGTAATAGATATATTTTGTTCAATAATGAATAATGGATAAGCTATGCATTCCATATATAGGATTTATTTGGCATTTAGCTGTTAGCGGATAGTGGACTACATTAGCGGGTTCAATAGCGGATTCAGTTAGCAGGTTTGACCAGCGGAATAAGTTGGCGGGTTGCCAAAAAATGTTTGTTAATTTAGCTATTTGGTCATAAAATTAGTAGAAAATGTCATATTTCAAATGCTAGCGTTTCCATTTCATCGTTTTGGTCCAAAAACGCCAGTGCCGAACAACTATTTACCAAATAACTTTTTCATTTATTGAAAACGCTGAAAGTAATCAAACTGTCCTTTCAAGTGAAACGTCATTTACCAAACACCCTCATATTGATTCACACACACATAACTTTGGATTATATAGTTACAGACATGAGAATCAGTCGATTGTCTTAGATTTAAGAGTTATACATGATCTCAAATAGAAATATGGACTACCATGAACTGATTCTCTTGACACCAGTACCACAAAGGGGCAAACTATGCATTATCTAAAATGCAAATGGACACCACCATGAACAAAAAAGTACGTGCACAGTTTGCATCATTCTCAATTCTTACCATAACTATCATTCTTTGCTAGTTTAAAGTTTTAAAATTTGCTACATTTTCTTTTTCTTTTTCTGAATGTATTTAAAAATTTGCTACACTTTCTCTTTTTGGTAAGCTTTTCCCTTTAAAAATACTCAATTACCTTTACTTTTTCTACTTTGGGAAAAGGGGCAAATAAGCCCTCGAACTAATCAAAAAAGTGCAAATAAGCCCTTTTGTAGGAGGTTCTGTCCGATCATCGTCATTTGGGGAGGTTCTCGGTGGAATTTTTTGATGAATTTTTTTGAGCATCTTCTTCATTAAGTCTAGTTTAGCCATACCAAATTTCAGCTAAAAATTCAACCGAGAAGACACTCAAATGATTTTCGGAAATATATTGCATTGTTTAGCTGCGCAGTTATCTTCAAAAATTCATTTGAATGTTTTCCCGATTGAATTTTTAGCTGAAATTCGGTATGACTAAACTAGACTTAATGAATAAGATGCTAAAAAAATTTCATCAAAATATTCCACCGAGAAACTCTCCAAATGAAGATGGCCGGACAGAACCTCATACAAAAGGGCTTATTTACACTTTTTTGATTAGTTTGAGGGCTTATTTGCCCCTTTTCCCTTCTACTTTTATCTTTCTCTTTCATATTTTTACACACTCTCTCCTACGTTTTCTACACTATTCATTACCCCTACTATTTCATCCTTAAATAATGTGTCCAATGATATTGTAGTGAACTTATAAACACCCAGGGAGTATGTACCACATTTGATATTATATATATGCACTCAGTTTTTGACAGAAAAGAAAAAGTTCCAAGGGTCAAAGTACATTCACATATCAATATCAAATATTGTCAACTACTCGTATCAAATTCAACCTCAACGAGCCAAGCCGCTGAAATTTACTTCCTAGAGTTGGATCACTTTGGTGTTTTCATGTTATTTAGCTAATTAAACTCTAATACTTTGGTGGTTTCATATTCCGCTGAAAGTTCCAAGGCTGCTAGGGGCAGGGATGGGGCAGGGGTGGCAGTTGTGGACGAGACAGGGCCGACGGTGGTGGATGTGGCAACGGCTGTTGCTGGGGATGGGGCGGCGGTGGCAAGCCGTAGTGTTGTTGGCGGTGGGCCGTCGAAAAACTTTTTGGCAGTTAATTACACTGATGATGGTGGCGGCGGCCGGAGTATCTACCGGTGGGCGGCGTCAATGTGGCAACGTGACTGTGGCGACGTCACTGTGGCCGGCGGCGGTCACGTGTCGGAGGTAGTGGTGGATGTCAATTTATTCGTGACACTGTGGCCAGAATTTGGGGCGGAGATGTCACTGCAGAGGTGTCACTGTGGCGGCGGTGGCGATGGCGACCTGTTAAGATCCGAGGTTCCATCCTAAAAGGTCAACCTGTTAGGAGGAATAGCCCGAAGCTTAATATAGCACTCTAGTGCTTCTCAATTTTCCGGTATGGGACATTTAACACCCCTCCTCACGACCAGACACTTCGTCTGGATCGTGTCGTCATTCATTTTTTTCATCGGTTCATCAATTTTTTTTATCGTGTCGTCATTTTTCATAAGGGGCCCCACACCATGGATCGATTTGTCTCTGATACCATGTTAAGATCCGAGGTTCCATCCTAAAAGGTCAACCTGTTAGGAGGAATAGCACGAAGCTTAATATAGCACTCTAGTGCTTCTCAATTTTCCGGTATGGGACATTTAACACGACCCGAGAAATGAAGGCGACAGTGATACAGCTGCAGTGACACGACAACAGTGAAATGGCGGCAGTAACACGGGTGATGACGGCGACAGTGACATCGGGACAATCGACAATGACATTAAAGTGGTGTAGTGACATGAATAAGCATCTTAGTCACATTTTTGTCCAAATATAAATGTGGTGGAAATTAGCTTTAGTTTAGTAATATTGGGGGAAAACTAATATTTGTAAGGTGTTAGAGATTATATAACCAAGCATATTCCGTCGAGTTTCTGATGGGGTTATGGTTATTACTCTCTATAAATACAAGCTCTTTCCTTGTAATCATCATCAGAAAATAATAGTAACATTCTGGCTTGGCAGCACCCCAGATGTAGTCATTCGTGACGAACTGGGTTACCAAATCTCACGTGTCTTTCTTATTGTCTTTCGCCCGTGAGTTTATTTCCCAACAATATCAAGTATGATCAACTACTCGTACTAAATTCAACGTCAACGAGCCAAGCCGCTGAAATTTACGTCCTAGTGTTAGATCACTTTGGTGGTTTCATATTGTTTTGCTAATTAAACTCTCATCCGTTCTCAACTTCCGTTCGATCTAAATGGGTTAAAACTGTGAGTATATAAATGCCAGAAACTAACTTTCTCTCAACAATGGGTAGAGAAGAACATTAGTGAGGAGAAATGAACACTACAATGTTCATTTTGTTCAAATTGAACTGCTTTAGTTGGGCCCATTTGAGGTAAGCTTATGATGTAGTTTAATGAGCATAAAAAGTGAATTGTTGAAGTGATCTAACAGTTATAAACAAATTATTTAAGGAATCTGGTGAATCTCATATGACTCAATCACTCCTACTAATGGCTTATAACCTAAGCCCAAAGAGATAATTAAGAGACAGCTAAAGAGAGATTGTATTAATTATTCAAGATAACTAGCGTCTAACCCAGTAACCCTTTCTAAATCAAGACAATAGTGGTATTTATAGGCAAATATAGCTAGAATAGGCTAAATAATCTTCATATACTACGTATAATACTCCGTATATGTGATACGTGTTCCTGAATGACGTGTCATGTGTTCCTTACATGTCACAGTACAAAAAATATGGGATTGACATAAATTATTGGCAGAGATTTGTCAAAATTCATAGAGGATTTGGCAAAGATATGCTAAATCTGTGCCAAAAAAACTTTAACCCAAGCTATTTAGCATGAAGTTATCGATAAATTCGTGTCAAATCCATGTCAATCCCGAACTTTTTTTTGTAGTGTAAACACATCGATATTTGACAATTCCTACAGAATTGTGCTTCATATATCCGACCTTAGACCTTAGTGATATGCTTTAAAAGCACAAGAGTTGAATATTCTCTAATTGTTGGAAAATTTCATCCACTCTCCTTCTTACACTAAAGGACTTCAGATTTTTTTGCAAGAATAATGTTTATGAAGTACCACTATTTGAAAAGGGCGCAATCATATATTCATATGTGTGATTCGTTACTGTGAATTAAGAAAAAGAAGAGGATTTGGCGCATTTGTTTATTGGATATGTCTAAAAACGTATTGGTTGAAAATATGTAAGCGTGGGAGAGTTGATATGTGAATATTCCAAAACCATTGATATGTGGACATGTGGTGGAAGATCATTTTAATTTAACACATAGTTTGCTAAGATTTGGATTTATCATATTTTATTACGCAAGTTTTTATGTTATTTAAAAGACTTTATGAGGTTTTCCGAGAAGAATAATCAAATACTCCCTCCGTCTCGGAAAATTGTTCCCGGTTTCCTTTTTGGGCCGTCTCAAAAAATTGTTCCACTTTCCCCTTTTCAAAAGTTTTGTGGCTACAATTCATTTACTTTTTTCTTACTCAACTACAACCATACATTTCCATTTTATTCCCACTTTCTTAAACTCCGTTCCTAGTCAATGCGGAACAATTTTCCGGTACGGAGAGAGTATTACGTATAAACTTTGAAGAGAGAAGAAGAGTTTCAGGAACTTAAACCGTGAAAAATGTCATCTAATAATTGATGGATTGAGGCAATTTCCGAATCCCAATCTTGTGAAGAGATGTGTGGTATTGATGTAAGCTAAGGCTTGATCATGAAGAGGGAGGAGGCAAGTTGCCGGTTCTCGTAACATAATTATGAGAATGCAAAGAACATTAATCCAGTAAAAGAGTTTTATTTTACCAAAAAAAAAGTAAAAGAGTTTTAAATTATGTTGAATTCCCACAATCCCACCCCAGATAGTTGTGAAGGAATTAAGATCGATATGGATTACTCCATCTATCAAGTTGACTTTTTAGGATGGAACCCCGGATCGTAACATGGTATCAGAGACATATCGATCCATGATGTGGGCCCCCTTATGAAAAATGATTGACACGATTATAAAAAATGACAATAACGAATTGATGAAAAAAGAACGATGACATGATCCGGACGAAGTGTCTGGTCGTGAGGAGGGGCATTGAATTTGCATACTGGATAATTGTGAAGAAATTAAGTGTTATATTAAGATCTAGATTACTCCCCCTATCAAGTTGACCTTTTAGGATGGAACCCCGGGTCTTAACAAAATACTACGTAATTGTGAAGATAATAAAAGTATACATTAATTTCAATAAATTATTGATCTTACTACAAATGGAATTATATATCAAAATCACACAATTAATTTTAAAAAATTTGAACCATTTTTACTAAAAACACAGTAAAATTTTATTTCAATTTTATGTAATTCTAAATGATTATGTATCATTCTATTACAATTTTGTAATGGTATGACTTTATGTGAAGGGTTTTTTGTATCATCCTTTGAAGGTTTTTTAAAGACTCACAAGCTAATGAAACTTGTGGATCTCATTCTTGAACTAAACTGGGGAATTGAATGCCGAGATCGAGAACAAATTAAAACGGGCACAAAGATTTGATTTTCATGAAAACCATAAATTGCCAATTCTTTTTTATCAATCCATTTTCACTTAAATATTAAAGGTCCGCTATTTATAAAAATATCATTTAATAATGACAACTACATCTCGTATCAAGTAAGGGAATTCAATTTTAATTGGCACTTACACCGTACTCTTGGACATCCCTCAAATACGGTAAACTTAAGTGCTGGGTGGTATATGCTACACACAAAAGTAGCACAAAATAAGTGTGAACATATTGGTTATTGGTTATTTAAAATATATAGAAATCACTCCAAATAGAAGCAAAACATAAAGAAAACGCATAAATAGCTAAAGTTATGTTTAATTTTCAAAACAGATATACGATTTCCTAAATGAAAGTGAAAACGCTAATGATTTTGTTTACATGCTTTTTTGTTTATGTTTTATTTCTGATAGAGTATTAAATCTAGAGAGTTGAGAGCTGGAGAGAGAAAGTGAGCAATTAATAATTCTCAACTCGTATAACTTCCCCCTAAGCCCTAGGGTGCTATTTATAGAAGTAGATGTGGATTTGAGCTCATAGTCTTGGGCTTAGGAGACCCATTACAATAATAAAGTCTCTTTTGGGCTTAATAAGGCCATTAATAAGCTGGGTACATGATTTGTTTGGCTAAGTGTAAAAACCATTCTGCTAGTGCACTTCTGGCCGATGCGATCCTCGTGACTGATGCGGTCCCCGGCCGATGGAGAACCCATTTTGCCCCTTGGCCCCGAGCCGTATTCTGAGTATCTTCGGTTCTGGCCAATGGAGGACGCATCTGGCCGAAGGGATGCCACGTGGATGTCCTTCTTCAGTATTTTGATCTTTTGAGAAAGTGGACCATGCGGTCTGGGCTCATATACTCTATCAATTTCTATTCAAGGAGTTATTTTATTATTAAAACACTAATGATTAGTAATGTTATTATTAAGAAAAACAAGATTATATAGTTAATATTAAATTGGTCAAATGTTTAATAAATTAAAAATGAATTAGAAACACTCTAATATTACAAAGTACGGAGTATCAAATATAGTAATATGGTATGCCACAAACTTAGTAAAGCGAAGTAATAAAAGGAAATACAAGACAAAAATAATGAAATATAGAGTGTAATATCTAAGCTTTGTAGTTGTATTTAACAATATTTTGCATAAAAATAGTACATTTATAAACTAAAAATTTTCAGAATATCTTTGTTTGCTCATAAGAATTTTGAGAATAGTTAAGTTTTAATTATTTTACAATATCTATGCTTTGTAGTTGTGTATTTCACAATATCTATCTACAATAATACTAGTATAAAATAACAAGGTGTATCACCTTGCTTTTCCCTCCAATCAAATGATTCACATTCATTAAACAATAAGAGTTAAATTAATAATTAGAATTTAGAAAATTCAAAAAAAAAAAAATTAGAATTTAGAAAATAGTGATCTATCTATTATCATATAAAATAAAAGGTGTATCATCTTACTTTTCCCTCCAATCAGACATTTAATGATTCACGCTCATTAAACAACTAGTTTTCATACGCGCGATTTGATAAATGCCAATGTGATTAATCACGAAATGTTTTCACAAAGTAACATTTATCAGGAATAAATGTTTATAACAATCGAGTAGGATGAGGTGAATCTCTTACGAAACAAGAGAAAACATGATTCTACTTTTTGGAAGGATTGCAAAATTGTTTATGAAAGACTATTTATACAGTATCTCCTAGAGTAGTAGCAATTGTCGACCATTAGCTGGAACCAGAATCTGATAATTGCTGCAAAAAATGAATGGTTAAGATTCGACAAAAGGTGTAGTATTTTAACGAACCGGGTTTTAATCGAACTATTCGAGTTCGAGCTCGACTTTGAACCTAATGAGCCGAGCTTAACAAGCTTTAGAACATGAACCCGAGCAAGGTTTTAAGTTCGAACCATTAATCGAGTCGAGCTCGAACATAATAGTATTTGGCTCTGTTCGAGCTCCAGCCTATTGAACACCTTGAAGTTATAAAGATAAATTATATATATTGCCCCAATATCTTTTGGGACTAAGGTTTGGATGTTGTTGCTGTAGTTACCTAAAATCGTAAATTTGAGCATATTTATCGAGCTTATCGAGTGCTCGATTCGAACATTGAATGCCTATCGAGCCGAACACTAGCCTCATTTGTAAAGCTCTCTGAGCTTCGATTACGAGCCTGAACACTATTACCGAATTGAGCCGAACTCGAGCTCTAGGTGTTTGGGCTTGGCTCGGCTCGTTAACAACCCTAATGTGTAGGGCTTAGTTTATGTTCTGTTAGATAAAATGTTTAGAAAAAGGAAAAATTGATTGACAGTGTATGATCACATATTTTGCATTTACTCTTTTCATTTTTATAAAAATTTCAATAATACGCCAAAGAAATAGTATGATTCCTCTAAAATCATCCCTCATAAACCCTTAATTAATTCAAGTAATAGTTCATGTTGTATGTATCCCGTGAGATGAAAGTATAATAAAGCAAAGAGGACTCATATTTATGAATGTTCCATAGCAAAGTCCTAATGGTTGAAGCTCATGCTCTAGTTCAAGCCACTCCCTAGATTCAGGAGTTTTTTTGTGGGGGTGGGGTGGGGGGGGGTGGGGGGGAACAAAGCACAACCGAAAACTGAATTCTAAATAAAGGATATTTTATCAAGTAAGACTTGCCTCTCCTTGTGAGAGTACTCAGCCGTATATATATTAATCACATGAGAACAGTTTGTTACAAGTGATAAGATCAAAGAAGATAAATACAAGTGATGTAATACCACTCCCGGTTAAACTAAGATTTATTTTTAAAAGGTAAATTAAAAAAAAAATTAAGTTTCCGTTTCAAATCTTTCAAGTTGGATGAAACCCTTAATTTTTCTGCTACTATAAATTTTTAAGTACTCATTATTTCAATTGTTACTATGTATCTTATGAACAACTACGTACAATCAAATTACTCATGTATGCTGTTACTAATTGATTCACAATCACCGATAGTAGTGAAAATAGTCTTTTACTACCCCATAATTTATTTTATATCATCATTCATCTAATTAATAAAAGTGAGACCACCTTATTTATTTGGAAACTTCTTCCAAGAATCCAGAATGATACTACATAGCATGTGTAGTAGCCCATGCCACTCCATCATCTTGTCCACCAATTATTCATAAAAGACAACCCTTAAACCTATACTTTGAATCTGCATATCAAATATCTTCATTAGTGCTCCACCGACGATGCGTATATAGATGGCAATAATATACTGGGCATGAGCCATACGATACATGCATGCATGATTTATATAAGGGAAATTCTATGGTGCACCTCTAAATTTTGCATGTATGGTACACTTTCTTATGTAGGCAAATAAAACAATGCCACATGGACATTAAATTCATATATATTTTAATTATTTTCCATGTGGTACAATATTATTGGTCCCCTATGGTACAATCAAATAATATAATATATATATATTATTTGAGATAAATTCCAATATAAGGATATGTTTATAAATACACGTACACATATGACCGACATATTATACGTAGTATAATACGAAGTTACAAACAACTAGAACCCCTAGCTAATAGTTCTGAACTACTATATATAGAGATAGAGAGATTGTATTATGGAGATACAAAGGTGTATATATATGAACTTCGTATGAGGGAGGAGAGGTACATACTTGAGAGAAAATGTAAGCACACATATGAATAAACTACCAACGGGAGCCCAAGACAAAGAGAGTTGAAGTGGGCGGGCGGTGGCCATCAAACCACTTATCATCGTCTTCTTCATCAACATAAAAAGAAGCTCTGCGTTCGTTTAGTGGGCTTTGGCCGCCGTACGGTAAATCAGTGTGCTTATCTGCGGTCACCTTGGGAGGGAAATGTTGCTGACCTGCGGCGGTAGAAAAGGAGCACCCCGCTCTACTGTGAGGACTTCTTAAGTGCGTGTACATGGCAAGGCTTTGTTTCCACTTACGAGCGTTTAAAGGTGAGGTTTAAATAGTTTCCGCTTAGTATGCATACGATTTGATTAGTTGGATTGTTTTAATATCTAAATAATTATTTACGTAAATTACGTATTTTAATTACAAAGGTTAATTGTGATATTTACGTGAAAGTACTTAATAGAATGATTCTGTGAATGTGATAGATTTATCAATGGTTGGAATATTGATTTAAATACTATAAAATTTACATAATAGATTTTATAATTAAATATATGTATAAAACCCGTTAAGGAAAGTATTTGGTAGCTATTAAATATTGAGTATATTTCCTAGCTAGGAGTAGTAGGTTTGACTTTAGAAGCCATGAGATTTAGAAAAGTTCTATAAAGTTATACATGTTGGTTTAGTTGGTTACTTGCCTATGTGATGATGTTGTTATGTGCTAGAATATTAGCATACGGATATTATACTACTAGGGTGTAGAATAGGAACCTACCGATACTCCAAATTTTGAGTACAACGGGGAAGGATATTAAGTAACTGTACATTTAGATTCAATTGCTCCCATGTACGAGTTGGAAAACGACGCCGTGGTTTTGAGATGTGACTTTGAGCCGATGGTGTTGGGGTCTTAGTAACCTTGTCGGGATGGACAGGCCGAGCGGACAAGTTGACTTCTCAAGTATTTTAAAATCGGACTATGACTTGGGCCGAAGGTGTTGGGGTCTTAGTAACCTTGTCGGGATGGACAAGCCTAGCGGATAAGTCATTTTCCGGGAATGTGCATGTCTTTACTCAACCGGTCAATGAGTCCCTATTACGTTTTGTCTTGCTAGGCATATTGATGCGGTAGAGTCAGACATTGTTATGTGAAATATTTTTCCTATAAATAAAACTAGCATAAATGCCAAGTATTTTACATAGTTATATATCTTGAATAGGCTATGTGGTTGATTGTTACATGACTTAAAATATTACTATAAAAATTTTTACAAAACCATTCTGGTGAGATGGTGTGTATACTAAGTAGGAGGATCTTGGCAGTTTCACAAGCTGACCCCTCACAGATTTGTAGGTCAAGAAAACTTTGAAGACATCTTGAGTACTATCTCTCCTTTGGATCCACCTGAGGCTTGGGAATCATATTTTATTTTGTTAGTTGCTCATGAGACTGCTCTTCATCATAAAATTCTAGTTTGGGCCTGCGTGCCAGAATGTCATTTGATTTTACCAAACTTTTATCCTTTAATTTACCATTGTATCATTGAACATTTTCTCAATAATTATTCTTCTCTTATATGGAATTACTTAGTGTGATGATATTGAATGCCTTGCACGACCTGACGAGAGAACCAAGAAGGGTACTCTCGTAGGGTTGTGCGGCGGTTGTTGACGCTGCCGGGTCCGTCCGGGGCGTGACAAGTGAACTACGTACTCTAGGATAAATACAACGAATAAATATAATTAAATAATAATAATATAGTAGTGTTTATCATATTATGCCCCCGCAAGCGAAAGAGGTCCTGGAAGGATCCCGAGCTTGGACCGATGAGACAAGAACAGACGTCGATCTAAAGGTTTAGTGAGTGAATCAGCAAGCTGATTCCGAGTATTGACATGACTAACCCGTAAGAGTCCTTGAGCAATTTGTTCCCGAACATATGTGGCACTAATATTATCACAGAAAACAGTAGGGGAGTGTTGTGGTGTGATTCGAAGTTCGCGAAGAAGATTGCGCAACCATGTGAGTTCAGCAGTGGCAGAAGCAATAGCACGGTATTCGGCTTCAGTAGATGAACGGGCAACTGTAGATTGTTTTTTTGAGCTCCAACTTATGGGATTGCGCCCGAGAAAGACCACATAAGCAGAAGTAGAGTGACGCGTGTCTGTATCCCCGGCCCAATCTGCATCAGCATATGCATGAAGGGAGTGTGAGCAGAAATGAAAACACCGTAGTGAGGTGTGCCTTTGAGATAACGAAGAACACGCTTAATAGCCTCCCAATGACGAGTAGAAGGTTTATGCATAAACTGGGCAAGTTTATTGACGACAAAACTGATATCCGGCCGGGTGAATGAAAGGTATTGCAAGGCACCAATAACACTTCGGTAATCAGTGGCATCATGAGGAGGAGTATCGTCATACAGTGAGAGAGGAGCATCGGGTGAAAGAGGAGTAGGAAATGGGCTAGCATCTTGCATATGAGTCCGAGTAAGGAGATCCCGGATGTATTTGTGTTGTGTGAGATGTAAGCCTTGTGGTGTGGGAGTGGCTTCCAAACCCAAAAAATAAGATAAAGCATTGAGATCTTTGAGAGAGAAGCGGCCAGCAAGGCGGGTGATAAAGGAGCGAAGCACATGAGCTTTATTTGCGGTGATGATTAGATCATCTACGTAAATGAGTATGAAAAGAATGGAGCCATGAGCTTGATAAATAAATAAGGAGGCGTCACTTTTGCTATTATGAAATCCAGACTCCAAGAGAAAAGCCCGAAGTTCACAATACCATGCTCGCGGAGCTTGCCGTAAACCATATAATGCTTTATGAAGAAGACACACATGATTAGGAAATTGAGCATTAGTAAAGCCTTTCGGCTGCTGCATATAAACTTTGTCAGATAACCTGCCCTGCAAAAAGGCGTTATTCACATCAAGTTGATGGATAGGCCAATGGTGTATAACAGCAAGTGTAAGAATAATTCGCACTGTAGCCGGTTTAACCACCGGACTGAATGTATCCATAAAATCAACTCCCGGACGTTGATGAAAACCCTTAGCAACCAAGCGGGCTTTATACCGTGCTATAGAACCATCCGGATTTTGTTTCACCCGATACACCCATTTACACCCAATAATATTTTGTGTGGGATGAGAAGGGACGAGAGACCAGGTGTTGTTTTTTTGAAGGGCTTGAAATTCGGGCTTTGCACCCCGAATTAGTCACAATCTGATTTCTGTCAATCAGTTTTGCAAACAAAATAATACTTCTATTGAATTCCCACTCACTTCTTTTGTTGTGAAGGATCTGACCACGGGGGCATCCTTGGCCCACGGCCGGAGTAAAAATAACTTATATGCATGGTCATGTCCTTCTCCTCAAGCCTATCATGTCTCTTCCGAGCTTTGGCATCAACGCCTTGGTCATCCTTCCCCCTCCACTCAACAACAAATAACTGGCATCTCCACTTCCAAGACTGCTTGTGATTCATGTCTTACTGCCAAAAGCCATAAATTACCATTTACTATATCATCAATTAATTGTACTCATCCCTTTCAGTACATTTATTCTGATGTATGGGGTCCATCTCCAATTGTTGGTTTTAATAAATCTCGATTTTATGTTATCTTTGTAGATTATTATACCAAATACTCTTGGTTATTCCCAATAAAAAATAAATCAGACGTTTATTCTGTGTTTAATAAATTACGTGCCTTAATTGAGAATTATTTTGGTACAAAAATAAAAACTTTATACACAGATGGCGGAGGTGAATTTACTGCCCTTGCTCCACTCCTTACCACTCATGGAATCCAACACCTTATTTCTCCTCCTTATACACCGCAACATATTGGATTGGCTGAGCGAAAACGTCGCCACGTAGTTGAAACTGCTTTAACATTGCTTTTTCATGCATCCGTGCCACTTTGTTTTTGGCCATATGCCTTTCAATATGCCACATACCTTATAAATCGCCTTCCCACTCCCATTCTAAATCATCAAAGCCCTTTCCTTAAATTATTTGGTGAAATTCCAAAATATGATTCTCTCAAAGTATTTGGTTGTTTATGCTATCCATGGCTTCGCCCCTACACCACTCACAAATTACAACCTCGCTCCCGATCCTGTATTTATCTTGGTTTTTCCACTGTTCATCATGCTCATCTCTGTCTCGACCCCTCCCAAAATAAAGTGTATATTTCCCGTCATGTTGTGTTTTTTGAAAATCAATTTCCATACACAAAATATACACCCACATCAGTCCCACCTTATACTCTCTTGGATTTATTTTTCCGGAAATCCCCAGCCATCCCACCCATTTCTCCAGCCTCATCATTATCTTCTCCCTTATCTCCTCAAATAATTCCCCTCTCCCCACGTGATAATATCTCCTCCCGCCACCAATCTCATCCAAATACACCTCCTGGTGAACCATCCCCCCTCCCCTCCACGTCACTATATTCCACTCCCATTCACAATTCCCTTCCTTCATCTCCCACGTCCCAATCTTCTCCCATGCATCCCATGCACAATGCCTCACCCATAACCTCATCCCCTCTCCTAAATATCGAACCCCCAGTCACCCTAAATACTGACCCTCCTTCGTCCATCTCTACATATCCAACCCCTGCCACTCAACCTACCCCGCCAGTCACACGGTCCAAAAACAACATCTTTAAACCTAACCCCAAATACGCCTTACACACCCTTTTAACCTCTGGTCTACCTGTTGCTCTCACCACATACAAACAGGCCGTAGCCATTCCAGAATGGCGCAAAGCCATGCTGGATGAATTTCAAGCCCTTCAAAAAAACAACACCTGGTCTCTCGTCCCTTCTCATCCCACACAAAATATTATTGAGTTTAAAAGAGGAATAAGGTGAACCAATAACTGAAGAGCCAATATGTGAACTAGGTATACTTTTACCACTACCAACAGCAACAGAGTCAGATCCATTGTAATCAGAATGAACATGCAAATTGCTGAGATCAGACGTACTATGATGGGTTGCACCCGTGTCAAGAATCCAGTTGTGGGAAGACGCCGGCGCACTACTGGAAGCAACATTTGCACTTGGTGGATAACCTTTTATGGTGTAACAAGTTATAGCCGTATGACCGAACTTATCACACAATTGACATTGAATAGTGGCCCCAGATGAAGTAGACCGTGGTTGATTGCCATGAGATGAGAATTGAGGCTGGTGAGGACCAAATCCTGGATGATTTTGGAGGGTGGAGCTCCGGCCTCTACCGCGGCCGCGGCCGCGAGAATTTTGATGACGTTGGTTGAATTGAGCAGTGACTGGAACGTCAAAAACAGCCGAGGATTCCCCAGCAAGAAGTTCAGCATCTTGAAGAAAATGACGGAGATCTTCAAAGGAAGGTGGAACAGGTTGTACCCGAAGGGCACCCACCAGATCTTTGAACTCATTTCCAAGTCCGCTAAAAACATAGGAAGCGATCTGGCCATCACTGGGGGGATGACCAATCGTCACAAGATCATCAATGAGTGTCTTCAGCGTGTTCATGTACTCCGTAACAGTTTTGCCTGTTTTTTTTTTGTGTTCATGAGGGTAGAAAGAATAGATAGCATCCGGGTGGTAGATGTGTTTGCAAAACTACTTTCAAGTTTTTTCCAAGCATCAGCAGAGGAGGAACAAGAGTTGATGATTGGACAAATACTAAGTGTCACAGTGGACTGGATAGCCAGAAGAATAAGTCTATCCTGACGAGTCCAAAGGGAATACATGGCATCAGTTTTGGCAGGACATTTGGTTGTGCCATCGACATAGCCCAGAAGGTCATAACCGAAAAGAAGATTTGTGAGTTGGGATTTCCAAGAAGAATAATTACATCCATCCTTGGAGAGCTTGATCGATATTTGAGATGAGGCATTAAGGGAAATAAGATGAGGGGTGGCATCACTGTTAAGAGGAATAAGAGAAGAGCTAGAAGAAGTCGGCATGGTGAAGAGCCGAAAAAAAAGGATCTATTCAATCGTATTTGATTGAGTGCTCTGATACCATAAAGGATATTTTATCAAGTAAGACTTGCCTCTCCTTGTGAGAGTACTCAGCCGTATATATATTAATCACATGAGAACAGTTTGTTACAAGTGATCAGATCAAAGAAGATAAATACAAGTGAACTACGTACTCTAGGATAAATACAACGAATAAATATAATTAAATAATAATATAGTAGTGTTTATCCTATTACTAAATACATCTAAAGCTCACGTTTGACAATGAAGAAAATGATTTAATCACTTATTTATTCTCAAACCAGTGTATGCAACACATCCACTATTGGGATAAACAATGATCAAAGTATGGACTCTATCTCATAATAATATGAATTATTAGTGAGACCTTATTAGTTGTCTAAATATGTAATAACTATAGCACCACCTCAGATCACTTAGCAAGAGTTCCGTGATGGCATCAAACAACATTCTCATAGACTTTAAACCATTGAAACCAACATTATTAAGAAGACTCTAAAAACTACACTTTCACTTCAATTCTTTCCTAAAGGTAAGCTAAGTACTTTGTTGCCAAATAAATAGTAACTGATATGGAAAACTGGACAACAATACTTGTGATATCTTTTATCAATTTCAAAGCATTAATCATACTAACTAAGAATTCATTTGTTACAAATAACCCCTCTACAATTGAACATCCTAGGAAAAGGAAAATTAATCTTCTACATTATTGTCATCCAAGTAATATAGTTTCAGATTCTACTCTTACACGCTTTTTTACCTATAGCAGTTGAAGGTCATCTACTGGACAAAATAGTTGTTAGCGGGAGTTTTGACTATTTGAGTTGTGAATTTTGTTTGACTTTATATCAACTAACGAAGTTTTTGGCTTTTCCATTCTGTTAGTTGATAGAAAAATTTCAGTACTTTCTCTATTAGAAAAGACTAAAGTATTTATTGACAGAATAGTTTCAGTAGTTTCTCTATTGACAGGCAGCCATGTATATTTAAGAGAACGTTTTTTAGTTAGTTCAAAAAGTGGATTTCCCCTAGTTCTACGTGCTGGCACACACATTTTACTAATGTTAATCATGTGATATTTGTTTTTCCCTTCATTATAGCCCCAGGGGGATATCTGCTTGAATTAAATTTCAACATAGGCAATGTTTTATTGTTTTTCTGATTTATTTATTTATTAAGAATAACAGCTCTTTCACAAATAACTCAAAAAGAGACACATGTTTCAGTTTTTAATATAAAAGGCATCACATGGAATAACTAAATAAATGACTTAAGCTTATTCTTTCTTCAAAATAAAATGACTCCACCTTTACTAAACCACATGGAGCAACTACTTCGAAGTTATACTTTCTTATCATTGTGTATTACAGAGCTTATATTTCCACTTAATAGGAATAATGAAATTCATTGGGTTATATTTTTACACACCCACCGAAGTATACCCTTTAATGTTTTTCCGAGTTTATACTTTAGTAGATTCTAAAGAATTGTTGTTTAATCTTCCCACCTTGTCTCCATTAAAATATATAAGGTGCTTATTTTCTAAATACAGATGGTATGATGTGAGATACTTAAAATATTCTTTTTAGTGTAAATGAACCCATCAGGCCATCATGGTGTGGATGGATATTGAAATATACTATGTAACACCTATCACTTTAAAAGTTTGATTACAGTCTTTTATGTTTACCAAAAACATAAAAGACTAAAGCACCAAAACAGAATAAGAAGGTAAAAATGAATTTATTAACTATTTAGATGGATACAAATATGCATACTTACTCGGTGTAAGTAAGTATAGTCCTAATTCCCAAAGCATACGAGAAAGAGAACTCCTAATTTTTAGTCTTGGATTTATTTTTTTAAGACAATGCACATTTGATTTGAAGGCACAAATCTCTAAACACCGGAACACCGGGTAAGAGAACTCATAAATTATAGTCTTTAGGTTTATTGCTTAAAACCCAATCAAAAGCTTGCGGGAAAGAAAACTCCTAAATATGAACGCACAAGAACAACAGAATACTCCCAAATCTGCAAAAACATTTAAATTCCTATGATCTATTTCAAGCTTAAACCTTTGCATATATTTACGGGGAAAAAGTTGGCTCAAGTCACTGAACGCACAAGAACACCGAGATAGGATGCTCGTGAATATGCATAAAATGGTCTTATGCCCTACATACTACTGTGGGCATTACCAAAAATCTGATTTGGTTGGCTGAAATAAAAATCATCAAATACATTCTCAACAATTTTAACTTGCAAGTTAGAATCCTTGCTGAGGTTTTTAGAGTTATTGAGAGTTTAACATTTAACTTCAAAGTTACATTTAACTTAGAGAAATGAAATTATTTCAATCACTATAAACTGGAGAAACGGAAAAAACAACTACCTGGCTGGTTAGGGCCCAAGAAGGAAACGATGGGAGCAGATGGGTATTATTCATAGTCATAATAAATTTAGTCATATTTTTATCATAGGTATTATTCTTATAAAATTATAAGAAACTACTTTTTATAGAGTGAGTCGGTAAGGAGACACATCATAGAACCGTGTCATATCCTTCAAGATAAGTTGAATCTTTGTCTTTAAAATGGTCAATTTTAGTTAGATGAATTATAACGATTTTATGAGTTTATTGATTTGTATATCCTGATAGTAATTCTTCTGAAATTTGGCAATGAACAGTTTAAGTACGATGTTGACTTATCGCTTAATTATTTTGTTTATTTTTCAATCTTGATGTGAAATGGTATGATGAAAATGTATTACTCATTACATATTAATATTGTGTGTATGATATTGTGAAAGTTTTGATTTTTAAAGCTATACTATCAGTAATGTGTTTGGTTATTGGATGTCTTCAAAAGTTGATCTATAACAATTTTAACGTTCCTCAATTACTTAGATTCTTTGTAATTAGATTCTATAAATACAAAAACGTAACATAATATTTATATATTTAATGACAAGTGTTTTTGTTAGTACGAAATGATCTCAACTTCGTCGATTTAACTTTTTGCTTTGAAAAATCTATCCCAATTTTTTAAAGATGTATATATTCGAGTTGGTTAAACTATTGTCATATAAGGGTCTGTTTGCAACAGCTTCTGCTTTTAAAAAAGTGCTTTTTTAAATGAAATGGAGAGAAGTGATTAAATAAAAGTTGATAGTGTTTGAGAAGAAAGTGATTTTGAAAAGTAAAAATGGGTAGTGTTTGGTAAAATAAGTGCTTTTTGTGTGATAGAAAAAGTAAAAACACTTTTGACGCGGAAGCCGAGAAAAATAAAAGTTGTAGTGTTTGGGAAAATAAGTGTTTTCTTAAAGCCAAAAGCTGAGAAGTGCTTTTTTAAAAGGAGTTGCAAACCAACCCTAACTATGATTGACTCTATCTGGGATGCTTTTAATTGGTTTTAGTTACAAACCAGACTAGATTACATATAAACAGATCAGATCAGTATATCAGACTTCGATAGTTGTATAATATACATAGAGCATACATCTACCGTACCAGATCAAACCAATAAAAAACTGTGTTGTAAGACCCGAACCGGACCGGGCGGGCCGACCCGGAACCCACCGACCCGCTTGGAATACCGGTCCGGGTAAGGTCTAACCCGCAAATCACCCTAAACCCGAATAACCGCTCATGCATAACCCGGCCGGAAACCCAGCCCAGAACTCGGATTAACCCGAGCAAGCCCGGATTAAAAATATCCCCACAGGGAAGGATCGATCCCTGGACTCTCCAGATTCTGCTAAGGTGCTTCCCATTCAGGCACAACGGCTAGTGTGCTTCATTGGCTCTTCACTCATTATTACACCTTCAACATTAAAGTTGAAATTTAAAACATTATGATTTCCTTTTAATAAATAATAATAGTAATACCTATTATTACTAATATTGTATTGTCTAGTTATGTGATGTCTATATATATCATTCCAAATATAAATAAAAATACTCATACCACTTTTTAATGCTTTGTAATACATGCATGTTATATCCACATTCATTATTTATGTAACTCTAAATGGATTTTGATTTTTTTTGTTAAACTATATAGTGTAGATCAACTCTTTTATTTTATAAGCTTATAATACTTAAGCAGTGTTTGCGGTTGCTTAAAAAAAGTGCTTTTCAGCTTTTGGCTTTAAAAAAGCTAAAAAGAGTGTTTTCAAATGACAGCTTCTGCTTAAATTAATTAATCACTTAAAAGCTAAAAGCTGGAAGCAGGTGGAAGGGTGCTTTAAACTGCTTTTCACTTTTTCTATTACACAAAAAGTACTTATTTTACCAAACACTACCAACTTTTACTTTTTCAGAATCACTTTTTTCTTAAACACTACCAACTTTTACTATTAATCACTTTTCCCAAAATCACTTTAAAAAATCACTTTTTTAAAGTTGAAGCAATTGCAAACACTCCCTTATTGTGATTATTAAATTAGGAATCATAATATTTCTTCCTCTTTAAAAATTTAATAGGATTAATAATTACACGTATTTTATATTTATTTTTTAACAAATATTGACCGGGTTTATAGCCGTTGACCGGGTTGACCCTCCGGGTCCGGGTTAACCCTTGACCCGATAACTTTTCCGGGTTACCCTCCGGTCCGGTTTTTACAATATAGATTAAAAACACTCCCTTATTGAAATAAACATAAAGTTTGAGTCTGAGCAATTTTTCCTGATTCTTGTTCGTTTTATCTGGAGTATAGACAACTAGCACGACGAAGTGTCATTTTACCTGCAAAGTAACGCTCAGATATATAACGCCGGCAGCTCAATAAGCTCATCGTTTTCCCAGCTCTGCTGCATTCATCCAAGATCCACCGCCATCATCATCATCATCGTCATCTAAGTCACGGCAACCCAGACGAAATCACAGGAAACTTATCAATTGGCATTCCATTTTCCAGGTATCTTGAGCTTGCACATATGAGTATCTCATAAATTTGTTTTTAGTTTATGGTTTTGATAGTATTTCGTGTTGGTTTGGTGTGAAATATGTGTTTTCTTGAATGTTTCTTGAAACTTTGGACACATTTCTGTTAGGGTCGTCTCAAGATTGGATCTTTTTGCCCTGTTTAGATACCATTTCTGCTCACCATATGTCATCTCCAAGATAAGATTGTTGTGATTAGTCCATGATTGGTCTAAATGTCTGAGTCTGGGTCACAATGGGTTGGAGAAGAAGGCTCCACAGCTGATGAGAATGGCATTGGCGCTGTAGAATCAACAAACATTAACCAGGTTTTTAATCAATGGATACCATCCCTCTTTTTTAAAGTTTGTTTGTTTATAAGCGTATCATTAGTGCTTATATATGTGATTTTTATTCGATGATTTTTAGGCTCTTAGCATTGAATCCCCTCGTTATGCTCTGGCCAATGGCTGATCCTGCACTTGACATAGTTTATACCATGTCTAACTGCTCTAACTCAAACTATTAATTGTTTAACTGCTCTGATTAATTAAAAAGATTGCTAAAACATGAAAAGTTCATAAATAAGTGTTCCAAATCTCTGTAGCATCTACAATGAAGTCTGAACTATAGATAATTAGATAATATTATTATAATAAGGAGGATGAGTTAGGTATTGCTCAAAACCAAGAGGCTTACACAGTAAGCACTAGTTTTCACATAGGGGCTGTAGCCTTAAATCCTTTTGACTTCCCCGCCCCTACACAGACCTCAAGACGTAAGCCTCAATAGACCTTTTGAACCTTGAATGTAGGTTATTGGTAATACATGCATTACCATAAGTTACAGACTTTATTCATGAAAAACAAGTTATCGTTTGGAACTGATAAGTTAATGACATAGGAGATCTGTTTGTCTCAATGAAAAGCTTCAAAGTTTCATGATTTTGGGTGTGAGATATTTCTTGGTTAAACTTCGTTTAGGTGCTTCGTGCCAACAAACAGAGTGGGGATTTTGGGGATTTTGAAGAAAGAGAAACAAGTGATGTAAAAATGGCTGAAGATGGAGGAAGAGAAGATATGTTTGTGGATTGTCCAGATGAGATAGAGACTTCTGAAACATCACCGAGTATCGGGGATAGGGATAACATACAGGACACTCAGGTTGAAGAAGAAAAAACCAGTGAGAAGAAAACACATGATTTTAAGGCTGAAGTAGAAGACTCGCAGACACCTTCTGCTGCACAAGAAAATCTTACACATGAATACGAAGTCAGTTTTCTAAGCAACATTTGTGTGTGTGCGTGTATAATTTTTAAATTAAGGCTTGGATGTTGTTGTTATTGTGTATAATTTTACCTCCTATGCAATTGCATCATAGTCATATCTTACTTCTTTTGCAGGTCGAAAAAGCTCTATTAATGAAAGAACTGACTCATCTTTGTAACCAATTCAAGGCCCTCAAAGAGCACCAACCATCATTAGTTAATACTATAGATGACAATGCGAGGGTTGAAGATTCTCATAAAAATGATACTGGTGTAGGGTCCACTGCATCACTGCATGGGATGATATCTGAGTGCTGCAGTTTTCTTATAGACGCTATGCAAGAACGCTCTAACACTGAGAGCAGGATAAGGGAACTCGATGCAATTTCACACATGAAGGATCATGAAATTGAGGCTCTCAATACAAAGCTTACTGAGTTTTCTGTACTAAAGGATGTTGCCCTTTCTCATTTGAGTTCTGAACAAGAGTATGCCTCATGCATTTCTGAGGTCCAAATAGAAAATAGAAAACTGATGGAAGAACTCGATAAGCACAAATCAATGCTTGAGGAGGCAAATATGGAAATTGCAAAGCTTAATGCTGAAGTTGAGCAGGAGAAGTCAAGATATACAAATACTAAAGAGAAGCTTAGTTTGGCTGTGTCAAAAGGAAAAGCTTTAGTTCAGCAGCGTGATGTACTGAAGCAATCGTTAGCTGAGAAAACAAGCGAGCTGGACAAATGTTTGGTTGAATTGCAAGAAAAGTCAAATGCTCTTGAGGTTGCAGAACAAACCAAGGAACTCTTGGCAAGAAGCAATGAGTTAGCAACCTCACTGCAGGATGCTCTCTTAGAAAAGGACAGTGTACTCCAGAAATGTGGAGGAACATTATCAGAGGCTTTTGGAACTGAAGAGCTTCCACTAGCAGATATTTCTGAGAACATAAGGTGCCTTGCAGATGAAAGGAATTCATTAAAGGACATATATCTGAAATTTCAAAAAGTTACAGAGGTCATTTCGTCATTTGATTTTCCAGAAACTATGCAATCAAGCACAATTGATGAACGTATTTCTTGGCTAGTAGAGTCTCTTTATCTTGCTAAAGAAGAAGCTGGAAAGTTGCAGGAGGAGATGGCTGCATCTAAGGAGGCTGCAAATAATAAGATTGGTCAGCTAATGGCTGAGAAGAACTATCTTCATGGGAAGTTACAGGAGGAGTTAGGTGCAGCAAGAGAGGAAGCAATTAATGTAATTGATCGATTAACTGCATCCCTCTTAGTGGAAACACAGGAAAAATTCTATATTATGGAGGAACTGGGAATTTTAAATTGTATTTATGAAGACATTTCCCGGAAAGAGCATGGCTTGTCAATGGAGAAGGATCATTTTGTCAATACGCTGCTAGAGGCAGCTGCATCCGTTAAACTAAATGATTGTGAATTGGTCTGTCATCAGCAGTCTGACATATCTGCAATCATTGAAAAATGCATATTGAAGATAAAAGAGGAGAACCCTTCTGTTGAATCTTCTTATATTGAATCGGAATCTTTCCAAAATACCCAAAAAGCTTTGTATTCTAGGGATCTGGAGTTGAAGCTTTATGAGGCAATTCTTGCAGAAGAGATGCTGAATAAATTAGAACATGAAAATATCTCAAGGGAGTTGGTGATGGCCACTGAAAAACTAAATGCACTGAAAGAAGAAAATAATTCTCTGCATATGAATCTTGAACAATATGAGGAGAGAGTAGCTATGCTCAAGGAAAAATTGTCTATGGCAGTTAAAAAAGGCAAGGGAGTTGTTCAAGAGCGGGAAAACTTGAAAAGAACTTTGGATGAGAAAAATCTTGAGATTGAAAAACTAAGATCAGAACTTGAGCAGCAGCAGTCTATGTACAGTGAGTGCAAAGATCAGATTGAAAATTTATCTGCTGGCCTGGCCCTCATTCCTAAACTGGAAGCTGATCTTGCTTCTATCGAGGAACAAAAGCACCAACTCGAGCAGTTCTTGGTTGAGAGCAATGGAATACTACAACAAGTGATGGAGTCAATAGATTGCATTACTATTCCAGTTGTTTCAGGTTCCGAAGGGCCTGTTCAGAAGGTCAAATCACTCATTGACTGCTTTGGAGAATGCAAACAGGAAAAGATAGAGGCACAGCAAGAGTTGGCATTGGTGAAAGATGAAGCCAATAATTTAGTTAACAAGTTATTAGAATCCCAGGAAGCCATAAAATCATTGACAGATTCCTTATCTATTGCTGAAAACAGTATCCGTCAGCTTCAAGAAGAAAAGAAAGAACAAGAATCTTCAAAGAGCTTAATAGAACAAGAATTACAAAGAACAATAGATGCCTTGTCCGATACAGAGACCAGTATCTCTCTGCTTATAAAAGACAAAAATGAACTGGAATCAGTAAGAACTTCACTTCAACAGGAATTGCAGAAAGCAGTAAGTGAAGCTTCTGCTGAGAAGAGTAAGTTTTCCGAGGTCTGTGCTAGCCAGAAATCAATTGAAGATGCCCTATTACTGGCAGAAAATAAAATCTCAGCACTAAAGAATGAGAAAGAAGATATTTTACGTAGTAGAGATGAGACTCAATTGGAATTGCAGAAAATACAGGAAGAATATTCAGCTGACAAAGGTATGCTGGCAGATGCGAATGAACCTATTCAGTCCCTTGAAGATGCATTGAGAAGGGAAAGGGAAAACATTTCCCTTATCGCAGAGGAAAACAATAAGACACAGATTGGTATTACTCTTTTGGAGACTGAGATTAAGAAGCTCAAAGAGGAGGCTGAATCTCAAAATAGCAAGCTTGCTGATGCCTCAGTCACTATAAAATCACTAGAGGGTGAATTGCGAAGTGCAGAGAACAAAATTTTTGATCTTGTTAATGACAAGAAAAATGCTGAAGAAGAGATTTCAGATCTCAATTTTAAATTGAGTAACTGCTTGCGAGATTTGGATCAATCACACGGGAGCATAGAGACAAAAGATCTAGAGTTGTCAGGTCATGTTAGAAGTCTTGTGAAAGATGGGAATTTGCTATATGCAGCATGTCAAAGATTAGAGCAGAAGTTTGAGAAAATGAATGAAATGGATTTTCATCTTAAAGAAATTGAGGACTGGTTTCCCGAAGTTAATTTCAAAGTGTTGCAATGTCATCCTCTCTTAAAGGTAAATTCACATCTTGGTTAACAACGTCTACATATGGACCTTTCCCAAATGCCCCAAATTGCTCAGTTTATGTGGTACTATTAGTACTTGAGGCTTGTGCTTTCATCCCAAAAGTCAACATGATTGGGGTAACAAAAGATTTTGTGTTAGTCTGTTATCATATTTAGCCGACGTGGGACAAACTTTTAACACTCACAACGCACTTCGTCTTATCTTGTTATTCTTTAAAAATCATATAATATGCACATGCATCCGGATAATCATCTAGGTGCGCAATTTCGACATAACGGGGCCACACTAAGGCCACACATTGGGTTAGCTTTGATGTTGTATTAAAATTTGGGCTACACCCTAAAAGGTTAACTTAATAATGTCTTCTGCATGGATTGACCCACAAGAGATACTTGGTCCAAGAAGAGGGGCAGTCCTTTTTTCGATTCATAGACTAAGTTCATTAATGCTAATCTGAAAATATTTTAAATTGGATGTAACTCACCCCAAAAATATCCCCATAAGATGAGGCGTATGGCTTACCTTATTAAAGTATATGAAGTATCCAATAAGCAATTGATTTGTGACACTTAACAAGTAGTATATTTATTGTGTGTTAGTGACAAAGCTGACTATTGTATGTCTATTGAAAACCTCAGACAATCAGAATCACAACGTAAATATTTTCAATTCCACCAGTTACCTCTAGCAAAGTACTGGACCTCCTTGATTGTGCAGTACGTGCCTTAAAATTGCTATCAAATGTGTCTTTTTTGTTATATGGGTTGAAGCTTAACATCTCTGCAGTTATAAATTTTCTTGGTTCCTTGTAGGATGATACTTCAAGGTCAACAGCCTTTCTATCTGGCTTTCACGATGTTCCCAACATGGAAAGAGCTAATGGGGGACTAGATGCATCAAGTGATGAGATCTTGAAAACTGTGAAAGCACTCCATCATGGGAACAAAAATATTGCCGATAGGTTTGAAGGATACTCCACATTGCTTGGTGATTTGGTCACACTTTTTCCTAAGCTCATGAAATCGCTGAAGCAAAACATGGATGCTGTGGAAGCAGATAAACAGTCACTGCAAAGTAAAACTGACATGATGGAAAGGAATCTTAAGGTCTTGTATTCTGCTTGTGTTGGTGCAGTTCAAGAACTGAGTACAGAGAATAGCTCTTTTGTGATACCAGATAGTGTCGGCGAAGATGAAATTGTATTTAATTGCATCAACTCTGAGAAGGTTGCTGAGAAGCTGTTAGATGCTGCTAGACATAGCCAGGGTCTGAGGAAACAAATTGAAGATGCAAATGATCAGATGGTTGAAACCATCAAAGAACTGCAGAACAAATTGACAGAAACCAGTGTTATTTGTGAAAGAGGTTTGGAAGAAAGGGAGATATACCTAAAAAGGATCTCCCAACTGGAAAGTGAACTAGATGAAGCGAAACATTTGTGCAGTGAGTTGAGGCTTAAACTAGAAGATTATCAGGCAAATGAGGATCATTTTAAGGAGACAATGGCAGAACTTTCAGCTCTTAAAAGCACTGTTTCATTGAAAGAGCAAGGTATTCTCTTGATTTGCTTTAACTCACTACGCTATTGAACTTTGTTACTTATGAATCAGTCGATGTATCTGGGAGGTCACTCTACTCTATCACTTTGTTTATTTTAATCCCTCTACTCTAATAAGTTCAGTTATATCATTCAATGCAATCAGTGGAAACTATTAATACTGTGAATTAATTTCTATTATTCTTTATTGTGCTTTTCTTGGGTTGGATGAGAGTATGACTTTGCAGAGAGCAAATTGGAGGGCGCATATTCGTGTGGATGATTGATCTCTCTTCTCTCTCTCTCTCTCTCTCTCTCTCTCTCTCTCTCTCTTCTCTCTCTCTCTCTCTCTCTCTCTCTCTCTCTCTCTCTCCTTTTCTTTTATCTTCTTTATGTTTCAATGTTCTTATGTTACTTTATCTTTTATCTTTCTTATGTTATTTTTATCTTATATTATCTTTCTTATCTTTATTCTCTTTTTGGCTCTGATATCATGGATTGATTCATGTTAGCCGACCCCAAAATCTTTTAGGAATAAGGCTTGGATGTTGTTGCTGTTGTTGTACTCTTTACTATGCCGCGGTGAAATCACTTATGACATGTCCTTGACATTGATTTGGCATTTTTATATGGTTAAACAGGTTTTAGTTTGTTTAAAATCAGCCTACGGTGACATGAAATTATACATGCCACGCTCACGGAGTCAAATTGAATTAGTTTGACAATTATGTAAGTATCTATTTTCAAATCTGACTAGACACGTCACGCCAATGTCAAGATCATGTCACAAGTGATGTCATTGCCATATAATTACTATTTGTCAACGCCATATAGTGAACAAAGTGATAGAGTAGAGGGGCCTCTCGTGTACTTTGATCCTTACGAATATCACTGTATGTCGGTATCTTCTATTGTCTTATGGTGCTCATAAATTATTATTATTCTTAGAGTATGAAGGCACTCTGCTGTCAGCATCTCAGATGAGGTCCCTCTTTGATAAGATAAATAAGATTGAGATTCCATTAGGAGGTCATGAGGTGGGGAATCAGGATATTCATGAGACAGCTGATGTGGGAAAGCTCTTTTATGTCATTGACAGTTTTACTGGGTTGCAGAACCAGACAAACTCGTTGTCTCATGACAAAAAAGAGTTACAGTCAACTCTTGAAAACAAAAACTTTGAAATTGAAAATCTGAATGAAGAAATGAAGAAACTCAGCAGAGATGAGAAAGATTGTGAAAAGATGAAGGATGAGTTATTAAAGGTAGAAATAGGTTTGGAAAATGTTATTCAGAAATTCGGAGAAAACAATTTGCTTGGGGCTCAAAAAGTAGCTGGTGTTTTGGGATTACTGCCCGTGGTTGAAAAGCTGGTCATGACCGTAATATATGAATCAGAAAATTTGAAGTCCCAAAAAGCAGAACTTGGTACACAATTACTTGAAATGAAAAAGAATTTAGATGAGTTATCATGCAAGGCTAGATCACTCGAAAGTTCTACTCAAGTTGATGTAATCCCTGGGGATATCGCTCCGGAAAGGGTTATGGCTGCAGCAGCTTCCTTGCCTGCTCAGTCTGAGATTTCTGAAATCCAAGACCTGGTAAACTTGATTATATTTAATCTACACTCATATTAATCATGTTGTGCCTTTCCCAATGTTTATTTTCTTATTTATTGGTTTGTTTCTATTTCCTATTGGAATCATTAAGTTGGGCTCTTGAAAAATATCTTCGTAAAAGTTAAGTCCATAAAAAATGTTTTCTAGTTCAACTGAAGAATACTTTCTTCCCAATAGATTTATTGAAACACCTGGCTGAACTACAGTGGATCTAATTTTTAGCTAGTTCAACCTGAAATCTTATTAACTCATCATTTTCTCTAACACTTACATTCTCAATGCTGACTTCTCTCTTTAAATTTCCAATTTGGGATTCTAATTCTTAGTCTTACATACTATGCTGTAGGGCTCCAACCCTAATAATAGCGCATCTACTTCAATCCCTTCAGCCGCTCACGTGCGAACTCTGAGAAAGGGATCTACAGATCACCTCGCAGTCACTATAGATTCTGGAACTGAGAGATTACTAAATCATGACGAAGCTAGTGAAGACAAAGGTGTTCTTTCTTAGGGTTGAAACCTCTTTCTGCTTAACAATGACCAATATTAGTGAACTTATTGCAATATATTTCCTATCTTTCAGGTCACTTATTCAAATCCCTTATAACGACGGGACTTGTTCCAAGACAAGGGAGGCTTCTTGCTGACCGGATTGACGGAATTTGGTATAGTCTTGTGATGATTATCTTCCTTCCTAATCTGAACTTTTTGAAAGATGTGAGGGGCTAATTTTAATTTGCCAGATTTTGGCTGAAAGCATTCACCCTTCACAGCCCCTACCCTCCTAACCCCTTCAAAAACCCTGCATAGAAACGTGTCCTTAGAATCATTTCTTCAAACTTGAGTTGAAATTCCGCACATGTACATTGATCTAATGGATTCTTTTTAAAATGAACCAGGGTGTCATCCGGGCGGGCACTAATGAGTCGTCCACGAGCAAGAATAGGTCTCATTGTTTATTCATTTTTGCTGCACATATGGCTCTTGGGCACCATATTGTGATGTGGTGGCGATTCTCAACAGTGCTAGATTCCATTGATGATTGCTTTGTAGTTGTAGAAATAGGGCTCTGTCTAGCCTGCCATTATAATCTTCTGCATTTTTCATAGGTTCCTTATTGCCATAAAATGTAATTGGTATATACATTTTTTATGGGGCAAGGCTAGGGGGTGGTTATATTGCAGGAGAAGAAATGAAATTTGAGGCCTATATAGTTTAAAGTTTATGTCATTGGACTGTATGGCCTTTGCAAAAGATACAATAATGTTAGGTTCTCTACATCGCTGAGAACTGAACACATTTTATATATACATAATATACAGTTTACACTTTGGTCAATAAGATTGATGATTACGTTAACAAAGCAAAAGACATCACAATTCTGAAAAACAGAGCACTTATCAGCGCTTATATTATGAAGTCCAAAAACTCCATCATAAAGATCATGTTTTACCGTTTCTAAAACTTACATTTAGTTTAGTTTTGTTTTGTTTTATGGTCCATTCTTGGGCTGTATACAGTTCCGATTTCAGAACTAGATTGAAATCGGTAAGGTAAATTGGTCCCCACTTTTTTGTTTCGGCCCTTTCGGGTCAGAACTAGAAGTCTAGAACTAAAAAACATACTAGTACCAAAGTAGATCTAGTTCTCTAAAAATAGGACCGAGATTGGTAACCAAGCATTCTGTTCTTGTTGTGAGGTTACCGTGTCTAGTGAGAGGTCTCGAGTTCGAAACCCGTTAGACACATAAGGGTTTGAAACTCAATGGAGTGAGTTTCAACCTTGATTACTCCAGTCCTTCCAGCTAGTCCTGGACTCGGGTTGGTTCGGGGCCGGGCCTAGGCCCGGTTGGGCCTCCGGTCCTGGAATGGGGGGCCCGGAACCGGCCCGTCCTTCGCTCGGTGCCGGTTCGGGCTGGGTCACCCGCCCGGGTCCCGGGTTGGGCCAATGTAATTTTTTTTTTTACTTATTAATACAAATTAAATATGAAATACATTTTTCAAAAAATACTAATACAATAAATTCTAAGTTGTAAGTTTGTAACCAATTAATTAATTAATTTGAGAAGTGCTACATATAAAAAAAAGAATGTATATTTATTTGAAATATGAACTACAACTTTACATATTACAATAGAGAATTGAGGGAAAAATTAAAACATGAAATACATTTTATAATAAGTTGTAAAATACTAATCAATCGGAATCTCCGGCATAGGAGCCACCCTCGGTTGTTGATTCATCCATAAAGTCTTGGGAGGGGGTGATGCTAATTTCTTGACATCTACGTATGGCCTTCAACCAATCGTGGTAGCATATAAGCGTTTCAAGAGACTCAGCGCTCAAATTCATTCTAGATGCCGTTAGAACGTTGCCGGCCGAACTAAATTCTTGTTCCACGGCAACTGTTGAAACCGGCATTGATAGCACTTGCTTAGCCATCCGTGCCAAAATCGGGAACATTCTTTCTTTTGACATCCACCACTTTAGAACGTCAAACTCCTCATTTTCGTCAAATTCTACCTCATAATTTATATACAAAGAAATCTCATTAAATGCGTTTTGTTCAGTAGTGTGAGTTGTTTTAGGTTTTTTCATAAGATTGCCAAAATTAGATTTAAAAAGTGATTTTCCTTTAGATGAAAATGTGTGTGTCGGGGGAGGGGGCACGTTGTCATATTGTGCACGAAACTCATTAAATAAGGCATAAAATAAATTACTAACCTCGTTGTATTTAACTTGCGTTATCGTCATACATTGGAAATGGACCAAAAAAAGCATTATAATAGAACTTCAAACATTCTTCCAAATTACCAAGTTATAACGAGGATTGAGAATAAATGCAATACCATAAACATGCGGAATATGTGCATAATATTTAAAAAAAAATCCTTCATAAAATCACAAAAATAACTCACGTAAGCGGCATTCTCAAATTCATTAAAAGCACCGGCGAGATTAACATCTTCACGAATAAATTCGTAACACTGTTTCCAAGCTAATTTCTTTTGCCGTGTCGGGGAATGATCTTGTTAAGATTCATGGGTCCGTCTAAAATATCACTCGATAGGAAGAGTAGCACAATATCTTAATAAAACACTTTATTTGTTCATGTTTCACACTTCGTCTAGATCGTGTCATCTTTCCTTTTTCCGTTGATTCGTAATTATCATTTTTTATAACCACATCATCATTTTTCATAGGAGCCTACACCATGGTTATGGATTAGTTTAGCTCTGATATCATGTTAAGATTCAAAAATTCATCTCTTTTTAGATACAAAATCTCCCCCTAACTTAGGGGGTCTTCTTATTAAAAAGTCACTTAGTTTACCATATCCCTAACAAGTACTAATTCCAAATAGCTGAAAAATTTTATATTGGGAAGTTCATAGGTTCATTTGTTGGACATGGATGTTTCAAAAAACAAGTTTTTATCACTGACTCCACTTGTTTTTAAAAAAACCTTCAAGCAGCATGTATGCATACTTATCTAACGATCAATCTTAAACCCTCTCGTTTTGGCTTCTGCCTTGACGTCCTTGTTCTTGCAACTCAATTTACCTCTATAGGCGTACATCACACTCAAGCATGTAACTCTCCTTCAAGGTCTGCCATATTTTCAATTCTCACAAAGTTGAACGCTCGAAGGGATTTGGCGGTGTGACGCAGATTGTTGCGGCTTCCTTCCATTCAGACTTTGCAGTTCAGTGTGATTCTTGTTTGTGGCGTCAAGCTGGAGGCAGAGCTTTTTCTAGAGCTTCACTGGCGGCTTCCAGTTCTGTCTTAGCCAACCTGTACGTGGTGAGACGGTCACTGAACTGTCAGATAAGGGTTAAAGAAGGGAAACCATTCGTTCGAAACAGGATGGGGTGAAAAGCTATAAGAATCAAGTTTGAAAAGGCTCACAAGAGTTATGAAAGAGCATGTGCAAGGAGATGATTGTTTTAGGTTTATGAATTCAAAAATTCATCCTAAAGGGTCAACACGATAGGAGAAATAACCTAGAATCTTATATAGTAGTTTATTATATTAAACCGGCCAATTCAGTGTGAACAAATATTTCGACACGTCATCTAAGCTCAAACCAAACTTAACAACATTGTGATGTATTAATGAGCCAAACAAATCGACCCTTAACGAGCTACCATTAATCATGGATGTTAAACAACTATCAAACCTCAACCGGTGTGTGAGCATGATTATTGATTGGTTTGACTCTGATACCATGTTATAATTCAGATAGTGGTGGAACCTGACCATTTTTTCAGGAGTGTTGTACAATAAGTCAAAATTAGGTCAGGAAGGCGTGAGAGGGAGTAATATAACTCATGTCAAAGTCATTTATATGGTTAACATGCATTTTTGTCACAATCGAAAAAAATAGTCTACCAAATTAACATACCGAATATCTATTATTAATATTAATATAAACATGGATTAGATGATTAGGTAATATTAGGTAAAATAGAATACAAATTTATACACGGTAGTATTTAAACTATATAAATATGAACAATTAACATACAAATTAATTACATTTTAAACAACAAAATATAGGGCACTAATGAGTAGGAGAATAAAGGGCTAACACATGCATGGCTGCACCAGGCCTCAGCTGTACCGAATTAAGTGTTGGTAGCCGCTACACCATCCTGCATATGTGAAGTCAGATTCGTGCACAGCTCATTAAGCATATGTAGATAGTGATCCATGACTATCATTCATGATGTCCCTCGAAACAAAAATAAAAAAAATAAAAATTAGGTAAATTAAGAAGTGTAGTAAATACAAATGATCAATACTTATTTAGCACTTTAAATTTGAACATTCTACTTACTTGATTATCAAAAATCAAGGTAGTGAGGGGCGCTTCTGAATAACTAATGAATTGTTTGATTTAATGTATTCATACAAATTCATTTCAAAACGCTCCATACCCATATACATGTAATTAGACCTCCCTACAGAGAGCACCGAAGAACAAGATCAATATCTACTCTTCTCAACCTTGCTGATTAGTCATTGATTTTCGCTTTTCTTCCTCTCCTTCTTCCATTTGACCTCACAGCTCGTTGTTTTCACCTCGGCCATTTCTAATTGCTTTCAACACAAGACCTAATTTTTAGACTCTCTTGGAATCTTGGTTTCAACATTCAGATTTAATTTGTGTTTTTGGTTTTGTAATTCAATACATATGGATTTGATAACAAAATAACATTGCAACGTTGTTTTGGTACCACTTAACCAAACAACATTGCTTGTATAGTTTAGAAAGATCCAGTGGCTACTTCTATAATATGTGATGGACAACAAATAACATCTTTGATATATATTCTTGCTGCTAGTTTCCGATCTCATTGTCTCGCCTTATCTCTAATATAGTTTTTATTTGACAAACGAGTTCCTTCCAACCATGGATTATGCTAAACAACAATCAAACATTAATCAAATCTGGCTCTGATAACATGTTAGGACTTGGTTTTATCCTAATAAAAGGCCGATTTGACAGGAGTAATATGATATCTTCATATTGTACTTCAATAGTTCATACTTTACTTCTGAAGAAATATTTTAACACCCCCATCAAGACAAACACTTCCTCTGGATCGTGTCATCATTCTTTTTTCATCGATTTGTTTGTCATCAAATTTCATAGCCGTTTTCATATTTCATAAGGGTCCACACCATGGTCGCAAATCGGTTTAGCTCCGATACAATGTTAAGATTCAGAATTTCAATTCATCCTAAACAGTCAACTTGATAGGAGTAACCCCTGATCTTTATACTACAATTTATTTGGTTTATATTTTACCAATGTGGAAAATACTTCAACTGATCTAGGGGCATACAAATTAGTTTATGATTCGATTTTTATCAGTTTTAGTTTATTTATTTGTTGAAGAAAATAGTATCAAAGTGAAGCCAAACTATTTCACTTTGGTTGGGTTTGCATTTTGAGTAATTTTAAATGCTTTGATCCATTAAAACTCAAGCCAATAATGAAATAAAATAAACCAAAAACCAGAAATAGAAATCGAAATGACAATGTTTGAATTTACAAAACCTACAAGTGAGCCTGAAAAACTAACAATGTGTTAAGAACACTTGTGCGGGATCTCATCCAAGGTCGAGATCGTAAAAACTTGTAAGAAGATAAAGTAGTACGATTTGTTTGACCTGTGTTAAGAATCTGAGATCTGTGCAAGACAGATTTCCTTGGGATGAACAACTATGCTTAGTTAGAATTAATTTGGTGCCCGACCTTGTCAAGACACGCACAAACTAATTATTTCCCAGATATCCTTATTTCATGTAACAAAGGCCCTTATATAAGCTAGTTTAACGTTCTGAAATGTAAGAAAACCACACAGAAAGTGTTCTGAAATAATTCAGAGACACATAAGATATTGAAGACAACAAATCCATCAGATCATATAATCTGAAAAATAACCTAGCTGTCATGATTGACTACCAGTTGCTAGACTTATCAAACAGCTTCCTCAATCACTTTGCTAGCTAACACATGTTGTGTTTAGTTTTTCCTACACCTCATTTATGCCTGAATTATTTTTACAACGCCGTTGATACGTGTGTCCTAGAAAGGCATCCACAACATTACTTCCCTCGTTGTCAAAGAGCTTGTCCTCAAGCTCGAACGTTGGGTATGCATTTTGAAACTCTTTCAATGTCTCCCAAGATGCCTCCTCTTCCAACTTACACTGCCAATGTACCGGCCAGAAGTTCTCATGTGCCCCGGTTCAGTCGTGTTCGAAGGATTTTCATTGGCTGCAATACTGGTGGAGGCTCTTCTAGTGGTGGAAGAAGGCTCATAGTCTTCGGTGGTGGACCATGACGTGGTTTCAATAATTAAACATGGAAGACATCATGAATGTGACTGCCTAATGGTAACTGGAGCTTGTATGTAGTTTGACATATTCGGGCAGTCACCTGAAAAGGTCCATAAAACTTGGGTAATAACTTATGTTGGCAATAGGGATGGATGCGCAACCACATTTATGCACAAGGCTCAAAAGAATGCTATTGGTGACCTTTATTAAATTGACCTTTCATGATTTGTTATGCTTGAGCCAATCTTAATTGTGTCGTGTGCAATAGCTCATTCCTATCTATGAGTTCACGATCTACACCATCCAATTGAGTTGTACCAGGTGTATATGACAATAACTTAAGAGGGGGGCCATATGTGACCCAAAAAGGTGGGTCCCCCAATTCAGTGTGGTAGGATGTGTTATAGCAGTTTTCTGCTCAAGGTAATCTTTTGACACACTCCTGAGGATAATCATTGTTTAAGCAACATCAGAACATCTCCATGGTGCAGTTTACAACCTCCATCTGGACATCCGTTTTCGGATGATATGCTGAAGAAAAACTAGCAGGTGTGCCACAGAAGCGAAATAGTTCGCACAAAAAAGTGCTTACAAATTTTTTGACCCAGTCCGAGATGATGGATTCAAGCAACCCATGAAGTCGAAAGATCTCATTGAAAAAGAACTGCAGTTACCGAGATTGTCGTAAATGGGCGACTCAGGGTGTTTTTACTTGGACTGTAATCTCTCCCAAACTAGACCAGACCTGTTCAGACCAAATCAGACCAAGCCAGACTTGGATAGTTATAAAAATACAAAGAAACCAGACATTACCGGACCAGTTCAGACCAAACCAGACCAGCACATTACACTCCAGTAAAAACATCCTCAATGTGATAAAGTGACCTGATTTAGATAAGCAATCGACGACCACAAAGACAACATTTTTTCCTTGAACTTTGGACAATCCTTCGATAAAATCCATATAAATATCCGTCCATACTTGCTTAGGGATTGGGAACGGTTGGATAAGTCCTGTTGGGTGAAAATTGAACCACTTGTTTTGTTGGCATGTTTGGCGGTCCCGAATGTATTCTGCCACATCTTTCCTCATATTAGTCCAATTGAACTCCTATCACATTCGTTGAAGTGTCTTTTCAATGCCTTCATGAGATATTCCATGATTGTTTTTTACCTTTTAAATAACTTTATTAATAATTGTGCCAATGTGAAATGAGACACATAAAATGGGACGAAGGTAGTATTTCTTATACTATCCTCCGTTTTTTTAATCGCAACATGTTGACTTTTTGTACCGTTCACATGATCTACTTTGACTACATTTTACACTATTATTTTATCAAAATTATTTTTAAAAAAATATATTTTTCAATTCATCTCATTACAAATTTTTGAAATCGGATTTTTAATATTTTTTATTAATAAAGATTAAGCTATACTTACAATCAAATGTGTGCATTGACAAATGTGCAAAGGTTGACTGTTGCAACTAAAAAAGAACGAAGGAAGTATAAGATTGATTCAACATGTATGTGTGTGTACATAGACACACACACAACAACAACTATCATAATGGCTTCAATACTTTTTGAATGTCTACAAATGTCCAACTTGGATGTATCCAGTTTATTACTAGATTCAATGCTCCCTCGAAACTAATTCGTGCTTGGCGAAGGAGAATATGAACCCAGATTCCGAGAGGATAAGTCTGCAATTAACTTCGTTTGGCTGAGTTGATGTGTTTTTTACTGCTGCCTGAGTCAGATTCAAATGATCCTGACGGAATCGCTGTTGCAGCCGCCATCCGAGGTTGAAGATGTGCTAGCCCGACATAAATTTCTGGTGAAGAGAGGGATTCCGTAGAAAGCTATCTTCCCGTGGTCTGAAATTGAGACGTTGCCGCTTCTGTAGTGTTCGTGCGAATGAGAAAATTATCGTCAGTACTGCTTGTTTCTTTCAGATTTACACTATTTGCTTGCCGAAGGCTGAAGACTCGTTGGGGTGCATCTTCCTGAGGGGTTACCAACCTATCCTCAACCTCGAGCCATTCCATGAAATAGTGAGAGCAATGTTAGTACGACATGAGAGGATGACAATAAATATAGCTTATGGCGGAAGTGAACTAATCTGTCACGGCATTTCCACTGATTGCACAATGACCCTTCCATAATGCATTATCGAAGTTGCATTATCTCAGGAGTGGCAGATTGGATTGTATGACTTTCAGTCTACAACGTGTTGTAGGAACAAATATGGCTAATATTGTCCCCATAGGAAAATCTCTGAGAGAAAAGGCATCAGCGACAGTGTTGATGAAACGATCAAGTTTGTACTCCACTTAATTGGAAGGAGAACCACATGAGCTTACGAATTCAATGTTGTTGTGGAGATGTTGTAAGCCATTTGATACATTAAATATTTCAAGCTGGAGTGGTCAATGCAAATCATAAACTCTTGCCCACATAAATAAGGGGTCCAATAGACTACTGCCTTAGCGAGAACGGGAGTTCATAAGCCGCTAATTTGACATGACATTCAACGATTTTCAGATTAAAGTATGCGATTGAGTGGCCATCTTGTTGTAACACTGCACTAAATCTAGTCCTAGATGTGTCATATTCAACAACAAAAGTTTTGTCAAAATTTGGTAAATTGCAATGGAGATGCACTTTTTGAGGTGCTGAAAGGTAGTGTTTGCCTCATCAGTCCACACGAAGGCGTTTTTCTTCAATAGTTGGGTTAGCAGGCATGTTCACCATATCATTGGATGAATTTTCTGTAATAGCTGGCAAGCCATAAAACCCCCCGAAGGGCTGTAATTGTATCGGGAGATGCCAACCCATGACAACCCAGATTTTGACTTGATTGACATCCACTCCTGCGTTATGGATAACATGGCCTAAGTATTGGACTTGAGCTGCCCCGAAGTTGCACTTGGATTTTCTTAAGAAAAGCCCATGATTCTATAATGTTTCCAATACCAAACGAGCTTGATAGATGTGCTTCATCCATCCATGATTTGCTGTATATGAGAATATCATCAAAGAATACTGGGACAAATTTGCGTAAAGAGGGACCAAACATGTCATTCATCAAACCTTGAAACGTCGATGGGGCATTTGACATACCAAAAGGCATGACTAGAAACTCGAAATGGTCATGGTGTGTTCAAAATGCAGTTTTCTGAATATTCTCAAGAGCCATTCGAATTTGATGATAACCCGAACGGAGGTCAAGCTTAATGAAGAAAGTGATCCATGAAGCTCATCTAACAATTTATCAATAACTGGTATTGAAAACTTATCTTTGACTGTTTTACAGTCTAATTCTTTGTAATCCACACAAAAGCACCATGAGTCCATGATGAATCTGATTTCTTAACCAACAATATTACAAGTGTGGAAAATAGAGAGTGGCTTGGCTGAATAATAACTTATGTGAGCATCTCAGTGTACCTGCTAACATCATTGTCAAGTCAAGATCAATGGGTTCTTGATATTCCACCTTCATACGAACCGCTTTGTGTAGCCCGACTGTAAACATTTTAATTTGTATACGAATTAAGACACCAATTGTTCGGGCCATGAATTGTTTCAAGGATTCAATATAAGATTCCAAATCACCTGTTTAACCAAGCTTGGCTAGGTCTCCTTCTCGATTGGCACTACAAGGGTTCCGAATCTCTTCATGCACTTTGTGTAAAATTCTGTCCAGGTGATGTTGGAATTCACTGGATCTAACTTATCAGCCCAAAGCTGGGTGGTGTCGGGCATATGGAAGGTTGATAAACCCACTACTCATGCTTGGGCAATCGCTCGTCTTTTGTTAAAGAAACTCTCACATCTTTTAAGTTTGGGATAAGGGGTCACACTTCCCATAAAAAGGTGGAAGTTCAAGTTTTGAGGTGGCGATATTCAATTTCTCGATCCCTTTCGGACATTGGAGAAACGGGTGAGGATTCAACCGTCAATCTTTGCACGACACTGGATTTGCGACCTTGGACTTGATCCGTCAAATCGACTAATTTGTGCTCGATGGTTAGTTGTTGTTGATCGATGCCTCCAATCATGCTCTTCAGTGATTCAACTGCATCCCCGACTGTTCCCATCCTAGCTCTTATACCAAAGTGTTAAGAGCAATTGTGTAGGATCTCATCCAAAGTCGTGATCGTACAAACTTGAAAGAAGATAAAGCAGTAGAATTTGTTTGATCTATGCTGAGAATCAGAGATCCAAGCAAGACAAATTTCCCCGGGATGAACAACTATATGCTTAGTTAGAATTAATTTGGTGCCCGACCTTGTCAAGACACACACAAACTAATTCTTTCCAAGATATCTTTATTTCATATAACAAAGGCCCTTATATAGGTTATATTAGAGTTCTAAAATGAAAGGAAACCACACAGAAAATGTTCTTAAATAATTTAGGGACAAAAAAGATATTGAAGATAACAAATTCATCACATCAAATAATCTGAAAATAACCCAACTGTCATAACTGATTGGGTGTCAGTTGCAAGACTTGTCAGGCAGCTTCCTCGACAAATTTGCTGGCTAGCACATGTTGTGTTTAGTTTTCTTGTACCTCATTTACGCTTGTATGATTTATACGACTTCGATGATACGTGCGTCCTAGAAAGGTGTCCACAACACAATGTTTTTGATAGATAAGTTTATTTGAGCTAAACAAACTCTTTGCACATATTATTACAAAATATTTGGAATAAAAACAACACAAGAATGACTCTCCCTCTCCCTATCTATAGTAGAAAACATAAAGAAATGAAATATATTCATTCACTTACTGGAAGACATAGTTTCCATCTAAAGTCTAGTTTTATAACTATTTCATGTTGATATTAATAAAATTGGTTTCTAAACAAGGACCTTATTTACACCTTATATTACCTGCAACCTTTTAAAATAAACAAAAAACTTTGAAATGACTACCAAAAAGTTAATCTCGAATTTAGATCAATTGGACCTATCCTAATACTATATGCCATCATTCTTAATTTCTTACTCTTTCATTTGAAATATTATGTACTACTGGTGGGGAGATATCTCACTATAATTTGATCTATTCAAATAAAAACTCATTATAATACTACAATGATAGAAATAGGAGGCGCATAAAATAATGCAATGAAGTATTACATTATTTATGCACATATAAAGTGTTGGAATTCTTTGTCACATCAGTAGGTTTTTTCTAAATATAAAGCTAGTATATGGCATAGCTCTTAATTGTTGAATGCAACCGACTTATTATCTTAGACTTAGAAGTTAGAAACGAAACCTTTGGATATATGGATGTTGTAGTCTACATTTAGACATTAGAAATGTGAATTCTTCTGTGTTATAGTTATCTGGTTTAAGACTTTATAAGGCGTCTAGACTAACTCATATTGTCGTAAAAACTTTATAAGGTTTCCTTTTTTATATATATATAAGGTTTCCCTATATTATATCAAACGTCTTTTGCTTGGATAACCAAAACCAAACCACACCTCATTTTTTTCGTTTGAGTCGGGTTGGCCAACCCGAACCACTTCTCCCCGCTAAACAGACCGTCTACTTACTTAATAATAAAGTACAACCTTCAAATTGAAATTGAAGTATCACTTAATTGCTATTGAGTACAATTAGTGAATAGTCATCAATTGCAATTAAGCTCTAAGTTCATACTATTTACATATATTATGAGCATTAATTTACAATAAATCACAAGAATAATATAATCAATCCATTTAGAGAGAATACATATAATTGAAATATTTTATAATATTGAATTCCATTTCATATTTTGAAATGCTTTATCGAGTTGGTTCTATAAAATCAACGCACAAATAATTTTGAAATCTTTCATTTGGTATTTTGAAATGTTTTGTATACTCTGTTTCAAGAATATACACACATTTTGAAATGTTTGGTATTCTTCAATTCTAATATACTTCATATTCGAGAACCAATAATATGATGGTGGTGGACGACCAATAATTTTGTGGACGACCAATTATTTCATATTTGAAATAATTTTGTATACTTCATATTCTTCATAGTTTGGTATACTTCATATTCCATTCAATTTATATATGATGGTGGACGACCAATAATATGCGAGAACTATTACTTCAATTCTAATATACTCCGTATAACTTTTCTTCAAAAAGTAACTTAACCTTCTTTATTTCATATTCATAAATAGGTATTCATATATATATATATATATATATATAGAGAAATCATCTCATCAGGCCGGCCTGACGGGCTGCCCCGTCCGGCCGAGCCCGTTTGGGCATCTTCCCGGTGGAATTTTTTGATGAAATTTTTTTAGCATGTTCCTCATCAAGTCTAGTTTGTCCATACCAAATTTCAGCTCAAAATTCGATCGGGAAGGTCGTCAAATGATTTTTGCAAGTTAACTGGTCCGGAATATGTATTTTTCGGACCAGTTAACTTGCAAAAATCATTTGACGACCTTCCCGATCGAATTTTGAGCTGAAATTTGGTATGGACAAACTAGACTTGATGAGGAACATGCTCAAAAAATTTCATCAAAAAATTCCACCGAGAAGATTCCCAAACGGGCTCGGCCGGACGGGGCAGCCCGTCAGGCCGGCCTGATGAGAAGAGCTCTCTCTCTCTCTCTCTCTCTCTCTCTCTCTCTCTCTCTCTCTCTCTCTCTCTCTCTCTCTCTCTCTCTCTATATATATATATATATATATATATATATATATATATATATATATATATATATATACCTATTGGAAAACTTCCCTATTGGAAAAACTTCCAATAGGTATAAAACATGGAGGCCGCACGGCGGCTCCGGTAAGGAATACCTTACCGGAAGAGTTCCCTATTGGAAAAACTTCCGGTAAGGTATACCTTACCAAAGCCGCCGTGCGGCCTCCATGTTTTGAGGACCTTCCCGGTGGAATATTTCGATGAAATTTTTTGAGCATGTTCTTCATCAAGTCTAGTACATCCATACCGAATTTCAGAAAACAATTCAATCGGGAAGGCAGTCAAACGATTTTTGGAAGATAACTGCGTTTTATATGTATATAAAGGGTGCAGTTGTCTTCCAAAAATCATTTGACTGCCTTCCCGATTGAATTTTTAGCTGAAATTTGGTATGGATGTACTATGACTTGATGAAGAACATGCTCAAAAAATTTCATCGAAAAATTCCACAATACTCACTATCTTAAACTGTGTGTCAAACCTATTTGGAAGTTTAATAAGGGACAAAGGGAGTAATAAAAGTTATGAATTTTGATATATTTTTATAAAAATCGGAATACAAATAAAAAAGTTCTATCAATTTTAGAAAACATGATATTTTATTTGGTGGTGGGACCCATGACTGGACTTTTATATACATATAAAACGCAGTTAACTTCCAAAAACTTCAGGTAAGGTATACCTTACCGGAGCCGCCGTGCGGCCTCCATGTTTTGAGGGCCTTCCCGGTGGAATTTTTCGATGAAATTTTTTGAGCATGTTCTTCATTAAGTCATAGTACATCCATACCAAATTTCAGCTAAAAATTCAATCGGGAAGGCAGCCAAACGATTTTTGGAAGTTAACTGCGTTTTATGTGTAAAGGTCCAGTCATGGGTCCCACCACCAAATAAAATATCATGTTTTTTTAAATTGATAGAACTTTTTTATTTGTATTCCGATTTTTATAAAAATATATCAAAATTCATAACTTTTATTGCTCCCTCCGTCCCTTATTAAACTTCCAAATAGGTTTGCACACAGTTTAAGATAGTGAGTATTGTGTGGTGGAGAGTTATGCAGAGGAGAGAGAAATGTGTAAGAATTGTTGTGAATCACACATTCTGACCAAAAAGGGAAAGTGAAAGTTTTAATTGGGACGGACTAAAAAGGAAAGTTGGAAGTTTATTTAGGGACGGAGGGAGTATCTTTCATATGAAACCAATATCGAATATATAAAAATAAAAATAAAAATTGACACTTTAAAAATATCTAATTTTTTAAAGTGCTATATCTTTTTTATTTATAATCCGATCGTTATAAAATATACGAAGTATCAAAATTCATAATTTTTTTATTAATTTTCATATGACATCAATATTGAATATATAAAAATAAAAAAAATAATTTAACACTTTAAAAATATCTACTTTTTTAAAACAATATATCCTTTTTATTTGTACTCCGATTATTATAAAAAATATATCAAAATTCTTAAGTCTTTATTATCTTCTACGTAGTATATGATATCAATGTTGCATATATAACATTATAAAGTTATATAACTTAAAAATGCTATATCACTAAAACAAAGCATGATATTTTATTTGGTGGTGGAACTCATGACTGGATGTCTCCTTGCTCCTGGACGTGCAGATATTTTTTTTTACGTATATAAGCTGTCACTTAAAGTGGTCGTTCTTTAACTCTAATTATTCCATTGGTATTGGGAAATACTTTTAACTCAATGCTATTTTGGATCGAATTTAACATTATTTTGGAAAAAACTCTAATTTTATTTTTATTCACTTTCTTTGGATTCGTAGACAAAGAAATTTTAAAGTGAAGTTCCTATCGAATAATTATCAGCTTGGTCTATGAATGAATTTATTGACTATGCATTCTCGCTGGAGGTTGATCCCTTCAGCTTTCCCACACATCAGTGATTCTTGCACTTCTTGTAAGCTCATTTTGAGCTTTATGCTTTTCATTTCCATTAGCCTTGAAGATTCAAACTTTTATGGTTTATAAGTTGTTTTGAGTTTTAATAGTGGAAAATATCTGAAATTCCTGCAGATTATTTACCAATATTCATACCCAATCAATTGCGAAGTGTGAGTTCTCTGTTCATAGTTTCTGTAAGATGTATTTTGCTGAAAGGTTTCAAATTCGATTGTAATTTCTATTGATTTGTATGTTTCCTGCTTTGCAATTCAAACCAGAGGAATAGTAGAGCTGATATCACAAGAGCTTTATCAAATCGAGTCAAGAAGACGAGAATAAAAGGCCTAAAAAGAAAAGAGAACACTAAATTACCCAATGGTGATCTGCTGGATAAGGAAAATAACACCATATCTTCTGTTGTAGGGGAGGCAGGGAGTTCTAAAAAAAATTCCATCTAGGGTTTCTGTGCTCCAGGCATGCACTGTTACATCTGGTTTAATGGGTCTTTTGGGCCTTTTGATTCGTCAGGTTCAATTTACTCACTTCATCAACACTTTGATAACTTGTGATAAATATCTGAATGTGTGCTTCTTTTATCATTTTTATGTGATTATGTATAGACTCTGTTGCATATCATATGAGAAAATTCTCTTGCAATTTGTTCATTGTTGAAGAGATTTCATAATTTTGGTGGCCTTTTTAAATTAAAAAAAAAGTTATGAAGTCAATATTGAGTGGAAACTTCAGTTGGTTTTTACCGTTTCTGTCTTAGCTAATTTGCAGGTCTCTCATGTTGCATCACAAGCAGGATTGCCTATTGCTGTCTGCTCTGCTGAATTTTTATGTAAGATTGAGTCCTCTAATCCTTTGAATAAGTTTTTTGGTAATGTGACTAATGTTATATACTCTGTAGGAAGCAAAGTTATTTAAACATGCCTTAATTTCTTTATGTGTTTGTCCTTTTTAATCAAAAGTGTTTATAGGGAAATAAGGGTGAAGTTGGATTTCAAAAACCAGCTAGGTATAGATGTTTTTTAAAATATTTTTTTTGAAGTGCCTTTTAAGAGCAATCCTAAGAATTGCTATTTAATAGCATTTCTAATTTTAGTTCAATTTTAAAAAATGATTTCAAGTACAAGCAGTTTAGAAAAAGAACCAAAAGTTTATATTAACATTTCACTGGCAGTTGGCTCCAATGCAGGGGATTTTCAGGTGTGGCATCTTGAGTTGATTATGGGGCTGGTTGTATTGGTATCATCAGGCCGATATTTACTGTTGAAGACTTGTCCAGATTTTGCTGAATCTAGTGAAGCAGCAAATAGACAGGTACTTATGATACTTGTTGTTTGTCATCTTTTTTATTTAAGTATGTGATCTTTTGTACCTAAATGTATCTGTATTTGTGAATGCCAGGATCATTTTTCTTCTTCTTTCATCTACAAAATTTGACACCAGCGTATAGTTTGCAGTGCTTTCTAAGTCTAGGCTTTGTTTGAAAGATAGGTAAAATAAAAAATGCTATGGAGTTTCTCATAAAAATGCTAGGGAGGATTGTGTTAGTTTTCCCTTGAAAAATACTGAGGAAGACTAAGATTGATTAGCTTTTTAAATTTTTATTTTATGTTATGTATATGTTAAGATTCTTTAGTCTATATACTTGGTATAATAAAACATACTTCGTATTAAAAATATGAGTTTGAACAAATATCTAAAATTGTTTCATTGCGTTTGAACTTCCCTTTTCCCCATTTTTTTCTTTCTCCCTTAGTTCCCCCCTAGTATTTCTCGGGTTGCAAACAGAGACTAATTGAATGCAAACTACAAAACTCTTAGCTGATGTTCGCAGTGAAGGAAGAAATTCTACGTTTCATGTGTATCATTAGCATATAGCAGCTAGTTTACAATGAGGGTTTACTTACATGCTTCCAATGAACTATAATTTCCTCTGAAATTTGCTAATGCTGCATGCATCAGGTTCTTACTTCTCTTGAACCATTTGATTACATTGTCGTGTCATTTCTTCCTGGAGTTAGCGAGGTATCCACAGACAATTAGTCAGTTCTTTTACATTTCTTCACACAGTTTTGTTTTGTTAGATTTCAAAACAAACACCATCAAGCTTTGATGGATGTTTATTAATAAATTCAACAGGAGTTTCTTTTCCGTGGTGCACTATTGCCTCTTTTTGGTGTCAATTGGCCAAGTGTTCTGGCTGTTGCTGCTGGCTTTGGAATATTACACTTGGGCAGCGGCCGAAAATATTCATTTGCAATCTGGTATTTTGTTCAATCTTGGAACCTTTTATTAGCTTAAGCCTTTAAACTTCAAAGCCGTGCTTAACCAATGATAAAATATCAGTACCTATTGTATTATCAGCACTTTCAATTTGTAGAAATATCGGTAGGCATTCCAATATCCATATCGATAACAGAACAAATTGGGGGGGGGGGTTGCCTTTTGTTACTTTTCTGAGAAAACATATGAGACTTTTCATGTTTTTTGACTTCATAATATTTTCTCAAAATGTTCTGCTATGTTTTACTAAAAGTTTCTCAAAATGTTTTGACATTCTCCTAGAAACATCGAGATTCTAGAGAAGCTATGTTTCCTCCATATCAATATCGAGAAACCTTAAATACAGAAATTAAATTTTGATATTTCAGGCTATTTTCATCATATTGTGCTTAACTCATTATGATCAATCAATCTTTGACGTTGCACATTATAAATATGGGTCCAAAAACCCAATACTTCAGGATGCCCTTCGCCCGTTTTTATTCATAGATCAGACCATAAGCAGGAATACGTAGTTTTTTTTAAAAGCTTGAAATTTATCAAAATCACTGAATTTTAGGATTTTGGGAAACACTGATATCATATGTCGATTTGTGTTAGCCGACCCCGAACTTTTTTGGGAATAAGACTTGGATGTTGTACTGAAATTTATGAACTGAAATTGTGAGGTATGTGTTTGGCTGGAAAGTGTAATTACTGAAAAGGCATGCAGTGGCTTTTATGCATAACTGAAGCAAAATACAAAAGGTTAAAGTTGCCATTCTTGAATGAACAGTATTTATAAATTTATATTAGCAGAACTAGTAGCTATACTGCTACTTCTTTGGCTGAAAAGTCTTAACAGCTGAAGAAGCCAAATATAAGCTGTGTTTGGTGTTTTTTGCCTTTATTTTAGACATTTCAGCCTACAAGGATGTACTGAATGGCCTCTTTGACTTGCTTATTTGGCTGAAATGGATGTTATCAAGCTGTGAGAATTCAGCAGATTCTGTCATTTCAGCCAAAATAAATACTCCCTCCGTCCCAATATAAAGAGCACATTTGCTTTTTTAAACATTTTGAGGAACACTGTGTGACACTGTTTAGACACTGTTTTGCAATGTTTTGTTTGCCAAAAAGGGAAATGTGCCTTTTATATTGGGACGGCCCAAAAAGGAAAATGTGCTTTTTATATTGGGACGGAGGGAATAACCGTTATAACATGAGCTCATCTTTGACACATTTGCAACCTTGTGGTGCTAAACAAATGAGCATCTTTCTGTTCAAAAGCCATTGGATTGTGACAAACTGAATTTATGAAATTTTTCAGGGCAACATTTGTGGGGCTCGTCTACGGCTATGCGACAATGTTGACGTCAAGTATTACTGTTGCAATGGCTGCTCATTCTTTGAATAACTTGGTAGGAGGAATCATATGGCGTTCCACAACAAGCCATTCAAAATAGATTGGAAGTGTACTAAAAAAAATAGCAAGTCTTCTGTTGTATCTGTTCCCTTCCCTATAAATGATACCACCAGCCACCTGATGGGGAAGCCATAATTTTAATATAAAGCTTTTCAATTGATCCATTAGACAGCCCTGTGTAATTATCATTATAGTGTGTATAGATTTTTTTGAATAATTAATATCTTTGAGGCCTTGGGCCTTGCTTTGGGAATTCAAAAATCTTCAAAACAATTGGGATTTGGGAACGTAACTATATTGTCTAGCCATTAGGTCGTATTTAATTACACATATTTGCCTTAAAAGTTACACCCGTTTCAAGAGGGTCATTTTATACTATCCAATATTCTTTAATTCTTGCAACAGTTTGACTTTCATGTTTGCCAACACATAATTTTGACTATAATTATATTTAATTATGTATTAGTAAACATTATAAAAAGTTTATATTTTGAAAATTCACATTGATAATAATTCAATAACATTTTATACGTAATAATTTGCTTATGTATGTTAGTAGAAAATCGTGATCTAAGTAAGGTTTCTGAATAGTGCAATTAGCATAATGTTGCAAGAATTAAAGAATGGATGAAGTATAATTGTGTGTATATTCTGAAATGGAACTGGAGCAGGTGACGGAGGCCTAGAATCATCATATTAAATCTTTCTCACAAAAATTATTTTGCCCACAACTTTTTTGCCTATGATATAAAAAAGATTTTGCAAACTTAATCAATACTGTGGGCACAACCCCACAAGTATGGGTCTTCCAAACACAACTTCAAATCACAAAGAAAAATCTAAAAATACAAATCCACTTAGATTTTTGGGGGAGATGATTTTTGAGGATGTAAAACTTATTTATCATTAAACTTTAATCAGTAAATGTTTTGCTTTTATATTATAATATAATAATAATTATAATTATAATTATAATTATGATAATATTAGATGACAAAGTCTTCCGGGGTAAAAAAAAAAAAATTAGATGGCAAAGTGAGAGTGGTCGTTTTTCCATTTCACCACTTCAAATTTGCTCCCTCCCTACAAGTAGGGATTTTACACCAATTATCCTTCCCAAATCCAAAAATAAAAGGAAATTATTTCAACTCCCTTAAAATGATGGTTGATACAGTACGTAGATAATTACAGCTTCTCACTTTTTAAAATTTTATTTTATTTGACCAAAAAAAACGAAAAGTCAAAGAACATATTCTCATAGGTGAGGTGAGATGGACTTTTCTGTGTTACACGTTTGAACAAACAGTTGATGGACGTTTTAAGACCAGCAGCTTCTCAATAGACAGCAGTACAACAATGGCGACTTGTGCTGTGAGAGGAGGATGTCCCAGTGACTACATAGCCATCTCCGTCGCCATCGCCTCTATAACCTTGTAATTGCCTGCTTCATTTATTTACTTTCTTCATAAAACCCTCATCTATAGTTCCTATTCAAGAGTTACAGTTTGTGAGTGCGTTTCTTAAGACAATTTGCAGGGCCTGTTATTTCCTTGCTCTTTCTGATTTTTATGTTCGGAAAAGGATTTAGCTTTTTGCGGAGTGGTTTCTAGTTAAATTATCAAGTGATGGTTGCTTTGTTAACTTTTCACATGTTTGGTTGTAGACTACTTGGAAAATCGTTGTCGCCATATCTGATCCACAAAATCCCTAGGCCTAGAGGAAGTAGCTTCTGGCTTATGGCAATTCAAGTTTTTGCCAGCTTCAACCTTTTGTTATCAATTTTGGTAATGGATGATGCTCTTGCTGCTTTTATTTACCATCTCCTTCCAGCAAAATTTGCTTGACATTTGCTATGTTTTATTTTTAGATGTCCCTGCATTTCCTAAAAATTGGAAAGAGGAAGCAGTGGACTTCTTGCTATCTTTGGGCAGGTAAATTACTATCTCATGACAAACAATTGAACTTATGTCATTCTTGCCTAATGGTTTTTTGCTGCTTTTTAGTTTACTTATTTCGCAAAAAAGATTGATTTGTTATATTGCATTCCAGTCTGGGTAGAGGGGCCGCTTGGTTTTGGTTTGCTGTTGTGCTGCCGCATTGCACAGGCATTTCACCTATATTTTGTATTTGTGAAGTAAGTTTGCTTCTTAAACTCTTCTATTTACAAATTATTACTTTCAGGTATAGACTAACTGGCTGAACCAGTCAACCTCTCATTTGCTCTAAAGTTTAATAACAAAAATAAAAAATATGGAACTTTAGTTCATGGTTTAGCACTTTGAAGTACAATGATCTGATTCCTCCCAATGATAAAACTAGGCAAAAGGGGGTGGGGTGAGTCCTCATAATTGAGGCGTTTTACTTAGAGTTTTCCAAGGTCCAAGTTAAACTATTACTTACTTCAATGTTTATTCCTTACTATTCTTACAATGACAGGAGACGTCTGCCACCTATTAGATCTTATATATTCCTCCCAATGATTCTCCTCCCATGGATTGCTTGTGGTTATTGTAAGAATCTCTGATTTGATTCTCTGGTTGACCTTGGCTCATATGTGATTTGATGGAAGATAACAAAAATATATTTCTCTTTTTACACGAACACTTCTGCACCTGAAATCTTCTCTGCATGTAAAAAATCATTTACTGTATTGCTGCTACTATATGTTTTTTGAGGTCTTTCAACCATTTGGTAAATAATGCGCATTGTGGTTAGCAAAGTGCACTTGTACAGTTGTACTATTTTTTCCATTTCTTCCCTTCCTGGCTTCCCTCATCCCTGCACATGTTAAAAGTTCAAAACTTACATGCTCTAACACCCTTAAAACTAGGAATTGTAGTCCTAACTCTAATTTTATGATAAGCAAGATAGCACTTCAATGCCTCATCCACTAACCAATGTATTTAGTTTTACAAGATTTTGTAAAATGTTGCTTTTACTATTTCCCTCTTTTGAAGAAGAAGAAGAGATGTGCCTTCACCTGCCTATTTTTAATCTCATGTGTTTATATACTTCAAGTAACATCTTTTTAATTACTTGCTCATGTCAAGGAACAACCGTGTGTTGCTTTTAAAATCACCATTTTTTCTCTGCAGTTCTTCACAAAGAAAAGCCTTTGAACAACCATTGCCACATGCGGATTCAATGGATCATTCCAGTTATTTCCCTTCATGCGTTATATGTTGCCACTTTGATTGGTTTTACAGGAGCAGTTCGACACATCAAGTTTAGATTCGAAGAGCTAAAGGCCCTCTGGAGAGGAATACTTGTTTCCACTGCTTCCCTTGGTACATTTCTGCTAACATTTCTCTCTTATCAGTACCTATGCATCTTGTCTTCAACAAAACTGCATGCTCTATGCTAGTGCCGGTAAAAATTATGTTACACCAATGCAATCAATAATGACTCATTTGGAGTTTGCGAAATAGTATCATGAATCATGATATGCTTTTGTATGTGGAGATATTTGAATAATCATATACACTACTTTTTATGTTAGGTGTTTGGGTAGTTTCCTACATTCTGAATGAGATTTATGAGGAAATAAGTTGGCTACAAGTTGCTTCCAGATTTTTCATAATGGTTATGGTAAGGTTTCCATAATATCTATGATTTTAATTGGCACAAAGTGGAGTGACATTTGTGGTTGGTTTTCTTATAAAGTTTCTGATATGTTTGCAACTCCACAGGCTAGTGTGCTGGTGCTGTTGTTTTTCACCTTTTCAATTTCTCAACCACTTGTCTCGCTTATGAGTTTGGCAAAGAAGGACGAAAGGGAGTACCAGACAATGGGTCAGGCACTGGGAGTAGGGGATAGCGGGCTTCTATATCAAAGGGAGTTATCATGGGATTTCAACTCAAATGAACCTTTGGATAAGCTTTTGCTAAACAAAAGATTTCGTGAATCCTTCACGGAATTTGCGGACAGGTACCCTGTTTTGGCTTTATGTTTCTCAAATATGTAAAGGGAAGATATAAGTTTTAGGTCTCATCTGGTAGATCTTAATTGATGGGAAAAGTACAATGGTATATTATCAAATAAAACAATGTCTATTCGGTTATGATATACTTGTTTTTCTTCTTGTAGTTGTTTAGCTGGGGAGAGTGTCCACTTTTATGAAGAACTTCAACAGTTCGATAAAATACCTATCGACGATACTGTTGGGAGAATATATATGGCACGACACATTATCCAGAAGTACATCGTTGCAGGTTGGATAAAAATCTGATAAATCATTTACGTAGGAATTAAATTATTCAGCTGAAATATCCATTTATTTCATTTCTCACATTATGCAGTAATGACTTTTAAATATTATAATTTCATGGAACCTTGTGTTGTTTGTGCTTCACTTGTCATCCACATTGTGTTTCTCATGTATGATGCACAGATACTGGAAATGGAAACTGGATTTTCAATGAGTCTGTGTGTATAGGATACCAACAAAAGCATCCACCTGAAATAAGAGATAGGAGCTTTCTTTTTCCAGCCATTCGATCATAAAATCTAAGGCTCAAATTTAAAATGCCTGAAGAGTGAAGATGGAATGAAGAAACAATGGATAAAGAAAAACCAGGACAAACACATATTAGAGTTTAGGGATTAGAAGTATAGAATATCTAATCAATTTGCACCTTTATGGGCTTCAAATTTGAGCCTTAGATTTATGATCTAACGGACAGAAAAGAAAGCTCCTATCTCTCATTTTTGATGGGTTGATAAGCTTACAAAATATAATTATACATGGTATAGTCATTTCATAAAGTGGTATGTTATACTAGTAATTAGATCAGTCGTTCATTTTTACCCTAAATGTTCTGAATTTCAGAAACCACTAAAACATCCTCAAGTGTCTGGGATACTTTAAAAATGACCCCAGAACGTTTCAGGGAAACAGCTCATTTGAAGTAAAATCACATTGGGTTCTCTTTTTTGTGGATTTTCTAGTCATTACAGTTCATTAGAATTTTCTCAACTGCATTTGCATTCACAACACACTGTTAGGTGCACCGCTGGAGGTGAATATATCACACCATTGCCGGCAGGGAATTTTGACTACTACCGATCTAGCTCATCCACAACTCTTTCACAGCGCTCTTGGTGAACTTATGCATTTGATGAAACTGGTAAAGCTCTTACCTCAACTTGGATACTATGTATATTCTTGAAACCTCTAGCTATTATAATGCATTTACCTTGAAACCTTTCTTTCTCTTTTGCTCCCCTCCCGGTCTATTCTCTACCTGATCCTCCATTGCTATCACATTCAAAGACTTTAGCAAGGGACTACTGGGCATCACCGTTTTTCCAGAAGCTGAAAGATGAGGCAAGTATGAGAACTGTTCATCATGATACAGAAGATAGTGGATGGAATTTCTCTCCCAGGTTAAGTTCTGTTCACTGTGCAGAGAACCCTTTTCAGCATGAGCATAGCCCAGTCGACTTAGCTGGTAAACATCGTGATTTAGGGTTGGAATGAGAAGGGATAGAATATATTTACTGTTAACTTACATGCTATATACTCAAGCATTTTTTAAGAGCACAAAGGCGAGTGAAGATTACTAACCCCCGTAAATACCGAAAGACTCAGAATTCATTATTCACCTCCACGCCTCGACATGCTTTGACATGCTCCCTGCATATAAGATATATGGAGCCAGGCAGGAAGAGATGTTGGAATTCCTCCTGTGTGGTGCTAGCCGTACTGTTTGTAGCTTGAAAGGGTACTAGTAGTTTGTTGAGCTTTATATTGCTTCTTGTTAGCTCTCAAATGTGAAACACTTCGAGATCGAATGCTAACTTTGTTTTGTTATCCCTGCTCCTTCTAACTTGTTTCACAATTGGTGTAAACCAAGTCTATATGATCATTTTGTATATTTGGTAACAAAAATATACTCATTCTTGGGATAAACTTGTATTTCTTTCATACTAAATCACAAATTACTCTTGTTTAATTAATTTTCTATTTGATATTTCAATGTTCAATGGAGGAGATGTGAATATAAATGGTTCCAAACCACCTGTTCATGTTTTATGGTTTTCATTGAACGATTGGGTGGGGAGGGGGATGTGAATATAAATTCGAAATTTGGAACTATGGGTTAGGCCGTAAGAGGTATATAGTATGGATTTCTTGAAAAAACATTGGTCTTGGTTCTGGATCTCTGTTTGGTCCTGCCGACGATGCAATTGTCTGGAATTTTTCACATATTTTTTAATAACGCAATTAAAAATTATTTTTTATTACATAATAAATATTTTAAAAACAATGCTACCAACTTAAATAAAAAAATACATATTTTTAAAACAATGCTACCTACTTAAAATAAGTAATTGCATATAAAAATTAAAGGCACGACAAAGACTTCTAGAGATATCGAGTTTGTGAGTGTAGTCGATTCTAAATTCTTTAATAAACATGTTATGGAATGATAAAAAAACATGTTATGGACTCAGGGGGCGGAACCAGAGCACTGGGTCGAACTGGGTCAATACACATAATTTCTTTCAAAAAAAATTACACCAAATTTTTTACCTTAAAATACAGACATTTTTAATATTTGGGCTGGACCGGGGCCAGGGTTGGCCCCTCCCTTGCTACGCCCTTGTATAGACTTCTTATAGAGTTTGTATAAGTGATAAGTCTTAATGTAACAAACATCTAAAGAATTATTGACTTTAGCATATAAAAGTCATTGGAAATCTTCATCGAATATGATTATACGGAGTATGTCTTAACACGTTCACCAGAAAAACGCTTTTATTATACGGAGTAATATATAACGGACCCTATAAGTCTATAACACTTCATCATGGAATTAGCTATATATGTGAAGAGATATAGAGGGTTCGACCCTTAAAACTATTTAATTTATGATATGCAAAGCTATGAAAAGGAATCGAACATGTGCCTAGCTTCTTCAGCAAAATGTTTGCCATTATGTGAATTGCAACTAAACTTGCACATGGAATCGTAGTCCATAGAATGATATTATATTTTTTGCATTCTTCGCAGGCTCATAGCTTCTTGATGTATGGATGTAGATCATGTTTAAGATATTTGGGTAGATTACTTGGAAAACATAGCAGAGAATAAGATTGATCATGAGGATGTACTTCAGGATTGAATTGGTTATAAATCCTTTTAAAACAGAATATGATGGGAGCCACATAGTTATTTTCCCATAACTACCATAACCTATGAGTTATGTCATTGTAGTGAACTACCACAACACTTTGTTTGGAAAACCGATTGTCAATGAAGGAGTCGTGAATGAGTCGAAGATTTCAAATAAAATCTTCTTAAATGTGTAAGAAAAAAACTATTTGAACACATTTTTTATGCACATCAGTATACATGTCTATGAATAGGCGTATCTTTGAAGCATGTTCACAGACAAAACATGTCTAAAATGTCTAGACATGTTTTGTCTGTGAATAGATGTTAGACATGTTTTGTCTATGAACATGCTATTCACAAATAAAAAATAGTCTGGTCATAGACATGTGTACCCGTGTATACAAAAAAAGTGTGTACAACAAACATAATCAATTTTTAAAATGTTTTGAGTTTGCAAGGGGATCCAATCACTCAACTACAGGATGTTTAATTATGTACTCCAGTAGTATTCTATATTTGTTCCGTGGCACAACTCAAATTGATATACCCAATTGAGAATGTTTATATTTTATCACCTTTTGGTGCAACGCATTACACAATTGAAGATGTTTTATACTCCAATCCTTAATTTGCAAGCTAAACGTAAATTAGCAATATGGATGAATACTTCTTTCTTTGAATCATCGAGAGATGATAGCATTTTATAAGACTGAGATGGTGATTGGTGAGAAGTGAGAACAACCCGGACACAACATGAGTCGTAGATTTGTCATTCTAGGAAATAGGAATTCTAGGAAGTCACCTATACTAAAAGAAACGTTCTTTTCTCAATAACATTTTTTATTAATTCAATAGATAAAAGTACTCTTTGATAGACAAAATTGGGGAAAAGGTGATATATGCTTTTTTTTTACCCCAGGGGACGCATATATGCTATATACGAAAAGTCGATTATATTTCACTACACTAAAAATACTCAATTGAAAACATTTAATTAAACTTTTGTACAAGTAAACAACTGGTTAAAACGATGTACGTTGTATTTGACAATTTTTCCATAAAATATTGATATAACTTGGTGAAGAGATCAATATAGACAATTGTTTTGATATAGCTTGTTGTTGGGCATAACTCAACTGGTAAATAAGGAGTGTCACAAGATGTAAGTTTCAAGTACGATTCCTAACAACTGTGATGAGAAGTTATTACTCCCTCCGTCCCAGGGAGAAGTTCCCGGGTTGACTTTCACACATATTAAGGAAATAAAGTTACTGAGGGGTAAATTTTTCTGTTTGGCACTGTTTCGACACTGTTTCGACACTGTTTGACACTGTTTTGCACTGTTTGGCACTGTTTTTATGTAGGATAACTTTCCATTTAAGGAAATGAGAACTTTTTGTTGGGACTGCCAAAAAGGGAAAGTGGGAACTTCTCTCTAGGACGGAGGTAGTATGTAAAAATGCATAGAACCCAGGGGTGGAGACAGGGAGAGGCTGGAGAGGGCTACAAGAAAAAGATTCTTCAGTATATATTATTTATAAATACTTTTAATCTATAGAATAGAAAATATGTTGATATTTTGAACTTTGGTCCCTCCAAAGTAAAATTTTTAAGGACCGGCCCCGTTAACCATAGTTTTCGGGCTCTGCCACTGATAGGACCTCCCCATACACTTACGGAGCCAAAAAACGGCTCAATGAGTCAAAAATAACAATATACAAAGTGAAAATGATGAATCGTTTTTTAGCCATGTTCGAATTGAATGTTTCCTATGTAGCAATAAAATAGATTGTCTTTGCTCTGTTTTTGAGTCATGTCACGTAAAAAATGAGTTAAGTATACGCTATTTTTAAATATTGGAAAAATAATCAATATTTCACATAATTTTTTTTTGATTTTATGTTTAGATAATTTTGATTTTCCAGAAGTCATAATTTTGTACTCATATGAGTTAATAGAACGATAATACTTCCTCCGTTCTTAAATAAGTGCAACATACCAAATTTTACACTATTCACATGTTCTATTTTGACTACATTTTATTTATTAGTGTATTAATATATATTTCTGAAAAAAATATTACTAAATTTGTCTCATTGCAAATTTTCAAAATCTGATTTTTTTAATTTTTTATTAATAGAGATTTATATATATTAATGGTCAAAGTTTTTTTTTTGGAAAATTAATAGTCAAAATTATGCATCGACAAATGTGAAATGTTGAGCGTTGCACTTATTTAAGAACGGAGGAACTATATCGAATCGAATATATTGCAAAACTCTATACTCGCAAACTTTTAGGAGTCGGTTGACCACCTAACCGTCTTGGCCCCACTCTTATTCAATTTTTATTTTCCAATTAATTGGTCCGGCGCTAAGGCTCCTCAGGAATTTCCACTCGACTTCGCCGTTACGAATTCTACTGCACTACGCAACAAATAAGCCATTCACCGTCACCATTGACGTTTGTATTCCCGTGCCCGCTCACCCCCCTCTGGCACTCTTCTTCTCCTCTCTCTAAATATTCATTCGAACTGTCTCAAACTGCCGATCCTCATTCTTTTCTTTATTCGGATGAATTTATCCATCTCATCCAAGTATTGATTTCGCAAGCTTGACAGAGAAGAAGTTTTTTGTTTCTGTGTAATCATCATAACAGAGCAAGCCCAGACGCGTTTTCTCATCTCCAAAATCTCTTCATGCGGCGGCATATATGATATATATATGTGCCCTCTATTCATCGGAATCATAAATCCATTACGCAATTCGCAGAATGAAGGAAAGCAATTTCAGACCCAGATGTTTCGTTCTCATTCTCCTCCTTTCAGCACCTTTTATTCTCCTCATTTTCTCCCGCCGGACATCCTTCTCCTCCCTCATATTTTCTGCCGCCGATCGCCGATCTACATCCAGCGACGAGATTCCGGGTCTCCGGATCCGGCCAGGATACTCGTCCTATGACAAGTACATCCAGCGTCAGCTCAACAAGACCCTCAATCCGAAGCTCCGGAAGATTTGGACGACTCGAGATTGGGAGCGGAAGATCGAAGTTTTCAGCGCGTTTTTCCGAGATCTTAAATCGGAGGGTTTCCTCTCCAATTCTTCCAAGGCACTCTGCATCGGTGCCCGGACGGGCCAGGAGGTGGAGGCTCTGAGACGGGTCGGAGTTTCCGACTCCATCGGCCTTGATCTCGTCCCGTCGCCGCCGCTGGTCGTCCGCGGCGACTTCCACCAGCAGCCGTTCGACGCCGGAACGTTCGACTTTGAATTCTCAAACGTCTTCGACCACGCCCTCTACCCGGAGAAATTCGTCGGCGAGATCGAGCGGACGCTGAAGCCCGGCGGCGTTTGCGTGTTGCACTTGTCGGTTTCGCGGCGGGCCGACAAATACTCGGCCAACGATTTGTACAGCGTTGACCCGATGAAGAAACTGTTCAAGCAATCCGAGTTGGTTCACACCCGGACCATAGACGGGTTCGGGTTGGATACGGAAGTGGTTTTCAGGAAAAAGAAGATCCAACGGTGACAATCATTTTTTTACCATAGTAGTTTTATTTTACTGTGAAGTAAAATTTATTCATTTGTTTGTTTATTGATATACTCCGTATTAAATGGAAAGTCATTCTTCTGCGGGAATGTGGTGTCTACTACTGGTGTCACCGATTTGCTTTTAGTTGTACGTACCTTTTGACTTGTGCTTCCATTGCTTTAATGGCTGATTGGTGGAACCATAATTTATTTATTGAAGGTTACTCCGTAAAAGTTAATGGTCGGTCTCATTTGCATCACGTATTTACCTTGATTATTAGAAGAACTGAACTTTTGGTTTGGATTGTTTTTATTTGCACACCAGATCAGATCAGACAAATCTCATCCATTAGGCATGATTTAGAGAGTTACTCCGAATAAAATAGCTCGTTTGCTAGCACGAAAATTTATGAAGTTCTGGTTGAATTGGTGGTTCTATTCGTTAATTCTGCTAATTTAAGAAAAAATTATTTTTAAAATATATTTTATTAATAAAATAAAGAAAAAATTATATGTAAAAATAGCTAAAATAGTCATCTATAGTAACTTTAGCCAATACAACCACAAAAGTAACTTCAACCTTACTTTTTCTGCTTATGACACAATTCAGCGCGCGAAAGCAAAGTTGATGAAATAGACTAGAGGATAGACTATTTTATGTAATCATTTTATGCAACCTTACATTTGTGTAATCATAAAAAAAGAAGGGAGGATAGACTATTTTATTACACATTTTATATTGAAGAATTTAAAGGATAGACTAGTGTAAAAAAATGAGACACTTTTGATGAAATAGAGTGTATTATTTATATGGTTCTAAAAATCGGCCTAGACACCCCCTTGTCACTAGGCGGTCTGAATTGAATCATTTCCCAAACCTTTTTTGTTTTATCTTAAAACAATGTTTGATCAAGAGGTATTTCATCCCTATATAATTTATTTTCATATTCCTACAATAAAGAATATTTTTTTAATGTATATAAACTTTTTAGAATGTATTTTAACGTTAGTAGAGACTAAAAACACAAATATCTTTCAAAAAACATAGATATATTAATTTATCTATTAATTATTTCATTATTGATGATTTTATAGAAATCATTTTACTATAAAATTAAAAAATAACATTTAATGATTATATAAGCTATTTCTATTGTCAAAATATTACGTAGTATAAAATTATTAGTAATATAATTAAGATTCAAAGGAGTTAGCAGCCGTCTCCCTAGGTTTAGAGATCATTTTCTATGTTGTCAACGAAGTACAGCTTTCTTGGGCGATTTTCAAAATAATTTTTTAAGCAATTACTCCGTAGATGATATTTTATGTCTAACAACTTTCACTAATATATGAAGACGTAAGTTAGTTTTAGCCTAGGGCCCAAAAGCTCAAAAAGACGACTCTGGGTTGAATGTAGAGAGAGCAAAGTGGGAGGATAATATTCGAAAGGATAATTGATCGATTTTCTTCTTCTAAATCATTAGAAAATTGTTTACACAAGATGCATTCTTTAGGAGATTGTGGAAAATATTCTTCAAATTGTGGAAACATTCATAATTATTTTCAAATAATTGCATTTTTCTAGCGATAAGATGTGGCAGTGGCAGTACTCGGAGAAGTTAGATGCGCGCCAATGGCGGTACTTGGATACGGTGGACACAAGAGTAGTGATCTAGGTATTTTTTTTTATGTATCCTTATATATCTATTTTTAAAAATCATTTTGAAAACTATTTCGGAACGTTTTTTTTGGAACTTTTTTTTAAAAGGAAATTGACCGACTATATTAGTATCCAAGAACCAACGACATTACAAACTTTTTTATACTGAACAGCCTCCTGCTACCAAATTCACCATAACCTGAAGGTCCCCTCGCCCTATAATTAGACATGTAAATGATCACCTTAACTAGAGCGGATCTAGTCACTAACCGTCTAAGAGATTTGAAGATTATCTTGACTTTTGATGCCATCTTACTTCTAAGCATAAAATACCTACTCACCTCATAAGCATAACACACCCAAACAACAAAGGGTCCAAAATAAAAAAGAACAAAACTCGAAGATGACAATATTAAAATGCAAACTAAACGAGCATGCCATTGATTGCCAAGCTCTATTATCCTTGATTCATTCTAAGTGAGACCTTCCACAAATAACCAAAGCTCCAACTCGTACATTCCATGACGGTGGTTCACGAGGAGGCCGGATCATCAGGACCGCTATGATTGATACTACAACATTGACTGAACACGATTTTTTTCAAAGTGATGGTCCAATCAAGCGTTAGGCTCACATCCGCCGTACCCAAGGTTGTGATTTTCGCCAACATAGTCGCGTCCTCTTCATTTATCTCCATATTGTCATACACCTGAGCTAGCTGCTCCAACTCGATCTGCTCCCTGTTCGCCAACAACAATTGCCCTCAGAGTGCCCTGGATGAATTCAACTGAATCGTCGCACCACAAAGCCTCCCCCTAGCCGTTCGCAACTCTGACCAAATCGGAGAGCATTCTCCTGCAACCAAGGCTTTCAAAAACCACTCCCCAAACAGAGCCCTGGCAGAAACGCCTCTCGATCCGTCCGCTAATCAAGCTGCACCGCCGTCTGCTCCCTCTTATACCGAAGTTGTTCAACCTGCCGCCTAACCCTAGGTCAGTCTGCAATCTTCCGTACCAATTTCAATGTTATAAATAGACTTAGGGGGTGTTTGAAATCCATTCTACTTCTGCTTCTTTTTTAAAGGAGAAGCAGAATCAAAAGCAGTTTTTAGAAGCTGGTCACCCCCAACTTATAAAAAACCGATTCTAGGAGTAAATTAGAGCACTAGAAATACTTTTACACTTTCATCCTAACACTCCAACTTATGTTTTTGCTTACTGAAGGAGTAGAAACAGTTTTAAAATCAGATCCTAACATTACGTAGTCATCGTTCTTTTGGAACATTATTAAGCATAAAACGTGTACTGCATTTTCGGAAAGTTTTTTTTAAATGTGTGTACCGTAAAAGACTTTCTAACTTCAAAGCTCAGCATGCCGCAGTCTCTCCCTAACAGGTCTAGGGTTTGGTTTTCCCTAGCAGATCTAAGGTTTAGTTCTTCCGGCCGGTGAATCCCCTTCACCCGTGTCCAGCCCTGGGCTTGGATTTGAGGCAGACTGACAAGAATCCTTGCCCAAGCTTGACGACATCGAAGCCAGAGTTCGGCGATGGATTTCTTCGTGAGCATGACAACGATGAAGATGACCGCTAGCGGTGGATTTGCTACGAGCGCGGGACGAGAAAAGTTGCACGGATTTCGAGCATGCCAGATGACAGTTGACAATGAAGGATCAATTAGAGTGGGACCAAGGATACGACCTTCTTGTGAACCACCGCCATGAGTTGTACGAGAGACTAAAGTCCGTAAAAGTTTTTCAATAAATTTTCATTATTTTGTCATTTGGTTTATTGTTGTCGTCTATGTTGTTAGGTTTGTCAGTTTGTTTGGAAATTTAGCCTTATTTTATGTGATTGAGTATATTTGTATTTATGGGAACATTGATAGCTGTGTTAAGCCCGACATATGGTTAGCAATTTATGTTGTTAATGTGACCGTTTCTAAGTCTGATCAGGATTTACAATCGTAGTTGTTGGAATCTAGTTGTCGACTTGCCGTCACGTGGAGGTGCTAAACCCATGAAAAAAAACTTCAAAGCTCAGCAAATAAACTTGTTTACGCACACGCTTTGCACCGCTATGCCAATGGAGGTGCTATACCCATGAATTCAAGATTTTTCTCTGTTTTGCATTTTCCAACTTGTGACTCCTGAACTTCTTGACTTAATTCCTCATTCGTCTTATCCCCATTCAAACTGCAGGAGAACTGGAAGCAGAGGAAAGTGGATTGATTTTTTTCTCCAATCCAATCCAATCCATTTCGGGAATATCTAGGGTTTGGATACAGCAAAAATGGCTACGTTTGTTCTCCCACTCGGACCCAAGATAACTCTATCACCATTTCCCTTCCGAACTAGAACCCTATCCCCAATTTCCACCCGAACCCATTTCGGGAACCTTCTCACTCAAAAGCCCTTTCTGCGGGGCACGCTGGGTGTGACCCGGTTCGGACTTGGGCAGGCTCCATTTCCAGAACCGGAAGATGCAGCGTTACTCATGAAGAGCTTGTATGATCGAGTTGAAGGTTTCATGTATACTGTCGCGGATGCTGCTGTTTCAGGTTCTCCGGATGTGGGTACGGCTACTACTACTGCAGAGACTGCTAAACAGAATAGTGACTGGCTTTCTGGAATTACCAATACGATGGAGACTGTTTTGAAGGTTTGCAAAATTTAAATTGTTATCCATACTAGCCAAAATCTTTTGGGAGTAAGGCTTGGAAGTTGTTGTTTATCCATACTCGGTGCTTTTAAGCTCTGAGATTCCCACTACGTTGTCCAACTGGTATATTTAGTATATTGTGTAACAGTAGTCTGGACTCTATGTAACAGTGTTCGAACTCCAAAGAAAGCAAGTTTTTTAATATCTAAAATAGCTGAAGTAATGTGCAAGATTACATCGAGTAAAAGACTGTTATCTGTTTGAACTATACCAGCCATGGAGACATGGCAATCTTTTAGCAATTTAGAAACCAAGCTCAAACTAATTGATGAAATGTTATGGACTTATGGTGTATTTTCCAAAATATATATTTGTATTGGTTTATGGGTGATAGATGGTACTCCGTATTATTTAAAGCTATTTTCCCTAAATTAAATTACTTAAGTCATGTTGATTTTGTAAACTGTCAACTACCCAAAACCATTGTTTATTAAATCAAATTTTAGATGAAATAAGAAAGCTCATGTCTTTTCAAACATCAGTTCGGACTCTGTAATTGTGTTCAAACTTCAAAGAAAGAAAAAGATTGAAGATTTACTAGCTGAAGTGATATCCAAGACTACATTAAATGATACATACTAACTAAGCTCTAACTAAGCTCAAAGCCTCAAACTGTTTGATGAAGTTTTATGGTGCATTATAAATAAACATATTAAGTCGCTCGTTCAGTGCTCCAATCTACTACAAATTAATAAGATTGATACTTTACTTTCAGGTGTTGAAGGATGGGCTTTCGACTCTTCATGTGCCCTATGCTTATGGATTTGCAATTATACTGCTCACAGTACTAGTAAAGACTGCAACTTTTCCTCTGACTAAGAAACAGGTTATTTATCTGCTTCATTTTTTTAATTATGATTGTTTGATTGTATGTTCAGTGTGCTTTGCATGTTAATTTTTTCTAAAAACTTTCTATGAGTTCAATTGATTTGTATACAATTTGTTGGTATCTCTTCTCAATGGCTTCTTAACTCTATGTTTTAGGTGGAATCTGCAATGGCAATGAAAAGTTTGGCCCCTCAAATAAAAGCTATTCAGGAACGTTATGCTGGTGATCAGGTTAGTGGAATCTGTTCATAACCTATCATTACTCTTTGAATCCTATTAATTTAAGTATTTGGACTGTACACATCTATTGATTCAAAATCACAGAGAAGCACTCCTACATTTTTTATTCAAAGGTAATGCTGTGTGAGAATCCTGAGCTCATGTTCTACAACATGTTTACTTTTTCTAATAACAGTCTTTTTCTGATTATAAGTAGTATATTATTGACAAGATTGTGCCTTGCACTTGATTTTTTTGGGATTTCATTTTATCAAAGCAAAAAATTCTTTTACACGTCCTCATATCTTTTTAAACCTCTCTACCTTTTGCAGGAGAGAATACAAATTGAAACTGCGCGCTTATATAAATTGGCTGGCATAAACCCATTGGCAGGTGCTTTATATTAGATCTTGCATTTCTTTGATCTCAGACACTATGAGAATTTATATCTACTTTCTGTTATACCATTCCGATAACTCAAACCGCTATGCTTGAGCTTTTTTTCTCTTTCCTTTATTGTTGTTAGGGTGTCTGCCAACACTTGCTACTATTCCTATATGGATTGGGCTCTATAGAGCCCTCTCTAATGTGGCCAATGAGGTATAAAACATTTTCTCTTCCTTGGGCTTTTTGATAATTTTCTGATGGTTATGAGGTTCGGTTCGAGGCTTTTCTGGTATAGTCTTACCCAATGTCTTACATACACATCTAACTCGGAGTTAAATTTAATACGAAGGGACTTCTTACTGAAGGATTCTTCTGGATACCATCACTGGCTGGACCAACAACTATTGCTGCTCGTTCAGGCACCTCTTGGCTTTTTCCTTTTTTTGTAAGTCAATTGCTGTTTTTTATTATTTTTTTTGCTGAATTAGTGTATTTGGATGCCTTAGCGCTCTTGCTCTTTTATAGGCTCTCATTTTCTGTAGAAAAAAATTGACTGCGCATGGCAAATAGTTTTATTTGCTAAATCATGTATCACCTGCCTTTGAACTCTTTCTAGTAGTCTCTTATTCTCTTTGGATGAATTTACGTACTTCGTGTTCAATTGAAGTTATCCTTTCACACTGGTTTTAATTTAATTATAATAATTGCAATTGGTAATTGATGTATCCATCACCTTCTTCATTTCGGGATTGGTTTGTTTTCTATGAGTTAGTTAGAATTGCATATGGTGAGGTCAAGCATTTTTCAAACCATAAACAACATTTAAATTACTTTGGTGATGAACCTTTTTTATTATTCCTGCTAAATCTCTTAACTGGGATTCATCAAGTATATAATAATGCGTTGTAATTTCACTGCCTGGTTCTTTATGTATTCTTAAAGTCGAGTTTCTGTTTGCAGGATGGGCAACCCCCTCTTGGGTGGCCAGATACTTTAGCTTATCTAGTCTTGCCTGTGCTGCTGGTTATCTCCCAATACATCTCCATACAAATCATGCAACCATCGCAGGTGTGTTCAATTTGAAGTTACACAAAAAGATGGAATAATACATAATTAACGTCTAAAGTGTCTTATTATTCTGGCTAATTTTGTCTTGTAAATATCCTTCCAGAGCAATGATCCAAACCTGAAGACCTCCCAAGCCATAACTAAGTTTCTACCCTTGTTGTTTGGTTATTTTTCCCTTTCGGTACCTTCTGGTCTAAGCTTGTACTGGTAGGTTCCACTAAACCGTGATATCTCATATATATCATATGGATTTTACTTTTTTTTGAATACTTCGGAAACTAAATGTTTTTTTTTTTAAAAATAAAATTAATGTAGGCTCACAAACAACATATTAAGCACTGGTCAGCAGGTCTGGCTTCAGAAGTTGGGGGGTGCTAAAAATCCTATAAAGGAATTAAGTGGTGATGCTATTGGGAAAAACCAACCCAATATACTAGAGTCCCTATCTGAAGCACCCACAGCTCCTCAGAAAGAAGACACAACCACTTCAGGAGGGCTTCGTCCTGGTGAAAGGTTTTTATTTAATGATGATCAGTTTTACCATACTTTATTACTTCCTCCATCCCATAGTACTTTTCTCATTTGCTTTTTACACTGCTTATTTAGGCAGTGAAATTGTATGATTGAGATTTGGTTTTAAAAAGAACCACAACAAACCACATTATTCTTCAAAGGAAATGAGAAGATATTTTCGGGACAGCCTACAATGGGAAGTTAAAAAGAACATTTTGGGACAGAGGGAGTAAATTATTACTACGTATATAGTTGATACCTTGTTTCTTACTCCTATAATGTTAATATATTATAATAGGTTTAAGAAGTTAAAGGAAGAGGAAGCAAGAGCAAAACGGGAAAAGGAGGAAGCAAAAAGGATAGCTGAAGAAGCAGCAGCGACAACTCATATGGGATCTAATCTGTCCACTGCAGAAAATGAGGACGTGCCTACCATAGCTGAACAGGGAAAAGATAACATATCACACAATGAAGAATCGGTGTCTAACAATAACACCATTTCTCATTTGGATAGTGTTAGTGGTTTGAATGGTGAAACAGCTACTCCCACACCCAACGGGGATGATCAAAGCTCCAGGAAACCTCGTGAGTTAAGCAAGGTACTTTAAGTTGTATTCTTTGGTGATTGTAAACAAAAGTCAACCTTCAGAGCCCATTTTGGCACGCCAATGGCGGGATCATCTGAATTTTCTTTAACAAAATTAATTTCAGCCAAACAAGTCAAAGGGTACTTACGAAATCTGTCACATTTTCTTTTGTTCCTGGCAGGCTACAACTGGTTCTAGTAGTGAAGAAGATTGCTGAGAACTGCTTCAAGAGTCGAGACAGATCAATAGGAGTGCGTGTTTGTGAAATCCTCAGCCGAAGGGCTTATAGTTGATATGTGGATGCAGCTGGCATGATTACGGGGGTGTTATCCAGTCGTTGGAAATTTTGAAACACGACTTGTAGTTGTAAATAATAACTGTTGTAATGGATGAGTACGTGTTGGATAGGACTTAAGAGGGATTTTTTTTGGAAATTAATATTTTTAGGGATTATGATAGAATCGGAATAAAGTATCAAAAGTTACAAATTCTCAGTTTTAACACTGAAAGTATAAAGTATGTATTTGTTTGAACAATATGACTCGCAGAATGACGAAATGTGATGATACTCATGATAGTCCGTATGACAAACATGTTAAGATGAATTCTAAATGAAAATAATGAGACAAACAGTAGCGTCTCCAGGAACTAGGAGGGTAAACTCTTGACTAGAATCTATCCTGGACCTGCTCGGGCTGTAGCAGTGCTTGGGGGAGCTTATTGGCTCAATTTATCCATCCGGGAAGGGCTCTACTGGCCATGTTTATCCACTCAGTACTTACTCTATAGATAGTAGTCATGGACCCGGTTTGGGCCGCCCGGCCCGGGACCAACCTGGCCCGCTACTGTGCGGAACCGGAACTGGCCCGGTTCTCGGGTCCGGGTTGGGCCTAGGCCCGGTGGGGGGCGGGTCCGGACTCGGGCCTTGTATTTGACGAACCGGCCCAGCCGGGTCGGGCCCGGGTCCGGGCCGAATTGATTTTTTTTTTTTTCATTTTTTTTTTCATTTTTTGGGGTTACCCGGGTTGGGCTTAATGGTTAGGAGGGGTTTGGGGGGGGGGGGGGGTGAGGGGGGTTAGGAAAGCAAAAAAAAAATGACCAAATTGGAGGCCCGGCCCGGCCTGGACGCGGTGGCTACCCGGGCCGGTCTCGGGCCTTTCTTCCCAAAAAAAAGCCCGGCCGGGCCCGGCCCGGAACCGGAACCGGCCCGGCCCGAGTCCATGACTAATAGATAGTATTTGATTTAGTTTAATTTGTAATATCTTGTTTTCATAATTTCTGAAATGTATAGTTATTAAAAACTCGGGAGTCGGAATGTCTGGAGTCTGGACGGGGTTGGAACTAGAGGTGGACTCGGGTCGGGCGGCCCGGCCCGGCTACTGTTTGAACCGGCCCGGTTACTGTTTGAACCGGCCCGGCCCGGAAACCGGTCCTGGGGGCGGTTCAGGTCGACCCGGCCCGGTAGGAATGCGGTTCGGGCTCCGGCCCTAGGATTGGTGAACTGGCCCGGCCGGTTCAGGCCCGATCCGGGCCAATTTAATATTTTTTTGAATTTGTTTTAAGTTTTTGGGTTGGGCCGGGTATTTTGGGCCATTTGAGGTGGTTTGGGGGTGAGGGGGAGGGTTGGGGGTTAATTAGGAAAAGCCAAAAAAAATAGAACCGAGGCCCGGACCGGCCCGGACCCGGGGTTACCCGGACCGGCCCGGACCCGGGGTTACCCGGGCCGGTTCCGGGCCTCCCATTCCTGAACCGAGGCCCGGCCGGGCCCAGGCCCGATCCGGGCCCAAACCGGCCCGAGTCCACCCATAGTTGGAACTGGACAGGTACCTGTAATCATATATTACAATACCACAATATCTATATGCTTCACTTATATTTGGACCATTCCACCCTCACTCTTTACTTCTTCATTCTTACTAATATGTTCTCTTCACTCGTGCCATGACTTCTTACTACTCGTGGTTTCTACATTCCCGAAGAACATCGGCAAACTCAAAGATACAATATTAATGGAGGATTGAACAGAGAACAAAGAGTTAAAATCCCTAATTTCAGATCAATGAAAACATAGTCAACATGAGAATTTAAAGAGCTCTGATCAAGAGACTCCAATCTCAAAAGGTACCTTTAAAAGAGGTTTATGACCTTTATTCCAAAGTTGTCTGTCTTTGCCAAAAAATATCTAAAAAATCAAAGAATAAAATATAGGAAAATGTCTTTAAGCCATACGTGGGCAAGCAGTCAAGATGCGAACTCGAAACCCAACCCCGAAAGCCGGACGACGGCGACGTTACATGAGTGTAAGATATAATTCCACACTTATCTTTCAGAGGACTATTTCTCATTCATTTCAAAATGACTTTTCACAAATAAAATATAGAAACGTTTATCTCACGGAGTACAATATGTTAGGATTTAGTCTTATTAAAATAGAGACGTGGGTCCCTTACATATTTTAACTCCAAAATAAGCATAATATATTAATTTGTGAAACCACTTCTCCAACATAAGATAACTAAGCTAATTTAGCTTTTTAATATACTTTTTTCTTCACTTCTATTAATAAAACGTGGATTATATTTTAAATACTAGTATCATTTTTTCATAATTTTATGGATTATATTTTTTCATAATTTTAGAGATTTAGCCAATTTGATTGTTTGAGCAACACTCTCAGCAAGTTCAATAAATTCAGTTGATTTCAATATTATTAAACATATTATTTATATTCTGATTGTTCGTGCTCACACTTTTCATATGCTATTGCAGTATTGCCTTCTAGCATCCCTATCGATTATCGATCGCCTAGTGTTTACAAATTTTCATGTGACCGTAAACTTATTTGAACCTTTGAAGCTAGATCATGAATAACATATTAATGTTCTATGGTTTGGAAGCCATAGAACATGAATATAAATTTAATTTACTTCGCTTTTTTGGTTGAGTTTTACGTTTTGATGAGTATTACTATGGTGACATGCGTGAAAAAGGCAGCATAATTGTTGGACTCGGATATTGTTTTCCTCGTTGATTTGTTGTGTTTATTGCATGGCATTGACTATCATTCCTTCTTTTGACATTGGTTTCAAAACGTGAATTAAAGTGGCTTAGGATTCTTATCACTTTGGGCGCTGTATTATGATGCATGGAAATTTGAAGACAGTTTTTATACATTTTGAAAACCTTCAAAGCGTCTAACAAAACCTTTATTACCCACTTAAGAAGCATGCACCGGGTTATGTAAAATACATGATTTCACATTCCACAAAGAGAAAACTTGAAATAGTTAAAAAATAAACTCTTTATATTGAAATTTCATGATGGTTTTTATGTATATGATTACTTCATAGCACTATTATCTTTGCAACATTTAATGGCGTATTATGTGTTGCGAAAAGTTTAAGCTTATCTCTTGAATCTAAGTAAATATTGTTTGTGAGGCGAGCCTATCAAGGTGTGAAAAAATCATCTTATAATAATCAATTTGGGCGATCTCAATGTGATTTGGACCAAGTTAGGATTTTATAAATACTATACCTGTGTAAAGCTTTTGTTCAAATAAAGATGGTAAATAATTTGGGTGTTTCGTAATTTAAAAATAGTTTACACACAAGTAAATGATGTATTTTCATTTTATATGTAAATTGATTATTGTCTAAACTTACATGCATAATTTTGCACGTAAAGTTTAATGTAAACTTAAACGGGCTCTATTGTGTCGTATCCCGCCATAATTTGCTGATATCGAACCCATATACTACGTACTTACAACGAACCTAATGTGATTCAATTCTATCCAAATCTAGAATATTTCGCAAAGAACTTCGAATAATTCAAGGAACAGATGTGCAAGGATAAATGCACAATACTTGTTACTCAAAGTGGAAAGTTTTATGCTTTTGCCCCGTTTGGTGACTAAACTTCTCGATTTATCAATCTAATGTTCTACTCCGTAATATGTTTATATTTCACAAGTTGAATTGTTCAATAATCAAAATAAGCAATATTAAAGCTGCATTCTCTAACTGGATTGCCTTAAGGTACTATAAAGGACTATTTTAACTACTTTTATATGCATTTTTCTTTAATTTATATATTAAGAGTGTATACTTTGAATATTATTTTTCATAATTCAGTTGATTCAGTAACTTTAATCAGAATTTCATCTATTTTAATAGATTCAGTCCACTCAATTAGGTTTAACATTATGAACGGACTCTAAATTAGATATTTTGGGTGGATAAGACTATGGATCCATGGAAATAAAACAAATAAAAAGTTGAATTGGGAATCTTTGAGGGGTACATTTCCTTTACAAGTTTAAATTGGAACTTTCTTCACACTGTGTATTGTCAAGAGAATTGGGTACGGTGTGTCGCTCTTCATTTGGATGATTGGCTTTAAGCTAAGAATCTAAAATGTACGCAAAAGTGGGGTATATGTTCAGATGAGATTGTTCCTTTGTGATATTATCATGAATCCTTCTTAGTGTACACCCTGGGTTACATCCCGGGGTACACCTCATTTATTTGCCCTTCACAGAGACAAAAAATATGAAAACACAGACACTTTCAATTAAACTGTCGGTGTGAGTTTGCAGATCTGCCAGGCTAGTTGCACGCAAACCAATTTCGGTGTGCACAGACACTAGTTCTCTGTGTAGACAAAAAAGTGTCGGTGCGAACAAAATTGGTTTGCAAGTTCACGGGGTTGTGAAATCAGTGTCGGTGTACACAGACATTAGTTGTCGATGTAGAAAAAAGTTTCTGTACATATGCAATTTTCGTCGGTGTACACAAACATTAGTTGTCTGTGTAGAAACAAAAGTGTCTGTGCATATACAACTTTCGTCGGTGTACACAGACACTGAAAGCAAATTAATGTCGGTGTGCATAAAACGTAAAAAGAGAGAAGGAAAGAAAACCGACGAAAATTGTATATGTACAGACACTTTTTGCTACACAGACAACTAATGTCTGTGTACACCGACACTAGTTTCCCACCCCCTGAACTTGCAAACCAACTTTCTTCGCACCGACCCTTTTTTGTCTACACAGACAACTAGTGTCTGTGCACACCGACATTGGTTTGCGTGCAACCAGCCTAACAGATCTGCAAACTCACACCGACAGTTTAATCGAAAGTGTCTGTGTTTTTACGTTTTTTTGTCTGTGTGAAGGGCAAATAAATGGGGTGTACCCAGGGGAGGATCTATGTTAGGGCTATGGTGGGCTGAAGCCCAGGGCAAAGTAAAAAAAATTATTATTTTTAAGGTATTATGTTTAAAAAATTGCATCCAGCTCATCCCAAATTTTTCTATAGCCCAGTCCAATTTCTCAGCCCAGCCCATAATACAAAATCTTAACATCTAAAAATCTAATCTAAATGTTATACACATCACCCTCATACTTAATCATTGGCACTTAGTATATACATATAAGGACTTTATTGACATGTTCACAATAACTTTTAAAGTTCTTGAGTATCTTCAAAAACATTGCCCAAAAGTGAGTTCTTGGGCATAAGTTAGTAGTGTACATAAACACTTTTCATGTTTTGAATTTGTGATCCTTTACTTTTTTTTTTTTTTACTCCAGGGGGTCTGGGGGAAGGGGGCTGGGAAAGCCTGGAGTAATCAGGGCTGAAACTCACTCCGTTGAGTTTCGCACCCTTGTGTGCCTAGCGGATTTCGAACTCGAGACCCCCAACTAGACACGGTAACCTCACAATCAGCTGGGCTGAAATGCTTGGTTATGGAAATAATGAATTCTGTCAAGGCCTTCGAAATTTTTTATTTGATATCTTGTTAGCCATGAGAGACATTTTTCCATTACACAACCGATCATTCTAGAGGAATTGACAAAAAACGGATCGGAAGGCTTTCTTGAAAAAGCAAAGGAGTTTTGCTCAAAACATGCAATTCATGTAACGAAGTTGAATTTTGAATATACGGTTGGTCATTGCAGAAAGAAACTACAATTGAACATCATTATCACTTTGGTGTTTTCAATGAGGCAATAGACTTTGTATTGATGGAGTTAAGGACACGATTTAATGATAAATCAGTAAATCTCCTTTCTTTGAGTGCTTCATTGGATCCCAAAAATTTATATGGGTCATCCAATGTCGATGTTATTTGTACTCTTGCAAGGAATTTCTATCCCGAAAATTTTAGTAGTCAGAACATTCATGCTTTGGAATTCGAGCTGCAACACTATGTTCATGATGTATTCATGTACAAAGTTTTAGTATCTACATTTGTTGAATTATGTGAGGAGTTGGGTTAAGAGCAGAAAATCTGATTCATATGTTATGATGAGTAGATTGATTTTCCTTTTATTGAACTTACTGTTCTTTTGCAAAATTAGAACACTCGTTTTATGCCATGAAACTTCTAAAGGCAGCACTCCTCAACAAAATGGATGATGACTTTATACTGAAAAAGACATTACTCTTAGTATAGATGTAGACTCTATTGTTGATCAGTTCTTTTTGTTTCAAAGCCTCGTTGAGAACAAATTTAATGGAGAACTCTTATATGAAGTATTTGATTTTTTGTTTATTTTGAAAATTTTCAATGTATTATTACTTAAGTGTTTCAGCCCAGCCCAACATGAAATCCTGGATCCGCCCCTGGGTGTACCCCAGGATGTAACCCAAGGTGTGCCTTAAGAATTTTCCTATTATCATTTATAAACGGCAATTCTTTAATTGGTCGACAATTCTTTTATACGGAGTACATTCTATCGTTGATATTTTCTTCGAACAATTTAACCGTCTTGTTAGATCAACTACGGGTTGAGGTGATAATTCATTACCAATCTAATGAATTTAGAGGCCCGTTTCAAACGTAAAATCGAGACTCCATATATAAATATAAAGATAAGAAATCTCAATCTAAATACTTATACTGAAATTAATTGAATACTCATCAAATAATGTAATAAAAAATTAAAAATTATTCAATACTTGATCTAAAACAACAAACTCATCACTCAATCAATTTGAGTAAAAATAGGAGTAAAAGGACTGACAAAAATTTTATTTTACTCGTTAGTATTAAGGGTTTTTTACGAGAATATTACTAAAATAAAACTTATTTACATAAATATGACTATTCATTACTACAATGTAATGCTGTGGTAACTAAAGTTCAAAACTTGAACATGAATTACTATGATTTCATTACTATTCTAGTAATGAATTATATTTTTGTAAACCATCTTTATTTTGGTCATATTTATGTAATTATTTCTAGTATTAATATACTCCATATATTATTACTATGTAATACTAATATTAAAAAAAAAAGATATTACCCGAAATAGGACTAAAAAAGTTAGAAAATTCCAAAATAAGACCGCCATGTTTTTATTCCCAAAATAGGACTAATTACTGCCATATTTTGGCAGTACCAGACGTCAAACATGGCAGTATTTTCCAAACATGACAGTAATTACTCCTATTTTAGGAATAAAAAACTTGACAGTCCTATTTTGTAATTTTCAAACTGTTTTAGTCCTATTTTGGCCGGGAACTTTCCCAAAAAAATTTGAGGCCCCAAAATTCTGGAGACCCTATTCTTTAGAACATGTTGAGCGTGCTAAAAACCGGCCGAACTATAATTTATTCTCGGATAAGAGTGTTTCGAAAACTTTGGAAATTTGGTGAAAAGTCGGTCTCTAAAAGTTTTCGAACTATCTAAATGATGGTGTTTCATGTTCTAGTTTTCCTTATGATTTTCATTTTGAGTGCAACATAATTTTAAGTTTTAGTTGGATTCCAAAACCATTTAGATATTAGCAGAAATTGACAAATGATAGATTTTATTTTATTGACGACAATAATCTCATATTTGACCGGTCTTCTCAAAATTATCACACTTTTACGTAATCCTAAAATATAGAGAAATCATCTCATCAGGCCGGCCTGACGGGCTGCCCCGTCCGGCCGAGCCCGTTTGGGCACCTTCCCGGTGGAATTTTTTGATGAAATTTTTTCAGCATGTTCCTCATCAAGTCTAGTTTGTCCATGCCAAATTTCAGCTCAAAATTCGATCGGGAAGGTCGTCAAATGATTTTTGCAAGTTAACTGGTCCGGAATGTGTATTTTCCGGACCAGTTAACTTGCAAAAATCATTTGACGACCTTCCCGATCGAATTTTGAGCTGAAATTTGGTATGGACAAACTAGACTTGATGAGGAACATGCTCAAAAAATTTCATCAAAAAATTCCACCGGGAAGGTGCCCAAACGGGCTCGGCCGGACGGGGCAGCCCGTCAGGCCGGCCTGATGAAAAGAGCTCTCATCCTAAAATACTTTAACCTTTAGTCCTTTACGACTCATCTTCTCTCATTGAACTCTGACTGCCTGATGATCTACTATACCAAGTTTTTGTCTTTTCTTTGGAAACCTCATATAAATAATCTCATCTTTCACAAATATGCTCAAAACAGTCCCATATTTTATTTTTTAATTTTCGACCCCAAAATTTTTCTTTCTTTATTTTTATCCCTAGACACTTTTTAAATCCTTTTTACATCCTTCTGTTTTGATTTCTTTTCCATATTTATCATTTTATTTCTCACCCTACAATGACATTTTTTTGTGAAATTTCCTTTCCAGACAATTTTTTTTGTCATTTCCCCCCATATTTTTATTTCCCTTTTATGTGTATTATCTCAATCATTCTTTATTTTATAGGGAAAATGGAAACTAATAATTCAACCTTTTAACGGTCTTCTTATAATAGTCTCGCCTTTTCATTATTCAGGAATAATCCAACCTTTGCACTCCATCTTCATTCAATGGTCCCTGTCCAGTTGATGACCTGCTATTCCAAGTTATTTTCTTATCTTTGCAAAAGATTATGTGACCATAAGGTGGGATTTATGGTATAATATTTTACAAAGATAAGTAAATAACTTGAAATAGCAGGTCATCAATCGGGCAGGGACCAACGAATGAAGATGGGGCGCAAAGATTGAATTATTCTTGAATAACGAAAATGTAGGACTATTGTAAGAAGACCGCTAAAAGGTTGGATTATTAGTTTCTATTTTCCCTTTTTTATAAAGATTTTTTGCACTTTACTTTTTGTTATATTTTTTATATCTTCATTTCCACCTTTTTTGTTCTTGTTACTTTTTTGTGGTGTGTTTTCTTCTTTTTTCTTTTCTTACTTCCTGTTACCTTAATTCCACCATCAATATATTTTTTCTGCATCATCGTAATTTTTTAAGTATGTCCACTCATAAATTTCATCAACTATGGGAAAAAATCTTTGTGACTCAAAGATTAGCAAAAAATAAAATTTAAAGAAAAATATATAAAAGAGTCGAGGAAACGTAAGAAACAAATAAATTAGGTATACTCTTTACACCAAGAGAGGTAGATGTGAGAGACATTATATGAAAATGAGAAAAAATTAGAAGAAATCTAGATCAAGAAATCGTCACTATTGACTAACATGTTAAAAACAAGCAAGAGAAAGAAGGGGTGAAAAAAGACAAAGAACAACAAATACTTTTTAGGAAGGTGAAAAGGGGTGAGAAAAAAAAAAGAAAAAAGAGAATTTAAAGACAAGAAAATTTGAAACAAAAAATAAAATAAAATAATAATGAGTAATGTAGGATTATATACTTTAAAAGAGAATTAACCGAATAGTAATACAAAAAAAGGGAAGAAGTAAAAATGGGGAAGAAGTAGAAAGAAAAAACTATAGAGAAAAAGGAAAGCAAAAACATAAACAGATTAAATAAAAGAAATAATAAGAAGATGAAAAATAAAATAAAAGATTTATATAATGTTTTTGAAGAAAAGACAAAAAAAACGGGTAGAGTAGGTTATCATCCGTTTAGGGTCCAACGAAAACAAACAGGGTGCAAATCTGAGATTATTCTGGGTTGACGTAAATATGAGAATATTATGAGAAGATTGGTTAAATATGAGATTATTATTGTCAATTTTCTCATAATTATTAGTTTGACTTTGAATAATCGGGCCGGGCCCGATATTAAAATAATTTATCTGTCATTTTACATTTTGCTTTTTGTAAATATATCTTACTCTTTCTTACCTTTTGGGATTTACAATTGCAAATAACTATTTTACCATTTAGTTTTTTCGAATTCCCGTCAAATTGTGAAACCCACTTAGATGTTACACTACATCCTTGAAGACCCTCCAATAATGACCAAACAGTTAATTGAAAAGATATTAATTGAACGTTAATCACAGAACGGTAAATAGCGAGTGACACTCTGATCACGTACTTGTAGAGACCCATTTTGCACGGTAACCTCTCATTGTAATAATTGTCAGAAATCGAACTCGAGACTTATTTCTTGTGACACTCTTTATCTACGAGTTGAGCTACGCCCACGAGCATGGGATAAACATGGGAAAAGGACACCAATATTAGTATTAGGAGGCCCAATTCCACAAAAGTGAGTCCAATTTAAAAAAGCCGAAAAAGTGACCTAGCGGCTACTAAAATTGGAAACGGCACTTGAACAGCACCTTCTGAATCAGCTTAGAAGTTACACGTGGCATATACTACGTTTTTTATTTGAAAGGTGGCATATACTACGTTAACAATGCACTCTATAACAGTTGATGTTTTTATTTATTTAATATCAATTCAAAATTTAAATGCAATCCATGCACTCTATAATAAATCTACAAAAATTAATGTTTTTTTATTTCAATTTTATTTCTGAGGATAAAATTTCAGATATGAAAATTGTTTGATAATTGTCCGAGTTATCACTGTCCCAGTTACAGCCACCAGTTTTGGTCACTATCATAATTACAATCGCTTTAGTGACATTGTCCCAACTATTAGCACTCAAGTGACATCGTCTCAGTTACTACCGCTTGAGTGACCACCGTCCCAGTTACTGGCGCTTCAGTGACATCGTCTCAATTACTACCGCTCCAGTGACATCGTCTCAATTACTACCGTTCCAGTGACACCGCCTCCGTTACTACAATTTCAGTGACATCGGATTCTAGTAACCATGTAACTGTGAACTTTTATGTAACTATGATTTTTTCGTGTCACCATGAAATGTCACTACCATATTTTAATGTCACATACGGATGTCACTATCAGATTTTAACGTCACTGCCGCCAGAAAACATGTCACTGCCGCCGAAAAATATGTCAGAGTGACAGTTTCCGATTCAGTAAAATTGCCGCCGTCGACCGCGACCGATCTCCCGCCACCCCAACCCCCACACTCGCACTCAGCCCCGAACACCTCCCCGACAATCACCCGTTGACAACCACCACCTTACACCCGCCCCTTCCCGAACCACCAGCCCCCTCCCCAGCCCCTCCCCACTATCCCCAGCCACCAGCCCACTCCCCATCCCCTCCCCCAACCCACCAGCCCCCTCCCCAACCCACCAACCCCTCCCAGCCCCTCCCCAGCCCCAAGTCCTGCACAATCGCCGCCCAAAACCACCACGTCGGCACCGCCGCCCACTGCAATGTTTGTACACTCGTACATAGCCCTTCCCTTCCCGAGCCCCATGTCCCAGCACCCCAACACCCTTCCCAGTCCACATCGAACCAGGCCCCTCCTCAGCCCTGAAGCAAAACCTAGCCGCGTGCCTCAAACCGGAGTCGCCGCCCCTGTAACTCGCCCGTCACTATAATTGAACCCTGGCCGCTGCCAGATTTGCCATCTTCGCCGCTCAGATTCGCCGGATTCGCCGATTGGATTTGCTCCGAAGCCATCGTATCTGCAGTTCGTGCTGATTTCTGCAAATTGTTGGATCTCATCGTCCTCCATCGCCACCACGTGAGAGAAAGGAGAAGAAAAAGAAATTGGCGGTGACGATTGATGATGAGAGCAGTGAAGGAGGAGAGCCGGTGCTTTGCTGCGCAAGAGCGAAGGACGAGGGGTGCTGCGAACGAAAGAATAAGGTTGGGAACATTTCTTTCCGTTGATTTAAGTTTAGTCTGTTTTTTGTCTAATTTTAATTGAGTTCATATTTTTGTCTTTGTAAAAGTCATTACTAATTCAAGTGGAATGGAGGGAGTACAATTAAATCACACCATTATCATCCCATTAATACTAATGGCCAAGTACTCTCCGATAATGATTCGGATTAGGACTTGACAACATTCTATGGATGAATAGTGAGGGCCCAAGAGGGAAAAAGGGGTGGATAGCTGTAGCTGAATTAAGGCCAGCAGCACAATGTCGTTGGGGTCTCGGGGAACAACACACATGTGATAACGTGCTTCTCCCTCCTCCATTTCCGGCCGTACACTACTCGGTCCTTCCTTCTAATCAACTTTCAGCACCCTAATCCTTCCATGATTATCTATTGGTGGTGGACCAGTGAGCATTCTCGTGTTGAATTTTCCGGTTCGATTCGGGTTTGATTAAGAGTAATTACTCGAGATTTTTCGTAATAAAGTGCTCCTGTTAAAGCGTCACCCCAATAAAATATGAAGTAATAGAGTTACATGAAAATCATGGACTACTACTCATATCATGTTGATTTTTAGGATGAAATCTTAAGATGATATCAGAGTTAAATCCATCTATACTAATGGTGTGAGATTCCTATGAGAAAATGACGACGGGGTTGTAAAACCGTTAACAACGAACCGATAAAAATGAATGAAAATGCGTTTCTGATAAAAATGGATCATGGGTTACTTCTCCAATTATGACATTTTAAAATGGAACTTGAAGCCTTAAAATATTACGGAGTATAAGCATACGGAGTACTTCTCAAATGAGTGCCTTTTTTTTTCTTTGTCATCCAATTATGAATGCAATGTTCTGAGCCTAACAGGATTGAACCCGCGACAATCTTATAACATTGTTTGATTGTCTCCAGTGTTCTGAATGAAACAATTCTATAACAATTTTAAAACATGAAAGAACGTATATTAGAAGGTTAACTTCATAAATTGACTTCAAGGTTTTAATTTGCTCAAAACTTGTTATCAAAATCATGGTACTATTTATACTTTTGTACTCCATATTATTCATTTGCGGAGGCAAAGACTCACTATGGTTTAGTAATGTGATGAAATAAAGAAAAGTGGTTCACTAAAGTGTCTGCGGTTTTTTGTATGAAGCAGGCAAGTAGCCGTCAGTCACTCGGTTCATGCAATTTTGGAAACGATTTTCACTATTGGTCATCCGGAAAGAGTCTCTTTGAGCTTTAGTACGTGGATCAGATTGCGCACATCCGACTCTTTTTACTTCATCGAAGGTGGGAGTCTTTGCAGGATTGGGGTAATTATGATGATGATGTAATCACGCCCATAAGCTAAGTTGGCCATCCATTACCAAACAATAATTTTAGATGTTTATATGGTCAAAAGTGATCAAAGAAGCTTAAAAGTGGATGGCAAGTCATTTAGCAAATAAGGCCAATGTATTTCACCGTATAAGGGTTAATATATTTCATATACTCCGTATATATATGTAGCTTGTGAAATTAAAGTAAACAAATGATCAGTGTGTATTAAATCCAGGAAGCTTGTGATAAATGAAGTTTGAAAAGACGAACCAGCTTATCCAATTATCCGTATACTAAGCGTACTTTCTACGTGGAAAATAATGAAACCAAACACGTGGTTCCGGAATGAAAAATCTGTTGTGATCCATTCCATTTCCTTGGGGCCAAGAGCCACGTTTTCCTGCGATATGTTGGTTCTGATGTGTAAGAAATTAATGCTATGTTTGGTTGGGAGGAGAAAATGAGAATTAGAAAATTGAGGAAAGAAAATAAAGACACCAAATAAAGAAATACAAACAATTAGGCCAGTGTAGGTATCCAAAAATATGGTTTAAATATATCGAATGAATTGACCCTTGGTTGCAATATTTCAGCCAGGCATTGAGGAGTATATTAGAATAATGTTAAAAGTGGTATTCTGTATTATTATAACGTTATATATACTTCGTATTATGGATGAGCATATTGGTTCTTGAGTGAACAAAGTTTGTTTTTTATATAAAGAAAAACGCATCTTTGCAAAACAAATCAGACATGATCCACTAAAGGTCGAGGTAGGTGAAAGATTTTGACAATAAATACAGCATTAGCGTTGAAGAAAAAGAGTCTAGTGAAATACGTAGTACATTTCTTTCTCTATTATAGTTTTTCTTTGAAGAAATAGTCAAAATCAAGAGTAAACCCCTAGCAAAAAAAATTCAAGAGTAAACCACCAATCAAAGTTCAATATCATAAATATCTCTCTTAAAATTTTGCCATTATTCAATTGTCTATTAAATTAAATTTTAACCGATAATATATACTCCCTCCGTTCCCACAAATTTTTTTCAACTTTCCATTTTGGGCTGTTCCCAAAAATACTTCCCACTTACTAAATAAGGAAACTTCCTACTACTAAAAAACCTATCTTACCCCTTAAAATATTTACCCTCTTCACTTACTCTCTTTCCCACTTACACTCTGCCCCCACTTTGCTCGTTCCATTCTCTCTCTCGCATTATCTCACCCCCTCTCTCCTTGTCTCTCACGGTTCCGATGCACCGCCTCCCATCATCCTCTCATCCCTCTGTTTCCGATGCATCGCCTCTCCTCCTTTCTCTGAACCAAAATCCACAACAACCCTAGCTTATCTGTTGATCTAATCGTCTGTCCTTGATTGAAATCCGTAAACCTAACATTCGACCTCCATGGATCTAGAATCAAGCTCTGAAACCCTATGTGAAGATCAAGGTCCATACTATGCTTGCATAGGCGTCCTGATGGTGCCGGACAGTGAAGTCGAGCCAGATGATGATCTCGATGTGGACCACGGTAAAACTTCGGTGGACCTTGTGGTTCCGGAGACCGAAGAGGCATCGGATGGGGACGATGATGAAGGTCCGATGGAACTAGTGGTTCCGGACTGATAAGTCCGTATTTAGACACGCATTTGATGTGTGTTGGGATTGGATTTTGATGGTTTTCCTAGCTTTAAGGTGTTGCAAGTCTCAATTTTAGCTCAAGTTATGTTGACCAGGCGTTGGTTCGAGTTTTGTGTCATTTGGAGTCAAAATCAAGAATTTAGAGTTCGGCACTGGCGCTTGAGGAGAAATCGGGATGATTCTAGAAGCATTTGAGATTGATTTAAGATCTTTGGAGGTCAGCAGGAGGTTCACGATGAAGATTTGATGACAAAAGAGCTCTAGGATTGGCTACGGGGTCAAAAGAAGATGAATGAACCTTGAAAACGACGATCAGGAAGACCTTCTGTCAAACGTTCAAGCATATCTCTTTGTAGAAACAACCAATGGACACGATTCAAGTTCCATATGAAATCTAACTTCAAGTGCTACAAATGATATGAAGACACCTTTGCGAGAATCTGAGAGGAAGAAGGTGAAAACAGACGATGAAGTCAGATGATCTCTTCTGCGATTTCAGAATGATACCTTCCACCGTTTTGATCATAGCTCTTGATTGGATAATTAAAATCACATTCGGCAAATTGGGTTGGATAGAAGACTTCATTATCTACAACTTGCATGAAGGAGGTTTTGCCAAATTCGGAAGTTAAGTAGGCACTATTGTGCCCTCAAAGTCAGGCACGGTCATGCGTGAAGAGAAAGAACCGCGGAGTTACTGCCAGCCAAGCACGATCGTGCCTGGAGGGAGGCACGATCGTGCCTGCCCAAAATGCGCGTTTTTGCTTCGGAGGCATGATCGAAGGCACGATCGTGCCTGGCACCGTGCCTGGCTTCGAAAATCCCAATTCAGCTCAAATTTGACCCGATTTTTCTATTTAAACAGCCTGTTAACCACCGTTTTCAAGGGGGAGCTTAGAGAGAGTTCCTAGCACGAATTTAGAGGTCTTTTCAGCCTTGTTCATCAATCTTTTGGGATTCTTTGTAAGTTCCGCCTTTTTAATTAATGGCAATTAATTCTTTTTATTCCAATTCTATTTATTCTTCAATTATGAATTGTGAGTAGTTTTAATTAGGGATTTGGGATTGATAAAGGGGTTGATCATGATGTATGGCTAGATTTTTGATGGGTTAATTGAATGAATGACGTTTAATTTGTGTTTGAATAATTTAACTGATATCTTTTGTAACCTAGAACGCGCGCTAGAATTACAATTGCTTGTAGAATAAATTAAGAGAGATCTAGTTTATTCTAGGACACCTTCACACACACTTAATCGTTCGCTAAGAGATTAGTAGCGATTAAGGGGCCGTAAGCTCGCTCGTCTTGGCAATAATTTAGGATCCTGCCGCATGAGAGATCAGCCTGGTCCCCTAAATTATTGTACTCTACGCCGCGAGAGCGGTAAGAACTTAGTAATGATTAGTTAGGTTCAATTGAATTAATTTCATGTAATTAGGCCTGATCTGCCAGAAATCTGGTTACCCCGGAATCAATCCATGTTCCCTTCGTCATTAATTAGAGAGAACCCATTTATTTTAATCATTTAGTTGCATTTTAATTTTTCATACCAATCATATCTCGCACGACGCATTTATTTTATTTATTTCTTTTAATCGCTGAATTTAATTAATTCTTGATTCGCTTTTGTCTGTCCCTGTGGAGACGATACTCGTACTTACACCACTATATTACGATCTATTTTAAGTGCAAGAAAACACTCATCACGGACAGTGAAGAGGAGGAGGCTGAGGACGATAATGAAGCTTTGATGAACGTAGTGGTTCCAGACTGTGAAGAGGTATTGGATGAGGACGATGATGAAGCTTCGATAAAGGTAGTGGTTCCCGACAGTGAAGAGGAGGAGGAAGTTCACCGGGCCAAGCAGGTTGTGGTTCTGGACAGTGAAGAGGCTAAGGAGAAAAGACAGAAAGAGGTTGAAATGCACCCAATACGCATAAATCCTCGTCTAGAAGACTTCCTAAAGCTCATCCTACCCGGCTGGGAATCTAGGATGTGGGACGTGGATGTATGACTTCTTTCCCAATCAGGGGAGTTACTCTCTTAATCTCTTTTCCTATGTTTGACTCCTCTATCTTGTTTGTCTGTGTGTGACATCGTGTATGGCTATTGTTGTGCACTTGATTGTGTGCCTGGGCTTACATATACGTTGTGTGTGTAGTGCAATGTTTGTTTTGGGGAAGCAATGATGAAAATATGGTGTTTCTTTTTTCAGAAATTCTTTGTAAAGAATGTTGGCTGCTTAAAGAAAATGTGTAACACCGGACCCGAATTTTACCCAGATAAATTTTTTTCGTAAAGTACTTGGTTAAAGAAGGTAAATCAAAACTAAGGGTAGTCTTGATAAATGAGGAAGTAAAAATTTTGTCTTAAATTAATAAAGGGTTATTAATTTAGACGTGGGGAGCACTCATGATATTTCGAGTTTATAAAATATTAATGTTTATCAAAATGATACTATTATGATAGTAGGAATGGGTCGTGGACCCCATTGTTATAAAGAGCGACAACTGGACGGCCGAGCGGGCCAGGGCCACTATTCGATAGTGGGGAGTCCTTAACTATCGGACTGTCAATAATTCGTAGGACTACGAATTTATAACAGAAGAAATATAAACATTCTAAGAAACCAAAATAATGGGATGAATAATATTGATTAACTTGGTATATTAAAGGATGGTACTTTTGGAGGACCCTACCTTAAAGATATTTTATTTTGGGAACAAACAGATAAGATTTTATCTGTTTTTACATTTGGGATCACTTAAAAAGATGTGTAGCATTTTATTAAAATGTCACAAAATATCAATACACATATTGAGTCATGAGAAATTGCTAATGAATTTACGAGATGACGCGTTCTCATTTTTACTGTTACTTGAACAGTAAAATACACGTTGGGCCCACACGTGAGTGACGACCATCCGATATTTACGGACCACATATTATATTCATCTTGGTCTAGATAATATTTATATGAGGTTGTAAATAAATTGAGCCATAAAGTTGGCCTTTCGATCAAACGAGGTCCCATTACCGGTATAGGTAATTAAACAGATAACAGCCCGAAATTAATTTCGGCGACCACGAAATTAAAGTGGGATAATATATATTCATTCTAAAGGCCAATATTAATTGGAAGAATGATATATATTTTATTTGACCCGATAAAATGAAATTTAATTAAAACAGTCCAGAAAATACAACTTTCGGGGCCGAATGTACACTTCGGGACTTAAAGGGATGACCTCCCACATGGGTGGGGGCCACCCCACGATTTTGTCAATCAAATAACTCTGGATTGACTCATGTTGGGGCTGTGAGACAAAGGAAAATGGGGGAAGGACCAAACATAATGTGCAATGGGACCATTTCCCATATAATTGAAGAACAAAGCCAAAAAGCTTATCATCTCACCCAACCACTCCCAAAAATTCGGCCACACACTCTCAAGGAGGAGGAGGAGCTCTGAAAATATCATCCTCCATAGCCATGAACCGAGCTCATGTTTGAAGGAGGTTCAAGGAAGAAGAAAAGCTTGGAAAAGAAGAGAAAAACTTAGTAAAATTAAGGTAATGACTTCATTAGTATTTTCCTCCTTCATTTTAATCTCATATGATTTTATAAATCATATGATAGACTTTTAAAATTGTTCTACACTTCTAGAGGTGTAGAATGAGGGTTTGAAAGATTAAGTTTAACCACGAACGGAGTTATGACCGGAGTAAGACCGGTTCACCGGAAAACACCTTCTTGGAAGGTTTTGACGTTTATACCACTTTTGGTTGTGAAACCTTGTTAGGAATTTTACCAAGGTATTCTAGACTTCTCAAGGAACCTAGGAGTGGCCGGAAAGTCGCCGGAGCCGCCGGAGTTTTCGCCGGAAAATTCAAAAGTCACCGGAGTTCAAACAAAGAAGATAAAAGCTTGCTAGCGCCATTTCAAGGTGAGTGGACGACTACGTGTCTTGTAACTCTTGGGTCAAACGTGGGATTACCTAAATAAAATCCTTATCATGATTTGAGAAATGATTAAATGGATTAAAATGCATGATTAGTCATGGTGAATATGAATTATGGAAATATTACATGGTTAATGAATAAGAGATTTAATTGTGGATTAATCATGAATATATTATTGTCAAATGTATAAAAAATGCATACATGGACTATGTATGATATAACTAGAGTAATCTAGTATGTGAATATGTATAAGAATGTTTAAAAGTGTTTAACCATGTGATTAGCTATAATGATTATAAGTCATGTGAAAATGGCATGATTAATGAGTAAAAGAATTATTAATATTTTGATGAACGATAATCATGGATGATTTGGTTAAGGTAATTCAAGATGGTATTCTTGAAGGATTTAAGTACATAATCATATGTGTCATTAAATTAAATCTAGTTTGAAGAATAAACTAGAATGAAATATATAAATGATTAATAAGTATGAAGTACTTATTAATAGTTATGAGAAGACGGCTATATGCTTTATAACTTTTGATTGAGGCATGAGATTACCTAAAGTAATCAAGTATATATATTTTATGGAATGACTAAAGTTAATCAAGTATTGGCTTATGCCATGGTTGTATATAAAACATAGTTGAAAGGCATGTTTTGTATGTTTGATGATTAAAATGTGATAACTTATTATGTACAATGCTCCAAGGATCCAAATTGGTATTTTTGGATCAAGGACGTCAAGGAGTACATGCGTATAAAATTTCGCGTTAATCGGACTCCGTTTGGGCGGTCAAACGGGCGTTGACCGCCGAGGCAAAGGTGATACCCGACCGGGTATGGGTACATACCCGACCGGGTATTGATTAAAAATGGCTCCAGAAGCCACTGTCCTACTAGACCCGACCGGGTAAGGGTATGGACCCGACCGGGTCTCAAGTAAAATCAGTTCCAGGGGCTTCTGCCCCGACCTACCCGACCGGGTGAGATTGGATACCCGACCGGGTATTGGACTAGGCCCAAAACAGGCAGTTTTGAGCAGGTTAACGTGGGTCGTTCGGGTGGGACCTGTCCACATTGGTTGCTAAGGCTTCAAATACGGTTTAAACGCTAAGACTTGGACTAGTCGTTAGTAAAGAAATTATAGACCACGACCGGGCGAGGTACGTGGTAGATTATACATGGCGGGTGAATACCCGGGACCGAGTAAGGTTGGGTAAAACTCTGTAGGACCAGGAGGAGTCCTTTATACTCAAATGTTAACAAGGGCCCGTGTAGTCCTTGAGGTGTGTTAACCTCCAGCAAATTACACATAGGTAACAAGGGCAAATGCAGTCCTTGAGGTGTGTTAACCTCCATCAAATTGCATATAGGTAACAAGGGCCCGTGTAGTCCTTGAGGTGTGTTAACCTCCAGCAAATTACACATAGGTAACAAGGGCAAATGCAGTCCTTGAGGTGTGGTATCCTCCATCAAATTGCATATAGGTAACAAGGGCAAATGCAGTCCTTGAGGTGTGTTTAACCTCCATCAAATTGCATATAGGTAACAAGGGCAAATGCAGTCCTTGAGGTGTGTTTAACCTCCATCAAATTGCATATAGGTAACAAGGGCAAATGCAGTCCTTGAGGTGTGTTAACCTCCATCAAAGTGCATATAGGTAACAAGGGCAAGTGTAGTCCTTGAGGTGTGTTTAACCTCCATCAAATTACACATAGGTAACAAGGGCCCGTGTAGTCCTTGAGGTGTGTTAACCTCCAGTAAATTACACATAGGATGAGGGTGTATGCGTACTCCTCAAGGCGCGGTTATCCCGGAAATGAAAACTATGATAGCAAGGACGGATAGTCCTCGCGGTAGGTGAACATCAAGGTAATGATGTTAAATGATTAAACGTGCTTGGTCGGGAACGAGTTTCCGATATGATATTTTCCTTGGTCTAGGAATTGATTTAAACCACGTCCGTGATATGGGGGTCTGAATGGACCCACAGTAATTATATTTTGATATCGGGTGAGTTAGCCTGCGGGTGACTCCACTCGAGGGTGAGATACGGGAAGGGTGAGTTTAATGAGGCTGTTACGCCTAAATGATTTGAAAGACAAATGGGCCCACGGGCCAGATATTTTGCTCATATGTATATATGTATACATTTTGTTTTGAAAAGGGGTAGCTAAGAGTTATGCCCATAATTATACTATCACCCTATTTTGAGGGTCTCATGTGAGAAACGTTAGTTACATTACATACAGTTTGCCCTCACCAGTACTTTTCTGTAGTACTGATCCCTCGGGGGAACCACCCTTTCAGGTTGAAGCTAGAGCTTACTTCCTGCACCCGTTGCTCGGGAGATCGATGGAGGGAAGACGTGGTTCGTGCTTCCTCTGTTTCTATTTCTAAATAATTAAATAATGCTCATGGAACTATTTTGACTTATAAATTAATGGAGCCTGCGAGCTCTTGTTTTACCCTCGTGTGGGTTCTTATTAAACACTTATATTCCGCGATGTGTTTAATTGTATGTTGATGTTGTTATGTATGTTTACTAATCGGTTTTGGCATATGTATCTAACAGACGTCTTGTGCAATTCGGTAAGGATGAACTGCGGTTATCCTTATTGGGTTGTACGACGGTTGTCCACGTGGCACAGACGCGGTCTGGGGCGTGACAATTAAGTGGTATCAGAGCCAAACGATTTCTAAACTATATAGTCAACCTCTCAACAGAGTTTCTATCAAAACAGTTTTCAATGAAAAACCATGAGCATAAGTTTTGTACTTTAAGAGCATTTGGTTATCGAGTTGCAAGGTCTCTGGTTGTTAAGATGGGCCCCTTAACAATTGGTATGGCAGTGACTTGAGCCAAGTTGTGTCTTGAGTACGTTTCTGTCAATTGACATTCAAACGAGTCCAACGACTCATTCCAATATATTCTTTCAGGAATGGGTGGTAGTGATAGGGCGGTTCGAGGAAATCCGAGAGGGCGCGGACCGGGGATAGCCGGGCAAGCCAATCGGGGGATATCAAGGTCGCGTAAAAGGCGAGGTATGGGCAACCAAGGCCCACAAACACGAGCCGCGATGGCTGATCACAATGTGACTGAATTCGAGTCGTGGAACTCGGAGGATGACTCAACTTATCAGCCTGAAAGTGAGTCTGAAGAAACTTCTTTTGAAGGAAATGATGGAGAGGATATGCACAGTATTCCTCCTGATCAGATTAGTGAGATGTACCGATGGTACCAGCGGGAAAGGGAAAGGCAACGACAGAGATCCCAGATGGGACATGTCAGAGACGACACCTCTCGCAGGAGGGGTCGGGGTGCTCATAGAGTACAGGTTAAGACAATTAGAGATTCTGATGGTGAATGACCATTCATTAAGATCTCAAAGTACCTCAAAGAGGCTAGGGCCTTGGGGTGCAAACCGTTTGATGGGACGGGGGATATCTCGGAAGCGGCCGAGTGGATAAAAAGGTTAAATGATGCAGCCGATGACATGCAAGTGGTCCCTGATCGGAAGTTAAGGGTAGCCACTAGATTGTTGGAAGGTTTAGCTTCTACTTGGTGGGAAGGCATCAAGGGTAAGTTCGACGGAGTTGTCACGTGGGACAACTTCGAGCAATCATTCTATGAACAGTTTTATACCTCTTTCGAAGTTAATCGAAAGAGGAGGGAATATACAAATCTCAAGCAGGGCAATGAGTTTACGGTAAAGCGATTAGAACAAAGGTTCCGACATTTGGCAAGGTTCTTGCCTGAATATGCCACCAATGAGGATCGAATGGCGAACCATTTTTGGAATGCACTGAATTTGGAGGTACGCGAAAGGGCGACCTATCAATTCAACATGACTTTTAGTCAAGTAGTAGCCCAGGGTCTCCAGGGGGAGGAGCTTTGGGAGGAAAGGCAAGCAAGGGGTGCTAAGGAAGCACAAGAAAGGGATCAGATGATCAATCATCCTCTGCGACGAGAGAGGAAGTATGACTTTCAAAACGAGGGGGACTCTAGCAAGTTAGTTCCATTTTCAAAAGGGAGCAAGGACTGGGTAAGTCAAAGCTCAAGCACTCGGGGCACGGGAGCACCCAAATGTGAGAATTGTAGGCGAAAGCACTACGGGATATGTCTAGAACCATCTAGATGCTACTTTTGTGGAGAAACGGGCCACATAAAGGCTCTTTGTCCTCAACGTGTACGGGGAGGAGCCTTGGGGGCCCACAGGGGAGTCACGGAGGTTGCAAACCCAACAGGGATTGTTTCAAATGTTTTACCATCCACCAATCGGGGAAGAACTCGCTCGTGAAGGCAATGAATGACAGAAGCCATTTGTGGGAATGACTATGACATAAGGTAATATTAATTTAAACCCTTCATTTCAAAAAAAATTGATGTTGAAAATGGTTAGCTTCAATTAATGAAGGGGGGAGTGTTTCTCAAGGTTAAGACGCTAATTTCGGGGACGAAATTCCAGTAAGGGTGGGTGAACTTGTAACACCGGACCCGAATTTTACCCAGATAAATTTTTTTCGTAAAGTACTTGGTTAAAGAAGGTAAATCAAAACTAAGGGTAGTCTTGATAAATGAGGAAGTAAAAATTTTGTCTTAAATTAATAAAGGGTTATTAATTTAGACGTGGGGAGCACTCATGATATTTCGAGTTTATAAAATATTAATGTTTATCAAAATGATACTATTATGATAGTAGGAATGGGTCGTGGACCCCATTGTTATAAAGAGCGACAACTGGACGGCCGAGCGGGCCAGGGCCACTATTCGATAGTGGGGAGTCCTTAACTATCGGACTGTCAATAATTCGTAGGACTACGAATTTATAACAGAAGAAATATAAACATTCTAAGAAACCAAAATAATGGGATGAATAATATTGATTAACTTGGTATATTAAAGGATGGTACTTTTGGAGGACCCTACCTTAAAGATATTTTATTTTGGGAACAAACAGATAAGATTTTATCTGTTTTTACATTTGGGATCACTTAAAAAGATGTGTAGCATTTTATTAAAATGTCACAAAATATCAATACACATATTGAGTCATGAGAAATTGCTAATGAATTTACGAGATGACGCGTTCTCATTTTTACTGTTACTTGAACAGTAAAATACACGTTGGGCCCACACGTGAGTGACGACCATCCGATATTTACGGACCACATATTATATTCATCTTGGTCTAGATAATATTTATATGAGGTTGTAAATAAATTGAGCCATAAAGTTGGCCTTTCGATCAAACGAGGTCCCATTACCGGTATAGGTAATTAAACAGATAACAGCCCGAAATTAATTTCGGCGACCACGAAATTAAAGTGGGATAATATATATTCATTCTAAAGGCCAATATTAATTGGAAGAATGATATATATTTTATTTGACCCGATAAAATGAAATTTAATTAAAACAGTCCAGAAAATACAACTTTCGGGGCCGAATGTACACTTCGGGACTTAAAGGGATGACCTCCCACATGGGTGGGGGCCACCCCACGATTTTGTCAATCAAATAACTCTGGATTGACTCATGTTGGGGCTGTGAGACAAAGGAAAATGGGGGAAGGACCAAACATAATGTGCAATGGGACCATTTCCCATATAATTGAAGAACAAAGCCAAAAAGCTTATCATCTCACCCAACCACTCCCAAAAATTCGGCCACACACTCTCAAGGAGGAGGAGGAGCTCTGAAAATATCATCCTCCATAGCCATGAACCGAGCTCATGTTTGAAGGAGGTTCAAGGAAGAAGAAAAGCTTGGAAAAGAAGAGAAAAACTTAGTAAAATTAAGGTAATGACTTCATTAGTATTTTCCTCCTTCATTTTAATCTCATATGATTTTATAAATCATATGATAGACTTTTAAAATTGTTCTACACTTCTAGAGGTGTAGAATGAGGGTTTGAAAGATTAAGTTTAACCACGAACGGAGTTATGACCGGAGTAAGACCGGTTCACCGGAAAACACCTTCTTGGAAGGTTTTGACGTTTATACCACTTTTGGTTGTGAAACCTTGTTAGGAATTTTACCAAGGTATTCTAGACTTCTCAAGGAACCTAGGAGTGGCCGGAAAGTCGCCGGAGCCGCCGGAGTTTTCGCCGGAAAATTCAAAAGTCACCGGAGTTCAAACAAAGAAGATAAAAGCTTGCTAGCGCCATTTCAAGGTGAGTGGACGACTACGTGTCTTGTAACTCTTGGGTCAAACGTGGGATTACCTAAATAAAATCCTTATCATGATTTGAGAAATGATTAAATGGATTAAAATGCATGATTAGTCATGGTGAATATGAATTATGGAAATATTACATGGTTAATGAATAAGAGATTTAATTGTGGATTAATCATGAATATATTATTGTCAAATGTATAAAAAATGCATACATGGACTATGTATGATATAACTAGAGTAATCTAGTATGTGAATATGTATAAGAATGTTTAAAAGTGTTTAACCATGTGATTAGCTATAATGATTATAAGTCATGTGAAAATGGCATGATTAATGAGTAAAAGAATTATTAATATTTTGATGAACGATAATCATGGATGATTTGGTTAAGGTAATTCAAGATGGTATTCTTGAAGGATTTAAGTACATAATCATATGTGTCATTAAATTAAATCTAGTTTGAAGAATAAACTAGAATGAAATATATAAATGATTAATAAGTATGAAGTACTTATTAATAGTTATGAGAAGACGGCTATATGCTTTATAACTTTTGATTGAGGCATGAGATTACCTAAAGTAATCAAGTATATATATTTTATGGAATGACTAAAGTTAATCAAGTATTGGCTTATGCCATGGTTGTATATAAAACATAGTTGAAAGGCATGTTTTGTATGTTTGATGATTAAAATGTGATAACTTATTATGTACAATGCTCCAAGGATCCAAATTGGTATTTTTGGATCAAGGACGTCAAGGAGTACATGCGTATAAAATTTCGCGTTAATCGGACTCCGTTTGGGCGGTCAAACGGGCGTTGACCGCCGAGGCAAAGGTGATACCCGACCGGGTATGGGTACATACCCGACCGGGTATTGATTAAAAATGGCTCCAGAAGCCACTGTCCTACTAGACCCGACCGGGTAAGGGTATGGACCCGACCGGGTCTCAAGTAAAATCAGTTCCAGGGGCTTCTGCCCCGACCTACCCGACCGGGTGAGATTGGATACCCGACCGGGTATTGGACTAGGCCCAAAACAGGCAGTTTTGAGCAGGTTAACGTGGGTCGTTCGGGTGGGACCTGTCCACATTGGTTGCTAAGGCTTCAAATACGGTTTAAACGCTAAGACTTGGACTAGTCGTTAGTAAAGAAATTATAGACCACGACCGGGCGAGGTACGTGGTAGATTATACATGGCGGGTGAATACCCGGGACCGAGTAAGGTTGGGTAAAACTCTGTAGGACCAGGAGGAGTCCTTTATACTCAAATGTTAACAAGGGCCCGTGTAGTCCTTGAGGTGTGTTAACCTCCAGCAAATTACACATAGGTAACAAGGGCAAATGCAGTCCTTGAGGTGTGTTAACCTCCATCAAATTGCATATAGGTAACAAGGGCCCGTGTAGTCCTTGAGGTGTGTTAACCTCCAGCAAATTACACATAGGTAACAAGGGCAAATGCAGTCCTTGAGGTGTGGTATCCTCCATCAAATTGCATATAGGTAACAAGGGCAAATGCAGTCCTTGAGGTGTGTTTAACCTCCATCAAATTGCATATAGGTAACAAGGGCAAATGCAGTCCTTGAGGTGTGTTTAACCTCCATCAAATTGCATATAGGTAACAAGGGCAAATGCAGTCCTTGAGGTGTGTTAACCTCCATCAAAGTGCATATAGGTAACAAGGGCAAGTGTAGTCCTTGAGGTGTGTTTAACCTCCATCAAATTACACATAGGTAACAAGGGCCCGTGTAGTCCTTGAGGTGTGTTAACCTCCAGTAAATTACACATAGGATGAGGGTGTATGCGTACTCCTCAAGGCGCGGTTATCCCGGAAATGAAAACTATGATAGCAAGGACGGATAGTCCTCGCGGTAGGTGAACATCAAGGTAATGATGTTAAATGATTAAACGTGCTTGGTCGGGAACGAGTTTCCGATATGATATTTTCCTTGGTCTAGGAATTGATTTAAACCACGTCCGTGATATGGGGGTCTGAATGGACCCACAGTAATTATATTTTGATATCGGGTGAGTTAGCCTGCGGGTGACTCCACTCGAGGGTGAGATACGGGAAGGGTGAGTTTAATGAGGCTGTTACGCCTAAATGATTTGAAAGACAAATGGGCCCACGGGCCAGATATTTTGCTCATATGTATATATGTATACATTTTGTTTTGAAAAGGGGTAGCTAAGAGTTATGCCCATAATTATACTATCACCCTATTTTGAGGGTCTCATGTGAGAAACGTTAGTTACATTACATACAGTTTGCCCTCACCAGTACTTTTCTGTAGTACTGATCCCTCGGGGGAACCACCCTTTCAGGTTGAAGCTAGAGCTTACTTCCTGCACCCGTTGCTCGGGAGATCGATGGAGGGAAGACGTGGTTCGTGCTTCCTCTGTTTCTATTTCTAAATAATTAAATAATGCTCATGGAACTATTTTGACTTATAAATTAATGGAGCCTGCGAGCTCTTGTTTTACCCTCGTGTGGGTTCTTATTAAACACTTATATTCCGCGATGTGTTTAATTGTATGTTGATGTTGTTATGTATGTTTACTAATCGGTTTTGGCATATGTATCTAACAGACGTCTTGTGCAATTCGGTAAGGATGAACTGCGGTTATCCTTATTGGGTTGTACGACGGTTGTCCACGTGGCACAGACGCGGTCTGGGGCGTGACAAAATGTGATGTTTGATTGGTAATGATAAATGTGTGGGCTGGTTATGGAATGCTTGATGTGCATTGTGTAAGGCATATATGTGTGGACCGGCTAAGGATGGTGTTTGTGTGCTGTGATGACCAAATATGTCTGAGCTTTGCTTGTATGGGTGTTGTGATGACCATATAGGGCTGACCAATGCTTGTATGGGTGCTGTGTTGACCATATAGGTCTGATCAATGCTTGTATGAGGGCTGTGATGACCAAATAGGTCTGAGCTTTACTTGTATGGGTGCTGTGATGACCATATAGGCCTGACCAATGCTTGTATGGGTGTTGTGTTGACCATATAGGTCTGATCAATGCTTGTATAAGGGCTGTGATGACCAAATAGGTTTGAGCTTTGCTTGTGTGGGTGCTGTGATGCCCAAATAGGTCTGAGCTTTGCTTGTATGGGTGCTGTGATGACCAAATAGGTCTGAGCTTTGCTTGTATGGGTGTTGTGATGACCAAATAGGCCTGACCTTTGCTATGAGGCTGCTATGAACCATGTTTGTAAGATTCTGGTATGCTGAATACTTAAATCTGACCATTGTGACCAATGTTAGGGCTACAAAATGACAAAAATAGGCCTCTGCAAAATGACAAAAATCTAGGCCTCTCCTACATATAGGGCTAGTTACTCCTATGAGTCTGTTGGCTTTACCTGTACACACTTCATCTTACAGACTCTGAAGGCCTGTACAAAAATGACAAAAAAGGCTTATACAAAATAACCCAAAAGATTTTAGCAATCTACTGCACATCTTCGTCCTCTTCAATTATGAAATGCCCCTCAGTTTCCTGATGTATGCTTGTAGAAGAGGTTGGATGTTGGGACAAGAAGTCTCCTATGGCTTCTAGCAGTCCAACATCTACCTCAATAGCAATGGGCAGCCTCCCTTCTCTGATCATTGTATCCTTTCCCTTATGTGGCAGCTTGTAATTGTTCCCCCTTCCACCTTCATAACTTCTACCATGACATATTGATAGCTTAACCAAACTGTAACACTTGAGATTTAATATAAATGGATTAATAGTACTACTCATATCAATAGAGGTGCATCTCCTTTTAAGGGAGCTCATCACCCAAGAACTCCAAAGTTAAGCGTGCTTGCATGGGAGTAGTCTTGGGATGGGTGACCCCCTGGGAAGTTTCTCAGGGTGCGCATGAGTGGGGACAAAGTGCGCGGTAAAGGCTTGTGATGGTTTGTGAGGACAGTACTAGAGGTCTGAAGTAACTACCTCAGGGCCTACGGGGCCGGGGTGTTACACAAACCTTGTTCAAAATGATGGGTGAAAGCTCATAGAAAGCTTCATTAACTGCATGTAATAGTTCATCAACATTTCTGGGTGCTTTTTCATCTTTCAATGACTGTATTGCCAAGAAGAATCCTAGGTCTAGTATGTTAAGATCTGGGGAATTGGAGGGTTGGTTAGTCAGGCTTATATTGAAACCATCTCCTTGGGATGCTGCCATGTAATCTGCATCTGACCCTAAAATGTGTGGCCTTGCATTATCCTGTTGGATAACAATATCCTTGCTTAAGCAGTCTGGCCACTTTGCCTTAATTGCTGGTAACACAGTGTTGATTAACATGTCTTTGAACACTTCCTTTGTGATGCTAACTATAGGTTTTGTTTCCATCACCCCCGCATCTCTATTTTGTTTCTCCTTTTGGCTGCTGCCTTTTGAATGAAAGGGAAAGATGCCTAACTTACCGTCCCAAAGTACTTCATTAGTGTCTGAAAAGAGAGGTCTGCCTACTACTCATAGGGACATGACCTTAGTTATGAACCTCTTTGACTTGCACACCCTATGAGGATCCTGCTCATCCAAAACCATGTAGAACCTCTGAGAAGTTTTTGACATGAAAAACTATTTTTCATCAATGTGTATCACATTTTGAAAATTCTGGAATGTTGGCTTACCTGGATTTGAATTGTCAACTTGGTTGTAATAGAACTGTAGTCTGGAAACTTTGTTTTCATTTGTTAAGAAAGGCTTGATAGCATTTGTGTGACTTCTAAGCATACCTTTTTTCAAACATTTGTGCAAAGTTGTCTTTGAAATGCCTGTGGCAGCAACTAGTGCCCTCATATTGGTCCTTTTATACAGTGGAATTTCAGAGATGGAGGTTATATCCACTTCAATTCTTTTCCTTTCTGAATTACCAGCCCACTTACTTCTTACATCCATCGGGTCCCCTTTATTAAGTTGTTTTTTGGCAGTCGCCCATATGCTTGAAATGGATCTTCTAGAAACTTGAAATTCAGTTCCCAATTTACTGAACACACCTTTCTGAGCTACCAACGCCCCAAAATAGTCTGTTTTTGCACTGAGTAAGATTTGATTCATGATACTGTCCCTTTCCATATTTGACAATCTCCTACTTTTGTTGTTGCTGACTGGTTCTTGTGATGCACCCTCATTTGTTATTGTGTGCAGGTTGGTCGGTGAAGAAGATGAAAGAGGAGCATTAGTGGAAGGTGAAGGGGAATCAACATTTATGGCAGCTGCCATTTATGGAAGAAGAAATGCTGACATTTATTATGTGTGTGTGTGAAGTGTCGAGTGCTGTAATGGGAGGTTGGGAGAAACAATGGGGAAATGGGAGTATTTGTAGAAGGAAACATTTGAAAGTCCCTCCAAAAATAGGAGGGAAGTTGTATCCGAAATTTTTTGGGGTGTACTATTCACCTTTTTATCACATCTATCAAATCCTACTTTATTCATTCATTCTTCATAGGAGTAACTTTATTTTTACCCCTCCCCTTTTCGGCCAACCCTCCAAGAGTTTAATTGGAAAGTCAAAGGCTTTGTAGCCTTGCATTAAAAAGCGGTCTGGGTCAAATCGGGAAGGATTTTTGGGAACGGAGAGAGTATATTTTTATAGGATATATTATTGATAATATAAAATTGATGTCGATGACATGTGGAAATGTTCTTCATTGATATTACTTTCATAAAAGTATGGAATATAGGCAAATGACACAAATAATCTCCACTTTTATGCATTTAACAAAAATAATATGTACCCATAAAACATGAATACATATAGCAATGGGTGGGTCAGGGATGGTTCTGTAAAAAAAATTGAATGTAACTGCCCCGTTGAGTCATTTCCATGTCCTGTGACTGCATGATCACCAAACCGTTAATTTTTATCCAATTCATAACCGAACTAGCTAGTAATGCATATTAACGCGGGTAAACATACATTTAATTGTGTTGGTAATTGATTTCTAACATAAAAAGGACAAAAGGCAATATTTTGAAAACCAGAAAATGCCATTGGCTTAGCGTCTCTAAGAGACTGTTTGGCACTACTTTGGCAACACTGTATTTCGGCTTATCGGGCATATCAGCCAACTTTTTCACCAAACATGTAACTTTTGCTTTCGCACGCTGAATTGTGTAACAAGCAGAAAAAGTACGGTTGAAGTTACTTTTTTGGCTGTATTGTCTGAAGTCACTGTAGATGACCATTTTAGCTATTTTTACATATAACTTTTTCTTTGTTTTATTAATAAAATATATTTTAAAAATAATTTTTTTTTAAATCAGCAGAATCAGCAGAATGCAGTCACTTCAGCCAGAACTTCATACCGAGTATATTTCAATAGAATCAGCCAAATCAACCGATTTTCGTGCTACCAAACGAGCTCTAAATGTAAGACACTGCTTAAAAGACTGTGCGCCTACAAGGCTACAAGGTGAGGAAGAAGACAACAAAATGAGAAAAACACTTGAAGCTATTGTGCACTCTCTTTTCATACATTGCTATTAAAGCTACTCCGTATTACCAAACGGGAAAAACATTCCCACTTCTCACATTAAGATCACTTTTAATTTGACCCAAAACCTATTATGTGTGTATCAAGGATTCTATTATTTAGAACAATCCTTAGCTACAAACCCAACGAATTTAAACCTCTCATGTTGTGACGTCATTCAATAGCAAACGTTCAAGGTCGTGTAATAAATCAATAACAATAACAAATTACAAGGGAAATTTCCCGAAATGGGACTAAAAAGTTTGAAAATTCCAAAATAGGACTGTCATGTTTTTATTCCCAAAATAGGACTAATTACTGCCAAAGTTAGAAAATACTGCCATGTTTGAAGTCTGGTACTACCAAAATATGACAGTACTTAGTCCTATTTTGGAAATAAAAATATGGAAGTCCTATTTTGGAATTTCCAAACTTTTTTAGTCCCATTTTAGGTAATATCTCCAAATTACAATGATTCGCTTTTTAATCATGCACCTAGAAATCCCGAATCTGATTCATACTACTCGTAGTATTTTACGAATAAAGAATCGGAAAAACTTTTTTTCGCGTAGGGAAAAGCTCCGCCTTCTCACTAAAAAGTTCACGATATCGGAACTTCTTAGGTCGCGAATCAACAAAGCTCTCTCCTCCATCGATTAATCGGTTAGATTTACCAGTTTGCTGCTCGTAATTCATCTTCTCCAGCCTATTCCTCGATTAGATTGGAAAGAAACTGGATATTACAGCAGAAACTTTGATTTCTTGAGATTTAGTGTTCGCTGCGAACACTGTTCATCGACTTTGATTTTGTGCAACTACTTCAAATCCGACGATTGTTTCCTCAATTCAAGGATCGATTGGGGGTCGCCATCCTCTGGCGAGCCTCCCAATACCTGTTTCAGCTCCTGATTCACCCTCAAACGCAAGATTAGAAAGATCCGTTGGAAGAGAGTACTGTTCTTCACAGATTTCGATTCTTGCAGATTCCTCAACCGCCTGTCGTTTAATCAAAGCTCTGAAGTAAGATTGAGGTTTATCTTGATAAATCGATAGCACTTATCCAGGTTTACCCCATTTCGTCACTACAGTAGCTTCTTCGCAGAACTAGTTAGCAATTTTCTGGGAATGCTCTGGGTATTGGTTTCGAAAACGGTTAATTGTTGTGTGTTTCTCATTACTTCGACATCATACTGTAATTTCTTGAGACTTTTTTAAAAAGTTTGGAAAATTCGTTTAGGTTTGGTTTTGCCTTCTGCCTTTATTTGTGTACCTTGTGTTTACTTTGGATACTTGTCTCCTTCTTCCAAACTAACCTTGCAGGCTGTCTCACCTAACTAAGAGGCTTACCCCTTAGTTTGGTTTCTCATGTTTCTGGGTATCTCTTGTTCTGCATATTTCTAATATGACAAAAAAGAACAAACAACAGAGAACCCCTCCTGCTAAGGATAAACAGTTCGAGGAAAAAATCAAATATCTCAATGATAAGAAAGCTGCTAGAGCTGCACTTCAAGCCGAGAAAATGATACAGAAAGGGATATTTAACGAGGTCCTACCAAGTGATGCCCCTGTTATTTCATCCAACTCCACTGAAGCTACAGAGAGTATTGGTCCTGAACTAAATGCCGAGGTGTCTACTGGTGGTGGTGGACTAGATGAGAATGCTGTCAAAGACGGTCAACCGTCCCAAACATTGGGAATTAATGAGGATGCTGCTACTCCCTCTGCCATGCCTCCAGCTAATGATGCACTCTACACACCAATTGCACCCAACAGTAAACCTACTGCCTCTCAGGGTTCAGTGGTGGCTGGTTCCTATGTGGTGGCACTGTTGGGAATGGGCTCCGCGTCTTCAAATGCTGCTACACAGCCGGAGTTATCTCTTGCTCTTAAGCCAGGAAATGTACCTACTTTTGAAGCCTCGGATGAAACAAATGGAGGCAGTCATGAGGATCCTGAGAGATCCATCACTCTGGGTTCCCAAGATACTTTACCGTTAAAGTCAACTGAGGATAATGGTACTAGTAACAAAGAGCCTAAAAAATGGAACTCTCTTTTTCGGGAAAACCGTGCTCCAACAAATGGATTGAAACTGGAATACTTCCCTCCTACGGGGGAAAAACTTGACTTTTCACATCTCCAAGTCCCCACGCTCATTGAAGTCTGGGGCTACTGTTTAGTGGGGCACTTTTCTGGGAGATTTCCGGGACTCAAAGCTATTCATGACTTAAGCAAAAAATGGGGAGTTGCGGTGGAGATCAAATCCCATAGTAAAGGGTGGGTCATCTTCAAGTTCAAATCTGAGGAGGATAGGCTGCATGTCTTGACCGAGGGGCCTTACGTCCTTTATGGGAAGACCATGTTCCTTAAAGAACTTTCTGAAGATTTTTCAACGGAGAGTGATGAATTCCTCAAAGTGCCGATATGGGTGAAGTTTCCAAAGCTATCCATGAGGCTTTGGAAAGCAAAAGAATTAGGGATGATTGCATCACAGGTGGGTGTGCCTATCACTACGGATAAGGTCACCCAAGATACGCAATACACCCATTTTGCACGTGTTCTTATTGAGATTGACATCTCCAAAGCTCCGGTGATGCAGTTTCCTATTGTCCCACCTTCGGGTAGAGAATACATGCAACAAGTGATATATGAAACCTTCCCGGAATATTGCTATCATTGCAAGAGGTATGGACACAACCCTTTCACGTGCTCAGTGCTTCACCCTCCGAAGGTAATTCAAAAGGTGGTGCCTACGGCTATTGATAAGGGCAAAGAAATCATGGATGATGACGTCCCATTTATTGAAGTACGAAATAAAAAAAGGGGAGCTTCTATGCCAAAGCAACTGACTGGGCAGGAAACTGCCTTAACTTCTAATCCTGATGTTCCCAGAATGCAACAAAATTCCAACACTGCAGTGGCTATCAACTGGAAGAATTCTGGATTGAATAGGCAGCCCCCTGGTGCTAAAGCAGCTGCCCCTAAATATGCTGGTACACGCCCTCAACCGAAGGCCACTAAACCTGTTGTTGCAACTGACTCCTACTCGCAGGAACCTACTGCTGCTGAACTCACTGGGGAGAGTGACTGGGTGGGGCGCCGTGTGGTCAGTATACATGAGATGGAGCGTGACGATATTGTTAATAAATTTATTTCCAATGAAGATGGTGCTCATGTGGCTTTTGTTAAGAAAAGGCATCAAATCAAAAGCTATATTGTGGTGGCTAGGATGGGACATGATTTCCAAAGGCTGGATAACATGAACATTACTGGCATTTCTTTCACAGACCCTTGCCTAGTAGATCTGCCCGGAGTGAAGCGAACTTTCAAATGGTATAATATTAATAAAGATATTTTTTATCATCATGTTGGGTGCTTCTTTGATCCGCAGGCTAAGCATAATGTTGAGTTCTTGAAAGCTCAAAAAGCTAGTTCCATGGGGAAATCTGCCCTCCTTGTCGATGCTGAATCTGCCTCCCCTACTGCTGATCCTGCTGCTGAGCAAACCTCCCCTGCTGTTGAACCTGCTGCTGAGCAAACCTCCCCTGCTACGGATTATGTAGAAACAAGAGGTGACCAAACTATAAATGGGGGAAAAGGCTACCTTGTGACCAATATGTATGAGATGGGTCATGACGATGTCATCACCACATTTACTGTGAATGACAAGGGCAAAACGGTGGCTTTTGCGTGGGAAACTGATCAAGTGCCAAAGGATGTGACCATTGTCAAGTTGGGGCCCAACCTGGAGGAGACCACGTGGGATGATGTTGGGATAAACTTCACTGAGGATCTGCTCCTTAGCTGCCCGGAGGTTAAAAAAAGCGGTAATTGGTATGAATTCAATAAACCGGCCTTTACCCAACGTGTCTTATCTTTTTTTGACCCTAACCAAGACAGGAACAAAAAGTATTTGAAAGAAATGAGGAGGAGAGCTAGAAAAGAAAAGAAAGACAAAGGAAGAATAGACCCCGATGATGAGGGCTTATCCTCGGATTTCTATCTTTCCTAAGCTGAGGGACTTCGTGAGGTTTGTATGTGGTTTGATTCATCAAATATTTCTTTTTATGATTAAAGTTGCTTCTTGGAATGTTAGAGGTCTAAATAAACCCTCTAAGCATAAAATTATTAGTAATTTTATTAAATCAAACAGGATTAACTTGTGCAGTTTTTTGGAAACAAAATTGACTAAGGATAACCTTAATAAATATGTCTCCAATAAATGGCCAGGTTGGTGTTTTGTAACTAACTTAGATTTTATAGCCGGTGGGCGCATGGTTGTGTTATGGAATCCGAATTTTATAAACTGTTTGGTGCGTGAGATTGATACCCAGCACATACACATTGAGTGTGTTTGCCGAATCACCCAAACATTTTTTCTGGCTACTTTTGTTTACCCGCTTTATACTGTGTTGGAGCGCAGGTCTTTATGGGAATATCTAGCTAATTTAGGGAGCTGTTTTACGGATCCTTGGTTAGTCCTAGGTGATTTTAACTGTGTGTGTGCTCCGAATGAAAGGTTGGGGTCTACCCCTCCTGCTGCCTATATGATGCAGGATTTGGTTGACTTTAAAATCATTACTAACCTTGAGGATGCCCCCTCTTCAGGAGAATTCTTCACTTGGAATAGAGGCTCCTTGTGGGCCAAGCTTGATAGAGTCCTCTTAAATGAGGTTTGGGAACAAAAAGGAATTGTGTGTAGGGCCCATTTCAGTGAAATGGAGGTAGAGTTTGATCATACGGCATCCGTAGTATCAATACTCATAAACTCCTCTTCTAGGCCAAAACCATTTAAATTTTTTAATATGTGGATTAAGCATCCGGATTTCTCTAATATTGTCGTGCAGAATTGGTCTGTTTTTGTTGATGGTACAGCTCAATACTCTTTTGTTAAGCGGCTCAAGGCGCTAAAGGCTCCTTTAAAGAAGCTTAATGAGGTGGAATTTGGGCATATATCGGCGAAAACAAAACTGGCAAAGGAGGAGTTCAAAAGATTGAACAAACTGTTCATGGAATCCCCGATGGATGAGGTACTTAAAGAGCAACTGCTACTGGCTAGGAAGAAAGCAACGTTTCTGGGGGAGGCCGAGACTAGCTTCTTCCAACAACGGGCCAAGGCCACACACATCCTAGAAGCGGACAAGGGCACACGTTACTTTCATGCTATTGTGAAGAGGAACGCTGCCCGGAATTCTATCTCCTCGGTTATGCTTGAAGACGGAAGCTTTACTAAGTCCTTAAATGATGTTGGTGATGTATTTGTAAAATTTTTTGTTGATTTATTTGGAACACAGGTGGATACCCTTGACCTGGACCACTCGGTTTTAGGTACTGGTCCTCTGATTGGACCATGTGTCCATGACGGCCTTCTTGCTCCGATAACAGACAAGGAAATTAAAGATGCCTTGTTTGATATCGGGGATGATAAGGCACCAGGACCTGACGGGTTCTCCTCGGCTTTCTTTAAAGCCAACTGGAATATTGTTGGGGACGACATGTCTCGGGCTATTAAGGAGTTTTTTCGAACGGGAAAAATGCTAAAACAGATCAATCATACTGTTATAGCGCTTATCCCTAAGACTAGTCACTCCCCAAAAGTCTCGGACTATCGTCCTATTTCTTGCACGAATGTTTTGTATAAGGTCATTACCAAAATTATTGCGGCTAGATTAACCCCATGCCTTTCAGGGTTGGTTAATCAAGCCCAAGGTGCATTTGTGGATGGTCGCCTAATGTTTGATAACATTTTCCTTGCCCAGGAACTTGTTAGAGGATACAATAGGAAGCGAATCTCACCTCGGTGTATGATTATGGTGGATTTGCGTAAGGCCTATGACACAATATCGTGGGATTTTCTCCATAATGTCTTAGTGGGCCTGGGCTTCCCAATTAGATTTATAGGTTGGATCATGGAATGTGTATCCACTGCCTCATTCTCGGTCTCTGTGAATGGTTCTTTGTATGGTTTTTTTATGGGTAAACGAGGTATACGACAAGGGGATCCAATGTCCCCGCTACTTTTCGTACTATGCCTTGAATATTTTTCCCGGTTACTCACGATGAGAACCAAAGGGGAGAATTTCAATTTTCACCCCCAATGTTCCTCTTTGGGGATTACCCATTTGGCCTATGCAGATGACCTTATGCTCTTTTCGAGAGGTGACACATATTCTGTAGAAATATTGGTAAATGCTCTAAAAGACTTTGGGGATGTATCGGGCCTTAGGGTGAACCACGGAAAATCTAATATTTTCGTGGGTGGGGTGAGGGACCAAGATCTTCAAAACATTTTGGATAAAGTTGATTATGGGCAAGGCATATTCCCGGTAAGATACCTGGGAATACCTCTTGCCCCACTTAAGATTTCAGTTGCACAATATGCACCCTTACTTGATAAGGTCAATGATTTTTTAAAAGCATGGAACACCAAAACTCTATCTTACGCTGGCAAACTTGAGCTAATCCGATCGGTGATCCAAGGGGTCCAATCGTTTTGGCTCCAAATATTTCCGGTTCCGCAATCTGTTCTGGATAGGATAGTGTCACTCTGTAGGATTTTCCTATGGGGTGGGAAATACTCTAAGGTGGCTTGGGCTGACATCTGCCTTCCAAAGATGGAAGGAGGACTGGGTATTCACAATGCCAAAGTCTGGAATGATAGCTTACTTGCCCGCACTTTGTGGGATGTCCACAAAAAGAAGGATACTTTGTGGGTGCGGTGGGTTAATGGCGTTTATCTTCATGGTAAAAATGTGTGGGAATTTGTTCCACATGGTCGAGACTCACAACTTATGAAGAGGTTGAGTCTCATTCGGGATAGACTTCGTGGGTGCTTTAACAATCTAAATGAGACCATACTTGGTCTAAGTGCGATGTGCATCAATGGTAAATTGGTGTCGGGTAAAGTGTATGACCTTCTAAGAGTTAGAGGGACTCCTAGGACTCCAATGACTTTCATTTGGAAATCCTATATTCCTCCGAAATTCTCTTTCATTGTGTGGTTGGCCCTGAGGGGCCGGCTCCCTACACAGGATAGCCTCGGTTACCTCTATATCGTTAACAGATGTGATCTATGCAAGGGTGGATTGGAAACAATTCCACACCTTTTCTTTCATTGTCCTTTTGCGCGCAGGGTATGGGAAAAAGTTAGGACATGGATCGGTTTCGGGAATCAGATGAATACGCTCCTAAGTGCAATCAAATGGATTTCTAAAAAACGCAAGGGATCAACGTTGAAGGCCAAGGCAGGGCGACTGGCCTTTTGTGCTGCGGTCTATCATATTTGGCAAGCAAGGAATGAAGCGAGATTTGATGAAGGCACAAAGACTGAAGATGATGTTGTCGCCAAAACCAAGCATGTGGTGTACAAAATACTCTTTAGTATCTACCCACATGACTTGGTGAAGTTCTGAGTTTGAAGTCCGCGACATGGATATTATGAATGCCGAATGATTTTTTGCCCGCCGAAGCATGAAAATATTGGATGCCAAGGCATCGACATCTTTGGGCGCCGCGGCATGGGTAGTATGTATGTACCGCAGCAACCATTGTAGGTTGATTGAATTTTGACCTTTGTCACTTTGTGTGTGCTCCGGCCGCATTGATGTGTGTGCTCCGGCTGCACTGATGTATGTTGTTTTGAACCTCTAGAGGCACCGAGTTTTTTACTTGGTGAATTGTGGCATAGAGTAGATCGAATAAATACCTCTTCTCACCCTCACACTATGTGGGGGTGGAGGGGTTTTAGGAGATCTAGTTTATGTGATGTATATTTTTCTGGGTGTTAATACATTTACATTTCATCCAAAAAAAAAAACGAATAAAGAATCGGAATCAACGTCTAACCCCATTAGATGGCTCATGGCTATAAGTCTATAAATTCGTCTATGGTCTATTACGGAGTATATATTTAGATGTATAGTAACGTGCTGCACATGTTATGATCATTATAGGAAAAGATTATTAGTGAACATCCATTTTTTTATGAATGGTTTCTAAAAAATATGTTTTGTTTGTGAGCATAATTCACACAAAAAAAATAACACGTTCACAAAGGCTAAAGAGTTTTGCTTGAATGGATACTCTGAAATAAAACAAGAAGATATGAGCAAATGAGTTCAAACTCAATTATCCCAAAGGTTGAATCCCCAACCACATGGGCCTCCCACACCCCGACCTGACAGAGCATTCGGGAGAATGTAAATAACGACGATTGTGATTTCCACACGGTCGCGTGAGGTTTTGATCATTGGTCATTGTCCAACTTTCTCGCCGTTTTACCAGTGCGCGTAATGAGCTCAAATTTAAGCTTGTAGTGGACGTGTACAAATGAACTTGATTGAGTAATTAGAGTGGGTTAGTTATACTCAAAGGCATGTAACAATAGATTAACCGAAATAGTTGATCAAGACCCCCATGTGCTCCTCATTATTTAGCACAAAATTATTGCACTGATCACTAACTTTGTCCTCATAGATTTTCTTTCTACTATTGGGAATTTGAGATCCCAACTAAAAGACCTCAACACCTCTTAGTAACTGTTTACCTTATCAACCGACGTTTTTGGTTTAAGGAGTGGGGTTCTTGTTTTGGAGGCGTAATCTTCGAGGATCCTAATATTGGACACGATTCTGAATCAGAATCAGTTCATTTCTTACCCGAATCAGAATTTAGAATTGGAGAATGGAACCGGAATCAACAATAGAACCAGTTCAAAAAATGGTTCATGTATAGGCCTGGAATAAATCTGTCCTAGCCTGGTCCAATTCTATGTGTGTGATTGGTATTATTTTTCTATCTTTTACCTTCGAAGGGAGTGATATACGTAGTATAATGCATAAAATATTTTATGTAATTCATTGTAGTCACTAGTGAGTAATATTATACTGTAATAATGTAAGGGAGTATAATATTTATATCAAAATAATTCTTTCATGTGCGTGTTTCTTATACGGAGTATAAATAACTAAATAAGTATACAAAATTACTTGGCATTTCTTAATTATAGATCCAAATTTATATCATGAGCCTTCCTCGTGAAGGTATGACTGACCGTGGGCTACTAACTTTACTAACATGTTCAGTCAATCAATACCAATCAATACCAATCAATCAAAAAAGCATGGTTTACATATATAGTATCGTTTACCAGAATGAATGACATCCCGCTAGCATTAGTCGGACAATTAATTCTAAATTTGATTTTGATCACAAACTCACATATAGCGAGTCTAATTTTGTGTTATTTATATCTATCAGTTGAGCTACGTCCCCAACAATTGAATCACTTTAAAAAACATGCATAGTAGAAATTAGATCCATCAAAAAGATACATCAAAGTTGTTCGATGATTAGTTCGAAATTCAAACACAAGTGAGATTAAATTAGAAACAGGTCTTAGAATTCAGGTTATTATCATAATGCTCAATTTGGAAAAATTTTCTAAAATGATGATCTTCTAACTCATGTGGTAGTTACAAATCGGTGACGGTTCTCACGTAAGTTAGGGAGGGAAGTTAATTGGACAAGAATGATATCTTGTCTACGGTAGTGTATAGATGATGGTGAGAATACATATGCGCCCAGTTGGATTCTTACTCAAAATTTAAGAAACCGTTATAAAAGAAATAACTGATGAAATCGGTTCTATTCTTATAAAAGATAAAGAACCATTATTGAATCGAATCAAGACTAAATGTTTCAATTCTTGCTTTTATCGGTTCTTAACATAATATTTTTCCAATCCCAAGAACATATACATAATTTACTTTCTACCACATATAATGACAAAAATTCACAACACAAAAATTAAAATTTATTTGAAGTTCTAATCACTTCTAAGATGAAATAAAAACTCAAACACAACTAAGTGAGTAAAAGACGATTTCAATTTTCATTTACAAATAAAATACAAAATCGTTGTTATCTGAGAGCAATTAAGGTTGTTTGTCATCATAATAATAAGATTAAGATGGGTACTTTCACATGTAACATGTACAGATATGAAAACATCGTTCGTTACTAAATTCTACATGCTAGTAGCATACTTTATAATTAATCTAACAATTATAATTATGTTAGAGACAATAAAGTAAAATATATGCAATCAACCACATGTTATATGCATAGTTTTATATTTATGAAATTTACATAATAGAACAAAACTTAGACCTCATTTGGTAAATCTAAAATCGGCTGAATCTGTTGAAATTTATGAACTTTTGACTGAAGTGGTTGTATTGACTGAATATATATTTATTTATTTTTATTTGTTTTTTCTGCAACATTAAAAGCTATTGCCAATAGGCACAATTATATTTTATTAATAAAATAAAGAAAAAACATATATGAAAAATAGCTAAAATGGTTATCTGCGTAATTTCAGGCAATACAATTAGAAAAGTAACTATCACTTACTTTTTCTTATTATTACGCAATTCAACGCTCGAAATTAAATAAAGTGTATTAGCTCGAAAAACCCACCTAACGAGCTCTTAATTAAATAAAGAAGAGGGAAGTACACAAATGTACTCTAAAAAGTGTATTAATAGAATTATCCACGATTTTTACCGGAGCTAATTAGAACGTAGTCACAGACCCCACCATGGCCCATTCAAAATCCTTCTTTTCACAGAACCGGCAGAAGAAAACTTTGAATTTATTCATGAGAGGTGGAGTGCCCGTTGGGCCCCAATGTCTTGTTCTCTAACACCTCATTCCTTGTATATAAACCCCTTCACGTTTTCCCCCATTTTTACAAACATCCCTCAACTCACTCTTCCCCCATTTCACAGAGCAGCAAAAATGGCAATGCCACTTCTCTTCCTCTTTGTCCTCCTCCCTCTTCTATATCCCTCTCCCACTCTCTCTTCACCATTCCCTGATCCAGAACTAATAGTCCAAGAAGTCAATGAGTAAGCTTTCTCCACCATTTGCTTCTTTTTTACAGCATTATTCCTAGCATCTTCTAAGTATATATGTCCACCTAGCCTAGATCCCTTTACTGCTCCAGTTTGTCTTTGCTTGTTTTGTCTTCTTATTTTGCTACTGCTTAAAGGTCTGCTTGGAGGAAGGGATCCTCCAAATCCCTCCACCCAAACACATCCTAATCACTGGTGTAGCTAGGACACAAAATTTTGAATTTTGGGTGGAGCTAAAAAATGGCTGTCTTACAATTTCCTCTGTTTTCAATAGTTCATCTAGTAAGTTTTCATGGAGTAACTATAGTATTTCTCAATGAATTTTTCATATATGAAAAAGATTACAAAGAGTTGGAAGTGATACTAGTAGTTAACTTAAGCTGTTACATAGCTTCATCCTAAAACGTCAACAAATCACAACTGAGTTACTCGCAACTTAAATTGGCTATGTAGCATATTATGTCGGTTTTCATATTAATGTTCTGAACAATTTGGAATCTTATGTATTGCTTGAATGTTTTATATATTAGTACCAATATAGTACAAATAGTTAATAGGGGTAGTCTAAAGACCTATTGTCTGGCCTTTCTAAGACATGGTTTTGGGCATGATTGCTCACAATTGAGGTTGAATGCAGGAAAATCTATAATGCAACTACAGCCAGGAGGAACCTGGGATATCTGTCATGTGGAACAGGGAACCCAATTGATGATTGCTGGAGGTGTGACCCGAACTGGGAGAAGAACAGGCAGAGGCTAGCGGATTGCGCAATCGGGTTCGGGAAACGCGCCATAGGCGGGAGGGATGGGAAAATATATGTGGTGACAGACTCAAGTGATGATGCTGTGAATCCCAAGCCCGGGACACTCCGATACGGAGCGATACAAGACGAGCCGTTATGGATCATCTTCGCCCGCGACACGGGGATAAAGCTCAAGGAAGAACTGATGGTCAATTCATTCAAGACCATAGATGGAAGAGGAGCAAGTGTGCACATTTCTGGAGGGCCATGCATAACAATCCAGGATGTGAACAATGTCATCATACATGGCCTCAACATCCATGATTGCAAGCAAGGGGGGAATGCTTATGTGAGGGACACCCCCGAGCACTTCGGGTGGCGGACGGTTTCGGATGGTGATGGAATTTCCATTTTTGGAGGACACCACATTTGGGTTGATCACTGCTCCCTCTCCAATTGCAAAGATGGGTTGATAGATGCAATCCATGGATCCACAGCCATTACCATATCCAACAACTACATGACCCATCACAACAAGGTCATGCTCTTGGGGCACAGTGACAGTTACACCAATGACAAAAATATGCAAGTTACTATTGCCTTTAACCACTTTGGAGAAGGGCTGGTTCAGAGGATGCCCAGGTATTGTTTTGTTAATATGATTTTTTTTGTTGATATGAAATTTTAATCCAGGAGCTAACCTTGATTCTAATTGATTTATTATCTTTATGCTTTCAAAAGCAGCACGGTTTTTGTCCCAAGAAAAGAAGTCCAAGGAATTTGGCACAAAAATAATTTAAAAATATGTTAAAAAGGGACTATATAAAGATAATTCAACACAGACTATATAAAAACTTTAAACCAATGTAATAAGGGTTTTGTTTATCAAGATAACCTTTTATAATGGGATATTGACACTTTATTAGATATCATAATCAAGTCTGTTGTGATTCCTTCAGTTGTTTAGAACCCATAATTTAGAGCAACTGTTTATGATATGTTCGACTCATTTATTCAATTTCATGTTATATAACTGCTTTAGACAAGAGCATGTGAAGTGATTGTCCCAAAACCAGAAGCTATAAAATATTCAACCAAATATACAAAATCATGCTAACTGAAATGAGAACTTCATGTTACAGCATTCCAACCATAAACTCTCTGTTTAGTTAATGATTATGAAAAATGCAGGTGTAGGCATGGGTATTTCCATGTTGTGAACAATGACTATACTCATTGGGAAATGTATGCAATTGGAGGGAGTGCTAATCCCACCATCAACAGCCAGGGAAACAGATTCTTAGCTCCAGATGACAAATTCAGCAAAGAGGTTAGATTCATTTTATGGTATCCCCCAACAATTTTCTTTAATTAGCAGACAAATTAAATGCTCCCAAGGGGAAATGAATGGTGTGCATATGCATATGGAGTGTTTTCCTCCCACTCCACTTTCACACCCAAACCGCTTTTCTTTTTTCTTTTTCAACTTGTAGCGCAAATCACGGACCCATCCGTCCCTGTCACTCACATAGTCACATGTGACAGTTGAGGACGACATATAATGCTGTAATTAATACGGAGTACAACGGTTACATTACATCATTTATGACATGAAAAAGCAGATTTTTTTCGTTACTGTTTTTATGTAAATAAATAAATAAATAAACTTGCTCTTGTCCCCTTAAAGACATAAGAAAGTTGTGTGTTATTAGTAAAAGTGAACTTATGTTAGAGATATTGTAATTGATAAAGTGGGAATAAAGTAAAACTGATTTACACCACATAAACTTTTCTAAGATTAGAATGGGAGAATCTTAATAGGACGGACTTATCAGGAAAGATATGACCGAATTAGCGGGACGGAGGAAGTACCTGTATTTATTTGTCACACACAAAAAAAAAATTAGGGAAAACTATGAAATAGGTTCTCGAACTTTCATAAAAAAGTCAATTGAGTCCTTCTATAGGAGACTCTGTCCGGTCGTCGCGATTTGGGGCGGTTCTCGGTGGAATTTTTTGATGAAATTTTTTGAGCATCTTATTCATCAAGTCTAGTTTACTCATACCAAATTTCAGCTAAAAATTTAATCGAGAGCGCATTCAAATTAATTCGAGAAAGAAAAAATGCGCAGTTATCTTCAAGAATTAATTTGAATGTGTTCCCGATTGAATTTTTAGCTGAAATTTGGTATGAGTAAACTAGACTTGGTGAATAAGATACTCAAAAAATTTCATCAAATAATTCCACCGGGAACTGCCCCAAATCGCGATGCCCGGATAGAACCTCCTATAGAAGGACTTAATTGACCTTTTTATGAAAGTTCGAAGACCTATTTGACAGTTTCCCCCTTTTTTTTAAATAGAAGTCATGTGTTTTTTTCAAAAGAAAAGGAAGGCATGTATTGACAATTTGACAATCCTAAAATTAGTGTCATATTCAAACCATAATTGATAAAGTATGGTACGGAGTACGTATTAGTACTTTTCTCCTACTTATCATAATACTCAAATTCCCTTCATGGCTTCATCCCATAAATGTTGGCTAAACAAGAAAAATAATATGACCCACAAGTTTAGCACTTTAAAAATCCAATAACACAGTTTTTTTAATTACCCAAAATAAGATTACTTGGGACTTGGGTAAATCTATTCACATTCCATAGATAGAGTTGGAACTTGGGATGGAAAAGTTTAACATTTGACCATGAATCCACTGTGAGAATGGGAAGGGTTACCTCAGTATAACCTCACTATTTAAATAAATGAGTGATGGACAATACGTCACTTGAGTTCACACTTCATAGCACTACCCGTGAATGAAGGAATGATAGGTGATTCCTTAAACAATCTGACTTCAGCAAAGTTTTGACCACATTTGATCCAGGAAAAGAGGGTAGGAGAGAATACAGAAAATAATGTAGTCAACATTGAGAGTATGTTTGATAATTTGAAATTTGGATGAATCTGCACAATTTGATGAAATTATGACTAAAATGGTTGAATTTATTGTAGTAAGAAATAATTAGATTTACTAGGATAGTATATATTTTCTAAAAAAATTAATAAAAAATAAATAAAAATAATTAAAATCATCATACTAACTTCAGGTAGAAAAGCAACTCTCTAACATTACTTAATTTTGATTATTAGGATATTTTCATTTGGATTGTTTTCAGTCCTAGACCGGACTTAAACAGATCAAACCAAATTAGACCGGATTTAAAAAGATTAGACGAAACCAGATCAGACTTGGACATTTATAAAATACACAGAGACCATACATTTACCAGACCAGGCCAGTTTAGACTAGACTTGATCAAGTTTAAACAGACCAGACCAGAACAGACCATACCTGTAAATTTCAGTCCAAAAGAAAACATCCTTACCCAACAAGTTATGCATTTGGTGAAGAGTTGGCTAACAAAAAATAGTTGTAACCAAACCAGCTTTGAATTTTCTTCACATATATGATGTACCCATTCTTTTGTAGACAATAGTGTGTAGACTAATGGTCTGTTTGGATAGAGTGAACTTAAGTAAACCTAGTGCAATAAAGTAAATCTAAGTTTTAATAAAAACTAAGTTAACCTAAGTGAACCTAAGTTTATGCGTAAAATAGTGTTTGGAAATAAATAAGGTGAACCTAGGTTAATGGAATATATGTTGTTTGGATAAAGGTACTCTAGCTCATTTTATGTTAACCGAGAACTTAACCTCCAAACCCCCGTTTCGGAGGTTCTTCAATTTAAGGTGTTTTTAGGTTCTCGAGAGTTAAGTGAGATTAACGCATAACCTAGGTTCTTGTTGCAAAAACACAAACAAACGAGGTCAACTAGAAATTGAACCTGCAATAACCTAGGTTAACCTCCAAACAAACAAGCCATAAGCATTGAGGTGTTCTTCTTTCATAAGTCATAACTTATGAACTAACAAAACTAAATGTGAATGTGAAGGTAACAAAGCATGAGGATGCAGGAGAGGGTGAATGGAAGAACTGGAACTGGAGAACAGAGGGGGATTTGATGATGAATGGCGCTTTCTTTAGGAGTTCAGGAGCTGAATCATCTTCTAGTTATGCTAGAGCCTCTAGTTTAAGTGCTCGCCCTTCTTCTCTCATCTCCTCTCTCACTCAATCCGCCGGCGCTCTTTCCTGCCGCCGCGGCAAAACTTGTGACTGACACCAATTTTATATCAATGAAATCCCGTAATTAATTATTATCATTATTAGTGTTTTATTGTTGAAATTTTGATCATCAAATTAAAGGGAACATAACTGGAGCCTCCACATTTGCACAAAATAGTGAGATTAGGGTGTCACTAATTTTTTGTGTCGGGGCCTAAAATTTGGGATGTGTCGGGGATGTGTTGGGGCCTAAAATCGCCCTTTACTTTCTCCCCTAAATGGACTCTTGATTAGTGGTCGGCGCACATTAGCTGATTAGCTAGCTCTAATGTGTTTTTTACGAATATTACAAAAAAACGGAGTTGATACCGGTTTGACATTGATAGACCGATGATTTCTAGTCAAATAATTCATATATACCAAAGTGTTTTTCACTTGGGTTTGACATATGTCTGTCAGATCCTCTATGAACTTCGGTGAATCTGTTTCAATCCCGTTATTTTTTGTGGTGGAAAGAGCCAGCCTGACTCATTACAGGGAGAATGTTCCACTTATACTTATGAACGGAATCTCGGGCCTTAACTAGTTGAGCCGGTCCTGGCCAAACTTGAAACAAATTCTGTTTCAATGAATCGTACTCCGTATTACTTAAGGATATCTTTTTGGATAATGACAACAAATATAGGAAAAGGAATGCTTGAAAGTTGAAAGAATATAAGTATTCGGCTTTCACTAAAAGATGGTCTTGGATCCTTGAATATGAAATGACAATTATTTGTAATTCGGTGATTCATGTTGCATGTAAATTTAGTCACTGCAACATGCTCACTATGGCAGACTTTGATGTGATGAAAGGCAGAAAAGCGCTCAAATTTATAGAATTTTGTGAACTCTAAAAACTACATTTGAATATGGAAAATGTAATGAGCTCGTTTGGTGATAGTGTAATATTGAAATTGACTGAATCGGCTGATTATGTTCAAGTTCATGAAATTTCTGCTGCATCGACTGATTCTGTTGAATTGTAAAAACATTATAGTAAGAAAAAAAAAGCTAAAATGATTTTCTACAATAATATCAGCCGACAAAATAATTACAACATTACATATTTTAATTATGTAGTGTTACATAATTTGGCACGCGATATTAAGTCGAAAAGCTTAAAATGGAGTACAAATGACCAAGAAAATTCTTCTCATAATGCGAAAGGATTATTTGTTTTATACTTTTATACATTAGGCAATAACCTTTTTGTTTTTACTTGACATACCATCATAACTATGTGTTTAAAAATGAAAGTGTAGTACTGAAATTTGGAAGAAAATGAAGCAATATCAATGCCATTGGTTTCTTAAGCTGAAAACTAAGACAAAACTGTACTAGGAGACTGGGAGTTTATGACATATACAAAAGAAAAACATTAAAGATTGCTTAAGAAGCACTGGACGAATTATTGGATTAAATATACTCAATGCCACCCGCAAACGGTATTGAAATAGTAGGACATGGTATTGAACTCTTTAACAGTAATGTATTACATCATTGGGTCATGATATGGTTTATGTAAGCTAATTAAACTTTCATATCATTTGTGTTTTTATTCTTTTTTAATGTATTTGTGTATTTCTTCTTAAAAACTTATGGGAATTCAAACCCCACTCACATAACTTTATGTAATTGAGCGAAATTATCATGTGATAGTAGCTTAGAGACATGGGATGGGGAGGCTATATTCAAAGAACAATGTTATGTACAACAGCTTTCATGTGTTAGTTTTGATAAAAAGTGACACTTAATTTCTATCACTCAATAAATACACATCATTTCAGAGTATATCTACAAATATATCCACTGAACCTTTTCCTCTACTGACCCATGTAGATGAGGTAGATCAGCAAAAATGGGCATTTGCACATGAGAATTGCAGCCTAGGTCTGATACACACACATGTGTGGTCCAAAACACAGTATTCAAAACCACACTTAAAGAAAAAAGGGACAAAGAAATGTCTCTTCCCCTTTAATTTGTAAGTTGATGGGCCCACAAGATGGCTAACTCTCACATGGAAAGTGGGACCCAAGCAGCAGCATAAATGGACTAAAGAGGAATATAAAAATTTTAATTTAATGAAGAGAATTGAATAGAGAGTAAACAAACAAGTAGAGGTCATTGATTAGTTCCTGGATTGACAAATCTTTTTCACAGCGCTGATTTTGTCTTCTCTAACTGTTGAACCGACAGTCACAACTAACGTGGTAGCATTAAAGAGGCTGGAAATGCCAATACGCCATAAATGGCGGAAGTGGAGTAGATCAGGCTTTGCAGAATCGGGTTCCAATGTGAATCAGCTCTTTCGTTATCGAGTCTGAGATACATATTCTCCCCCTCCACCTATGATCACGAGTGTGGGGTAGTTGGATCCAAGGATACATGTGATCATCATTTTATATACGGAGTACTAATGAGATTGGTGAGAGGCATAAGTAATTAGGCAAACAATCATTAACAGACTACGGAGAATCACTATTTTGGAAAATTGTTGGTGTACACCCTAATTGCCGTTCATACAGATAAAAAACGCACAAATACAGACACTTTTGGGAAAACTGTCGGTGTGAAGATTAATATGATTTTTTTATATGAAATTTTAATCCAGGAGCTAACCTTGATTCTAATTGATTTATTATCTTTATGCTTTCAAAAGCAGCACTGTTTTTGTCCCAAGAAAAGAAGTCCAAGGAATTTGGCACAAAATAATTTTAAAATATGTTAAAAAGGGTCCATTGACACAATGGTATGTCATGGAAGAGGTGTGGCAGGGCTTTAAGGGATAATTCAACACAGACTATAAAAACCAACAAAGATAACCTTTTATAATGGGATCTTGAAACTTTATATGATATCATAATCAAGCCGGTTGTGATTCCTTCATTTGTTTAGAACCCATAATTTAGAGTATAGTAACTGTTTAAGATATGTTTGACTCATTTATTCAATTTCATGTTTATATAACTGCTTTAGACCAAGAGCATGTGAAGTGATTGTCCCAAAACCAGAAGCTATAAAATATTCAACCAAATATACAAAATAATGCTAACTGAAATCCCATTATTTATTGGGTTGGGATAAGAGAACAAATCGACAAAACAAACATTTGCTGCAGAAATGAGAACTTCATGTTACAGCATTCCAACCATTAATTCTCTCTTTAGTTAATACTACCTCCGTAACGTAAATATCTTCTCACTTTCCTTTTTTGGACGTAACACTAATATCTTCCCATTTCTAAATCTTCCCATCATACCCTCATTAATTTTAAAAATAATACACTATTACACCTACTTTTTTTGGATTTATCCTTCATTCCATCATATTATTTCACTATCTTCCCATCATGCCCCTAATAATACATATCTCCTTTCACTATTCTTAATCTACCTACTTTTCCAATGGGAACATCCCAATGTTACGGAGGTAGTAATTATGAAAATGCAGGTGCAGGCATGGATACTTCCATGTTGTGAACTATGACTATACTCATTGGGAAATGTATGCAATTGGAGGGAGTGCTAATCCCACCATCAACAGCCAGGGAAACAGATTCTTAGCTCCAGATGACAAATTCAGCAAAGAGGTTAGATTCATTTTATGGTATCTCCCAACAATTTTCTTTAATTAGCAGACAAATTAAATGCTCCCAAGCAGATATTAATGGTGTGCATATGCATATGGAGTGTTTTCCTCCACTTCACTTTCACACCCAAACCGCTTTTCTTTTTTCTTTTTCAACTTGTAGCGCAAATCACGGACCTATCCGCCCTCACATGTGACAGTTGAGGACGACATATAATACTGTAATTAATACAACGGTTACATCATTTAGGTCCCTTAAAGCTTTGTCAACTTTCCATTTTTGGATGTCCCACTAATTTTGTCATTTTCCCTTTTAAGTAAAAAATTTGTGGTTCCAATTAATTCTCTCTCCTTTGTACAAAGTTCAACTATACAATATTTACTATATTAATCTTCGTGCCGGTCAAACTTGACAAAGTTTTAAGACGGAGGTAGTATGAAACAACATATTTTTTCGTTACTCTTTTGATGTAAATAAATAATTTAACTAGTTATGTCAAGTAACTTGTGATTTGTGATTGGATGACATCATTGTTGATCTTCAAAAAGAAAGTTACAAGTTCAAGTCTCATTGCAAAGAAGAATATTGACATTAACTAAAGCGGTTACTAACTTACTATAATAGGTTTAGAAAGATATGCAAAAAACAAAACAAAAAAAAATAGCTATCGTCACACTAGAATTGAGATATAAGAAAGTTGTGCCTTATTAGGAAGAGTGAATTTATGTAAGAATAAAGTAAATATAAGACCAAATTGGCGGGCGAATTGAGATATAAGAAAGTTGTGCCTTATTAGGAAGAGTGAATTTATGTAAGAATAAAGTAAATATAAGACCAAATTGGCGGGGCAGAGGAAATACTGTATTTATTTGTCACACACAAAAGAAATGTTTTTTATTTAAAAAGAAGTCATGTATTTTTTTAAAAAGAAAAGGAAGGCATGTATTGACAATTTGACAATCCTAAAATTAGTGTCACTTTCAAACTGATAAAGTATGATACCGAGTACGTATTAGTCCTTAACATAATATTCAAACTCCCTTCATGGCTTCGTCCCATAAATGTTGGCTAAACAAGAAAAATCATATGACCCACACAGGTTTATTACTTTAAAAATAAAATGACAAAGTTTTTTTGAATTAGTTAAAATAAGTTTATTTGGGACTTGGGTAAATCTCTTCACATTCCATTTATTTAGAGTTGGAACTTGGGAAAGTTTAACATTTGACCATGAATCCACTGTCAGAATGGGAAGTGAGTGATGGACAATACGTCACTTAGAATCTGACTTCAGCAAAGTTTTGATCACTGGATCCAGGAAAAGAGGTAGGAGGGAAGCAGATGGAAAAACTAAAACTAAAACTAATTATTACTACTCCTAAAAGAATGAAATGTTTTTAAAAATGTAAGTTAATTTTAAAATATAGAAAATAATGTACCCAACATTATGACATTGAATAATACTCCGTAATAACGTAAAAATGACATTGAGAGTGTGCGGTAACATTCGAATTGACTGAATCAGCAAAATCTGTTGAAATTGGTGAAATTATGGCTGAATTGACTCAATCTATTGGAATGTAAAAGGATTTATTATGTTTTATTCCAGAAATTAAGAAAAATTAATTGAAAAATATCTAAAGTCATTATCATACTAACTGCAGTAAATTCAGTCACTAAATTCAGCCAAAAAAGTAATTTTTCAACCTTATTTTTTTATTACATAATTTAATGTTCAAAAATAAAAACTACTATACTTATATGTATAGTAGTGTAGTGTATAGACTTATCCTTCATACATCTCTTTAACTAATCAACTAACAAAACTAAATGTGAATGTGAAGGTAACAAAGCATGAGGATGCAGGAGAGGGTGAATGGAAGAACTGGAACTGGAGAACAGAGGGGATTTGATGATGAATGGTGCTTTCTTCAGGAGTTCAGGAGCTGAATCTTCTTCGAGTTATGCTAGAGCATCTAGTTTAAGCGCTCGCCCTTCTTCCCTCATCTCCTCCCTCACTCAATCCGCCGGCGCTCTTTCCTGCCGCCGCGGCAAAACTTGTGACTGACACCAAAATTATATCAATGAAATCCCGTAATTAATTATTATTATTATTATTAGTGTTTTATTGTTTAAATTTTGATCATCAAATTGTAGGAAACAACCATGCATTCGAGCATCCACATTTGCACAAAAATAGCGAGTCCAGGCGTAGTCAGTACTATATACTAGGCATGACTAATATAAAAAAGGAAAAATTAAAAATAATAATCTCAACTATTGTCGGTCCGCTGAAAATAATCCCAACTATTGATTATTTTTGTATAATCCCAACTATATAGACTATCCGCCAATAATGGTCCATGACCATATATTACCTCTATAAAAAGTAAATTTTACATAGAAATTAAGCGTAAAAATTAAAAGTTGAGATTATTTACAGGGATTACTTGTTACATCTCATCTCATCCACTTTAGAAACTACAAGAATTTATTCATAGGGACCATTATTGGCGGAAGGTCCCTAAAGTTGGGATTATTCTGTAATAATCAATAGTTGGGATTATTATGAGCAGACCGCCAATAGTTGGGATTATTACTATCAATTTTTCCTATAAAAAAAAGATTATTACTGAATTTTTTGTACCAATAATCAAAGGTGGCTGACATCGCCCTTTACCTCCGCCGCCGAATGGACTCTTGACCGATCGGCGCACATTGGCTAGCTATATTGTGTCTTTTTACAAACAGTACAAAACAATTACGGGATTGGAACGGACGGATTGGGCATGATTGACCGATAATTTCGTGTCAAATTATTTTTGGCACGACTTTAGCATACTCTGAATTTTGGCGAATGCATGTTAATCCCGAATGCATATTCCCTTTTTTTGTGGTAGAAAGAACTGGCCAGACTCAATATAGGGAGCATGTTCCACTTATACTTATGAACGGAATCTCGGGCCTTGACTAGTTGAGCCGGTCCTGGCCAAACTTGAAACAAATTCTGTTTCAATGAATCATACTCCGTATTACTTAAGGATATCTTTTTGGATAATGACAACAAACATAGGAAAAGGAATGCTTGAAAGAATGTAAGTATTCGGCTTTCACTAAAAGATGGTCTTGGATCCTTGGATATGAAATGACAATTAACTAGAAATCATTTGTAATTCCGTGATTCATGTTGCATGTAAATTTAGTCACTGCAACATACTCACTAGCTATGGCAGACTTTGATGTGATGAAAGGCAGAGATGCACTCAAATTTATATAATTTTGTGAACTCTAAAAACTACATTTGAATATGAAAAATGTAATGAGCCCGTTTGCCGTTTGGTGATAGTGTAATATTGAAATTGACTGAATCGGCTGATTATGCTTAATTTCATGAAATTTCTGTTGCATTGACTGATTCTGTTGAATTGTGAAAACATTATAGTAAGAAAAAAAAAAGCTAAAATGATTTTCTACAATAATATCAGCCGGCGAAATAATTACAACATTACATATTTTAATTACGTAGTATTTCATAATTTGACATGCGATATTTAAAAGTTGACTGATAAGTCGAGACTTAAAATGGAGTACAAATGACCAAGAAAATTCTTCTCATAATGCGAAAGGATTATTTGTTTTATACTTTTATACATCAGGCAATAACCTTTTTGTTTTTACTTGACATACCATCATAACTATGTGTTTAAAAATGAAAGTGTAGTACTGAAATTTGGAAGAAAATGAAGCAATATGAATGCCATTGATTTCTTAAGCTGAAAACTAAGACAAAACTGTACTAGCAGGAGACTAGGAGTTTAGGACATATACAAAAGAAAAACATTAAAGATTGCTTTAAGAAGCACTAGACGAATTATTAGATTAAATATACTCAATGCCACCCGCAAACGGTATTGAAATAGGACATGGTATTGAACTTTTTAACAGTAATGTATTACATCATTGGGTCATGGTTTATGTAAGCTAATTAAACTTTTATACCATTTGTGTTTTTATTCTTTTTTCTAATGTATTTGTGTATTTATTCTTAAGAACTTATGGGAATTCAAACCCCACTCACATAACTTTATTTGATTGAGCAAAATTATCATGTGGGGAAGTAGCTTAGAGAATAGAAACATGGGATGGGGAAGGCTATATTCAAAGAACTATGTTATGCACAACAGCTCTATACTATACATATATGCACGTGATAGTTAATAAAAAGTGACACTTAATTTCTATCACTCAATAAATACACATCATATCAGACTATATCTACAAATATATCCACTGAACCTTTTCCTCTACTAACCCATGTAGATCAGCAAAAATGGGCATTTGCACATGAGAATTGTTGGCTCTATCCTTCCAAATTCAACGTGTTGACCGTGTTGCTCCACAATTGACATCGTTGACCATCCAGCTCCTAATAATTGACCTGCAAAATAATCACTACAAAGAACTAAAAGTATATTAGTGGCTCGAGACGCGTCAGACGCTGTCCTAAGGAATTATTTCCGGCGTATGGAAATTTCCCCCAAGATATAACGAGCCCTTCGGTACATGACCGGTAACAGAACTAACGAGAAGAAAATATTATATGAACCCAATAATAAAGTTATGATAGTTTATGACGAAGAATTTGCTGAAAAGTATAAAATTATTGAGAGTGCACTTTGTTGCTCCATGTATCCTTCTAATAATTTTCCATCACTCATGCATGTAAATACTCTATATACGTAGTATGTGTGTATGTATGTCAAGTATTCGTTATCTTGCTGCTTATGACATATGCCATCTTCCATCATCATCTCTTATTACCATACGTATAAATAAAGAAATAGAGTAATGCTAATGAGCAGCTCAAAAGTCGTACAAAACGTTTGTTTGATGTTCAATATATTAATGGCCAATGCAAGAACTTAATAGTCATTAATAAAAGAAAACGTTTTATCTTTAATAGCAATTATAAGTGATAAAACTACTCATTTAATTAAAAGTAACGTATGAGACAATGGGAGTTGGAAAATGTATGGTTGGAGTAGAAAAAATAATAATTTAAAGGTAATTTTATTCATTTGAAATATTTTCAAATTTTTCAACAATCCCCCACATATTTCAAATGAATAATTTTAAGTATTTAAAAATAATAATTCCTTACTGGGTTCATATATGGGGTGAGATTTTTCAATCTAGTGTCGCATAGACTTGAACCAGACCTAGACGCCTAAGTCTTTAAATACCGAGTTTATTGGTGAAACGTATAGTTTCTATGAACCAATAATCTACTTTGGTAAGTCAGTGTCTTAGGGGATCATTTTCACCCCCACCTTTCTCGTCGTTAACGCCGTTGTGCGCCTCTAGGCCGTGCGCGTGCTTGGTTTTCTTGAGTGCTCTAAAAGCGTTGTCAATGCTTCATGGAGGCGGCCCCACCTCACACTCATATAGGTGATCTCATCAAGTGTGTCCCGCACTTAACACACCACCCGTAAGGGCTATGAGAATCATTAAGAGTTTTAGCTCAACCTCACAAACAAATGCAGTTTAGCCTTCCACACCATAGAAATGGACATTTTACAAGACTAGCAGAACAAATAAAAGACTTGTTATTACCCATTTGAACTTGCTTCATGGGATCTCAGGCCAATCACACAAGTTGGGTTCCCATCCCTATTTGTTGTCAAAGTGACATTAGTCCATTTCCCTCGATGTTTAAATTTATCATATAACGTCCTAGGGATTCTATAAAAGGAGTAGCTAATTCCTTTTAACTTCACAAAATTAATGGAATAATTCCATTCTCAAACATCATTGCACCACTTTTAAGGGTGAATGGATATCCACTATTTTATCTCGATCATGTGAGTCGACTCAGATGACGTCATTATATCCCGGCAATACAACGGATAACTCTCAATAAGAAATAACATTGATGTGACACTTGTACATCAGATAATTTCAATAATACTCCGCATGTTATATCCTAACGGATAATTCTCAATATAATATGTAACATCATTGTATCATCATAGTACAATGGATAATTCTCATATATGACATCGTTGTACCCCTCTAGTAAAACGGATATTTCTCAATTAAACATGTCATCATTGTATCAATGTATTACAACGGGTAATCTGAACCATAATTAATGATACCCCTCGAATATCTCAATAACTTAAGGTATCCCAACCATCACATTTGGATTTCATATATTGGCTCAATGTTCAATTCGTGCCTTTTAAAATTATAAAATATCACACACATTTTTGTTTTTATTTATATCAAAGTCATAAGGGATATTCACATTTTAACATTGAAATATCAAACTTTTTAAGAAGTTTTTCAAAATGATGATAGTAAAATACCACAATCCTTCCTTATGGCTTTAATATAATACTCAAAAATTACTTTTATTATATTCATATATCAACTCAATATAGCTACTAATGTAAGCATACAAAAATTCCAGCAACATATAAACAAATAACCACACATGAATCATTTAGTGTGTTCACATTCTTCAAAAAATCAATCACAAAATATCAACAATAATATAGCTTTAAGTATTGCTCACCTGCACACTAATTCTTCAATTTAAGAAAGTCATATATATACTCCACTATTTCAAATAATATAACTTTTCCCTTCACAAAAGTATTTCTTGTCTACCAAGAAATTTATTTTCTCTCTTTATAGCAAGTAATAAGATTTTGGCAAAGCACCCCCACATTTTAAATATTTGAAAAAATAGGCTCATAGACAATTCTCATATAAAAGAAATGATTCAAAATTATAGTGTCACGCCCCGGACCTTCCCGGACACGTCAACAATCCGCCGTACAGTACGAATGGTCAACCGCAGTCCAACACATTCATACTATACAAGGCGTCTGGGATATCATTCACACATAGTACATCCATAAACAAACATAATATAAAATATTCATTCAAAGCAGCGGAAACGTTTAATACAAGTGTTCAAGCCACATTGGCGTAACATGGGCTTACAAGCCATCAATAGTTATTCAAAAGATAACATCCATGAGCATTAATTTAAATGAGTTTAAAACAGGAACGGAGGAAGCACGAACCACGTCTTCTTCTCCTGAATTCTCTTGGAGCAACGGCGAGGGTAGCAACCTTCAAGTTCTACCTGAAACTGTGAGGTGGCCTCCCCCGTGAAGGGGAGGTCAGTACTTGGAAGCATTTGACAAGTACAATGACAACTATACTAAGTATAATCAAAGTTTCAATTTCCAAGACCCTCAATCTAGGATGTTATTATATTATAGGTCATAACCCGTGGTTACCCTCTTTGAAAGTATACTTACTTTATATATAAAGTCAAGTAGTCGCCCGAAGGCCCATGTTTACTTTGAAAACATTTAACCCTTTCCCCGTGACTTCAAGCCACACCCATCTATATTAGTTTACCATGCTAGAGGCTCCCTCTAGTCATGTTTTGTCGTGCTAGAGGCTTACTCTAGTCACTCCACTTGGTGTTAGAGGCTTCCTCTAATCACCTTACATACGTTGTGCTGGAGGCTTCCTCCAGTCACATTACGTTACGCTAGAGGCTTCCTCTAGTCGTCCTACACGAATGCTGGAGGCTTCCTCCAGTCATTCTTCATCGTGCTAGAGGCTTCCTCTAGTCACGATACTAGTTCACTAAGCAAGTTCTATGCCTAGAGTTCCTCTATTATGAGTAGCCTTTGAGGCCTACTCCTACGGTAACTTAGCGTTTACCCATTTCTACCTTAAGACATCTCATAAGACTACTTAAGGTGTACCTCTCTCACAATCCAAGCCCTTAGGATTTGTTCTATCACTTTTCATACTAACATTTCCGACTAGTAAAATCAATACTAATCCATTTGTCTTTAAGCCACCAAGCTCTTTAATTCATAGTTATAAGGCTCATTCCCATGAATTTCCCAATCTATATATGATTTAATCTCAATATCAAAAATATCACTTTTATCCATTCATGATTTCTATACATGAAGTAAAAGTATATTTCCTCACAAAAATTCATGATTTATACATTCATCATATCATCATTCTTACAATGCATAACTATACACCATTTACTCATAAATTTGTATATTATGCATCTTCTATTAATAAACAACAATATTTTCATTAGGCATTATTAATCATTAATAATTCATGAAAATCACATTTAATTATTTTAGGTAATCTTATGAAATTAACCCAAGGATTATAAGCAATATAGTCGGTCATCCTCACCTTAAGCGAGCTTAAGCGCGTTCTACGCTTCCCGATTGAACTTTGACTAATTCCGGCAAACTTTGACCAACTCCGGCGAACTTTGACCAACTCCGGCGAAACTCCGGAGAAGCTCCAAAGTACTTTAATCAAGTTCCTAACAAGGTTTTAACATCATAAAACCTTAATCAATACGAATAACCTCTAAAAGGTTATTTTCCGGTGAACTTGTCGGTTTGGCTCCAAAGTCCGTTTTTGGACTTAGAACCCCCTTCCAACCCATCATTCTACACTTAACTCATGTGGAACAATCCTCAATGTTCTTCATATGATATATATCTCATATGGTAGAAGAAAAATAAAGGAAAAGCTATGATAAGGCCATTACCTCAACTTTTCTCACTTTTTCCTAGCTTTTCTCCTCTTGAAACACCTTCTTTGGACTACTCCTCCTTGAGCTCGGTTCTTGGCTATGGAGGATGAGTTTGCAGAGCTCTTTCTCCCCTTTTCATTGGTGCTGGCCGAAGTGGTTGAGTGAGGAAGGAGGGGGTGGGTTTGTTTTTGTTTCTTTTGGGCAATTATGGGTGAGATGGGTCCTCTTACATGTCAAACATGTTTCCTCCATCAACTCAAGAGTATTCAGCCACCTTTTGAGCTCAATCAATCCCCTTTTGGTTGACAATTTCGTGGGGTGACCCCCACCTATGTGGGAGGTCATCCCAATTCGTCCCGAAGTGTACAATCGGTCCCGAAAGTTGTATTTTTTTTGGACTGTTTTAAATATATTTTATTTTATCGGGTCAAATAAAATATATTATGTGTTCTCCATCATTATAACCCTTATAATGAATATTCATTCCTCAATTTTAATTTATAAGTCCCCGAAATTAAATTTCGGGCTTTTATCGGTTAAATTGTCAATACCGGTATTTGGGCCTCTTTTGACCAATCGGTCAACTCAAGACCTTTCCATGGTTCAAATGAATTATCCACCACCATATAAATATTATCTAGACCAAGATGAATAATTTATGTGGTCCCGGGAATATCGGGCGGCCCCCGCTCCCGGTGCGGGCCCCACGTGCGAACTTACTATTCACGCAAAAATTAATAAAAAATCGTAACCTCGTAAATTCGTCAACCATTCCATAAGGTTAAAATACAATATTCACTTTAAAAGTAAATACATTTGGGGACGGTGTTACATATAGTCATCCAAAACTATATACCAGGTATGCATGCACAAAAAATTCGTACATTAGGCAATTAAAATTGTGATAATATAGATAATAAGACCATTCCAATCAAAAGCTCCTAATAGAAAGTTATAATGTGGACAAAATCTTTGCAATCACCAAGGCCTATTCAGCACAGTTTGATTCTCAACGTATATTCACAATTGCATGCAAAATACATACTTCAATTAATTTTTTTTTAAATATAAAGATAAAGAAGACTCTCCAATGACAAAATGTAATCAAAGAGGTCTGAGCGCACCACTCAACCATGTATACATCAAAATTGATTTCTGTAACGGCATGCAAATTAGTTAACGATAACCGATGCAATTCTCAATTTTCAACAATTACAATTAAATTAAAATTAATAGCAATGATTCAAAGAATTTTAAAAATATGAAATATGACACTGTAATAATAATAAGCAATAGAAAATTACAAATACAAACAAATACGGGCAATTGCTTTTTTTTTTAAAGCAAGCCATTAATTTAGAAAACTAAACATATACAATGTATGACATCCATTTTGACAATAGTCTTTTAGAACCTCATGTCATGGTAAAATTAATATTAATAAATAAAATTTATATAGTTCACCACACATTTCACAAATTTTTATTAATATTTTTTTCAATAATCATAATAATTTTTTCACCTATAAAAATAACTCTAACCAGAACTTATTCAAAATTCAAACTCTTTAAATATGTCATTTAAAGATAACAATTTTTCTGATGTGAGTTTCAACAAATTCTCTATTTTGCCATCTCCTATTAGACAATAGGAGGAAAACACTTTTGTATTCACAAATGAATTTGGTAGCCTCAAAATCTACCGTCTATTCATTCCCACATCACTCGTCAATTTGAAAAAATAACCGCATCAATTATATCATCACCGCCAACACAGTTTACACTTTATTTGGTGGATGTTTTCCCCAAAACTTTCATTATCTAAAAAATCACTTTTTAACAAAGGCTATAAAAAAACATACCATAATTTGGACGATCGTTAGGAGCTAGAAATGTAGCCATACTTTTGGTGTCACTGGTCATAGGAGGTGCATCCTCCACTGCACGTTGACTACTCCGTAGATGTATTTTTTTGTCCACCAATAATTCCTTAGATTGTTGGCTCTATCCTTCCAAATTCAACGTGTTGACCGTGTTGCTCCACAATTGACATCGTTGACCATCCAGCTCCTAATAATTGACCTGCAAAATAATCACTACAAAGAACTAAAAGTATATTAGTGGCTCGAGACGCGTCAGACGCTGTCCTAAGGAATTATTTCCGGCGTATGGAAATTTCCTCCAAGATATAACGAGCCCTTCTGTACATGACCGGTAACAGAACTAACGAGAAGAAAATATTATATGAACCCAATAATAAAGTTATGATAGTTTATGACGAAGAATTTGCTGAAAAGTATAAAATTATTGAGAGTGCACTTTGTTGCTCCATGTATCCTTCTAATAATTTTCCATCACTCATGCATGTAAATACTCTATATACGTAGTATGTGTGTATGTATGTCAAGTATTCGTTATCTTGCTGCTTATGACATATGCATCTTCCATCATCATCTCTTATTACCATACGTATAAATAAAGAAATAGAGTAATGCTAGTGAGCAGCTCAAAAGTCGTACAAAACGTTTGTTTGATGTTCAATATATTAATGGCCAATGCAAGAACTTAATAGTCATTAATAAAAGAAAACGTTTTATCTTTAATAGCAATTATAAGTGATAAAACTACTCATTTAATTAAAAGTAACGTATGAGACAATGGGAGTTGGAAAATGTATGGTTGGAGTAGAAAAAATAATAATTTAAAGGTAATTTTATTCATTTGAAATATTTCCAAATTTTCCAACAAGAATTGCAGCCTAGGTCTGATGCACACATGTGTGGTCCAAAACACAGTATTCAAAACCACTCTTAAAGAAAAAAGGAACAAAGAAATGTCTCTTCCCCTTTAATTTGTATGTTGATGGGCCCACAAGATGGCTAACTCTCACATGGAAAGTGGGTCCCAAGCAGCAGCATAATTGGACTAAAGAGGAATATAAAAACTTTAATTTAATGAAGAGAATTGAATAGAGAGTAAAAAAACAAGTAGAGGTCACTGATTAGTTCCTGGATTGACAAATCTTTTTCACAGCGCTGATTTTGTCTTCTCTAACTGTTGAACCGACAGTCACAACTAACGTGGTAGCATTAAAGAGGCTGGAAACGCCATAAATGGCGGAAGTGGAGTAGATCAGGCTTTGCAGAATCGGGTTCCAATGTGAATCAGCTCTTTCGTTATCGAGTCTGAGATACTTATTCTCCCCCTCCACCTATGATCACGAGTGTGGGGTAGTTGGATCCAAGGATACATGTGATCATCATTTTATATACGGAGTACTAATAAGATTGGTGAGAGAAATAAGTAATTAGGCAAACAATCATTAACAGACTACGGAGAATCACTTTTTTGGAAAATTCTTGGTGTACCCCCTAATTATTTGTCATTCATAGAGATAAAAAACGCACAAATACAGACACTTTTGGCAAAATTGTCGGTGTGAAGAAAATTAGTTTTCAGATCTGCCGGGTTGGTTGCACGGAAACCATTGTCGGTGTACACAGAAACTAGTTGTCGGTGTAGACAAAAAAGTGCCGGTGTGAACAAATTTGGTTTGTAGGTCTGTCAGGGGGTTGGAAAACCAGTGTCGGTGTACACAGACATTAGTTGTCTATGTAGAAAAAGTGTCTGTACATGTACAATTTTCGTCTGTGTGCACAGACAATTAAAGCAAACCAGTGTTGGTGATCATAAAACGAAAATTGTACAAGCACAAACACTTTTTCTACACAGACAACTAATGTCGGTTTACACAGACACCGGTTTTCCAACCCTCTGGCTGACTTGCAAACCAAATTTGTTCACACCGGCACTTTTTTGTCTACACTAACAACTAGTGTCTGCGTACAAAGACATTGGTTTCCGTGCAACCAGCCTAGCAGATCTGAAAATTAATTTTCTTCACACCGACAGTTTTACCGAAAGTATCGGTATTTGTGCGTTTTTTGTCTGTGTGAATGACAAATAATTGGGTGTACACCAAGAATTATTCCACTTTTTTATCTGTGATAAAAGAGTTTTTCGTTTCTGAGTGACAAGTTTTTGAAAAGACCCTGAAAAAAATTGTTCGGAGTCACAGACATTATCATTTACTCCCTCCCGTTCTGATTCTCCTTTACACTTTCCTTTTTGTGTTGTCCTAGAATCATCTTTACACTTTCTTATTTACCTTATTTGGCAAACAAATCTACATAAAACAATGCCTAACAATGCCAAACAGTGTACTCTATAGTAAAGTCAAATTTATTTCCTAAAAATATGTGAAGTCAAAGTGTAAAGAAGAATAAGAACCGGAGGGAGTACTAAAATGAAAACAAATTATTTGTGCATTGATAAAAAAATACTTTGTGTGTAACCGGGCACGTAAAAAGAACATTTTTCTTAGACAATAGATTTTTTTGGATACATTGAAAATGAAAAACAAACGAAAAACATTAAAATCTAGTATGATGGAAACCATTTCACATACTCCCTTGGTTAACTCGTGGACGCAATTAATTAGTGAGTCTACACAATTATACCTTTCGCATAAAGTGTGTTGAAATTTGATAAATCTCATCAGCAAGAAGCTCTGGGCAATCCTGATCCAGCACCTCCATACTACTGTTGGTAAATTTGTCTTTTTTACTACGTCTGGGAGAGGGTGGGACAGGGGGAGCCTGGGGTAAACAAGACTGAAACTTCATTCATGTAGTTTCGAACCCGAAACCTCTTGTATGGGAGAGTGAGTGAGCGACTAGATGAGCTGGACCGCTTTCTGTGTTGCTAAATCTGTCCTTATTATTAACAACTTTAAGCATAGTTTAAGAATCAACTTAATTCCACGATAACTCTATTATCATCGAAATCATGAGCTAACAATAAACCATGTCTTAAAGCCCAATCCCCTGATTCAAAACTTTCAGTTTTCCCCATGTTGAGTATATAGCCCCAAACCTGTTCTCTTTTATGGTTGGGTATCAGTCCATTGTCCCCGGCTTTCTCCCCCCTTCCTCGACCAGACCCATTACAGTTAGGCAAACTAGATGGAATAATAATATGAATGGTAGTATAGTATTATAAGGATGCTTTTACTTGGATTGGTTTCAGTCATAGATCAGCCTACATCAGACTTAAACAAATTAGACTAGACCTAAACTAAAAAAATCAAGAAAAAACCAGAATTTGATAGTTTGATAGTTGTAAAAAAACTTAGAACATGTTTGGTAACACTGAAATCGGCTAAATCTGTTGAAAGTTTTGAAGTTCTGGCTTAAGTGGTTGTATTGGTTGATTCTGCTGATTTATGAAAGAATTATATTTAAAATATACTTTATAAATAAAATAAAGAAAAGATTATATGAAAAATAGTTAAAATTGTCCTCTACAATAACTTTAGTCAATACAGCCAGAAAAGTAACTTCAAACTTACTTTTTTTATTATTATACAATTCAGCGCAAGAAATCAAAAGTTATGTGTTTGGTTGAAAAGTTGGCTGATAAACATGATAAGCTGATTAATAGTCACCAAACGGCTATTACATAAAAATCAGACATCATAAACAAAGCAGATCAGACCGGGCTTAAAATATTTATAATTTATAAAAAAATGTCGGTATTTTAAGCTTATTTGGTCCCCATAATATATTATTTCTAAGCCTGAGCCTCCTGAACACTACATTTCTTGCTCCGCGATCGAAAAGACAGATATAGAAGAGTCAAATGGCTATGAAATACTCCCTCCGTAACATAAAAATCTTCTCACTTTCCTTTTTGGTCCGTAATAAAAAATCTTCTCATTTATAAATCTTCTCATCATACCCTCAATAATTTTGAAAATAATACACTATTACAACTACTTTTTTTTATCCTACACTCCATCACATTATTCCACTATCTTCCCATCATACCCTCAATAATTCATATCCTTTTTCACTATTCTTAATCTACTTTTGAAATAAGAAGGTTTTCAAGTTACGGAGGTAGTAAGTAGTATACCCAAGGAAAAAATTGAATTCTAGTGTACTCCATATTATATAGAAAGATTCACCTTCACCGTAAGGATGACCAGACAATTTTTTAAAATACTGACATGTACTTCGTAACAAAGACTCAAACAGTTGATTTCTACATATCTCAAATGATGTAGATGTGGGACATGGATGATTAGTGAAGTAGTGGTCAAGGAAAAGGGGTTAGAAAGTACACTCAATAAAACTCAAAAGCAAAGTAAAATCAAGTGAAATTAAATATAAGTTATACATAATATCATTGTCTTGATAACAAACATATACTTCGAATAAGGTGTACGAAGTACAGAGTATGATTTATCTCATACGGATTTAATACACATAACACATTGGATCCTCTTATACTACACTATTAGAACATAATAATGGAAGGACATAGTGGTGCAAAATGAGTAAGTAGTGGCTTTTTAATTAAGTGGAGTAGGCTCTAGCCTTAATACTACACCTTTAAACATGAAAACACCTCTATTACGATGAAGCTAACCATAGACTCCGACTCCAAGCCAAAACATGATAAAAAGATGTAATTTTACTTTCACTCATTTAGACAAAGGATAAGAATTAAGATATCGGTTTATTAGTTCAAACTGATTTGGTTATTGGTTATGTTTGGCATAATAATATCATGATGTAATACGGAGTACCTTTTTTAAGCGACCATGTTTAGTGTAGTAGTTTAGCTCTCTGCAAATCCTGTTTTTTTATTTTCCCCTTGAGCGGTTTTCAATTAAATTATCATTTTTCCCCGGGGTGGGAAAAAAATACCAAAATTTCGGTATACCGGACTTACCATATCGAAAAATACTGAATTTACTGAAATGTTTGGTATACCGACACTTTTGGTACGGTATGATACCGTACCGAATTACTTCGGTATGGTATCGGTATATATTTTGGAAATAAGCGGTATACCGGTATACCGTCATACCGTAATTCCAAGCCAATAATTTTCTTAAAATTATAAAAATAACGAGAAACACAACACTAATTCAAGGATAAATGACTTTATATCCATGTTTCTTGAATTATTTGTACTTTTTTGTTGGAGATCGGTGTTATTTTAATTATATTTATGTTGTTTAAATTATTTTAGCAAAATGTGTTGTTATCTTCATATATCATGTGTTGAAATATCTATACATATTTATAATATTTTTTGTTCAAAGTTGAATAGAACACAAATAGATTATCTCATTGGTATTTTATGATTAATTTCATTAATGATTTTAGCATATCACTGTTAACACTGATTTTCTTTATTTCATTAGACATATAATAATTTGTTATATTAAATCATGAAAATTTACCGATACCGTATCTTACCGTACCGAAATTTCGGTATACCGAAACAAGGTATACCGAAATTTCGGTACGGTAAGGTACGGTATGTATTTTTGCATACCGAAAGTTTACGTTATGGTAAAGGTATGCGATAAAATATTCGGTATACCGTACCGAACCACTCCTACCCATACACTACTATACATAGTACTTAAAAAGCTATTTATATTTCTAATTTTTTTATCATAGTTGCAAAACTAAAATTGGAATAATTTTTTCAATTTTAAGATACACGTTTCCATTAATATTGCTAAACGAATGAGAATCATTAATCATCGTTTCTGTACATTAAAAGGGTGAAATACACATGCAGCAATCCCAAAAGAAGAAGAAAAAACAGATCCATCTAATATGCCCATTAGGGTGTGGCGCTTTAAAATACTACGTGCTTGAATTCGTAAAATCACAGGAATTTGGTGCATTTTTCAATTCAAATGAGAGATGGACGCGCAAAACTTAAATTACAATTCATGTTTATTTAATCAAATGCATGGCTAGAAAAACTTATCATATTGTAGTACTCCCTCCGGTTTTTAATAAACTTCACACTTTTCTTTTTGGGACGGTCTAAAATAAACTTCACACTTCCTTATTTCCTTTTTTGGCAAAGAAATCTACATCCAAACAGTGCCAAACAGTGTCTCAACAGTGCCAAACAGTGTCTCTACAGTGCCAAACAGTGTCAAACAGTGCCTCAACAGTGTACTCTACAGTAAAGTCAAATTTCTTTCCTAATTTTGTGTGAAGTCAAACTGTGAAGATTAAAAAAAACCGGAGGTAGTATATCATAGTAGATTGGATGAAACAAAAACTAAGGATTTGAAATAACTAAGGATGTTTTCTTTTGGACTGAAATTGATTGGTCTGGTCTAATCGGGTCTGTTATGTTTAAGTTTGGCTGGTATAGTTTAAACTGGTCTGGTAAATTTTTTGTCTCTGTGCATTTTATAATTGTCCAAGTCTAGTCCGATTTTTTTAAATTTGATCTCGTCTATTTAAATCTGGTTTGATCTGATGTGAAACTGAAAATAGTGCAAAAGAAAACATCCTAAAATCCAGATTATTTTCATTTTTTCTTTCTCATAAATTGCCACTTCAAGAGCATTTCGTCTCTAATCAATAGACACATCCTCCAACTTGTATGAACCATAGAATCAATAATAGATGAAGTCCTCTTCCTCAACATGGGCAACCTCGGATCCTCCTCTAGTCCTTCCTGGCATTGGTTCTCTCAAATGATCTCTTCTAATACCAATTAAAGCTTCAATCCTTTGAGGTGTTTACTAAAAATACACCCTCAAAACACATCAAAGCCATGTAAGCAAAAGATCTTTTATGGGTGTTCATTAACAATTATGTGTTTGTGTATATGTAGACACACCAAATAAACATGTCCCAATGTGCATGCTTATTTGTTCATGTTTTGAGCTTAGACATTTCTTGTACAAATCATCTACACTACTTTGGTTAGTTGGTATTTCACTGCTTAATGCATACTCCTAGACTCCTAGACACCTAGTGAATCCTAGGCATTTTGGAAAATGCTTTTGTTTTCATTTGCATAGAGCAAGATTAACATTAAAACTAGAATATGAAATTGAAATAAGTTCTGGACTTTAGAAACATTTACATAGTATATCTTACATTGGTAGATACAACTCATGACCCGTATAAGGAAAAGAAAATTGGAGCTGGCTAAAATAGGTTTTAACTCGGTGGATGGTTCGGTCCAAAGGAGGGGAATGTAGTCTTCCCTACAAATTGTTTAACCCAATGAAACCTAAGAGACTGGAGATTGAGATACATTGGAAAGTCAATTAACAAAACTAGAATGCCACAGGCTATGGCTGGACTCGGGCCGGTTCGGGCCCGGTTCGGGCCTGGGCCCGGCCGGGCCTCGGGCCAGAAAACTAGGGCCCGGGCCCGAACCGCCGGTGGGCGGTTCCGGTTCCGGTTCCGGGCCAAACCGGGCCGGGCCGGGCCGGGCCGAACCGGCCCACTTAATTTTTTTTTTTTTTTTGGTCTCCTATTTAATCCCCTACCCCTCCCCCTCAACCCCAAACCATCCCAAACCACCTCAAATGGCCCAAAATACCTAATCCAACCTAAAACTTAAAAAAATTTCAAAAAAAAAAAAAAAAAAATTAAAATCCGGCCCGGACCGGGCCCGAACCGGCCGGGCCGGTTCACCAAAACCTGGGCCCGGGCCCGAACCGCCCAGCAGCCGGGCCGGGCCGAACCGAACCGGTGGACCCACCGGGCCCCGGGCCGGGCCGGGCCTAACAGTAACCGGGCCGGGCCGGTTCCGGGCCGGGCCGCCCGGCCCGAGTCCAGCACTACCACAGGCCAGAATGCCAGATATAGTAATAGCAATAATAATAATAATAATAATAACTGTTATACAATGATAATAACAACAAAAAACATTGAAAAGGGAAGATTGCAAAGACTCAACAAGTCAAGTATTTGACTATTTCTCGAACATGCTGATAAGGTTCACAAAAATAAGAGACAAGTAGCAGCAGTAGTGCACAACTGAGTACAAAAATTACGCTCACCACTATAAGAGGGTTGGATCCTTGATATGCATAAACTGAAACCATGTAATGCCGCAGCGCATTCAGTAACTACTGACTAACATCCATCCAAACAACTACACGGTTCCCATTTACGATAACACCCATCAAACAGCCAAAATATTTCCAAATGCGATCATCATTATCCCAAAAGAGAAAAACAACCAGCTTAATAAAGAATGTCAATGCACCAAACTAACAAAAATTCATTGAAGTACAAAAACATAGCTAGATGTAGGTTGAAGCGTTAACATTGTCCAACTTCATCCACAATGCTTCTTCAACTACCTACTAGTAACTAGTACTCTGCAGGTGTGATGACGTCATCAATCTTTAGAATCATCTTAACAACTTGAGTTGCAAGCATAACCTGTTGTTGCTTCCCAATCAAAGTCTCGAACACATTTTGAGCACGCATGTCATTTGTGCCTACATCATTACAGTCAATCCCGCAACAAGGGTTGTTTTCCTGCATATGTGCAAATCATAGTTTCAAAAAATCAGTACCTCGAGAAAGCCCTTGGCAATTGAGAAATCAAAAAATGGCAAGGGTGCAATTTTAGTTTTGGCCTGGAAGCTTGGAAATGATATGGGGGATGAGAAAATAATGCAAAAATAGCAGCATTTAATGTTTTGTTTTAACTGGGAAATCAACTATTGTAAATATTACTACGTATTAATTAAATTTTACATTTGTTGAGATTTTTAATCCTTATACAATCGAAATGAATAACAAATAGTTTTGAACAAATAAGTCAATCAATTTATTCAGTTTGGATTTTTTAAATTCTCTCAGAAATTGCCTCTGCGATTTGCATTTTTAAGAATTTCTGGAGTTCCAAATGCACCACTAATTATTACTGATTCCTCTGCCATGTTTGTGTCAAACTAACCTGGATTTGTTGTGCTTTAACAGCAGATAGTGTTTCAATGGGTTGAAGACCGCTATTCTCAGCAAGGGCCATGGGGACAGCATTTAAAGCACTTGCAAATGCCCTGATTGCATACTGCAAAAGAGGATTCATGGGGATTTAGCTAGAAGCAATTACTAACTTTTGAAAGTTGAAGCAATAGCAAAATAAACAAAACAGAATTCTGACCTGCTCAACTCCTGGGTATTTATCAGCAGCTGCTCCCACAGCAATTGATGTAGATATCTCAGCTGAGCCGCCACCATATACTATTGAGTTGTTCCGAATAAGATTTCTGGCAACACACAAAGCGTCATGAATGCTGCGCTTAGTCTCCTCTATTATCATTTTGTTACCTGATTAAACACAAAAAGGGTGTGTTAGCTCAAAGAGTAACCTGATTGTGGAAGTAACCCACAGACCATAGTGTTGTTGGTGTTCCTAAGGGGAGCATGAAGCTACTATGGTCAAAAGATAGATAGTGTCACAGTATCACTAAGCTATGTTTTTAAAATCAGAGACCACGTAGTGTAAACATGTAGTTAGGACTTGGGAGACATTGGTCAACTTCAAAATCTCAATCAAAACATCTCCAAAAGTTTGTTTATATTTAAGGTCATACATCCAAATACTAACACCCTAATGCTTCAATTCGTAAAGAAAATTGGCAGGAGAAGAATGTGTTGTAAAAAGGTCTAACCCAGTATTTTTAGAGAAGAAATCGCAAAATGTAAAACAGCATACCACCACGTATGAAAATAGTCACAGCCCGTGAATTTGCACAGTGTTCAATATAAATCATTCTATCCTTTGTTGTACCAAAGGCTCTCTCTCGAACCAGTCCAGCCTGTATTCATCAAATAAGAGCAAAACTTCAGTTACATAAGATCCAAATATTGAATCATCTCACTTTTTTTTACTTTTAATTCAAAAGCAGCAATTTGATCCTTTAAAAATGGAGGGAATCCCAATCGTATTTTAGACACTTCACTCACTTTAAAGAACATGACAGGTAGACTATATGAACCATAAACCAGCAAGGCACAGTAAAAAAGAGAAATAGCACTACCTTGCCAAGTTTATCTGGGGTCAACTCTTGAAATCTTGGTACAATTCGCCCACCTAGGCCAAATAGCATAAATAAAAAACCATGAAAACCCATAGTAAATAAATAAAATAATCATGCACCAGGAGCTAATTATATCCAAACCTGTGGCTATTGCGATCAACTCCAGCTCCACACCACCAACCCATCTAACAGCAGGTAAATTTCTGTGCATTAGCAGGTGGTTTGCTTCATCATCGAATCCCCATTGGCAAATAACCAAGGTGGCACCAACATCCTGTGAGCGAGTGATAGCAAGGTCAAAAGGGAATCAAGATCCCGTGAAAACCAAATCAACTAAAACCTCAATGGGGGTGAAGGGTCCTTTAGAACATAAAAGAATGTACACAAATCCAAATCAATAATCAAGAAAAGTGTACCAGTCTTATTTAAGGGGGGTATACGGTTGTAAGATTTCCATATTGCTTTTTATGTATATATCTACTAAAAGAAATGTAAAAACAATGTTTAGGTCAGAAAGGAGGGGGATGGATCCCATGGACCTTCATTTTACTCACTTCCGCACAGAGTCAATAAAGCAGACTATACAACAGGCAGAGTGACAAATATTAATCACAAGATAGCCTGAGAGAAGGCGGGATTAAATGGCAACTTTGAAAAAGCATTTGAAACTTCATCTTTCAGCATCAGCCAATCCACTCAAGTCTCATTTTTAAAAACCAAAAAGGGGTAATGAACTTCTCTCAAAACCATTCTCCTTTCCTTTTCCCTTTCTATCACTCCCTTAAAAATCAGTATGAAACCCTAAATTCCATCACAGTTCACAATTTTATTCGATATTCCCTTATTCCAGAATTAATGCACGTGCTTTTACCTTGCATTGCTGAACCATGTCATCAAAATACTTCTGTTCCTGCAGACGTAAAGTCTGGAATTTCTCAACAGTATCAATGTCAACCTTATGTTTGGTCTTTGGTTTAGGGGGTTCGAATGGGCAAGTTAAGATGGCAATATTTGCATCCTCGATTTGCTTAGGCATTTGTGGATGACTCATGTCTTTGTCAACAACAATGCCATATATCAGCTCTGTATCCTCAAGCTTTCCTCCAACTTTCCCCTCCACTTTGATTAGGTCCAGGTTAACATCTTTCCTCTCTAAATCTGCAACAGCCAGAACTGCTTTGACAGCAATTTCAGCCAAGCTACGCTTGCATCTATTCACACTGCAATCATTACAGTTCATAATGATAAAATGTGGTTCGGAGTAGGAATAAAAAAAATCATAAACAAATCAAATGCTATATTCGAACAAAGAATTTAACATAATGCATTTTCCATTGAAGCATTTTTACATTTGTAGAAAAAGCAGAGGCATTTGGATCACATAATATGGATCGAATAATAATAATAAAATTATAAAACGTGACATAATATAAAAATCAAAATTCCCCATATTGCGGTTGCATACAAAAAGGAACAAGGTAAATGCATTGAATAATTTCTCATTGGAAATAGTAGAGATCAATTTGAAACTACTTCCTCAGTCCCAAAATGAAAGTTACATTGCAGACTTTGAGGTTTCACTGAGACAAGGTAAACTCCTCCTAGGCGATATCCTAATTAGAATTAGAAATTAAATTTTCCATATTCATAAACTATAGCAAAGTTCCAGTAAAGTAAAACTTAAATTTAAATATGTTAAAAGTCTGATACACAAAATTAGAGATTAAATGTGAGCTGCATTCAGCAGTGAATTGTAAACTATTACTTTCATTTTGGGACTGATGTAGTATAAGTTTTCTGTTCAAAATTGTTACTTTCTATATAGCTTCAAGTTCAACTTAGTAATTTTATGAAAAATATACAATAATAAAACAAAAACATCACATAAGGCAATCTCTGTAGTACTCTGCAGTTAAAAATACACACTGTTGATTGCATAAATATGCAACACAAGATACAACGATTTCAAGGCTTCAGCCTTTCAGACCATACATACACAGAGCAAGACAGTAAGGTTCACATGTTTGAGCCTAACTAGCAACTTACATCTTTGATGACAGGGTAGTCATGCAAGTTTGTACCAAAGGCTCAATGTCATTCAGACTAAATTCAAATTTGTGTGCAATGAACTCCAGATGTCCAACAGCAATCCTGCATGCCATTTCATATCCTTCAGCAACTCGGATAGGATGAATTCCACGTTCTAGCAACTTCTCAGCTTGTTCTAGAAGTGCCCCAGCCAAGACAACAACTCCAGTAGTTCCATCACCAATTTCATAATCCTGACTTCGTGACAATTCCACCATCAGCTTTGCAATTTGATTGTCCACATCCATCTGCTCCAAGATGGTTGCACCATCATTTGCTGCCATAGAAGGAATTATATTTTCAGATTTGAGAAAAAAATTAAAAAGGATAAGAAAAGTTGCCAGATTCTCACAAAGTTATCCAAATAAAAGTGGAAGCACGACTATAGCTAAACAGTTGAGGATAAACCACAAATTTGTACAATCTACTCCTATGAGTTTTAGTTAGTATCCAATAGTCAAGATCAGACATTAAAACTATACTCCCAAGGTAACTGGACTTAATACGCCCTCCAAAACAATCAAAGCACTACAAATGAGGCAACTACTAACTAGCAACAATAAAATAAAAAATACAAACCATTTTACCAAATGAAGCATCACATTTGTTTATAAAAACTAAATTGGATTTCTTTAGAGAACAATTCTAAATAGTTTCAGCATCACATTTAAAGCACCTCATTTCAAACTACAAGCTCATATATGTAGAAAATGAAGCCGGTTTTTTTTATCAAGAATGTAGTATTTCTTGAAGGCTTGACGCAACTAAGTAATTCACATCACAAAGGAAAGAAATCAACATATGATTTTCGAGGATACTTTGAAGTTATAACTTATAAGTAACTAACAACTAACTATCCTGATAAAAGCCAATGTGAATCTACATCTCTAACTCGCAACAAGTGCTAGTAAGAGCTGAACTAAGACTTCAGACCAAATAGAACACACAATATTCATCAGCGCAGTAAGATCAAATCAAAGAGAGTATAACGTACTGATGGTCACGTCTCCGTCAGGGCTCTGAAGCATCTTGTCCATGCCTTTGGGGCCGAGGGAAGTGCGGAGGATGCGAGCAACGGCCTTGCCGGCGGAAATGTTAGATTTCTGGGCATCGATGCCTCTGAGCCTCGTCTTCTGCTCCTGCTCCTTTATGATTATAAACGGCCTGCCGTACTCATCGAAAGCCAACGCCATTTCTATTCGCTTTCAATCGTATTCGCGACTTCTGTTCTCACTCTGTCAGCGCGGTCGACTGAGATGGAAGAATAGAGTGTGAAGTCAGTAGAGATGGGCACTTTGGAGAAGAGATTGGTTTTGCCCTAGCAAACTAAACCCACGCCTCCTAGCAAAACGAAAATAAAACAGATAATAAAAAAACAGATGAAAGAAATGTGAATGGTACCGTATTGGTTTTGAGCCTAGGTTGCACGGAAATAGGAAAGATCAAACTTTTGCTCAAAAAACGTTTATTTGTAGAGTTTTGAAAGAGTTTTCGAGAGTTTCTGAAATGGGAAACGTACTCTTTTTCGAGAGTTTCCGTGCTACATAATTTTGGTCTAATATTTTCTTTTTTCGTTGATTAAGATATTTGATTGGATTAAATTATATGAAGTACTCCGTATGTGTATATAGATTAAGATATTTGTGTTGATTGAGATGTCTGTCTTGATTAAATTATATGAAGTATTTGTATGTGGGACTGTTTATTTGTATGTTGAATACACAGTCTGAATTGAGTAGAGCAATCAACTTATTATTTTTATGATATTGTTGATGAGAAGTTTCATTTATTAACATAAATCTATTCCACAATCCATAATTCGATATAAATTTTTTGACAAGAGACGTCATAATGGGAAGGACTATTGTTTTCTAGTCTAATGATTAAATTACTCCCTCCGTCTCGCTAAAATTGTCCCATTTTACCTTTTCGGAAAGTCCCACTAAGATTGTCTCATACCAAATTTGGTAAAGTTTGTGTGGCTCTAAATCATTCTTACTTTATTCTTACTTTACCAATTTAATATCAACCATACAAACCCACTTTTCTTAATAATCGTGTCACCTTCACTTGTCACAATCTTAGTAGGACGGAGGTAGTAGTTTTTTGCTTGATGAGTAATTCATGCTTTCACTTAAGCAGTAAGTAAACACGACTTAATGGCTGAATTGTTAAGTCACTGTTCTCATTAAGTCCATCAAATTGAAAGTAACCGGTCCCTAAGACTTGTCTACGAAGATTCATTAGTCCGATTTGATTTTTCAAAAAAAATGGAATTGAATTGCCTGAATTGTTTTTTATGGGAAATTCCCCAATTTAATGATTAAATTGGTTTTTTGTCTAAATGGGTATGCTTTCACTTAAGTTGTAAATAAACACGACTTCATGGTTGGACGATTAAGTCACTAATATCATTAAATCCATTGAATTGAATGTAAACACCCTCTAAGACTTGTCTACGAAGATTCATTAGCCCGGTTTAATTTTCCAAAAAAATGGAATTGAATTGCCCGAATTGTTTTTTTATGGGAAATCTCCCAAAAGAAGAGTAAATAAGTTTTGAAAATTCAAAATAGGCTTTTGGCACCAGAAATGTTGTGTGGAGTTTGTACATATTTTGACACATAATCATTAAAAAATAATCCAAACAGATCTGGAACATTCAAAGGTTAAAGAAATGTGAATATTACAGATTTTGACACATTATCAATAAAAAATAATCCAAGCATATCCAAAAAATCAAACATTAAAGAATTGTGAATTGCTAAAAAAACTAACAGATCCGAAAAAATAAAAAATTATGCATCGCTAGATGCTCACCTTGTTTCTTTCGTATTTTCACCAGAAAGTTCACGGAAAAGTGATATTAGCAAATTTAAAAGACAAAGATGGTTTGGAGATCTCCTTGATGAGGCGCGTCTTTCGGTATTTTTCTTTTAATTTTCTGGACACTTTTGAAAATCAAAATTAGTGTTCATCGTTTTACTCCGGCGATTTCTGACGGCAACAGGCTTCGGTCCCCTCATCTGATAGTGGAGTTTAAACACATGACATACTTTGTTAAAAAATGAAACACATGACCATGTCTAAAAAAGGGTCCAACCACATGCACATTTTTCGTACTTTTTCCTATAATTTTTTAACATATTTGCATTATATATAAAGATATTTTGAGCCGACAATGAAAAGGTCATTTTGGCAAGACTGCTAAACTATACTCCCTATTACAATATATTGTAATGTGTTAGAAAATCACTACATAAATGGGTGTTATATTTACATAATAATATAATATAAGTTATTAATTTCCATGTTTATTAGATTTTTTCATTCGGAGTGAATATTTCTGGATGGTTATGATCTTGTATATAATCTAAGTAATGCTTTTGTTAAAGCCTGATCGGGTATGATTTGCTCAAGTCTACCATAATACGTAGTATTATGTCTATTTTATTATAGTTTAAAAGTTTTATTTTTCTAAAGTGAAACATCAATGGATCAAAAGTATGAATGTTCATTGATGAGACATAAGGCGGAAAAGATCCAAAGAATCCTTACAAATCACTAACTCTGCAATAATGTAGTCTAATCTAACAATTTTGTTGCTTTGTTTTCTTGCTGTTATTCTTGCTACTCCAAAGAGAAAATATAAAATTACAACATAAAGATCCGGCTTCACCGGCCACCGGAAAGGGAGAAATGGTTTGACCATCAACCAACAAAGAAAACTCAATTAAGCAAAGACTGTCTGAATCATCGATTTGACCAGTCACCGAAAAGGAGATCTAGTTGAGCGATATCTTTTTCTTAGAGTGATGCGGAGGCTTAGGAGAAGTTTCACAGAACTAGCTAGTTTGAACCTCTCTTGCCCATCATGAATATAATAATGAACCACTCGATTGGTTACACCGATGAGAAAGGCACAACATCTATACATTGGTAGGAGAAGAACTTAATTCATGCTCACTTGAAACGAACATAACTCTCGGTCACAGAAGAAGTCAAACCAAAACCCTAGAAGGTAGAAATAAAAAAACCTAAAAAAATCTTTATATCGTTAGTTTCGTTACTGTCCAGAGAATGTCATCATCATTGAAAAATGTTGCCAATCATTGAGACCAAAAGAAAAACTTTATTCCGTTACTGAGACCATAACATTTAGAAAATTGTTGATGAAAAAGAAATAACTTAGACCTATTACCTAAATAAAGCTTTTTTTATTATTTTGTTTTATATTATTTATATAGAAAGCTAGGTTTTTCATTATATGGTAATTTTATCAACTCATATCTTTTTCTTTGCGAGGATCAACTCGTATCTTTTTTTTGCGAGGATCAACTCGTATCTTTTACTCCTATGTTATTACACAAAGGGCATGTTTGGTAACAGCTGCATTGGCTGGAATGGCTGAAAAGTCTGAAAAGACTGAATTTGATGAAGTGAGTGTTTGGTAATATGTTGGCTGAAATGACTGATTGAGTGTAAAATTACTATAAAGGGTATTAGCTTATTTGTGTTAAATATATGAGTGTTAATATTACTAATAAACTACTTTTGCTTGATTAGATAATTATAAGTCTACTTAATAATTGATTACTTTGTAAATTTCATTCTAACTCTTACATCGAATTTTATATGGTATTATACATGTGATGGTATAGAAATAATAGGACCTATTTAAACATTTTTCTCTTTTAAGATAGATAATTACAGTATATAGAATGACACTTTTCTAATCTATTTGCAATATTTTCATTTGTTTTGTTGGAGCAAATAAAGGTATCCAAATTATCATTAGAATTAGCAAAAAGCAATACTTTTTCATGCAGGTAGCGGTTCCCTACTCCCTATTAGCAAAAAAAACTCTAAAAATCATTTGTGAGTTTGAAATAAGAGGTTCTCGTTGTCAATCTGGACAGAGCTATGGCCAAGCAATGAAGATGCTAAAATAAATGGGTAAACAAGTATTTTAGGTTGGCAACAGATGCATTAATAACTTTCAGCGCAAAGTTACTTTTATGGCTGATAAGAAAAAACAACCCATTTGCCATGTGTTTGGCATTTGTTTTTTGTATTTTCAGGCTTTTCAGCCCATTTTTAGGACTCCAATTGCCCAAGAAATATTGAAATCATACTTTTACACTTTTGTAATGATTTAACACTAGTTTGGAATTTTCTATGAAGTTTTTAGGTTTGTGGATGGTTGCCTACTTCTATAAGAGAGCAACACGGCGTTCATTGATCGAGTGCCCGCGCTGACTGCCATGCACAAGAAGAAAATCCAAACTTTTTTGTTTTTATTTCACAATGTTTAAACCAATCATTTTTACATTCAATTAAACAATATACATCCGCAACTCATGAGTTAGAACAGAAAAAGTGCAAACTAAATGATGTATTGTAAGGGTTAATTCATGGTGTTGAGATGATCCAATCAATAAATTTCTCTAATTTATAAGAAAAATGACCCCATGACACCGGTTGTGACAACGGCAATAGCAATGGTAGAGGCTCCGGCGATGTTGGCGGCATTGTTGGGCGACCCAGTTGGGGAGAAGCTGTCATAAACTGAAGAAGGAATGGGCCCACCAACTGGTGCAGCATCGGTAGTAGCACCACCATCGAGGGTGCCAATGACACTATTGTCAGCAGGAGAATCAGCGGTAGAGTCAGGGGCCTCAGCCGCAACCATGCCGATGACGGTGAAGAAGACAAGAGCAAGAACAACCAACTTGCGTGCCATTCTCAAGTTTTTCCTAAAATGTGGGGATATTGTTCAATCTCTAAAATGCAGCAATTCTCTTGATATTGCTTAGAGAAAGACTGCAATGAAGAAGGTTGGAGGATGGAAGGTTTATATAGATGTATGGTGAAAGTTGCGTTGGCATTGTGTATGGCTACAAATGCATGTCTTTTGATTGGGTTTGAGGTTTAGCAAAGTTTAAGGACAAACAATCATTTGGCCTTCCGAAAATTATTCCGTGAAATTATATGCCCATTTGCGCTTTTATTTATCAAACTAGTTTCGCAACGCGCGTTGCGTGAGGGGAATGTCCAATAACATATTGGCGGATAATGAGTATGCAAACAAAGGTGGATGTTTTTTCAATTAAATGAGGGCACATGCCCCCAATAAAATTGAAATGTGTAGCTTACAATTTTACATTTTGGAAATGATCAAATACGTTGTGTGCCCCCATTAGGAAAAAGGAGTGCCCCCAATCCCCATCGATTTTTCTATTAATGCTTGTCCTTTTTTATTGAAAGGTTCAAATTCTACAATACTTTAGTTATTTTAATTAAGCTCATATAAATATCAAACACACAAAACTATTTCTCTATTTCCTGTAGTTGGATTTAGTAATTTAATCAGTATACTATCTAACTATAAATGTTTTTCTTATATCTTTTCTAAAAGTAGTTCATTGTAATTATAATTTTTAGCTTTAGTTGGTAAGACTTTAATTTGTATGTTTATTAGTGCATTTTCATCAAATATGTCTCCTACTTCATTTCAACTATTTCGATTAGGAGACATATTTCGCATAACAAACAAGTATGGGATGACTATGACGATGTAGACGATCGATTACATGAAATGTTTTGTGATGTAGCCAATGATTTTACAGATCGACCATGCGAGTTTGATACCATTTGATGCGGAGAAACCTTTGTGGCCAGGATGTTCTGAAAATATACTCGATTATCTACCGTATTAACAATTTTCAACTTAAAAGCTGCGAATGGATGGAGCGACAAGAGTTTCACATCTTTAATACTACCTCCGTCCCGTTGGAATGTTCCCGTTCGGTTTACGATGCTTGACTGACGATAAATCAACTTGATCCCTGTTCACGCCCCGCTTATTTTTAGTAAATAAAATTTACATATTCAGAAACTACATTAAAACCGCTACAAAGCCTGATCAAGAAAAGTTCAATTTGATGATAAAAATTTGATATATAAAGTAAAAGATTAGGAGTGACCTAAGTTGACCAATGAATAGTGAACGGGAACATTCCAACAGGATGGGGGGGAGTACATATTTTTAAAATATGCTTTGAGAGTGTAATGAGCTCCCGAACACTACATATGAAGCTAAAAAGATCTCGTGTCCTTTGTGGATAGGATATAAAAAGTTTCATGCATGTCCTAATGATTGTGTGTTGTTCAGAAATGAGTTCAAAAATTTGAAAACATGTCCCACATGTGGAGTGTCTCGATACAAAACAAGAGAAAATGTCGATGACAATGTACTGAATAAAGGGTCGCCAACTAAGGTTTTGTGGTATCTTCCCATTATTCTAAGAGTCAAGCATATGTTTTTGAATTCAACTGATGCAAAGAATTTAACATGGCATGCAAGTGATGGAATAGTAGATGGAAATCTTAGTCATCCAGCCGATTCTCCTCAATGGAAAACAATTGACGTGTCATTTCCCGCATTTTGCCTTGAAACAAGAAACCTTAGGCTTGGTCTATGTATCGGCCGAATAAACCATCATGGTGATATGAGTAGCAAATATAGCTCGTGGCCGGTTACAACATTCTATCCAGGCCCATTTGATAACCTGCAAGTGGTAAATTATTACAACATTTAATAAATATTAAGAATATAAGTACTACTATAGTTCACAAATTATTATTTAACAACAATGCAGGCAAGAGAAAACTGTGTATGCTACTTGGAGGATCCTATTAGACGTGTTGTTGCGTGTAGGAAAGTTTTCAAGTTGGGAGGGATGATACAAAACCAAACATTATCCAATGATTGTGTGCGTCTTGTTCTCGATAAGGTTGTTATTCCATATGCAAAGGTACCATACCTAAACGATGAGTTGCACAATGTAAATGACGCTATCTCTCAGTTTAATGCTTGGCCTAAATGTCCATATTCATCCATTGATTTAACGGGCATGCCTAGAGAGTTTCAATTGGTAAAAACATTGGCAATTGGACTGTATGCCGATGAATTTATTGATATCAACATGTAAGCCGATGTAGTTGGGATAAAATATGGATTCAACGTTAGACAAGAAAAAAGCTTGCACTTTATTTATAAGGAAAGAGAGTGTTGATATAAGTTCAATCACGCTGTTTTGTATGTAGGTTTTGTATTAAACTTAAGGTTTGTAAGTAGGTAATTCTTGATTAATAATGATATTATTTTTCTTTGTGATAATAACTTTAGATTTTTCATAGCAAATGTATGTCTTTATGACCATTTCGATTTGAAAAGAAATAAGAATTATGGGTTCTTATGTCCAAACATGAATCAAGACTGTACGAATCATGAAAAGAGGATTAACTATCTTGTTGGAATTATTCTTAAAGGAACCATAAAGTACTATTTTGCACCATATCATGAAGGGTAATTCTTTTTAAAAATAAATAATCTCAAATTTAGCTCTTTAACATGTATTATTCCTTTTACTTTATGCAGTACGTAAATATGTATTATACAATTGTATTTATTTGTTTTTATTATTATTGACAGTCAACATTGGACATTATGTGTTATTTGTCCAAACTTGAACGAGGAGTTATGGTTTGACTCAATTTGGGGGGGGACCAACTAAACAAATCAAGTAGATTATTGAAGTGTATGCTACTAAGAATCCACTAGTGGAAAATTTGTTTTTTATGCCGGTTAAAAACAACCTTTTATGTCAGTTGGCGAACCGATATAGAATCAACAGTTATAGAATCTCACATCATTTAATAACGGGTGGCAGGCCCGACATGAAAAAGATTTAACGTCAGTTCACTTTTAACCGTTATTGAAAGTGTACAATTTTATATAAAAAATGACTTTCTACATCCGTTGTATACTGATACAGAAAGTCCTTTTGAATGAATATTCACTGCATCATCACTTGTCAATTAATAAACACGTGAGTGGACTCTAATAATTCCACCACCATCAACAATAGCAACAAATTTGAAACCATAATCATTTCTCTGCTACTGGAGTCTAATAATTCAACCACCATCAACAATAGCGACAAATTTGAAACCATAATTATTTTTCTGCTACAAACTTTGGAAAACCATATATGGAAACAAAATAGAGCTGTCCCATATAGATCAAAGAATACAATCATACTGGTAACACTGTAAGCACTTATACGCATAATATGATGATGCTCGAGCAAAGCCAAGGGCTTTGCGCCCCCCAAATTAGCAGCCTTCTCACCAAGCCAAGCCGCCCCTGTCCCGCTTTTGCTTCCTCTCAATTTGAGCCGGTTTGAAATTCAACATAGCTAGGGCAGAGTTGATATTCCAAAACTTCCATGCTACCTTTCTCTTCATCCTATAATGCTAAACTCTATCATCTCTTGTTGTTAATAACAACTTGGACTTTCAAAATAACAAGATCAATTGCCCAATCACATTCAAAAGAATGCTAAAAGTATCTTTAATCTAAATGAATTGTCAAAACACAAATGCTCCACTCAAAACATACTGCCTACTAAACATCTAAGAGTTTCATTTTATTATACTGAAGAATATAACATATCCAAATCGTACCTGCTCTACATGCACAATCACTTTATATATCCAAAGAGTTATGACCAGATAGATGTCTAGCTTGATCTTTTGATGTCACCAATAGGTAGATACACTTCTGTAGAGTTTATTGTAAACAAAAAAAGCTAGAATTACTTCAGGAAGATTCACACTTACTGAACAAGGAAAAAAAAATCTCAAAACGCATATCACATGAATAGCAAAAATATAGTAAGAAACACTACATACTAAGCACAATATATTATACACGCCACAGTTAAATAATTATCAAATAAAGTAAATTTAAGATAATTAAATTGATCGTTTCTTATATTATTTTATTATATTCCTTGTATCGGCAACTAAGAGTAGTAAATGTAATAAAATTCGGCAACCATACAAGAAACCTATAATGCATATGGTCCAAATAAAAGCAAAACATAGATAGCAAGGAGAACTGTAATTTCATTGGGGGTGTCAACTTACTGGGCTTTGACATTCTGTTAAGGTCCATAACATCCACTGAAGTACATATCCCCAAATTTTGATTATCTTATAACCTAGAAATTTAAAAGAACAATTAAGAAAATACAGCACCAAATCCACACACAATAATTATTTTTTTAAATGGAGGTTAGGGTCACCACAACTTTTAAACACACATAAAAGAGACACGAACAGAAAAAACAATTAAAATAAATCACAATAACTTGAGAGTTCAGCTTTCTATTTCTACATCATTAATTCACTATTAAAAAATTGACAACCAGATAGAGAGGGAATTCAAGACAAAGTTATAATGTGCTTGAGGTGGATAAAACTTACGATTTGGTGCATATTGACTCACTCTAATCTTTCATGGGGAATGCATGTACAACGAAGAAACTAAAGGATAGAAATGAATTTGGGTAGTAATGAATTTGGCTTATAAAATCTCATTATCCTCGCTAAAGAATGATGAAGTTGCACCAGGCTAGAGACCAGTAGCAACAATCCATGCTAGAGACCTCTAGAAGCACACATTATAAAGAAAGTCATATTATGGGTGTTTAGACATCATAAGCTTGATTAGCTTTACATATTTTTCTAAATGAAGTTATAACTTATATATGCTTAATTATACCTTCATCCCTGAATTGATAAGTGATTTGGTTAGGAGGCCCATTAATAAATCTAAATTGATAATTTTGTTAATTGAAGTATAATGTTCTAGTTTTCTCCAATTTCAATACTATGTTTAGTTATTTTTATTCTACTTTAGCTCTCAAATTTACATATCTACCTGTAATTAATTAGTTCTTTCAGTTTTTAGGGATTATTTCATCTCATAATGTTTAGGTAAAATGATTTATAATTTGTATTTGTAGATGCAGTAAATGATTTAAGGTTATCACAAAATCAAGTTTTAATCACAGTATATATAGTAGACTAAGAACAAAGATTTGAATTTGATGTGAATTTATCTAAAGTCTAAGATTTCAAAGGCTAAAAATTTTGTTAATCAAATTCATCTACGAAGGTTAGAAGACCGGGAAGACAAAAAAGATAACCAACATGTGAGTACTTAGAGTATCTAAACCACAATACTTCTGTCTATCTTACTCTTGAATCAAAGCCATATATGAAGTAATTGAGAGGTTTGGAATGCAAGATATCCATTACAAATTTTCGTGTCAATGAGATAAGCAAGTATGTAGACAATAATTCAAAAATAAATAAATTTACAAAACTAGCAAGAAGCTTCATAAGAAGAAGATGCTCATCCTTTAAAAAAATGTTCAAAGGAGTGAAAAACCGCCCAATTTTAAAAGAACTATGGAAACTCTAGATATCCAAAACTTTTTGTAACCATTAAAATCTAGAAATATACAACAGTTAAAAGAGTGTATTTACCTATATAGTGCCAAAGAGAGGTGATCAAAATCGGCCTAAGAAAAACAGTAACCAAAATCGGCGATAGATGAGTAGTGACCGGATTTCAGCAAGAGATGAGCAGCGACCGCAAGTCAGCGATAGTTGAGCGACAATTGGAACTCGGCGATAGATAAGCAGCAACCGCAAGTGGGCGATAGAAGAGCGACGATGGAAGTCGGCCATAGATGAGAGACGATTGAATGTCGGCGATATAAGAGCTGTGAATGGTTGTCGGCGATATAAGAGCTGCGAATGGTTGTCGGCGATAGAAGAGCTGTGAATGGTTGTCGGCGATAGAAGAGCGAACACAGGAAGTCGGAGATAGAAGATCGGTGACCAAAAGTTGACGATATAAGAGCATTATCTTCTTAACTCCTTTCTAGGGCTGGCAGGTGTTCTACCTTCTAAAATTTTCCAGAGCATTCAATTATATTAAGTGGCTTATTATTCTATTACGGATCACTCTCATCCCATATAAAAAGTAGTTTTAAAATTTATAAAATATACCTCGCGTTTGTTCCATGTTTTCAGAAATTATGAAAAAGACCCCGTTTTTCCTTTTCTATGTCGGGTCAAAACTTAGCCGATATAGATAATATTTAATATTTCCAAATTTTGCCCGCTTTAAGTTGAGATATTTTTAAAATTTATGATATTAACCCTGTGTCTATGTACTATGTCCGTTGTTTTATAACAGACAAAAAATGTCTGTTATAGAATTGATTTTTTGTACTAGTGATCGTAGTTTTTATTTCTCGATTATGTATATTTATGTATAAATATAGATTCTTTTATGTTACATATATGTGTGTAATTTATCCAGTAAGCTCTGTTATATTAAGTTGTTAATTAAATAGTATAGTTTGTACCTTGAAACAAACATCTAATGAAGTTCCTATGATACTTATGTGTACTTTTTTTTAATATAGTGCCCAATGCAAGTAGGAAACATGGAATGTGGTTATTATGTCATGAGATTTATGTAGTGAAGAAAATCAGGATATGAATAAGGTACACAATTTGTTATATAGTGAAGAAAATGTATATTTTAACAAAACAATATATCGATAACTAACATATTGCATTACTTATTTTAATGTAGATATTTGGTCCTTATGATAAATATACAAAGATGGTCTAGATATTGTCAGAGGAATGTGGTGTAAAGCTTTGTGTAAGTACAATTTGTGAACTCGACAATGATGGTGACAAATTCGAGAAAGAAAACTACATTGCGGGGATATAATAATTGAAGAGTTGAGCTTTCATTCTTTTTAATAATCATTATAAAACACACAAAAAATGTAAATAAATAAATAAATAATATACCAACCTCAACTACCACCTCAGCCACCTTCCAGCACCGTCACCTCCGGTCGTCGGAAAAGATTGCCAAGTTGGAAAACTTTTCAAAGAGTAAAAACGTCATTTGTATGGCATTTTTAGAAAAATGTGGCATTTTTCTACACATGATATTTTTTCTGGCGATTGGAGGTGATGGTGCTGGAAGGTGGGGGATGCAGAGGTAATGGCCTACATATTTTTTAATATTTTTTTAGGTATTATATTTTATTATTTTCAAATTTTTATTGATTTATTTTATTTTTTCCTGATTTTTTTATTAATTTACAAAAAACATTACGGTTTTTTATGTTTTTATTATAAATAAAAACTATGATTTTTGTTATTAATAAACAAATCTATTATTAATAAACAAATCTATTAGAAATTATAGGTTGAGGGTAGAATATGAAGAAGAGACATATATCACCTCTATTTTGGGAACAAAGAAGTATAGTCCTAGTGTGGAATTTTAAGCTACTAATTTTAGTTACAGTAAAAAAAAAGCTACTAATTTTAGTCCTATTTAGGGCTAATACCCCATTGTTATTGGAGACACCGTTATTGTTAAACATGCTTTTCTGTGGTCTCTTTCTGTTTTTTTTTTTTGAATTTGAAAATTTGATATGTTGGCAGGTTTGATAATTTATTTGCAATGGTACTGGGCATTTAAAAAAACAAACAAACCATGTCGGTTTTATTCAAAACCGACTTCTAATGTTCAAAATAAAGAGCCATACATGGAACTAATCCATGTCAATTATTCTGAAAACCGACTTCTAATGTTCAAAATAAGAGCCGTACACGGAACTAATTGACGTCGGTGTTCCTGAAATTTGACGTGGAAAGTGACTTCTCACGACGGTTCTAAAACCGACGTAATATGTGGGGAGAGCTATAACGACCAAACTTTCAATGTCAGTACTTGCAAAACCGACTTATATGTGTCAAATAACCGACGTGGTATGCCATGTTATTTTTTAATTTGGGCTTTTTTATTCCAATATTACTAAAATTAATGAAAAAGATAAAAAAGTGACTTGGTTTAATTTTTTCGAAAAATGTCACTAAAAGTCATTTATTCCTTGTATTTAAGCATATATTTATTATTTTAATATTCCTTTTATACATTTTATACCTCCGGACTGCCAACCCCAGCACCACCACTGCCGCCGCCGACACCGCCGCCGCTGTCTCTGGCACCACAGCCGCCGGCACCGCCGTCAGTCACTATCTCAGTGACTCCGGTCAAAGTGACTCCGACCAAAGTGACTCAAGCCAAAGTGACTCCAGCAGTCACAGTGACTACCGCCTACCGGCCATAGTGACCACCGCTCAGTGACTCCAGTGCCGCCACCGCTCAGTGACTCCAGTGCCGCCGCCGCTAAGTGACCACCGCTCACCGCCATTGACAGTGACTGCCGCCACCCCCGGGCAGTCACTGCCCCCCAGCCTAGCCCTCCGCCACCGCTGCCACCACCCCCAGTGCCACCCCCTGGCATTTGACTCCGCCGACACCACCGCCCCCTACAACCGCATTCCACCACCGTGCCACCGCCGCTCACCGCCACACTACGTCCTGTAACTCAGCTCAATACGACCCCAGCCGCCAATATCAGATCTGAAGCCTTAAATGCGCCATCTCCGTCTAATTGAATCAATTGCAGAGGCAAAGCCTAAATTGATGAAGCTCCAGATCTGATGGAGTTTCTGTAAAAGAAGAAAGGAGAGGAAGAAGAATTTGGTCTACACCGGCTGTCATTTCGAGATCCGGCGCGAGTTACTGTAGAGGAAGAAGATGTCGCTGCCATCGTGAATTTCGTCTCCGTCGCTGAAGCCTCGTCGCCGTCTCCGTCGTTGTAGCTTCGTCTCGTCTCCGGATCCGCCCTCGTTGCTGTGGTGTCGTTGTATTCATGAAATCCATAGCTCCACTTCTGAGGATGGCCATCTCAGCTGCGCTGGAATGGATGTTGTGAAGAAGATGGTCATCTCCGCAGCGCTGGAATGGATGATGCAGATGAAGGGGCTGGAATGGGGGTGACGGGTCGATGAGGATGATTTGCTCCAGATCTGTTTTTTTAGATCTAGGTCATACTTTTGGAAATTAAAAAAAAAGGTTATACTTTTAGAATTGAATAGTCCATTAGTTATATCGTGGCAATTTTTTCTTAATTTAATACCTGCTATAACATGAGTATTTATATTATTAATATTATAGTTATGCATGTTAGAAATTTGATGTATATTACTATATTGTATCACATCATTTGTGCCCCCAATAATAAACTTTTTTGTATCCACTCCTATATGGCTATATGCAAACCTATGTTGTTACTCTTTCAACTATCAATCATTGTTATCACTTTTCGTACTTAATTATGCTGTGAAATGAAAAATCTGCGATGTTTGAGGCACAGTAGAGGTTTTTTTTTCAATAACTGAACATATCTCACCCTTACATTTTTCTTTAAAAATGATATATATATATATATATATATATATATAAAATCACTTTTTAATTTCTTTTGAGTTTATCTTGTGTATCAATATTGGTGCAGAATCTTCTTGTTCAATTTTATTTATCACAATATGATAAAAATCAGAATCTAATTTTCAAACCTTGCATAGCGAGACCATCATGATACCCACCTTGTGACTCGATACTAGTCCATGACCGGTTAACAAGTTTATCTAGTCTGATTTTGGAAATGGATATAATATTGGTGTAGAATCTTCTTGTTCAATTTTATTTATTCGATGAAAGTTAGAATCTAATTTATTTCAAACATTGTACAGCGAGACCATCCCGATACTCATTTTCCGACCAGGTGCTAGTCCATGACCGGTTAGCCAGTTTACTTGTGACGAGTGAGAGACAAAAGAAAAAGTCTACGGAATATTTAAGTGATGAGAAAAGACAATTGGATTGAATTATTTACAAAAAATGAGTTAAAAGTCAACGAAAATCCTTGATTTTAGAAATCCATAAAAATGAATGAAAGTTTGAATACACATAGTTTTTTTAAAAAAAAAATCAAAAGTTTATATTAATACAACTAAACTTTTCACGATCTGAACTTTTAAAACTGTGCCAATAATTCTATATACAATATTCCTAAGCTTTTTTCGTAAAAAACATCTCTTAAAAAGCACTTTTTTGAAGATACTACGAATGTGTTTTGAATTTTTTTTTTTCAGTATTAATGTTAATTAATTAAATAATTACGAAAATAGGGTTGGGTTAAAAGTATTTACCAATATACTGTCGGGTTAACCATGGTCGGAGTAAGTCGCCCAACGGTTAGGCGACTTATAAGTCGCCAAACGGTTTGGCGACTTATAAGTCACCCAACCGTTGGGCGACTTTCCCTTAAGTAATAAACGGGTCTCGCCCCAAAACAGAACACTGCGTAAACCTCCCTCCCCTAATCCCCCCAACGCGCAGCGAAGACAGACGAAGGAAGAAGAAGACCGAGACCATTTCCAACTCCGGCGAACATCCATCTCCGGCGACCCCACTCTGGCAAACCTTCATCTTCTTCTTCAACACTCTTTCTTCTTTCTTCTAGGTAAATCAAACTCCATTTCATCTCATTTTCAACTTAGGGTTTTGAATGTTAAAATTTTCGAAATTTTAGATTATGAATTGATTGTGAATTCAGTTGTTGTGAAATGTGGATATGTATGAAATGTTGAAATTTGATTTTAAATTGATTGTAAATTTTAATGTGTATTTTTACATTTGGGCATTTGGGTAGATTTGAATGTAGCTAAATTTGGGTATTGAAATATAGACTTGAATGTAGATATCAAAATTTGAGTATTTTCATATTGAAATGTGAATTGTTTGCGAATTTTGACTATTGGGTATATTAGAATTTTGGTAGTTTTTCCTGTTGAAAATTTGAATGTGTATAAAGTGTGTATATTGATGTCTACTCATGAACGTTGGACAATGAATTGTTATTAGAATATGGATTTCTCAAGCTTCCCAATTGTGTGTCATTGGGGAGGAAACTATTATGAGGATGCGGGGCAAATATGTCATGAAGGTGGTAGAACCAGCTTTGTCATGGTTTCTCGTGGCGCTTGCATGCTCGAGATCCTTCAAAAAATACATGCAGCCACAATGATCCATCCTAGCCGTTCTTTGCGGTTGAAAATGAAATTTCCCATGAACAGGGGGAAGTACATGCTTGTGCCCCTCATTGATGAGCTAGCTATAACAAATATGTGGGGCATAGTTCAGATGTAAGATATGTCCACGGTTGAGATATACATTGAGGAATCCTGTGACGCTTATGGTACTCAATCAACATCACATGTTGTTGTATCTACGCATGATGTCAATGCAGGTGTGAATGCATGTAACTCCTCAAATGCCCCAGTACTGGACTTGGTTATACAGGAAGATGGTAGGTATTTGCACAACGGTGCATCATTTGTGGATAGGCAGGGAAGTGATGATGATGCTGGCGAGAACATCAATGGTGATGACATCTTTAGCATCTGATGAACATGATGGTGATACTGTCATGACAACTGACCCATCTAGCCACTTTACTAGAATATATGATCTCCCTGAAGGCTTTACTGATGCGTGGATGAGTGGATCGGGTGAGAAAAGGTTTACCCCCGAAGGTGAGTTTGAGGTCAGTCAACAGTTTGACAACAAAGAACAAGTCATCAATATGGTGAGCTTGTATTCTATAAAACGGAACCAATTTTATCGTTTGATAGAGTCCGATAAACACAAATGGGTGGCACAATGCAAAAGGAAGAAAGAATGTAATTGCCCATGGAGAATACGCGCCACAAAGAACAAAGGCAATCTTGACACCTTCACAATTGTGCGTTATCCTGGTCCTCATTCTGCTACGTGTGTTGGCAACACAGACACTACCGATCACGTGGCTTTGACTTCAGATTTCATCTCTAAAGATGTGATTGACATTGTTCGCACTGATCCTTCCCTTAAAGTGCATACTATCATTGAGATGCTGAAGGAAAAGTATGGGTATACGGTATCATACCGGAGAACATGGATGGGGAAGCAAAAGGCCATAGCTGAAATCTTTGGCGGTTGGGAGAAGTCATATTCTGAATTGCCTCGTTTCATGACAGCGCTCCAACATTCAAATCCTGGAGCTATTGTGCAGTGGTACCCACTCCCTAATACTCCCACAGGTTATATGCAATTTCAAAGAGTTTTTTGGGCATTCAAGCCATCAATACATGGTTTTAAGCATTGTCGACCCGTTCTTACTATTGATGGCACACACTTGTATGGAAAGTACAAGGGTACATTGCTCGTGGCCATGGGTTGTGATGCGAACAACCAAATATTTCTAGTGGCATTTGCAGTTGTTGAATCTGAGAATGAGGATAGTTGGCCATGGTTTATGGCATGTATTAGGCAGTTTGTCACAAATAAGGAGTTGTGTGTCATTTCTGATAGACATGGAGGCATTGTCAGGGCAATGAATGAGGTGGGCAATACTTGGGAGGAGCCTTATGCGCATCATAGGCTATGTATCCGCCATCTTGCATCAAATGTGCACACTCATTTCAAAGACATTCATCTAAAAAATCTTTTTGTCTGGACCGCACGGCAACATCAAAAAAAGAAGTTTGATGGTGGCTTCAAGAAGATAGGTGAAATGAGATTGAAGGCACGACAATTTTTGGGGAACATTCCCCCGGAAATGTGGTCACTGCACCACGATGGCGGGTACAAATACGGTACCATCACTTCTAATCTGGCAGATGTTTTCAATAGCGTATTTATGTGATTGTATTAGTAATATCCATATTAATGAAACTGTTACATGAATGGTTAGATGGCTATATGCTGGTCTATCTCGCATGTCATCCGCTACTGGGCTCGGTGTCTATAGGGATGCATTTGATCGGATGTCTGAGAATCAGGTATGGTGTGGGTAATATAACATTAACTATAATATGTATAGCATAAATACTAATTTTGTATCTTTATGAAATAGATTACATGGATGCCGTATACAGCCGAGATGTTTGTAGAGTTGCCCCCAGCTGGACGAGAGCATAGTCACATATGGCGAGCACGTGTGCCGTTGATTTGTTTTGACATTGTTGAGCTTCATTTGCCTGATAGAGTCTTGCGACAGTTTGGGTTTGAGCAGGTCATTCCACGTCCTATCGACACTTATGTAGAGCTACATAGGCTGGATAGGCGTGGGAAGCATACGGAGGATTGGGCACTAAGACACGTCCGATACGTCACCATGTGGGAAAGGCGAGCTGAGCTAGTTGTGACTGGGACACCGACATTTGTCCCATCTGTTTCAGGAGACTACATGGGATGGTATTACAGCATCACTCGTTTGTTTGTGTCTCCTTCGTTCAGACTCCCTACTCATCATTATCAGCCTAGCTCCTTGGCTTTGCATCTTACGGTGAGTATATTATTAATTAGTAAAGTAAGTCATTTTATTTATTTAATACTTGTATGCATTTCAATGTAATTGTAATTGTGTTTCATATTTCAGACATGAGCTTTGCAGCGCATACATCAGCGGGCTACTGCCACAGTGAGTGATACTCATGATGTGGACATGTATGGACAGGCTCTGACAGGCATTGCCTCCTTGTGTTCAGATGTGTTGGGCCGAGTCGACTACGGCCATCTTATACACATGCCCCATCTCAAGAGATGCCATCGACGTCTAGTGCAGCGACGGCTTCATCATCCCAGACGCAGCATGAGAGAGTGGTTCTTTAACCACGACAACGGCGTAGGCGTAGACATCAGCAACATTATCTCCATGACCAAGATGATCATGTGAACTTGTAGGTTGTCTTTTGCATTGTAGTTTTTCTTGTACAGTAGATGTTGTAGGAACAATTTACAACATTTTACGTATTTTCTCTTGTAAACTCTTGTATGTGGTCTTGATGTGTTCGAGTATGAATATTAGATGATTACTTGTTCTGAATATTGGATGATTTTACTGTGTTTTACCGATTATGAATGTAAGGTTTTGTATTTGATTTGTAAAGGGTATTTACAAGGTGTTTTGTATATTGTTGAGAGTAGGTGTTATGTATGTGTTTGTGAAGACATGTGTTGTATGTTTTATAATGTGTTGTATCTGGCTCGTAACACTTAAACAAGAGAAGAGAGACCTTATTTATAACAAACAGATGAGTGTGGGTTGAAGTAGGGCAAAAAACATGCTGAAATCCTGAAAAACATGCTGAAATCCTGTTTTTGGACTTAGGCACGGTCGTGCATACCCTGGGACGCACGATCGTGCGTGGCTGGCAGTAGCTGCTGGCCTTTGATCATATACAAGGGGTAAGTCGCCCAACGGTTGAGCGACTTACCCCTGACCATGGTTAAACCCAACAGTAGATCGGTATATATTTTTTTCCCAGCATTATTTTCGTAATTAATTAATTAATTAACATTAATTCGAAAAAAAACTCATGTGTTTTCCATTGCTTTTCAAAAGCATTTTTCTGATTTTTTGCTTAAAATAAAATTTTTTATAAGGAGGTTTATATTGATAATAAAATATTAGTAAGAGACAAAAGAGATAAAAAAGACTTTCCGTCATCGACCTTCGACCCTCGAACCGGCTCAGAAACTTTACCATACCCCATTACGTTTTGTTAACCCTTTCTACTCGGTAGTCCAGACTCCATACTTGTGTTTGCTCTCACATCCTACGAACTTTTATTACCACGGAGTCATCTTTCTCCCCCCCATTCGGCAATCCACGCGCGGCTTATAATAAAATTCAGATTTTAACAAAGAATCCAGGCAAGCCAGACCTGAGAAGTGCGACTAAAAATGGTGAAAGTTGCCACGTTTTTTGCTATGTCACTGGGCGCCTTCGTATTTTGGCAGTCTATGGATAAACTCCATGTCTGGATCGCTCTTCGTCAAGATGAGAAGGTACCACTAACCCTAACTTCGGATCCCTCATGCTCTCATACTTACGAATTATCGATCTGAAACGATGATAGCTACCACCCAGATATGGGATTGAGTTTTCTCGAAATACGAAGCAATTTATATTTTTTATTATTTCTGCCTGAAAGCCCATAACCTTATCGTACGTGCTACTGACTGTCAATTACAGTTTAGGTTATGGATTTCTGTTTTGTCGTATGATTTGCATTCGTGAATGTGGGAGGTTCGGAGATGGACAGGGGATAAAAGGGTTCTGTACTTTGTAAACCAACTTCTACCTTTGAAAATGTGATCTTGATCTTACGCTAATTCGCATGCCTTTTAGGTACTCATTGTTTAGAAAGAAATAAAAGCTAAACTTAAAAGTGACCATGGGGATGCTGAATTTGAACTCTGCTTTGTCATGTGAATGATAGAAGACTCGTTTAATTGGCATTCTGTAATTGTGTTCCTTTTTTCCTTTCTAAATGGTGCTTTGAATTGGATAAAAAGGAGATTTTTAAATATAAGTGGTTTCTTTTGGCTTAGTTTGGGAGTTGGTTTTTGGAGCAGAGGGTTCTGAAGAGATAAGTGTATATTGAATTCTTCACATATATTTGAGAGTTAATGAAAATTACAGGAATAAAACTTTAGTGGTTAAACGGCAATTCAATCACTCTATTTATTCATAGAAACATCCTTTTTTTTTATCAAGAAATAGACTAATCCCTCCAAAACACTCTCCTCCAATCCACTAGAACCTCCATCCAAACAAACCCTCACTTACCTTCCTGTATAAAAAGACTGTGTTTTGTTTGCTTTAGGAATTTATTGCAAATTCTGGATTCTTCTTTTCAAGGATGCCTTGTTGATGCCTCTTTGAGTGTGTGTGATTCGGTGTGTGGGTGGGTGGGCATAATCACCAAGCTAATACGTTATGAAGAAGTAAAATATGTGTGTTTCATAATGAAAATTGATTTTGGCCCACTGCAGAAGGAGAAAATGGAGATGGAAGCACAGATCAGGAAAATGAGAGAAGAGCTTATCAAAGAAAACAAGATGCGAGAGTCACTTCCTTGAGTCACTTGAGCTGCAATGTAGCCAGTGCTCTATGTTTATTTTTTTTCTCTGAATGTCGATGTGAACCGTAATGTATTCAAGACTCGAACATGCTTTTCATAAATCAAGCTAATGCTTATGATTGTAATCACCAAAGTCTAGCCATGTTGCTTGGACATCTACGTATCTTGCTATCCACAATTGCCTTTTATTGTATTTGGATTTTGAAAAGTTCTCTTGCAAAACCTTGTTCATTCACATATGCATTTCTTCTTTATTGCTATTTCTGTGGTTGTTATTTATAGTATTTTGTGAGATTTCTGTTAGGGTTCTGGGACTGAGAACGGGTCCCGGGGCGACTTGGGGTAGCAGGGTACCCGGGTGAGGTGGTAACCTGCCTGCTAGGGTTACGCCTCTTCTTGCCCGTGGCTGGAAGAGCGCTGTAAGCGCGCAGGGGGAGGGGGGAAGTCCGTGACTTCTCTCTGGGATTAATTCTTCTAACGATCGATAGTTTTATTAACATCTAACAGAATAGAGTTCTAATCTAACAGAAACTATAACATCTAATACTTATATTCCTAATAGGAGTTCTAATCTAACAGTAACTGTAAACTCTAATACTTCTATTCCTTATAGGAAGTAATAAATAAAATATAAAAATAGCATCAGGATAATTCCCTCTTCTAATTAAACTCTTCTAATTAAACTTCCCGCTGGTTCCATAAAAATGCATCTGTAACAATTTCCTATAACCTTTTTTATTTATGAAAGATATAAGCTTTTGGCCTCCAAAGGATAGGTTTTTTGTCTTTGGAACTCAGGTCTCTGAAAGCTTTAGAGCAGAGATAAAAGAAACACAAGTGACACCATTTATCATTCTTTATTGCTGATGTAAGTTTGAACTATTCTAACTAATATTGCGCAACATTCTTATCTTCATGGTCACTTGTTGTGCATTTATGGTTTGCGGTTGTGCTATTTATAGAAATTTAACCGCTCATAGCCTCATAGGCTTGTAGCATGTATCTGATACAAAGGTAAAAGACAAATGGCGTTCATTTTGCGTGAGCGTTTGAGTAATCCCATCTAATCTCTTTACTAAATATAGTACTACCGATAAGCCCAAAATAATCAGGTTCTCAAATATTCAAGACACCGTGTAACAGCTTCCAATATTTTCACCTCTCAAGCTTCAACAAACCGATTGAAGGTTACGTAATAAACCTCACCTCTTAAAATAAAGACAGTTTCTGTTGGAAGTGTCATAATGACAAACTCCAAATAAAGCAAGAAAATTATTTCTATTAGACACACACTATTTAAGAACGCATGATACCCATGTTTTCTCAGTGTCTCTTTGTATCTTGATTTTGTAGGTATGGAGTTGGGGAAGATTTTATTGGTGGCTTTAGTCACACTCTCCATGGTGTTTGTGGTAGCTAAGAGCATCGAGTTCACGGAAGAGGACCTGGCTTCTGAAGAGAGCCTGTGGGAGCTATATGAGAGATGGAGGAGCCATCACACTGTTTCTAGAGACTTGGATGAGAAACAGAGACGCTTCAATGTCTTCCAAGCAAATGTGAGGCACATCCAAAAAGTCAACAAAATGAACAGGCCTTATAAGCTGAAACTGAATGGTTTCGCTGATTTGACAAACCATGAGTTCAGGAGTGCTTACAGTTCTAAAGTAAAACATCATAGGATGTTCCATGGTCCTAGAGGCAAAACTGGATTTATGTATGCACACGTTGAGAACCTTCCCACTTCTGTTGATTGGAGAAAGAAAGGGGCTGTGACGCCTATAAAAAATCAAGGCAAATGTGGTAAGTTTCTGTTAAGCGTCCAAATATGCATCTAATATACGATAGTATAAGTTGAGTTGAAGCCCACATCTTGAGGATCATAGTGGGGTAAATACGACCAACATATTATGGTTGAAACCTGTCTGGGTAGTTTCCTTTTGTGATTGCACCCTCAGTTGAGGGTGTTTGGGATTGGTTTTCTCATTTATACAAACTCAAGTTATGTACCAGTTTATATGTTAAGTGTCACACGTAGGATGTTTACCAGATTTATATTTAAAACTACCCCCGCCCTGCAAATAAATTTCTGTTTGACCTAAACATATTCATGCAAGGGTTTAAATATGGTTTTGGTCCCTGCAAATATAGCACCTTTTTTTTTTGTTTTGTTTTGTGTTTCATCTCTGAAACTTATGCTTTTTTTTTTCTTTTTTGTTCCTCAGAATCCTTGACAACTCTTTTTGACAACGAAATAGACCAAAGTACCAAACTAATAGATTTTATGTCTTTCTTTGTCTAGTCATTCTACAAATACTTAAAAATTATTTTCAGATATCCACGCAAACCTATTTTAAGAACATGAATGAGTATTGTAACTTAATTTTAGTTTTTTTAGTCTCCAAGAATTTATAAAAACTGAAGTTAAAAGTTAAGAATAGAGTTATGTAATCTATATTAGTTTTTCTAAGTCGAGATTGTCTTGGAGTTAGAAAGGGACAAAAACTAAGTACTACGTAGTATATATATACACACACACACACACACACACACACATATGTATTTATATGAAGTACGTAGTATATTTCAAGGACAGAAAGCAAAAACAATTATTTTGCAGGGTCTAAAAAAGTGCTAAATATTGAAGGACTAAAAACATATTTAAGCGTTATGATGCAAGATAAAGTTTTTGTTGTGAATTTCGAAGCAATCCTTACTTTTTGTCAAATCAAGAAAAAAGTAAACAAAAAGCAAGAGCACTTGTAATACTAGTATTTCCTATTAAAAGATTTTTTTTAATGGAAAGTAGAGCCTCATTTGGGGACATCCAAATAAAGAAAGTGGAGACTTCTTTTTGGGCGGTGAGGGTATATAAGCAATTGTAAGGCTTCACCTCTTTGAGATTTTTTTTCGGGGTGACTGTGCCAATTTCCTAGCTCCCTTTGTCTAAAAAATGAAACTTTAGTTATATATCCGATATATGATAACTATCTCCAAATAATAATTCTATTCTAGGTAGCTGCTGGGCGTTTTCAACTGTATTAGGAGTTGAAGGAATTAACAAGATCAAGACTGGGAAGCTGGTTTCTTTGTCTGAACAGGAGCTTGTTGACTGTGAAAAGGACAATGAAGGTTGCAATGGAGGACTTATGGAGAAAGCGTTTGATTTTATCAAGAAGAAAGGAGGAATAACAACTGAAATACTATACCCTTACAGGGCCAAGGATGAGAAGTGTGATTCATCAAAGGTAGTCATTTAATACTCTCGTTTCTAAGCAACCAGCTATTAGTATTATTTTCCTTGACTTTATTTTTTTGTCGTTTTTTGTTTTGGAGATGAATGCTCCGATTGTGACCATTGATGGCCACGAAAACGTACCGGAGAATGACGAGAATGCTTTGCTGAAAGCTGTTGCAAATCAGCCAGTATCTGTTGCAATAGATGCCAGTGGTTCTGATTTGCAATTCTACTCTGAGGTATGGTTAAAGTTCATACAATTTCCAACAATTTTCAAATCATTGTTTGTACCTGTTTGAATTACATGGCCCTAAATTGCTTGAAATAGTCTGAGATTGTGACTGAACATTCTCAACACACTTCATTGTAAATAATTTTTCAAATAATTTAAAGTAAATAAGACTCACTCCGTCCTGCAAGTAAGATGCATTTGGAATTGATAAGTTTTAAGAAAATAACAGAGATTGTTGTTATTTTACAATTGCAACTTCTAAAAAGAAAGAAATAGTAGTTCGAGAACGCTCTCAAAAAGTCAGAAGTGGGAAAATTAGAAGTTACTGGATATTATTTGGATTTCTTATGAAAGTAAGAGTGTTAGAACAGTTTCATCTTTCAAGTTCGAGCTCTTATTAGAGTGTTAAAACATTTTTTTGCAGGGAGTGTTCACAGGACAATGTGGCACCGAGCTAGACCACGGGGTAGGAGTTGTTGGTTATGGAATAACGCAGGACGGAACAAAATATTGGATAGTAAAGAATTCATGGGGAACTGGTTGGGGAGAAGAGGGCTATGTTCGGATGCAACGTGGGATCGATTCCGAGGAGGGATTGTGTGGCATAGCCATGGAGGCTTCCTACCCCATCAAGAAATCCTCTGGGGACCCAAAAGTTGCACCACCCCATGATGAACTCTAGTACATCAGCCCAGCCCCGTGATCGATCTCTACTCGGTTGTCCCTGATCATCCAAAGTTCCTGTTATTTTCTTCAGAAGATGCTATTGCTTTTAATTTTGTCTTCATACAATAAATAATGGGCTTCTGACGAGGTGGAAAGTTGTAAAATGAAAAATAGAAGTGATGTTTAAATATTACCGTTTTAATAAAACTAGTATTAACAATAGTAGGCCAGTCATGCGTTCCTAAAATTTAAAAAATTTCTACTGCAAAATCAGCAATAAGTTTTACACGTATATTCATCTTTTCTCGATTAATAAAATTAATGGAGTCAATTAGTAATAACTAGGACATAATCATGAGGGTCAATTCTATTTACCTTCATGAGCAGATATTTTAGATTACCTTCATTACATCGAGTTAAATGAGAGAAATATTGATGCTGTGTAACCTGTGTTACTGTGTATGTGTGTAAATGTGCAAAAATCAACATTATACTGAATATGTACTCATACTTGATACATGACCGCAAAAATGATACTCAAAATTGATTATCTCAACGAATTTGAAATTTAGATATCAAACTGTGAATATTGTATGAAACATTATTCACACGACCCTAAATTCACGAACACCAACATAAGGCTTTATAAGCTTATGCAATGAAATTAAAATTAGAAAGAAACGCATTTTTTAACAGTATCATCGCCTCAATAGAGTTCAACAAGTTCGGGATGAATTGGTGTGGTTCCTCTACATACGCCTATGAGTCTATGACACTAGAATAGAGAATAGTGAAGGAACAATTGCATGAAAAAAAAAGGCTAGTGGTGGTTGTGAGGACCTAATTCTTGACTGGAGGAAACACCAAACACCTCTGCCATTCCATCTATTGGTAGAGTATCCTTAAACACCTAAGTGAAATTGCTATTTCTAAGTAGAAATATGCAATATATCACTTCTATCAGCCCTACAAGCAAAGAACCGAAGCTATAGCCTTGTTCGCATTCACGATCGAAGAAAGGAGGCTAGTTCCCGGAAATGCCTAGGTTTGTAACAACTCTATGGAGCATTGGAACCAACATTATTTCTCCTCAAATGATGAATGACAATTGAAAGGTCATGCATACTTTAATTTCTACGTTATAATCTTTTTTAAATTAGTTTAGAATGACTTTGAATAGTTTGTTTTGCTTTTGCCATTTCAAAGACTAAACTAAGAATAATTGAAGTTCCCGATGTCCAAATTGGAAATATTCAGACCAGACAGAAATCTACCTTTATTCACTATATATGCAATTATGCATGCTTCAATATTATTAATTAATGGTATCGTTTATTACAACCCAACCCATCACAACATATAATAAATAAACACCATCCAAGTATATACTACGTATTCATCGTCCTAGTTAACTACACTACGGGTATGATAAGTTGAAATATATCAGAAATCAATTCAATATCAATATTTTCTTTAATACTAGCTAGCTAGGTTGATTGCAAAGCAGCAACGGATCCAACAAAGGCAGCATTCATGTATGTGGTGGGTTCGGCGTGCGCATATTCCGACCGGGAGTCTAAGAAGTTGTCGGAAGAGTCGGGTCCGCCGACGATTGCTCCGGTGTGGACGTTCGGGTTCGGCTGTGCGGAGTTCAACCAGTAATATCCGTCCTGGCACCCGATCTTCTCTGGGTGAACCGACACGATGGAGGGGATTGATGAACCTCTGTGGTGAAGATTCTTTGGGTAGGAATCCCCGAAACCAACCATGTACGACATCTTCTTTGGGTTGTTTCCCAGTATGTAGTCTACCTGCAAACATTTTAGGGTTTCAAAGATATACTCTTTCATTTTAAATACTTTCCGGTGGAATGTTTGGATAAAATTTTGTGAGCATACTCTTCTTTAATTTTTTGAAAGAACGGTTTTCTTTGTAAATTAAATTACTAAGGAGTATCTTCGTATAAAAAAGATCTTCACACTTTCTTTATTTTGTAGTACCTATATACTCTTTTCATTTCTAAACTTTCACATCATACCATTAATAATTTTGAAAATGATACATTATTACATTTTTTTTTTAATTTACTTTCATTCCAACACATTATTACATTATTTGAGGGCAAAATCCCATTTAACTACTATTTATAATCTCACCAACTTCCCACATACATGAGAATATATACTACTACGTAGTACTACCTCCGTTCCTTTTTATTTAGCCATCTTTGACCTTTCCAGTCAAAGGTAATAAACTTTGATCCATTATTCTAACTAATATATTTATATGAAACTTAGTAAATTTATACTTTTATGATAATATTTTTAACAAAGATCATTTTCATATAATTTTCATATTATCAATATTACCGTGTATATAAATATATAATCGGTCAAAGTTGAACAACTTTAACTTGAAAAAAGATGTTTGGCTAAATAAAAAGGGACGAGGGAGTAATTGTTATGAAGGGAGTATCAGATTTGTAATCACTTATTTTCAGGTAATATATAGAATTACGTTACATTGTAGAATTTAATTGGTGAGTTTATATATAGATACCTGTGACTTTGCGAATGCTTTGATTTGTGAGGAAGTGAAAGTGGCAGAAGCACATTTAACTCCTCCTCCGCCGGATCGATCAAGGATCCCCGAGTACATGGATAGTACCATCGTCGCACTTGTTGCATACTGCAAATTGCTGCTATCTCTTATGAAAAGAAGACCACCTGAAAAATTAGCAAAATATCTTATAGCAACTTTTACAAAATGGAGAGTGGTACAATAATAACAATATACATTTACATGCATATGATTCATCTACGTTATTATGATCTTTTCTGGGACCGAAAAGAGTCCAAGTATAACATCATATCTTGTCATTAATTATTTATGTTTAAATTACCTAATTACAATATTCTAATTATATTTATGAAAAAGCTAAGCTAAGTTAAAATGTTTTGGAGGTATCGTAGAAGGTGCCTTAGAAAATATATGTAGTCACACTCGAGATATAAAGTCAAGTGCATAGTGTCATTTTGCAAGAGTAATCAAAGGTCTTATGTAACTTATATTGTTTTGGGGTGAAATAAATACTTCAACCTGTCCCTGAGCCCAAATCGGGTTGAACAATATTAGATTATATAAGTAGGTCAAATATTTTCCCAAAATAAATAAATAATAAATCAAAATAGGTCAAACAAATTCTTAATGAGCTACCCTTAATCATGGACGATAAATGACAATCAATCCCACTGACTCTCATACTATGTTAAGTGGTTTCATCCTAAAAGTTCAACTTGATGACAAGAGTAGCCAAAGATCTTATATAGCCAACTTTTATTATTTTACATAGTATGTCATTTCAAGGTGAGACAAATACTTCGCGCAATGTATGCCTATGTTATTTTTCGCAATCCATAGTTTTATACTCCGTAATATATAGAAGCTGATTTTTAGTTATATATACTCCGCGCCCAGTTCTACTTTAAGGTATTATTATAATCATAAATATATGACATTCAGCCATTTTTAAATTACTACTCCCATTAAAAAAACAAATTCCTACTTTCTTCATTTGAATGGCCTCAATGTTAACTTTGAACTTTTAATAAAAGGAAGTAATGGTAGATCAGAGTAAGTCTAGGACTACATTTGTTGGATATACATACATACTCACATGTGACATCTATATTTAATTAGTGGCGAAATATTAACGTAACCCATGTTTCATCATCTATTAAATAAATATCACATTTAAACTTATACAAAGAATGTACCCAATTTGATATACTTAGATAGGACCAAAATTTTAATAAACAAATTGTTTTAGTCTACAATTGCTTACATTTTGCTTTATTTGACATAAAATTAGAGTGGTACTTCAGATAATATTTGTACATCGTTTTAGTATTTTTTGCCAAATTAGCCAAGCCTATTATATCGATCAACCTCTTAAAATGAAATTTCAATTCTTAATATGTATGAAAATGGCTTTGATTAAACACTTATAATAATGGTTATAATAATAAAAATGTAAAAGTTGATGATATGTAGGCCATGTAATTATTTTCAATAGAGCTCCCCAATTTAATTCTTGGCCCGGAATGTACGTGGGCTGACAGTGCTGTGTGTGCTTATGTTACGAATTTTGGGCTATGGGCTGGAGCCGCTGGACCAGAGAATTTCACCTCTATAAGCCTCGGGCCGGGAAAGTATAAAAACATGTACTTCGTACAATTCAACACAACAAAAATCCTTAATACGGAGTAATTACTACAGTATGTAACATTTCTGTTTACTTAAAAGGTTATAAAATTAAACAATAAGTGTATCATATTATATCTGAATTCTCGAGGATTGGGAGTTAAGATGCTTTCATATGGATATAAATTTTCTGACATGTCCTGGTCTAATTTAGTCTAATCTGAACTAGTATCATCTATTTATGTCTAGTATTGTTTGAATTGGTTTTGTTAGGTAAATGTTTATTCTATGTGTTTTTATAACTATCGAGTTCTAGTATGATGTGACAAATCGATCTAGTATGATCCGAGACTATAATAGTCCAATGAAAAACATCTTAGATCAAATTTATTGAATTAAGAGATAGTAAATCTTAAGCAAAAAAAATAAAATTTATGATAATTACCCGGAGTTGTTTTAAATTGCACAGAACCACTTCCAGGCATCAAAGCACAAATGAATGACTCGGCGTCGTTTTTATACTTTTCCAAGTTTTTATTTCCAGCAAAGTACTCCTGGCGATAAATACACATAGTATCAAAGAAATATGTTACTAAGAAAATAGTAAATTAAATTATTAAACCAAATTAACATAATTAATGAGCAATTAAGTGTGATACGTGGTTGTGTAGAATTAATTAATTAGCGTATGTACATTGGCTAATAACGTCTGAGCTCCAGCAAACTTGTTGTCCCAACTAAACTCTGAAACAGATTTGCTCCATCCCTGATTATTGGTCACATATTTCAGGTAATTCTGATCTCCACTCGCCTTATATAGCCATGCAGCTGCCCATAGTAATTCATCCTTTCATACAAAAAAAGATACGTTATATATATCACGCCACAATTATATCATTTTTATGAGTAACTTCCTATGAATTCGTTAATAATAATAGTGAACAAGTCAAATCATCATAATACGTACGCAATTATAGTATTTCTTCTATCTAATATATTTCGAGTATGGAGTATACTCCCTCCGTCCACTTTTAAATGTCTCGAAGGGTGGCACGAGTTTTAAGAAAAATGGGTTTGTGTTGTTGATATTAATTGATAAAGTAAGAATGATTTTGAGCCACACAAACTTTACCAAACAAGGTATAAGACAATTAAATAGGGACATCCCAATATGGTAAAATGGGACATTTAAAAGGGGACGGAAGGAGTATCTTCTAATCAGAATCGCCGTGCGGTCAAATCTATTTGGTGGTCTTTCAGGTCGATTTTTTTAATGAATTTTTCTGAACATGGTTTTCATGTGGTGCAAAATATTCACACAAAGTTTCATCAAAAATAGAATTGGGAAGTCAATTAAATAAGTTGATGACAAATATACACAACGTTTTTTATGTAATTTTTGCAGTGTTTTCAACAATTTATTTAGGTGGCTTTCCAATATGAATTTTTGAAAGAATTTTGTGGAAATTCTATGCACCTCATAAAGAATGCACCTCATAAAGAATATGCTCACAAAATTTCATCAAAATTTTGACCCAAAAGCCTTTATACAGGCTTGGTGGCACAAGGGTTTATGGTCAATCGGAGTGACCAGAATATTTGTTAATTACTACGTAGTACGTTGTACGTATTATTATTACCTGAAAACCGTTGAAAGAGCAATAGTAAGGGCAAGACGTAGAGAAAGATGCCTGTTTCTGGTCAGCAAACTTGAATAGCTGAAAAATGTTAACCACGTACAAGAAATCGAATCATCATCATCAAAATTAGTAAACAATTTCAACACAACTTCAATTTTCTAGTTGGCCGTGTACAAAGATAATTCATTTGAAAGAAGGCAAAATTTTATGGCAAAATGTTTCTGTACACAAATAATGTACAAATTGTGATTGTGTACATCAAGATTTACTCTTTTGAATATATAACACAAAGAGACGTCTAGCTAGTAGTGTGAGCTCAATCTTACTGATCTAGAGTGGCGTAATAGCGTACGCGAGTACTTGGCATCAACCGTCTTGAAAACAATGGATGCGGCGGCAAGGGCGGCGGCCGCCTCGCCGGCCAACTCCGATCCCGGCGAAGAGGAACTAATCTTGTACAGTGTCCGTGGAGTGTCCATATCCTCCGGACGCTCCCAACATGCATGATCAGCGTTACCATCAGCGACCTTATCATCATAGTAATTCATTCCTCAATTATAGATACTTGATCAAACAAAATATAGATACTTGATCAAGGATGCAATAAAATAAAAGCACATGCATCTCATATTCACATTACAATTTTATAAAATTAAAAATAAGAATTATACTTTTGATCCATGTAAAACATTGGGTTGATGGATTGGTATAAAATGTAGATGTTTACCATGAAAGTCACACTTTCATTTTTTGAATATTTCAAAACAAAGTCACACTTCCTTATTTGGTAAACAAATATTCCCTCCGTCCTAGAAAATTGTTCTCGCATTGAATTGGATCAGAGTTTAAGAGAGTGAGAATAAAGTGGAAATGTATGGTTGTGGTTGTGTAAGAAAAATGTAAATGAATGTGAGCCACACAAAATTTTCCAAAAGGGGAATTGGAAAGTGGAATTTTTTTTTGGGACGGCCCAAAAAGGAAACCGGGAACAATTTTTTGGGACGGAGAGAGTATATTTTAATACAGTACAGAACAGTGTCAACCAGTATACTCTATAGTCAGGGACTGAAAATGGTCTAAATAAAAACATTCCATGTATACCTGAGCATAAAGGGTGATTGTCCCCTTGGATGAAGAGTGTGCTTTGACTAGGAAATTGGCCCCCCATCGAATTGCTTCCCGGAGGTGGTTAATCTCTCCGGCGGAAGTAATACCGTTTTGGTACTCGATCGCCGCCCAACTCAACAAAGTCACCGTAAATGACATCGGCCATGTAAACTTCACATTGTCCCCGGCGTCGTAGTAGCCTCCACTCAAATCCACCTGTTAATTATTTTAACCAAATTCAATCACTCTTATATTAATTAAAATAGTTCTCTTTTTAGTCCTTTAGCTAGAGCCCAAGCTAGAAGTGATTATATTACTCATGTGTAGCCGTGTAGGGCCACTTAATAAATAATAGTCCATTCGTATTTACATCTCGAATGGAATGAATATTCATAAATTGGAATTAGTGTAGCTAATGTGAATATTATTTATACTAGACTTAAACAAACAAATTGCAGATTGGTTGAATCTTTTAGAAACTTTTTACGCTAAATTAAGTTTAATTTACACAATTTAGAATCTTTTATTCGCCCCTCCATTTTCCATTTTCTGATGATGATGTGTTGTTCTGGTCTGATCTGTTCTGGTCTGAACTAGTCTAATAAATGTATGAATTCTGTGTATTTTATAACTACAAAAGTATGCTCTGATCTGATTTGGTCTGTTTAGACCTGATCTGGTCCAATCCGGAATGGAAAACAGTCAAAGAGAAAACATCCGTAGTATCAAAACACATACCATATATATATAAAATATTACGGAGTATTAATTTATCTTACCATAATGTCTCATTTACTTGATCAGTATTTTATGATAGAATTGTTTGATTTCGTGACCATGCATGTGCAACGATCAAGCAAATATCATGCATGTCAAATAAAATATACTAGTATATCGTGATTTGAATTTAATTTGTTTCCTTAAATAATTTGCCTGATTTAATAGATTGACATTTTTTTTATAACAAATGTTGATTATTCTCCTATCATACAAAATCTAAATACTCCGTATTCTCCTTATGAAATACGTAGTGCTACGAATCGTTGATTATTCTCCTTATAATTGCTCTTGCTAAAGCTCATGCTTTAGCAAGAGTTGGCTATCTCAGTTCAGTCTTGTTGTTATGATGTTATTCCTGACACTATTGTAAGCCTTCTGACACATTATTTGGTGAATTAATATACCTATCTGTTGGAGATAAAAAAACTACGTAGTACAAAATTTAATCCCCTCTTGTATATATCGGACCAATTATATTGTACAAGCAACATAATATTATGATTGATGTATTCGTATTTTCCAAACATTTATTATGTGTGACCATAGAGAAACTGTGTCAAAAGATTTGAGCTCATTCGAAAAGTTACTAATCTGTATTTTTTGCTCAAATAGTTGAAATAATAGAACTCGTAGAATGGGCTGAACTTGGTAATCAAAACTATGCACTTATCTTCATGGATGATATAACTACCCAAAATGATACTCACTATTTTAATTTCTTTTCTGTATCATAAAAACAAATACTACCATCGAAATGATGTATAACGAACTCACTTTGAATGTTTATATAATTATGGAATTTCACCTAAGCAAGCTATGTAACTTAGAAGCTTCTAGCTAGCTAGGTCATAGCTAGGGTTCATTTGATTACTTAAGGATAAAAATAGCAAAAAGGAATGCCAGAAGAAACATATAGCTCATGCAAAAGGAACAGCCCTATTGGGCGTCGACTATAAGTTTCCTTAATTTCCAGATGCATCCAATAATTAGTGCATGGTCAAAGCCTCAAAGCTACATAGCTACAAACAGAATCTGTATGTAGGGGAAAATGGGAAATTTGAGTTTTTTGTCACGCAGTTGGAAAAATGGGAAATCCTTTTGTTTGTCTTCGCAATATTTGGAAAATATTGGAAATTTATTTTTAATTTGGATCCCCTTGATTATTCTTTATAGCTATTTACACCATTTTTTAATATTGGTTATTTAATCACAATAGACATTGGAAAAAAGACTATTCAAACTATAAATCCAAGGACATGTTAAATTTCATAATTTTTTGAAATGATTCAACGTATTTTAAATAAATATTGATTCTTTTTTGAAAGGTTAAATATTGAATTTTAAAGAAACAACTTCCTACATTTTGACCTTTTTAGGCTGTAACAAAACATGCGTGTTACCACCGATTAACCCCGTTTGTCATTTGATTCACCGCGGCCTACATATTACTATACCCTAACAACAATCCTTTACACAAAAATGCGTACACGCTTAACACATATTTGTACTTAATTGTATGTATACACAAACAATTATTGTACGAGCTGTTGGTGTAGACAATCAACTAGGAATGTATACACATTGTCTGTACGTGCAAATGTGTGACAAATGTGTATAAATTTGGTACAAGTAGATCTTTAATCTTTTCTTACCCTAAATAGGAGTAATACCAATGATATATGAAAATATTTAGGAATATTACATTTTTATGTAAATAAGAGTAATTATTGTCAAAAAATGTCAATGATTAATATTAATAATTAATTAATGTCTGATAGTGTCAGGTTATGACAATAAAACTTCTTTTCGGTTCCAAATGGTAGTAATAAACTAATAATACACCTAAGCTATTCTGAAATAGAAATAGGTAGTATCACATTATATTGTTATACACTTATACAGTTATACTCCTGTTTAGTTAAATTACTTGACATATGACAATAATTTACTCATATGGAGATAAACATAAGGCTACAATCTTGAAATATCACAATCTTGAACTTTGCAAATTCCGGTAATTTGGAAACTAATTAAAATTTGATACTAGGAAATGTGCACCTACATCTAAATTGTTAAAACCGTTCTAATAAATTAGACTAATGTAAATTTTACAGTTTTTTTTGATAAAAAGCATGCATTACGAAATAAACAAACAAATAAATTACTACTACCAATACCATACATTATCAGGCTTTCCGTCGGAGAGGGATGAGTTGGCTCGCCACTTGACTCGCTGGGAAGAAGGCAATACCCCTCCACGCTGCCCTTCAAAAAACAATATAGCTTTGCTAAGTGAATCTTTGTAGTTATTATAGGCCGCCGCGGCTTTAATATTATGGGTCATACATGGATCCTCAAGGGCAAATGAACTTGGAGAAAAAATCACAAGAGCAAAAATGACTGCAACACAGTAATAACCCATATTGTTTATTGTATTGATTATTATGATTATGAGTCCATTGGTTTCTGCAACGGTTCCGTATATATAGAAAGAAACTAAAGAAGCTGTGACACTAATATGACGTTATTATTGCTAAAAGAAAAACAAAAAGACATGCGTGTAGTTTGTGACAATTTTGATATGGTAAGTTTCGATTTACACCACTAATTTTGTGGATGAGTAGATATGTGCACCTATTTAGGGCCTAAATGAACAGTTTGTGTTTCACATACAATTCATTAACTTGATTAATTGTTAAATGTTCGTTGGTGTTTGTTTACTTTGGGGTGGGAAAACTCGAAGTGAAACTCGAAAACTGACCCTGGATAGGTTCAAATAATAATAAAAAAATGAGCCTGAAAAGTCGGGCTCATTAACAACCCGTAACATCTATAACCCGGTCCAAACCGGCCAGTATCCGAAATATATATGAAACCGATGTAATATACCAATACTCTGTATTGTTTAGAAATAATTCATCATATATGAATCAAATACGAATAATATAATGGATAAAAAAAATTGACTTGATAACTTTTAGTCACTAGAGTCATGTTCAATTTATATGTCATAGAAATTATGGAAATATATTTATAGTAACTCTAGTCACATTTTTGTCCAAATTTTTTATTTAGTAATGACTAATGGTTAATATATTTGAATAAACCTCTATTATTTGTTAATATGTATCTTAAATGCAATATTAACATAAACTATTTTATTTGAATTTGAATTGTTGGTGATTTCAGAGGTTAATATTTTTGTTATTATTTGTGATTTGTATTTTTGAGTACTTTTATTTGAATATAGGGTTTAAAAAAAATAAAAGAACAAGGTGATGATTTCCCATCAGGGCTTCAACCAACCCCACCTGAACCCGGACCAAACATGCATGGACTACCAAAAATCCGACTCGGACGAATACAATGGATCTTACTCATGTCTCCAATTTTCATAACCCGATATCTTTCAGGTAATTTTTTGATTTAGCAAAAATCCGACACAAACCTACATATTATAATTACGTAGGTTTTCAGTTTTTTTGAAAAAAAAAAACGGTCAGCATAACATATGCAAAATTAAAAAATAAGCTCTAGTATGTTTTCTTTTTCATATTGAACTCATCTAGCTAGTCCAATTCTACAAGTTTTTTCTCAATAAAAAGCTGAACTTTAAATTTCATGAGCTTTCAAATGTAACCTAACCCATGTTTAAAAGTGTAACAAATATCTCCCGTGGGCAAGTTAATATAGGGGTAACATCCTACACCGTCTACATGAATGATGAATTACTCCTCCATTAGCTAGGTTAATCTATTGGATAAGTACCCAAGGGAATAACGACTAATGATCATTGTGAGAGAGACCTATTTAAGTTAGCGACAAGCCGAGAAATGATATTCATGGAGGGTTTTCTTTTGGACGGTTTTTAGTCCTAATACCAGATCAGACTAGACTTTGATAGGTATAAAATGTATAGAGATCAGTTTAGATAGGTATATTTATCAGCTCAGTTCAGATCAAAACAGACAAGTTCAGATCAGACCAGACCAGACCAACAAATTACATTCTCAAAAATATCCTATCGTAAACTGATAAACATAAACATATATTGCATACTGATATATATATGTAGGTGGCCCGTGGCCATTCCAAATATGGGTGTGCCACAGTTTCGGTAAAAATGTTTTTTTGACGTAAATCTATTTGGGTAAAAAACATATGAATAAGTTATTGTTTCGATGGACTCAAAAATAGTATTTCGCCCTTGCCAGCGCCACTGATTGTGTCGCCAAAACGTTCTAATTAACTTGAAATTATCATGTGAGTTAGCCATTCTTTTTTACGCACAAAAAAAGAATCAACATGTAATAATACGTTAATTACCTTGACAAATTTTCACCTAGTAAGCAGTACATTATTTTTTCATTCACTAATTTCATTCAGTAATTTAATATAGCTCTAATTAATTTAATTTAGCACTTATTGCGATTTGCCTCCCAAAATTCTCAAAATTCTAGATCGTTTTGATATAACTGTTTACAAATATCGTTATAATAAAAAGATTTATTTTATTAACATTTTATTGAAAAAAGAATTGCTAAAATTACTGTTGCGGCTAGTAGAATCCTTTATATACGACTTAAATACGCGACAACGTATTCTAAGCGATAAAGTGGTCTTGCCCCCACAATTCTTTGAGATGCAGCCTCTTGTTGCTTCGATTCATTTCTATCCCTTTCCAATGACATTTTTTTTAATGAAGGTGATATTTTATTAATGATTGTGTAAAAGTGCACTCCCTTTCCAATGACAAATTCTCATTGCCATACAAAAAAAATATAGCCTCCTAGTCAATACACTACCAAGTACCAACTCATCGTTTTTAAGAGGAACAAATTATAAATCTACCATTTACAATACCTTGTCACATATTAAAGTCGTTTGCAAATGATTCTAATCTTTACTCTTAATCATCATTTTCATCACTCATCATCATGACTCCAGTGCCGCAAAGGCTCCCACCTACGGTGGAGTAAGGGGTCGGATGTACGCAACCTTATCACTATACTAAAGCACGAAAAGACTGTTTCCGGATGACTCATGGTGACCCAATGCATATTACTCTTGAATCTTGATCAATAATTATTAAAAATTTATTGGGAGCATATGCTCCTATTGTCTACAACATAACATAGCTCAACCCATGATCCAACTAATTAACTTTTTTATTTATATGGAAAAATTGTATAAAAATCTTAGGGAGTATGTTTTTTTTTTTTCATTTTACGGTTTTTAATTACCATCCGACTGCCCAAACATTTTATCTGGGCAATGTCACTCCTTTTCCCCACCCCACCTCATTTCTCCATGTGGGAAATAAATCCCCGGTCCAACGCTCTATTGCCATAACTAAACCTCCCAAACATGGCAGGTATTCATGATCTCTTTCTACTTCTCCTATTTCTCAAATATATTTTCTTCAACTACTTACGCTAAGTAAAATGTGATCACAAAATATGTGGATATAACGTGGGGATTTAAAATAACGAGAAGTGCCAAAAGTCATAAAAATTGCGTAATCCGTATCCAAAAAATATACATTGTCATCTGTATTACATCCTGTATGATTTTTTTATATATGATTGCATACTGAACCCATTCAAGGTTAATAAATACACACGTGTTTAATTTTCATATATAAACCAATTATAATTTTTAACCTAACCTAAAAAAAAAAAACAAAAAAGCAAAATATAACCTAACCTAGTTAAAGAAAATCTTAATATATTTTCACCCTGAAATTAAATAGGTTATATTTTTTAACCCTGACATTAATTAAATAGATTATATATCAATCATATATTGATATATAATCTATAATTCTATTTAAATAGGTTATATTTTTTAACCCTGACATTAAATAGATTATACGTATATAGAGAAAATTGATTGAGATGTACCAAAACCGTGTTACTAATACGTAGTATATAAGAGAGGATTTCCTAAATATATACAATTGTCATTATTTTCTTATGTTTGGGAAGTTTTAGTATTGTATGGCTATTATATGTTTCATAGAGGGATTGACTGCTATTTTCAATAAGAGATAAGATCATAATTAATGAAATACAATGTGGCCGTGTAGAAGTAAGAAAATATTTAAGTAAATTAATGAAGATGAATAAATATTATTGAGACCAGTTTGGGGCGGGTGGAAACACAAATGGTCAAATGGATGGGCAAGAGTTTTGAAGACATGCCTATGGATCGATGATACTCCATCGTCCCATCATGATGGACACTTAATTTAGATGATGTAAATTGTATTTTAATCACAAACTAACTGATAGTGAGTGGAGCACTGAATCATGTACTTACAGAGGTCTTATGCAGGGATGGATTTAAGGGGGGCGCGGGGACGACCGCGTCCCTTGAACTTTCAAAATTTTCTACAATATATGTAATATTTTCATAAAATTTTCATACTTTAGTTAGATACATATGTTTTCGCCCCCCTTATCTTTTAGTTTTCAAAATTAATATATAAGCTCACATAGTGTAATACTTAATTGGAGATTTAAAAGATTTAAAAGAATTAAAATCCAAAATAATTTACATAATTTAAACAAATAAGAAATAGAACAACTCATTGTTTCAGACTTAGTACACCTATTATATAAAGATTCTTAGTTTTGTAATGTTTAATTATCTTTATTAGATAATTAGTACTCGATTTTGTAAAATATCACTGATATTAAATATCAAACACAATAGTTAAATACTACGTACTCCGTAGCTTTTAGATCATTCAAAGTGAAATAAAAAATATAAATGTTTGTTGACACTAAATTACACAATCAATTTTCTTCTTACTTTGTAAAAACAATTTCTTGCATAGATAATAAAATTTAACTTATTTTAGCATAAATACAAATATAATATGCATCATGTATATATATATGAATTAACAATACTACATATCATATTATTCTAAAACTAATAATGTATCTCATACTATACATACTATTGTAATATTAAAAAACTTCTCGTGATCCACGAATACACTCCATTGTAGAAAAAAAATTGCAATTCAAAAACTGATTCTTTATTCTAATAAGAATCATGTGGTTAAACAAAGCAGAGGTTATTCAAAAAGCATATGTTTATGTGTACCTTTTAAACTCTTTACTTTCAAATAATTTGATAAAATGTTATATCCTTTCTTATTTTCACATAATTTTCTAGAGCACTTAGAATTATTAACTCAAAGTTTTTTATCATTGTCTAAAATTTGAATGTAATAGATTTTAATGTCATCGTGTATTTACTCATAGAATTTTTTGAACAAAAATTAGCCGAAGGGTCTACACTAGCGAGAAAAATTTCGCATCACTGCACTAGCGAAAAAAAATCCGTCTTGCTACACTCGCAGAAAAATTTTCACCCCCTACATTAGTGAAAAAAAATTCGCCCCCCTTGACTCCAAATCCTGAATCCGTCTCTGGTCTTATGCATTTTACATTTTTATCGCAGTGGGCGTTGCTGAGATCAGGGGCGGTCCTATATATTTGAGGGCCTATGGGCGAATAATTTAAAATGGGCCTATTTTTAGAAAACAAATGTCAAACCCGTTTCTATCTAAATTAACATGCAAAATAATAATATTCACAGACCTTTATAATTAAGAAAATACCTAAATTCATTAAATTAAACATAGTCGAATCACGTTTTCAAAATAACCAAATAAAATATTACTTAAATACATTTCTTGCTGAACATTGTGAAGCAAAGTCATCAATTATAGCTTCATAATCAAGCTTTTCTAAAACATTATGTTTAATATTTAATATAGCTAATACATTAAGCCTTTCTTGAGACATTGTTGATCGCAAATAATTTTTGAGAATCTTCAACTTTGAAAAACTCCTTTCTGCAGTGGCCACAATTACCGGCACTGTCAATAGTATCCTATAAGCAATTGTTGTGTTTGGATAGCAGACCATAATCTTCACAAAATCAAGAATTTGAATAACAGTGTCTTTGTCATCCTGTAAAACATTTTGCAACATTTTCAATTCTTGAAAGAGATCATTCCTATCAATATCTTCCTTCTCACCATCTTGTAAAGCATCTGCAAGTATCTCACAGCATTCTTTCAATTTATCATGAGCCAACGATTTCAAGTTCCTTGAACTAAACAGAAAACCAAATATACGTTGAAAGTCTTTCATCTGATCAAATCTGGTTTGCAAAGACATCAAAGCAGCATCCATCACGACATTGAAATAAAAACATTTAAAAGAATCTTCTGGAGACTTATCTTCATCATCTTCTTCATTGTTTTCATCAAAGTATTTTTTTCTACGCTTCAATCGTTGTTTAGGAAAATCGGGTTCCAATCCCATTTCAAGAGCAATGCCTTTTGTGGAGTTTAGAGCATCTTCAAACCCTTCTTCTCTATACTTGTTTAAATGAATAATCAAATCATTCATATTCATCACACAAGTATCAATGCACATATCTTCACTTTGTAACAATTTACTGACCTGTTTAAATAAATAATTAAATCATTAATATTCATAACACAAGTATTAATGCACATATCTTCACTCTGTAACAATTTACTAACTTGATTAATCGGGTGCAAAACTTCATACCATATTGTCATGCCTAATAAAAACTCAAATTTCTCCAGCTGTTTGAGCACATTTTTAACATCACTTTTTGACGAATAATCAGGACAATCTTTTCCCAATTCAATCAAAGCATCTCTTATTTGGGGAGTTTGGGTTGCAATTGCTTTCACACTTTCTAGACGACATTCCCAACATGTGGTGGACAATGATTTCAAAGTAAAACCATGTACACATTCTTTCAAAATTGCCCATCTTTTTGTTGAACCAGAAAACAATGTATACAATTTTTGAACACATCCAAAAAATGTAACAGCTCTAGAACAAGAATTCACCATATCTGAAATGGTTAAATTAAGACTATGACAAGCACATGGCATGTAAAAAGCTCTTCGATTAATGTCAAGCAATCTTCTTTGAACCCCCTGGTGCTTACCTTTCATGTTAGAGTCATTATCATAACCTTGTCCACGTACATCATCAATGTCAAGTTCACATAAAGCCAAAATACGCTCCAATTCACCAAAGAGCCCCAACCCAGAAAAATTCGATAAACTCTAAGAAAAATTCAAGAACTTGAGGCTTGTTTGATGACATATCTACACACCTTACAATCAAAGTCATTTGTTCTTTGTGACTAGAATCGGGTGTGCAATCAAGAATGATTGAAAAATATTTAGCAACCTTGATCTGTGAGATAATTGTATTTTTAACACCCAATGCTAATCTCAAAATCAACTCATTTTGAATTTTATGACTAAGAAGCTGTTCTCTTCGCCTGATCTGAATGTTTCTGATCTGAATTTTTTAAGTTCTGATCTGATCTGATTTGAATTTTTCTGATCTGATCTGATCTGATCTGAATCTGTCTGATCTGATCTGATCTGAATCTTTCTGATCTGATCTGATCTGAATCTTTCTGATCTGATCTGAATGTTTCTGATCTGGTCTGATCTGATCTGAATGTTTCTGATCTGATCTGAATCCTTCTGATCTGATCTGAATCTTCTGATCTGATCTGATTCGAATATTTCTATGATTATAATTATAATTATAATTATAATTATAATTATAATTATAATTATAATTATAATTATAATTATAATTATAATTATTATAATTGCAATTACAAATATAATTTAAATAAAGTTATAATTATAATTGTAATTATAATTACAATATTTATCTCTATAATTGTAACTATAGTTATCAATATTATTATAATTACTCCGTAAAATAATTACAATAGTAATAATAATAATAATAATATTAATAATTATAATAAAAATAGTAATTATAATCATAAATTATAATTATAATATAATTATAAGTATAATTATAATTATTATAATTATAATTAATAATAATTATAATTATATTAACATTAATTATAATATTATAATTTAATAATAGTAATATAAATACAATTAATATTATTATAACGACATTATTATATTAATATTATTATTACAAAAATATAATAATAATATGATTATTATTATAATTAGTATTATATTATTATAATATTATATTATAATTATAATTATAATCATAATTATAATTATGATTGTAATTATAATTATAATTATTATAATTATAATTAATTACAATTATATTTATAATTAATTATAGATATAATTATAATAATTACAATTGATTATACTTATAATTATAAGAATTATAATTGTAATTATAATTATAATTACATATAATTATAATATAATATTATAATAATATTAATCATATTATTATTATTATAATATTGTAATAATAATAATAATAGTCTTCTTAACAATTGCATTTATATTACTATTATTATATTAAAATATTATAACTATTATTAATATCTTTTTTTATCATATTATTATTAATATTATTAATAATAATTATATAATAATAATCATAATAGTAATAAAAATATTAATAATAATAATTAATATTTAATATAATAATAAAAATGATAAATCATGTTTGAACTTTTCTGATCTGATCTGATCTGAATGTTTCTGATCTGATCTGAATGTTTCTGATCTGGTCTGATCTGATCTGAATCTTTCTGATCTGATCTGAATCTTTCTGATCTGATCTGATCTGATCTGAATCTTTCTGATCTGATCTGATCTGATCTGAATTTTTCTGATCTGATCTGATCTGATCTGAATTTTTCTGATCTGATCTGATCTGATCTGAATAAAATAAGAATAAGCAATAAGTAATAAGAATAAGACGAACAGAACAGCACCTAAGATAATGATAATGAATCTCCTTTGATTGAATATGTCTCACATGCTCTTGCATAATCGGATCAAACTCAGCAAGCATCTCAATGATAGCTAAAAAAATTCCATTGTTATCTTTATATAGTTTTTCAGTCTTTCCACGAAAGGCAATGGATTGTTTTGCAAGAGTCTTAACTAAAGCAATTATTCTCCTAAGAACATCTTCTCTTTGGTAAGTTTTTCCTGAATGGCAAAATCAATTGTTTTTTCCTTTGTCAATCTCATCTTCATATCAATCCATTTTTGCACATTATCAAAATGTTGAAAACTTTTTTCGTGACTAGAAAGTTTCTCACTCAAGTGTTTCCAATCATTAAATCCTTCATTCGCTAAAAGATTAGGCCCCTCTTTTGTTTTGAACAGCTTGCAACAAAAACAAAACACTTTATCCACTTTTTTTAGTACACCAACCACGGTCTATCTTCACTTTCCTTATTTTTCATCTTTCTAGTGTAGTAGACATTTGAGAAATGTCTAGACTTAGTATCAAGTGGATAATTGACTTGCGATTCTCTTATAGGGCATTTTTCAATTACAATGTTTTTTGTTTTGGCATCTAGATTTCCCCAATCAGCAGGATCATAAATATCCAAAATCAAAGGACATGTAACTGAAGTTGATACATTTGATCCATCCAAATTATTTTTTGGTTGCTCACTATCAATATGATCAACTCTTAAATTTTCCTCTCCCATGACATGATCATTCTGAATTGTTTCATTTTCTGTAACTAAATCATTCATCTCCACTAAGTTCTCATCTCGAGGAGCACATTCAGGATTTACCTTCTTCACACAAACAAACCTTTCCATCGAACCTTTTTTACTTAGGGTCGCTTTTTCTAATCTTTGCTTCCTTTTCTTTTTGTCCCATCCAGACTCAACCATTTTTATTATACCTTGAAATTAATTAAATTTATAAATTTAATAATTGAAACTTTTACCAAACATAATCAATGAATTATACAGTATGTCACTACCAGTCTACCACTTAAAACTTACGAAATACAAATCATGTAATCATTGAAAACTAATCATTTATCAACTATTTATAAATATTAAACAACTACTCCGTAAGTCCGTATGAATCATCATTTTGATTAATATTTATAAATATTAAACTCATCATTTATCAACTATTTATAAATATTAAACAACTACTCCGTCTAACCAATCCATTAATGCAGGGTTTGATATGATGCTAGGGGTGGGCGCGGTCTGGTCCGCTCCAATATTTGGCCGAACCCGTACCCGTACCGTTACTATTCAAACGGTTCGGTTCGGTTCGGTCATAGACCTAAACTCGTTCGGTACGGTTCCATTTTCAAACGGGACGGTACCATACCAATACCAAGCAATGCCATTTTTTCCAAATGTTTAATGGGAAAGAAAAGTTTAGCCATCCTTCAAAAATTCACATAATTGATCCCAAATTGATATGCAAAGTCAATACTTTTTTGACAACCAATGTTAAATCCCCTTTATCGGTAATTAATTTAATTTTTAACAATTAAAATTTACATACTCAGGAACTACATTAAATCTTTTCAAAGTTGTAAACTTCAAATTAAATATAATTAAAAATTGACATTCTAATTAAGTGAATAACATGAAACTGTTTGACCAAGAAAAATTAATTTTGTAAATTAATTTGGGACTGTGGTAGTATTACATAATAATAAATTTCAGATAAACTATAGTAGTACAAATTTAAATAATTAATTAAACCATACATCGGTCCGGTTCCTGACTTGATATGAACTAGCAAAGACGGTGAAAGTGTGAAGACACTAATCAAAGTAATGATATAAATGTAAATTTAAATAAGTAATCATACTTTAGTCCGGTTCGGTCCAGTACTGGTTCTCATTTTATGAGAACCGGTCATGGCATTGCTTTGAACCGGCACGGTCCGGTACGGGACGAAAAATTCGAGATCCGTTTCAAACCCCGTTTTTCGGTCCGGTACCATACCGATTCGTATCGGTACCATGTCGGTTCGGTATTTTTGCTCACCCCTATATGATGCACATTGCTTGAACTAAGCAGCACAATGCACACGCCCTCATAAAATAGAAAAATTGCAATATACTCCTTTCGTCCCACTAACAATGGGACAAGAGGGAGTGACACGCAAATTAACAAAAAGTGATTTATGTGGTTGATATTGAATTGATTAAGTAAGAATAAAGTAAGAATGATTTAGAGCCACACAAACTTTGCCAAATTTGGTATGAGACAATTTTAGTGGGACGAACCGAAATGGTAAAACGAGACAATCTTAGCGGGACGGAGGTAGTACTACGTACTACATAGATAATGAAGCAATATAATTTCTAGTCTTGTATACTTCGTCAATTTTCTTTTGAAAAAATTGACAAGAATAATCTCACCTTTCACCGGTCTTCTCATAATGATCCCAATTTTACGTAATCCCAGAATAATTCCATCTTTTACACCTCATCTTCTTTCATTGGACCATAACCCGTTGAAGTGTTGATGACCTACTCTACCGGGTTTTTTGTACTCTTTCTTTGAAAATTATATACGGAGTAAATAATTCACATTTCACTTTTTTTATTATATCTTTATAAAGGTGAGATTATTTATATAAGATTTTCAAAGAAATGGTAAAAACCCGGGTATAATAGGTCATCAACAAGTCAAGGTCCAATGAAAGAAGATGGGGTGCAAAAGTGGGATTATTTTGGGATTATGTAAAAGTGTGATTATTATGAGAAGACCAGTGAAAGGTGAGATTATTTTGTCAATTTTTTCTTTTCTGTTTTGAATGTACCACTAACTTTGTCACTTTCTTTTTTAAATTAAAAATTTTATGTTCTTTGTTAATTCTTTTTCTCTGCACAAATATCAATCACACAAATATTGTACTTGTCAGTCAATTTCGACAAAATTATAAGAGACGGATGAGGTAAGTTTTAGAAAATTAAAATACCTTTCAAAAATATTACTGAATTAGATATAAAACTAATTTACAAAAATATGACTTATGCTCCGGTTAGTAATAGTTACACCTTCCACCGACGAAATATTATTTTCCGATGACCAACAGTAAGACATGTCCCAAATTTCGATAATTAGACCATGCTTGAAACCCGAATCGCCAGCTTTTGAATTAGAACCAAAACCAGAAACGCACAGTGCTTCTAATTTGGAGCCGAAGGTTTACTAGTCCAATTTGGTTCTCCCAAAAATTTGAAGTGGAGCCGGCACTTCCAGTTAGGGCTTGGAAAAAACTCCCGACTCCTGATCCCGACAATCCCGATCTCGACTAGTCGGGAATTTTTCTCGATCTCGACTAAGTCGGGACGAGACCGGGATTTTTAAAAAAAAAAAAAGTCGGGATCGGGAAAATCCCGACATCCCGACATTATATATATATATATATATATATATATATATATATATATATATATATATATATATATATTTACACATGTATATAATTATATATGAATATATAAAAAATGAATATACATTTATATAAAATGAATATGTATCTAAATATTTGCACATCTTTTTGAATTACTTATTCCTTACATAGATTAATCTTTTACTACGATTATCTTACAATATCAAACTTCTAAAACTATTCGGCATTTGTCCGAAAATGAATATTGGGTATCCTAACTAAGTAGAGATTATTCTTGATCCCAACAATCTAAATCACAACATACAATATTACAAATTTTGCGATTCTGATGAACTCTTTAAAAAATTATGATCGAGACTAAGATTTCTTTCTTTAGTAGATAATCATAATATGTATTTACACATTATATTCATGGGAAAAGGTGCAAATAGGCCCATGTACTAACCAAAAAAGGTCAAATAAGCCCTTATTAAGGAAGTTCTGTCCGGCCGTCGTCATTTGGGGTGGTTTCCGGTGGAATTTTTTGATGAAATTTTTTTAGCATCTTATTCATTAAGTCTAGTTTACTCATACCAAATTTCAGCTAAAACTTCAATCGGGAAGGCATTCAAATGAATTCTTGAAAATAACTGTGCAGTTAGAAGCGCAGTTATCTTCAAGAATTCATTTGAATGCCTTCCCGATTGAAGTTTTAGCTGAAATTTGATATGAGTAAATTAGACTTGATGAATAAGATGCTAAAAAAATTCGTCAAAAAATTCCACCGGGAACCACCCCAAATGACGACGGCCGGACAGAGTCTCCTAAATAAGGGTTTATTTGACCTTTTTTGGTTAGTACATGGACCTATTTGCACCTTTTCCCTATATTCATTGGTCACAAAGTTTCTCAATGAGTCTACTTAGTTTTGAATTTTAAATAATATACGTTACATATCCTTCTTTTATTGTTTTTTATATATGGTTTGAAGTAAGTTTCATTAAGCCTTGATAGCTTATTCAAAAATTATACTATTAATTAATTGAAGTTACAAATAAAAACTATTCTAAAAGTATATACTAATGTGAGTTTGAGATGAAAATTATTACAATAATTACCTTTAAGTAGATGATGATAAATATGGTATAACAGTAAACAAAGAATAATATTGAAATCACTAAATATCAAAGTTAGTGTTTAACTAAAGAAATTACATAATTTTATGTTTGATACTTCATTGTCGGGATTTAGCGGGATTCCTGATCGGGATCCCGACTTAATCGGGATTTTAATGTCGGGATCCCGACTTAATCGGGACGGGATACGGGATCCTGTTTTAGTTTGAATCGGGATCGGGACAGGATCGGGACGGGATCGGGATTTGGGCAATCGGGATCGGGATCATCCCGATCCCACCCCTACTTCCAGTTCGTTACCTCATTTTTTTATAAACTACTCCGTATTTAATAATAATAATTTTAATAATACTAATAATAATATTATCAGTTGTACTAATAATTGAAATAAAAAAAAAAAAAGAAATAACAATTATAATAGTTACTAGCTAGGTTAAATTCAAGGATAATCCCTAGTTTAAGAGATCCTGCAATAACTATAGTGAACTCAGCCCGTCCAATACCATCAACTCCTATTCTTTTTCCTTCCTCACTCTTCCTCTTAAAATGAATTCAATTTAAACTAATGCTCTTAAGTCTGGTCTGAAAATGTACGATTGTTCTATTATTGAACATCAATGTTTTCAAAATTTGATTAAATTCATCATTGTTTCTATCATATGTGATTCTCTCACCTGAGAGCTAAGATGAAGAGTAGTGAATGAGAAAGCGAGGGTGGGAAGTTGGGAAATATTAAGCACAGATTCAATCGAGTTCACCCTGAATCACCCTTGATCATTTCTATGGAGTATGGAGACCACTAATGGTTTGGATTATTTTAGAATATGCTCTCGCGTAGTCGCGCTTAATTGGAATTACTCCCTCCGTCATTTTGACATCTTCCCTTTTAATCAATTATTTTGTAATTTCTGTTATTTCTCTCTCATCTGCACAAACCTCAATCAAACAGTTTTTACTTTATTATTCTCCGTGCTGGTCAACTTTGACAAAGTTTTAAGCGACAGAGGTAGTAGTAATGTTGAATTGCTGAAAGTAAGACTTGTTCTTTTGAATTTCTCCCAAATCTTAACCTAACCAAATCTAGAGCCCAAAATAGTTAAGGTAAACTTCCTGGCTATGTAGCACCGATACCGGTACGCGGAAACGCGGAAACGGGTATGGGGATACGTCAAAACCAAAAAAAAAGTAGGATATAAATACGTGGTCATATTTATAAATATTAAAAGTTATGGGGATGTATTTACAAATATTAAAAGTTATAGGGGTCTATTTATAAATATTAAAAACAATTTTTTTTGAATATATATATATATATATATATATTTACAAATATATATATATACACACACACACACACATATAATATCCTATGATGTCTACCTATTCATTGCATTGAAACATTTTTCTTTTTCAAGATACTTAATAATAAATTCATAATATTTCTCATATACATTAGTGTATCTCGAAATATAAATGTAGTCAATACTCCGTAAGTCATTAATTTAAAATGAGAAATAATTCAAACAACTACAATCTTGAATTTAAAAGTACAAGTACCTAATTCGGAGTATGAGTTAATGACTTAATTCAGATATAGCCATAGGCCCATTATTTGATTACCAAGTAAAATGTAGTTTTAGATTTTCATTTTTTTAGAATTTTATTAAGTAAATTTTGGGATTTTTTTTAAAAAAAAGTTGATACGGGTATCCGTCAGGATACGAGTATCGGAAACTTTCAAAAAATTACTAAAAAATGAAACCTTTTAAAAATTACAAATACGGCCCGGGAACGTACAGTACGGGTATCCTAGAGTATCGGATACGGAAACATATCGGATACGCCGATACTCTACCTTAGGGAAGTATCCGTGCTTCATAGCTTCGTGGTGCTGATACAAAAATGAAAAAGAGGAGCAAATGCATACCACTAATAATAAGTAGACTGACAAAGTGAATTGCCTGGCAGCTATCAGTAGTACTTAGTACACTGAGTCAAGTCTCAGGTCTGTGATGAGAGCCTCACCACCACTGGGTGGGTGGTGGCATGGGTTGCTACTACCTGGTGTGATGGATGCTGACTAGGACTGGACATCTATCTTTTCTATTAACAGAAGAATCAAGGAAGTGGTGTGCAAATCCAACACAATTACCGAACCCCCCAACCCCTCTAGAGTAGTAGCATTTCAGTTGTTTTTTGGTCACTCATGAATCATCACCCAGATCTCCACTGCTGCAGTCATTGTCATCCATACTCCCACTGGGATTTTGGGGACTGGTGAGAACTGGGCAGTCAACTATCGGGACCGGGTCGGTCAACGTCTTCCCGTCTCGCGGGGGAGAGAACACCACCGGCATGTACTCCTCCGCGTCCCGCGGGAACTTCGAGTTCTTGAAATGCTCTTTCAATGCTTCTAAACCCTTCAAACATTGTAACAAAAACGGAAATCATAAATAGAATGCACATGTTTGGTTGATGGAGTTTCAGCCACCAACACGTTGTATATTCAAGCGTTTGGTGTATAAAATATGGTGAGAACTCCGGTACCCATTTAAAAAATGGGATGTCGTACTTATCATTCTCTTGATTGGTCCAAGTAGGTATATCATTTTTAATTTAGACTGCAATATTCCAATTGGTCCATGTGAATAAAGGTATGGTACCTTTTGGATACCATAGAATCTACCATAAAATAAACAGCGTTTATGCGTAAAACGCCATTATAAAAACAAACTCAATGGCATTAAAGTATGACGATATGATTTTAAAATGATAATCATTTAAATATATGTAGGGATGATAATTACTTGTAATCGAGCATAAGAGACTTGGCAGACTTTTCTGGAGTTAAAGACTTCCCAGGATTGTTGATGGAATGCTTTGTAGAGCCTCCATGTGGCCTGCGGGGAGGTCATGTTCACGAACCCATATCCAACGTTGCACTTGTTACTGTTCTTCATTCATGGGCAATACAAAATAGTCATATATATGCATTGAATAGTTAGTTGTAACATTCAACCTCACCATTATTCACCTGCGTTTTACTTTCATTACATGTTATGTAGTATATACTAGTATAAATTTATGAGTAATTTATTTTTGAAGTACATTGTATGTTAATTTCATCTCATTAACTTTTTCTAAATTATTTGTTAATAAAGAATTAAATATATTGAGTATTGGCAATGAAAGTTGACAAGTTGTGAATTGATAAACATAAACAGAAATGCAGAAAGTATTAATGAATTTGTGAATTTTCTAATCACACCTATATAATTCTATTTTTGACAACAAAATAACACATACTCATACAAAAAATGAGTACTTCCTTCATTTCCATTCGTTTGTCACACTTTGACTTCTTCACAAATATTAGAACAAAAAAAAATTGTTGAAGGGTGATTTTACGTCAGAGTACAATATTTTGACACTTTTTTGCATATTTTCATATAGATTTGCTTATCTATAACGAAATAAAGAAGCTAAGTGTGAAATTCATTTTGAAACACCGAAAAAGGGAAAGTGTGTCAAACAAATTGAAACAGATGGAGTGTTTGGTTTATTTACTTTTCAATTACTACTTCTCCACCCCACTGGACTTTGCCAAATTTATTTTGTTTGTCCCCAAAAAGTTCGTTTTCTTTTTATAATAATGAATTTTTTATATTCTAATTTCACACTCAAACTATCAAAGTTGAGTGATACGGAATGAGTATAATGATTTCTATACAAAGAACGATTGAAGGAGAAAACTCACATGAAATCAATAGGTAGATAAACGAAATCATATGAGGATTTGGGGAGGTCGCCGCCGTCGGTGCCGGCAATCTGGTCGTTACAGTGAATACAGTGGTTGTCCAGCATGTTCAACAGCAGCTTCTGGCTACATATCATTCACACCAGGCCACATATATTCAACATAATGTTAGTCATATCTGCCTTCTCCCCAACCTCTTAAAACTCCTCCAATTGTAGGTATACATTTTACAAGAAGTAAGAATTTTTTATACCCTATTAGTACTGTATATTCCATTAAAATTTGGAAAAATTGATAGTAATAATCTCAACTATTGACAGTCCGCTCATAATAATCTCAACTATCAATTATTTCAGAATAATCCCAACTTTAGGGACCTTCCGCCAATAATGATCCGATGTGACCGACTATAAATAAATTCTCATAGTTTTTAAAGTGGATGAAAAGAGATATAACAAGTAATTCCAATAAATAATCCCAACTTTTAATTTTTATGCTTAATTTCTATTTGAAAATTCACTTGTTATCTGGTCAAGGATCATCATTGGCGGACGGTCCATATAGTTGGGATTATACAAAAATAATCAATAGTTGGGATTATTATTAACGGACAGGCAATAGTTGGGATTATTATTTTCAAATTTTCCTTAAAATTTTCATTAGAGTTTAATGTAGTTGCTTTTAAATTAGATTTTTCCCAAAAACAAATAATGTCACAACTAATTTATAAAACCCAAAAAAAGTGACACAATTATTTTGATACAAGACATATTTCAGCTTCCATTTTTATATAGTTGGAAGAATGCATGTTTTCTGACTTTCAGACATCAAATATATTTAATTGACTTTTTTATAATTACTTAATTGACTATTAAAAAATTATTAATAGTCTACTAAATTTTTAATTGGCTATTAAAATCATATTCTGAAAACCAACTGTACCATCTTACATTGGGTCAAAATCTAAGTACATGTTCACAATATTTTTTAGAGAATATTACCTGAAGTAGGACTAAAAAGTTTAAAATTTTCAAAATAGGACTTTCATGTTTTTTCCCAAAATATGACTAATTATTGTCATGTTTTGAAAGTACCAAACCTTCAAAAATGGCATTATTTTTCAAACTTGTCAGTAATTACTCCTATTTTGAGAATAAAAACATGACAGTCCTATTTTGGAATTTTCAAACTTTTTTAGTCATATTTCGGAAACTTTCCCTTTTTTATAAATACTCTAAAAATGAATTAAAATAAAGTGTGAGACAAGTGCATGTAGACTAACCCTAACAATTTAAAAAGCACAGATAGTATCTAATTTAAGGTAGAATATAAGACTACACTTATTGGTCTATCATCATTATTAGATTATACAGGAAATGTACTAAACCTGTATTTGTTGGGTATGTTCTTTATCATGACAGTGGTTCTTAAATCTCCAGAGTCAGCTTCAATGGCGTCCTCGTTTATTAAGAACCGAGGATCTTCACGATCCTTGTTATTCTTATTATTGCTCCCCCCTTTCCATGATCGCCTATTATTCCCCCTCCTATTCTGCTTCGACGAAGTCGAAGAAGAAGATGATCCATCCCAGTTGCTATTCCCACTCGTTAAACACAAAGAAGCCATTGATTCTCGAACTGATGACCCTTCGTTTCCCTTCGAGTTTCTCTTAAGTTTCTCGCCGCCATAACATCTGGGATGCGGCATTGCCGCCGCCCTGTGCGGCGGAAATGACGCCGCCGCCGGCGGTGGTGGGAGAAATCTGGGGGTGGATACGGCGGACCCACCGGGTCTACTGTATTGAATCAAGATTTTCCTGGAATTTATTTCTTTCTGGTTCATCTCCGACAATGCTCTTGCTGCATCTCTTACATCATAGAATTCCACGAACCTTTGGTTCCTTTTCACCGGCGACTCTCTCAATTCCTTCACCGCCCCTTCAATCAATAAGTAACAGTTCTATAATCATTCATTAATGGAGATAATAAATACAAAAAGAATACTCAAGAACATTTAATTATTGAATAGAATTGTCGACGTACCAAATGATTCGAAAATATCTCTGATTTGAGAATTGGAAATGTGGGTATCCAAGTTGAATATGATGAGTGTCCCTTGATTACCCCCGTCGGCGGCGGCGTATAAGTCGGGGGCGACGAACTGAGCCCACACCGCCCGCCCGGCGATGAGTCCGCGAGCCGGAGGTGGAGGCGGAGGGAAATGATGGGCGGCCGCCATGACTGACTCGTAGTGGAGGCGCAGCCGGTACTGCTGCTGCATGTGCTGTTCTTGAATCTCCGCCACTGCCGCCACCGCGTGGCGGAGGTCGTAGAAATGGACGGTCACAATCCCCTGCCTCACTCTCTCCATCTGGACGGCCCTCACGTCGCCGAACGTCTCCATCTCCCTCCGTACCATCGACTCACTGACGTCAGGGGAGACCATGCTGACTAGAACTGCCCGAGTCGGGGACGGTGCCGGCAGGGGAAGGTCCGGGCTCTGCAACGGCGGCGGAGCAAGAACAGAGCACCCCGCGCCGTCGTAGTGCGGCGGCGGAGGGCGGTGAAAAGGGAAATGAGGGAAGCAGGGCGGCGGGAACAGAGAAGAGAATGGGTTATTCGTCGGGAAGAATTCTTGAGCGCAGGGATCGAGGGTCCCCGGGAATCGGACAATGCCGGGGTCGTCCATTTTTGGCCGTGAAACCGGTGGGGAACAGAGAACGAGGCGGTTTGATTCGCCGGAGCGTCAGAGTAGGACAGGCATTTATATTTTTCTCTCTCTGGAAGTCTACTTTTGGTTCAGGGGAGTGTGGGTGGGTGGGGGTGGGGGTACGGTGGGGGGGTGTACGAGAATGCTAAAGAGTAAAGACAATGAATGGGGTTGCCTTATTTACCTTTTCGATTCTTTTGTTGAGGGAAGCCTGAGAGGGGTACGAGAATGCTAAAGACAACGAAAGGGGTTGCCTTATGTACAGCCTTCTTTTGAAACCAAATTTTACTATAAATGTGAGCCTACTTAATGCTTTTCCTAAGTTACTCCATTGCCCTTGTACGTTTGAATTTGTGTACAGATCGGATTTTTACAACAAAATTGCATAAGGGGTAAGCTTAATCTCTCTATTAATTATCTATAAGCTCATTTGGGGACATTTTCTTATCCAAAAAGTATAACAGTTCATATGGTTATTACTTATTATCGCCCCCTTTGTCATTCCCTTAGGACGTTGGTGGACGATTTAAATTTGTGAGATATTACTTGTAGGATCTCTTATTTGCTTACTTTAACGGATATTAAGTGAATGGAAGAAATGCAATCAGGACATGCAACATCACATATGAAAGAGTTAATGAAAAGCTCTAATGATTTGGTGACTCTAGTACGATTTGAAGAGTGAAAAAATCTTCATATTGGATGAGAAAGATGCATGATTGTCTCGTCTTATTTCTAAATTTATATTAGTATGGAATAACAAGCAATATATTAGTAGGTGGGGGCTTTCACGACCTATAGGAGCGGAAGCGCAATGGGATATTACTTGCTTGGCAAATATGGGAAGAGGTGCTAGATTTTTTTTGTTAACACCGGGTGATCCCGCCTCTATCAGATTCATCCTAAACACTCAAAAACTCACCTCAAACCATTAGGAGAAGTAAATTTGAGTCGCTTGAACAACTCACTAGGTTCTAAAACGCTCATTTATACATCATCACAAGTCCTCAATTCCCAACACTTCTCCTACAAGATCCGCCACTTATTGGTCAAACTTACAGACTCTCATCATAAAGCTAACTCACAATCTACTGCTTGAGACTACATGAACTACTTATTGTCTGGCCACTCAAGTTAGACGCGAAGGGTTAGAGTATCATCATTTGAGAAAAGTATCTTAAATTCACATTCTTGATTATTTGGATCCAATACCTTTCATATGGGAGGATCTTAAGTGTGTGGGATGTGTCCACTTGGACTACACTCACTTGTCATGGGGATGACGGTTTTGTAAGATGAGTTGTAGGTCAGGAAGCACAAATCAAGATCACAACTGTATTTTTTATGGAGATCGAGGCCGAGTCTTGGATGGGTCATTTGAAGATAGCTATGCTCAAAATTTTGTCATTTTTATTTTATCATACTCCGTATCAATTTCCTTTTTTTCCTTTTCTATGATTGCTCGTAGTCTTGGTTGATTTGTCTTAGTAGGACATGTAATGGGCCTTGAAGGTTAAGGATAACCTCAAACTTGAATCTTAGTCGGCAACTCACGTTCTTTCTTTGTGGTGTTCAATTCGCCTCTTCGTGTGATCATTGGGCATGTCTTTGCAAAACTAGGATCAAATTGTTTGGAGTCACATCTCATAGGGCATGATTAGAGAAGTTTATTTATCGCATATAGGCTTTAGTAATAAGGGCTTGGGGTTCTCCTAACCATTGAGGTATGCATTCTCATATGAAGTTACATCATAAGATGACAATGTCGGGCTTAACATCATGCATGGGATGCAAATGACGAAAGCAAATTTTATTTTTCGTGATATTCGAAACTTGAGTGTAATTCATATCGTATATACACTTGTAATGTTTTGGCTTAAAATTGTAACGGAGGAGTAAACAGTAGATACAATGTACTAGATATATGACAAAAGAGAAATCTAATTTAAACAAGGATTTGGAAGCGTACATGAACAAAATATTTTAAGTGAATTGTATCTACAAAAACAAAGCCTCTCAATTTTCAACTATAAATACATTAAGACTGTATAATTGGATCTACCTTAATTAGGCCTAAAAATCTTCAACAATTGGATCTTCGATTTTTTTATGTTTACATGTGCAATATTAGTGTCAAATAAAAAACTTATAACACTAAAATTAAAATAAGAGATTTTTTCTCCTCCCTTTACTTAATGAGTGATGCACCGTTGAACTTGAGAGAATTAAATAGAATTTTCAGTAAGCAATAATAGAGCAACACATCATTGATTTATAACTCTATTTTACTATATAAAACATTAGATATTAATCAAAATATATCATGTTACATTTATTATCTTAGACAATTTTTTTATACTTAATGATCCCAAGATATGTGGTTTACCGACCTCAAAATCAAGGTGGTTACCGTGTATGACAAAGAACAATCGAAAACCCAATAAACTTATAAGCCTAGAGCCCTAGACTCTAACAAGTGACACCCAACCCGATGAACATGTTTTAATATAGGGAAAAGTACGGAAAAAGTACTTGTGGTTGGGCCCGTTTTCATATAGGGTCATGTGTTTCCTTCTTTATCAAAGTGGTTCATGTGTTTGAATTCCGTTATCACAAGAGGGTCACGCCGTTAAAAACGTCTGAAAAAGACCGTTAAAAGTAACTCCGATTTTCAAAAGTGTCCAGAAAATTAAAAGAAAAATACTGAAAGGTGCGCCTCGTCAAGACGACCTCCAAACCACCTTCTCTTTTGGATTTTTCAGATCTATTTGAATTATTTTTTAAAAATGATTTCACTAATATCACTTTTCCGGTGGACTTTCCGGTGACAAGGGTGGGTGAAAATAAAAAAGAAAGATGGTCTAGCGGTCGTCTTATTGAGGCGCACCTTCCGGTATTTTTCTTTTAATTTTCCGGGCACTTTTGAAAATGGGAGTTACTTTTAACAGTCTTTTTCAGACTTTTTTAATGGCGTGACCCTCTTGTGATAACGGAATTCAAACACATGAACCACTTTGATAAAGACTGAAACACATGACCCTATCTGAAAACGGACCCAACCACAAGTACATTTTCCGTACTTTTCCCTTTAATATATTCACACAAAAATATTTAATATTATGATGAAAGTTATACCAATATTATTACAAAGATGTTTAAACAAATGTGACTAGGTAACATTCTCTATCCAAAAAGGACATAAATTATAGTAATGTCATGAAGTATGTTTTAAAAATTATATTTATCCCATATTGGATTATTTTTCTATAAGTTGAAATATAGTTATCTATATATTAGTTTTTATTTATTTGCATCTATATCATTTGTTACTGATTCTAAAAGTAAATTGTATAAGTATTGAATAGTATTGAAAAGGTAAAAGAAAGTAGATGAAACCGTATAAAAGAAAATATTAAAACTAAGGAAGTAAGGAAGAGAAAAATGAAAACATTGAAAAATTGGTCTTTTTTAACATTATTAGTAATTTCTTGCCACAATATCAATTTTTACAGGAGCACAATATCAAATTATCCATCATGTACTAGCTGCCGATTTGTTTGATAATTTACACATAAACCAAATTCCATTAACATTATTTTATTAGTAGATTTACATAATTATGTAAATGGTTGGGTGAAACAACAAAAAGGTATCCTACTTTTCTATTTTATGGGAAAGGTTGCAAAAAATGAAAATGGATCATCATATAATTAAAAAAAATGAAAAAAAATGAAAAATAAAAAAGAGCAAGTCATTTTTCTTTTTTGGTCAATTGGCATCCCTTGGCTGAGTTAACCTTACCGGGTCACTCTGCTAGTCCAATTCCTAGTCGGGTTCTGACAACATAATCCCAAGTGGGCTGTAGCTTTTGTAGATAACATTTGTTGATAAATTACAGTCATCCCTCATCAAAGCTTATAGCAGCTCCTGTTTGTCTATATAATGATCATAAGAAAGCCACCAAAAGAGCATAACTGGTGGAGGTTTCCCCGCAGAAATGCAGATTAATGACAGAGCAACTTCTTCAATGTCATTATCAGTGGGACAGATAGATTCATTCACAGATTCACTCTTTCAACGTTTGAAAGTAGGATCTGTACCTCTGAGCTAATCCAAACATACCAAGTGTTCCTCCGGTGTGAAGCATCACAGCTGCCTTTGAACTTTCATCCCGACTAAATTGCATAGCAGATTCCCAGGCAGCTAGGGTGTATACAGGATCAACCAGAATACCTGTTTCCTGAGCAATAATTTGGCATTTCTTCACTTCACCTCTCAACACATTGCCAAATCTGTCCAACACTGACTAGCAAAAATCATGCAAGTACTTTTCCTGGAAAGGATTTAATAGAAACAAGGCAATAAAGGGCAGTACAAATTACTTTCTTGGAGCGAGACGTTCTACCCAGTGAACGATTCCATCACGTCCTTTTCTTAAGAATTGGTCAGGATTAGGAAAATTAAAAGTCAAACAAAATTCTGATATTAGACTTTCCTCCTTTTTTCTATATCCCTCAATAGTGTCAGCCAGCATCACTGCAGTTACTTCCCAAGGGAGCCTGAAATGTAAAATCAACAGCTAAATAAAAAAGATGCAGATTGTTGTTGTATTTGAAAGGTCACAATTCGACTAAACCCACTAATCCAGTATGTATAAGAATTAAAATTATGCAAGGAGGTATAATATACACTCATATGTGCATAATAAACTGAAGCAGCTCACCCTAGTAGAACAACTCCAAGTCCTAAACCAATGGCAGTAGTTCCTGTGCCAGCATCCACAATAATTCTTAGTGATTGATTTCTTCCAAATAAATGTTCCCAAGACAAGTAGTCCACAAGGCGCATTACACCTGATAGGAGTGACATGGTTTGTTAATAATATGTAGAGGGACATGAAAAAATGACATCTTCTATTGGATTACCAAGCAAGTGGATGAGACCAATTGCCAAACATCATATACATTAATATTAGGGGGTGGAAGGGTTCATTTATACTATGGCCAAGTTCTCTTTGCCTGAAAAAAATGATCTGGGCTCTTTTTTAATGTCTGATTTGGTCCTGATCTTTCTAATCTGGTTCGAATTTTCCCGGCATGGTCTTGTATGAAGATTTCTGGCCTAATCTGAAATATAGCATCTGATCTAGTCTAGTCTGGATATTATTGGTCTGGTCTAGTATGAATACTTCTGGTCCATTTTGGTCATTGTCGTAAGAACACTAATAAGAAAAAATGAAGAGAGCAGAGCCTATATGTGCTTCAATTGGGACCATCGGTTGGAAATCAGTCAAAGGCATAGAAACCCTGTAAGTAAAAACACAGTGAGAACAGAAAAGTTACCTAATAACCCTACAGCATCCCCAGCACCTTCATTAACAATCACCACCTTCTTTTCACTTTCTGCACGTATATGAGCTGTCGGTTGGAAAGATTGTTCGCCAAATCCTTGGTCAGACAATGAAGCCTCCAGAATTTCACCAAGCGAGACTATTAGTCCTTCATCGCCAGCCGTCTTATTGGCATGTAACGCGAGCATTTCTTCTCTTCTGGCATACAATGATCTAGGGACATATTTAACATTGCCATACATTGTGGAAATTAAATTGTAGCCAGTAAGAGTTTCTGGCTCTTCACCACGAAGAAGTAAATGCGACTTCAGTCCCCTCTCAGCACATGAAACAGCTGTATTACATGAAAGGGGAGTACTAAATGAGACCCTCTCTGACTTTTGTCATCGCAATTATCAAATCCACCATAGTTCACTTTATGCAATTAGACCCCCGACCATTTTTGTTTTAATCACCACGTCCCCTCCAATTTTCACAGTTGTCTCGTCTAATCCCACGAGAGCTCACTCAGTGCAAATAAGTGCAATACCCCTACTTGAATATATGTTTTTAAAAAAATACAAATCCAAAGCCTTGATTGCAAAGAAGGTGGATAGAATGAGTTATGTCTAAGCTTATGCCCTATGTCAATCTGGATATGGAGAAAAATGAAGGTCATTAGTACCCTAGTTCAATTTTAGTGTATGGGTTTGGGGTCATAATTTTGTTTCGAATAAGCTGCATAAAGAAAAAATAGATTAAAATGGGCACATGGATTCTGCATGATCATCGTCAATGAATTGACAGTGGCCTTAGTTGAGGAGATTAGGGTGATTGGAAACATAAACTATGTGAGGGTGGGGTGGAAAGTAAATTTCAGAACATTGGATGAGACAACCACAAGAACTAGAGGGGGTCATGAAATTAAAACAAGAAATGGGAGGTTGCATTTTCAAACAAAGACCCAGCTAAAGTGACAACCAAAGCTAGTTTCAATGCCATATACTGAATTACTGACTACTGTATCACTTACCAACAGCAGCTGCATGTGCACTTTGACAACCTCCACATGTAACCTAAAAATGTTGCAGTGGAGAGTTGGTTAGTACTGTTACCCTCTCATTCTAGAATATGCTACGCAAAGAAAATGTGACAGAAAACTAAACATTCGTTCAAACTGAAAAATAATATTTTTTATATTCGTTCAACTTAATTTATTTATATATTACTATCATGTAAAGACTAAGAAAACAAAATTATGTTAAAATACTAATACAAAAATAAATACATTTTATTTCCCAGTGATTTTTGTAGTAAAACCAATCACAACAACAACACCCAAGTTGTAGTCCGGAAAGATATTGGGGTCGGCTAACATGAAACGATACATCATATAGGAGCCAAAAGGAAAGGAAGATAAGAAGGATAAAAAGATAAGGTAAGATCAAAAAGACAAAAAGGATAAAATAAAGGATAAAGATAAAAATAATAAGATAAAAGGGGAAAAATATGTAAAAACTAAACACGACAAAATAAATTTGCTTGGCCTATTTCCTTTCCCTAGCACTTTCAGAGATCCAAAATATCCCTCCAGTGATTTTCATATTCACATGCTATCAACTAACATTGATTTATTATAAATATTCATATGCTCAGACTTTGTAAGTGGTCAAGTTACTAGCATCCACTTTTTAAGTTTTCTTGGGAAGAAATCCCAAGCACACCCAAATTAATGCAGCAAACTTGTGCCAACCAGCTCAAATACACATTTTTATAGGATATTTAAGTCTTTAACTTACCACATCAGTTACTGAGTTATCCACTAGGAGAGGGAGCAATGCATCCAACTTCCTTGCCTTGTTACCATTCACCATGGGATGTAACAAATCATCCCTCACCACATAAAAGGATGCCTGATAGTGGTTTACATCGACTGAAATTGTGCCCAAAGAAGGTCGTTGATCAATGACAAACGAAGCACTGTCAAACACATCTCGCTGCTCTGTACAGTGATTTGATATCAATATTTGGTGAACTTTGGAGGTGGGGCTTCTTAGTGCCCATTTTCTTTTGAGCAATTTTGAAACAAACTCCTCACTGGGCAGACTGAGTTCCAATGCACCCTGAAAACAGGCTGGAAATATCAAAATAGTTCTTTACGATTTTATTTTCAGATTGCAAGTTCCCCAAACAATCAAAGCCCAAAGACTAAACAAAAACCTATAAATACAAAAATGGAAATACCCATGGCATGGCATGAAGTTCCACAGAATTGCAGCTATTCTAATCAAATAAAAAAAGAACCCTAGGAGCCTTTTAGGGAAAAAGGTACTAACAGCACCTCACCTATTGAAAATAATGCAGTTTGCTAACTGCAATGTGTGTTTTCTGCATTGAAAAAGGTATTAACAGCACCTCAACTATCAAGTTATAAGCACAATTTCCTTTTAATCATATATAAACCCTGATTTTAATCATCTGGTTATCTAATTTACAAGTCACATGAAAGTATAGTATGCCACTGTGGGGTTGGCTAATTTATGGGTAGCCTGCGTGTATAAAGCATGAACAAGCACAGATGTACGAACCTTAAGTGGAAAAGTAATTGCATCCTATAATAGTAGTAGTTACAATAGCAGGGCGTGTGTGGCTGCAATGTATGAAATATGAATATTCCCAGCAAGCCCAAAAAGTATAGCAACTCAAGTATTCAACGACACCATTGAAACCCAGGTTTTTTCATATGATATGATATGTAAGACGATAATTCTTTAAAAATGGAAATTTGCATAGTACGTATCAAATTTACACAGCTATGCATTTACAAATAGTGATACTGGTAGAAAGCAAAAGAAAAAGAACCCCCACCAGACCTGAATTCTGCAGTTAACATTTGAAAGCATGGCATTCCTAGGCATCACGTTAAGCCTCGCCTTTTGAAATCGCGGCAACAAGAATTGGTAGCAATTTCCTGCTCGATTGGAATAAACAAGATGTTAATAAATGGGATGAACAGGTGTGGAGTAGAATTTAGGTGGTTATGAAGTTTTTTGGGGGTTATCGTTCAAAAAAAAAATTAGGTTAATAAATTTATACGGAGTATTATCTAACGCGCACATTTGAGATTGTGGCAAAACCTCGGTGCATATTTATGAATAGAAGTTTTAAGGGATAAGGGTCAGATAGGGCCTCGAACTCGAAAAAAAATGTCAAATAAGGTCATATTTCGGATGCTCTGTCTGGCCGACGCCATTTGGGGCGGTTCCCGATGGAATTTTTTGATGAAATTTTTTGACCATCTTCCTCATTAAGTCTAGTTTACTCATACCAAATTTCAGCTAAAAACTCAACCGGGAAGGTAGTCAAATGAATTTTTGAAGATAACTGTGAAGTTAAACAACGCCGTACATTTCGGAAAATTATTTGACTACCTTCCCGGTTGAATTTTTAGCTGAAATTTGGTATGGGTAAACTAGACTTAATGAGGAAGATGCTCAAAAAATTTCATCAAAAAATTCCATCGGGAACCGCCCCAAATGGCGTCGGCCAGACAGAGCATCCGAAATATGACCTTATTTGACATTTTTTTTCGAGTTCGAGGCCCTATCTGACCCTTATCCCAAGTTTTAAAATGTGTTTGATGTTAAACATTTTTATTATTTTGAGACAATTTGAAAAAGAGACATGATTTGTTATTGGTATGAAATGGTATCTCACTATTTACATATATGTTGGCAATGAACAACTTTTGTTTTAAATTAGTCAATTGGTCCGTGCATTGCACGGATTACAGATGAAATTGTTTTATTTTTTAAATTCATTGATTTCATGAATAATGTATATATACATCCTTGTTGTAAAAATTAAAACTTGATATTCAACTATATTAGAGTATATATGTAATAGTTGTTAGAGATACACTGACTCATGTGGAATATAAAATTATTAAATAAATACTCTACCACGTACTCCAAATTATTGTTTTCACTTAAAGTAGAAAATATGTATTTAAAGTTATTTTTTCTCCTTCATAAAAATGGCTCAGTATTTCCAAAACGGCATTATGGAGCGGAAACATAAGCCCAACTTGAAGGCTAGCCAATTGAACCTCAAAATGAAGAGGGGTAAGGAGTTCTACTATGTTCTAACCACGAACAGGGTGGGAACAAACAACACCAGGACCCGTGAGGGCCACCGCCTCGTTGAATTCAAAATCAAACAGGGCGACGGACACAACTCTCTGGGCATAGTCAACAGAAAGAAAGAAGTGGGTTTCAACCCCATGATAGTCCACAAGGATCTTGTTGTCTTATGAAAGATGATGGACGCTTAAATATATAGCCAAGATTAGGACACTATCCAAAACCACTTGGGAACCGCAACCAAGGCACTTGAGTGTTGGAGATGATAGGGTGGATTGGAATCTGTACTGGGCTACAGGCACATGTCACTTTAGGCACATTTAATGCAGGACAGTGCTGCGAATCATCAGGGATTCAAAATTTGAAATACTCGCTCATACTCTCCTAATATCCAGCCCGAGTGATTTTAGAGAATAGGGGGCTCGTGATGGTACCATGGACTACAACCATGGCCCAAATACAAAATTATATTAAAAGCTCATAAACAGGATTAGCCCTCAACGGGATCAGCCCATAAACGGGATTATCCCTCAATGGGATCAGCCCATAAACGTGATTAATATTAATAAGCCGCTAGGCCTAATTAGGAATCAGACCCAGGTAAGGAACCCACAACCAGGCCGAGCTGGACAGCAGACCTCGAGCCTGGGCGGAGTCCTAGTGAGATCGAACTCCTCCTAGGGCTTATGTGGCGGTCTATCATTCCTGCATAACTATCTGGCAGCAGGCATACAAAGCAATCTGACTCGCTAGACATAAAACGGGCAACAATAAACCTAAAACGATCGAAAATGAGCCACTGCCTATCAAATATGTTTATCAAAAATCAAAATACTCCAACTATACCTACTCGATTTGAAAAAACAAGTACTACCAAAGGAAAAATAATGTGAAAATAGAAACTTTCCCCAAATTGCTTCTTCGTCCGGAGGTGGTTCCGGAGGCGGACGAGTTGTTGTAGTATGGGAGAAGAGAATTTTGAGCCCTGGGAAATTCGTCTGAAACCCTATCCTTCTTGCGCTCGCCAATTTGCTCTCGCCAATTTGCTTATTGAGGTTTATCATTGAAATCCATGTCCAAGGTGCAGAAGAGATTTCTATCATGCTGCCTTTGTAATTAATTGCCTGTAAAATTCCTGAATCAGCCCGTCCAAGAAAGGATTCTAGACCGATACGAATCACTAGTGCAAATAAGAGCCTTCCTTGGATCCAATGTTCAAGAATTCCATGGATCAAGCCGTCCAAGAAGGATTTCCAATCGACCGCCGATAAGAGGATATTGTAGCTGATAAGAGGCGCAACCCAAAAACACGCCGGACACCGCCGGAAAACAAACCCTAGCCGCCGTCGATTAAGGTCGTGCACTGGGAGAAAGAGCCCGAGAGCTTTTAGATTATTGGAAGAAAACTGTGCCACTTTCTTCACCGAAATTGTAGTATTAAATCAAAAAATCTTTTTTCTTTGGACTAACTAAATAAGTCTTATTTAGGGAATAAAAAAGTTCTATTTTGGAATTTCAAAACGTTTTTACTCCTATTTAGGACAATTTTTAAAGTATTATCCCAAAGGTTATGCACGGTTGTTGTACAGATTAGTTAGCATCACATGTATCTACGTAAATATTATCTCTTCCTAGTATAGTGGTATAGTTGCCTTGCAACTCTAACTCATATTGTATTACTATTTAGAGTGAAGTAATGAGTTGAAACTATGAAAGAGATATGGCAAATATTATTTAATACTACCTCCGTCCCAGTATGTTTGGGACAAGAGAGTGTGGCACACCTTTTAAGAAAAAGTGAATTGTGTTGTTGGTATTGAATTGATAAAGTGTGAATAAAGTAAGAATGAATTGTAACCACCCAAATATTACCAAATATGGTATATATGAGACAATCTTAATGGGACAGATGAAAAAGGTAAAATGGGACAAAGTTAGGGGGGGCGGAGGGAGTATCTATTTATTTTATAATTATGTATTGTGTATTCAATTTTTTTTAATCATATGTAGTCTAATAATTGGATACATACCACATTGGCTTTGATCCTTGACAGGAGTAACAACTCCTTTCTTCTTCCAATTGAGGCTCCTTGAAAGGTGTACCATCATCATTATTATCATTAAGACCGTGAATAAGAGGACTTTTGTAGCCAGTGGCTCGAAGGGCTCGGAATTCGTGATTAGTCAAATTAGCAAACTTATTGACGCCGAGCCTGAAAGACTGCCCCCTCCCTTGTTAGGGTTAGCAGCGATGAGGTTGGAGTGATGATCGTCATCATCACAAATATGATCTCGCAAATCAAGACTAGGCAACTAAATCTCTTCAATCTCACTGATGATGAACCCATCATATATTATATATTATTATTGTGTGCGCGCACACGCACACACATATATATAACCACTGTTCTAAAAATCGGCCTAGGAGGACCGATTAATCGGCCTAGGCGGCCTGGGCGGCTCTAACTGTAGAGGCCTAGTCGGCCTAGTCGGTCAAAAAATCGGCCTAGTCGGCCAAAAAATCGGCCTAGTCGGCCGCCTAGCCGCTAGGCGCCCCTCAACCGCCCGACTAGCGCCTAGCGAGTTTTAGAACAATGTATATAACATATGTGCAATTAAGCTCTAGTATATATATAATGTACTCCGCTGGCAAGAGGATATTTATACACCATATTTCAAATGGATGAGTACGACATAAGTTATGCAACCTCACTAGAGTAGAGGACTTTAGTGAGAACAATTCTATAGTGAGAATATAATACGGAGTAAACATTAATTGTAGACTTCATGTTGCAGTTATAGCCCGGTACCACGTCAATCAAATTGGATCACATAGTTTTTTAAAACTACATACTTTTTCGAGATATGTGCCCGCAACGATAAATAACACTAAATATTTGAGTCTAATTTGTAAAATTAGGGCAAATTTTCACATTTTGATGTTTTAAACTTTTTGGTATCATAAATTTTTATCGAAAACAAATCATTTTCTAATACTAGCTCTAAGTCATGTATAATGAATAATTATATTAAATTGCTCAATATGTCGAACGGAAATAATATTCCACAGGACAGGCAGCTCAGATCATGCCATTTTCTTCATGGTTTGGGTTGGTAGTCACCTCATTTCATCATCTTTAACTATATAGTTAATGATGGAGTATATGGTCCAGGAACCCCCGGCCCATAGACTCCTACTTCTCCTACACAAGTCCATTAAGCCCAGGAAACAACTCAGGCCCAAATACAACGGCCCAAGCCTCAAAGTAGCTCAGAGTACACACTGGGATGCCTTCGGCCTCCTTGGCCGAAGGCTCTAGAACTCACAGGATAGCCTTTTTGGCATAAGAAGCCGCTGGGAGAAAACGGGCGAAAACATGAGCCTTCGGCATTGTTACGCCCTCGGCATCGGAGAAGCCTTCGGCTGAACCAAGCCTTCGGCCACACAATGGTCCTTGCCGCAAGGAGCCCTCGGCTACACAAAGAGCCCTCGGCTACACAAGGAGCCCTCGGCTACACAAGGAACCCTCGGCTAAACTAGCTCAATCATCGAAGATTCCTTTTAGGGACAACCAACCACCGCATTTAATGCCACGTCACATCCGCCAACCGCATTCAATGCGGTTGACGTACCACTGCCGGTGCCACCAGGCTGATGTGACCCTTCGGCCGTTGGATTACTGACACGTGTCCTCTCATCGCATTTATTGCTGCTATAAATAGCAGCCCATTTCTCCTTGTAAATCACGATCTACATCTCAACTCCACACGCTGAGTTCATTCAATAAATCGACTCTCTCTCCTCCTATTTGCTCTGACTTCTCTCTAAGTTATTCCCACAATAACCCCTCGGATAAGATACCCCCCGGGTAGACTATCCATCATTTGGTGCTCTCGTTGAGAGGTCAGAACAATCAAGTAAGAAACCCTCCCCTTCTACCAAACACAGAATACTTACCAAAAAATGGGAAGAACCACTCGTGCCCAGTCCAAAACCCTAGAGGAGAACCACGTAGCCCCCGGCGAGACAAACGGGGCCGAGGCCTCCAACAGGCTCTTAGTACCCGAGGGTGGTATCATCCTCGAATTAGAGCAGGCCACCGCTGACCTACGTCAGCAGCTGCAGAAGAACACCCCTGATGCCCGCATTGGCCTTGATAATCGAAGGAGGGATCGGAGTGAGAACCAAGTTCCTCCTCCGGCCTCGGCCATCGATATTCAGGCTGCCTTTGCGGCCTTTGTTCAAAACATGGCTCTCAATTCCGGAGCCCTCGCCTCTCAGACACCCCTTCAGCCCTACGCTGGAGGAAACGTTATCCAACTACCACCGCTCCCCCCTTGTTCAACAATCCTCCCCTGGGGATTGGGAACGCCGAGGGGGTCATAGCACAGGATACCGCCTCCCAGGAGGCTCAATCCAGGGATAAGCGCCCCATGATGAAGGAGAAACACCGGACCTCTGCACTTGAGAGGCTTGGGGGAGCTCCCGGACGCTGAGGGGTCCAAGACCGCCTCGGCAAGCAGGAATTCAGCAGGCCCCAGGAGAGTGGTGCCTCCGCTTCGGGTGCCGAGGGCGTGCCTCCGCCCCGGAGCAAGGGCAAAGCCCCCCTGCATGCCGATGACGCCAGGCACCAGATCACACAGGCGCAATCCTTCCGGGCCAACTCCCAAGGGGTTGCCCCGAAGGATCCCAAGGACGAAATCATTGAGGCCCTCCTCCGTCAACTCGAGGAGAATCGTCAGGCACCCCCGACGGCTTCCACAACGAGGCCAGATCCGGAGTACGCTGACCTCCGGGCGCAGGTGGAGGAAATGAAGCGTAAACTCGCCGAGGGCTCAGGCGAACCCCTCATTCAACTCCGCGCTAGGACGCCTTTCACCCCAAGGGTGTTGGCGGCTAAAATCCCCCACAAATATCGGGGGCAACCCATCAAGCCATATGAGGGGAAGACGGATCCCCAGGAACACTATAGCCGTTATCAAAACAGTATGATGATGATGGGGGCATCAGACGAATATTTGTGCCGTTGGTTCCTTTCCACCTTGGAAGGACCAGCGTATGAGTGGTTCAACCGATTGCCTGAAGGCAGCATAGATTCTTGGCAGGAGCTTGCCCACCGCTTTCTCACACAATTTGCCGGGAGGCACCGGTCCAAGAAACACTTCTCCCATCTTCTAAATGTGAGGCAGCAGAAAGAAGAAACCCTTCGGAGTTTCCTCGAACGCTGGAGGCAAGCCTCCCTCGAAGTAGATGGGGCCGACGACAGAACATTAATGGCCCTCTTCCACACCGTCCTCCGCAACGGTAACTTCTCCAGGAGCCTTATCACTGATCCCCCCCCGCGATTATACAAAGGCCCTCCAGCGGGGGGACCGGTATGCCGAAGCAGAGGAGATCGAGAAGGACCGCCGCAACACGGATCCTTCTCAGAAGAATGAAGGCAGGAATCGGCCCGGAGGACCTCCTCCTCCGGCCAACCGCGAGGCTCAATATAATGATCGCCCCCGAGGTGGCCAAGCCAGAACCGGGGGCGGTTACAAGAATAATCCGAAGGCTTGGGCGCAACCCGTCCTCCTGGAGCACCCACGCACTCCCCTGACGCACCCCGTCAGCGTCATCTTGGACCATGCAAAAGAGCGAGGGCTAGTGGAGCGAGACTCCCGTACACCCCTCGAGATTTATGCCATCGGTCCTGATGAGCCCTACTGCCGCTTCCACCGCCACCATGGACACAAAACCGACGACTGCCATCAGCTGAAGAACGCCATCGAGAGGCTGATACAGGCGGGCCACTTGTCTCAATTTATCCGGGGCCCTCCTCCCCAGGGCCCCCCACATCATCAAGGCCCTCCTCCGAAGGCGAACAAGTGGGTGAACCCCAACACCATCCCTCTGGGAAACCCACAAGGGAAGAAGCGTGAGATTGGGGGCCTCGAGGACGAGGGGGAAGGCTCCCATCAGCAATACAAGCGCCACGTTCACATGATCAACGGCGGCAACACTGGTGGAGACTCCACCAGCCAACGGAAGAAGTGGGCACAGTCCCTTTACATTGGGGAAGTCAGTCACACGCCCCCAACTAAGAGACCGAGGGGGGAACCCATCTTCTTCACAGATGCAGACCTCCCCTCGGGTTCTCTGCCGCATAGGGATGCCCTCGTCATCCGCACTGAGATCAATGACGCCATCATCCACCGGACTTACGTCGACACGGGGAGTTCTGTCAACGTCATGTATCTCAGCACTTTTCAAGAGTTGGGACTCGATAGGGGGTCCCTTCGGCACATCAACACCCCCCTCTCTGGATTTACGGGGGATAGCGTAGACGCCGAAGGCGTCATCACCATAGTGGTTGAATTCGGCGACGGGTCCCATAGAGCCAAGCTCGAAGTGGAATTCGTCGTCGTCAACCTCGACTGCGCGCACAACATCATCCTCGGCCGGCCTGCCCTCGAGGACCTAGAAGCCGTCATCTCCATGAGACACCTCTGCCTCAAATTCCCCACACCCGCCGGCATCGGCTATTCGAGGGGGAATCAGAAACTCTCCAGGGCCTGCTACCTTCAACTTACCAAGAAGGTTAGTAAAACTGAGTTTCGAGTTGACACCATCACCACCAAGGCCTTGGAGGAGGAAGAAGGTAGGCCGAGGGCTGAGCCTGCCGAGGAAACTGAAGACTTGATACTCGATCCGGCCAAGCCGAAGAGAGTCCTGAAGATTGGAGCCAAGCTCCCCGAAGACCTGAAGGCTGACATCACCAAAACCCTCCGCGCCTACTCCATTGTTTTTGCATGGGGGCCGGAGGACATGCCAGGAATTGACCGAAGGGTTATCACCCACCGCCTAGCGGTGGACCCTTCGGCCAAACCAGTGCAACAGCGAAGAAGACCCCTCTCGGCCGAGAGGAGGGAGTTCGTGAAGAAGGAGGTATCTATGCTCCTCTCTATCAAACACATCAAGGAGGTGAAATACCCTTCTTGGTTGGCAAACGTAGTCCTCGCACAGAAGCCCCCTACCTTCCGTATGTGCGTGGACTACACAGATCTGAACAAGGCATGCCCCATGGACCCCTTCCCACTGCCAAACATTGACCAATTGGTGGATGAGACCGCCGGATGCGAGATAATGTCATTCCTCGACGCATTCCGCGGATATCATCAAATCTACATGCATGAAGAGGACGCTGAAAAAACTGCCTTCATGACACCCGAAGGCATCTTCTGTTATCTTGTGATGGCCTTCGGCCTCAAGAATTCAGGCGCCACCTACACCCGAATGGTGGCCAGAGTCTTTCAAGCTGTCTTGGGGCGCACTATGGAGGCCTATGTTGACGATATGATTGTCAAGAGCAAGAAGGCTGGCACTCACGCCGAGGACCTCCAGGAAATCTTCGCCATCATGCAAAAATTCAACCTCCGGTTGAATCCAAAAAAATGCACCTTCGGCGTACAAGGTGGAAAATTCTTGGGCTACATGGTAAGCCGAAGGGGTATCGAGGCCAACCCCGAGAAAATTCAGGCCATCATCAATATGGAGCCTCCACGCAACGTCAAAGAAGTTCAACGGTTGACGGGTCGCCTGGCGGCCCTCAACCGTTTCCTCTCCAAGTCAGCTGAGAGGGCCCTCCCCTTCTTCCAAATCATGAGGAAGACAACGGGTTTTCAATGGACATCTGAATGTCAAGAGGCCTTTGACGAACTCAAGAAATACCTCTCTTCTCCCCCAGTGCTCTCCAAACCAAAGGTGGGGGAGACTTTATACTTATATCTTGGTGTTAGCCCTTCGGCCATCAGCTCGGTGCTGATCCGAGAGGAGGACGGCGTCCAACGCGCCATCTTCTACGTCAGCAAGACCCTCCGGGAGGCCGAACTCAGGTATTCTCCCGTCGAGAAGACGGTGCTAGCCATCGTTTGGACCGTCAAGAAGCTTGGCCACTACTTTCAAGCTCATCCGGTCCAAGTGCTCACTCATCAACCCCTCGGCACCCTAATGAGAAGCCCCACAAGTTCCTCCCGAATGGTGAAATGGGCCATCTTCCTCAGTCAGTACAACATAGATATCCGTCCGAGGCCTGCCATTAAGGGCCAAGCCCTGGCGGACTTCGTAACGGAATGCACCGCGAGATCAGCAACTGACGGGGAGCCTTCGGCACCCCTTGACGAATGGTGGACCCTCTACACCGATGGCTCCTCAGCCACCAAAGCATGCGGAGGGGGAGTAGTTCTGATCACACCCGAAGGCTTCCGCGCCTATTATGCCATCCGCTTCTCCTTCAAAGTCTCCAACAACGAGGCCGAGTACGAAGCCCTCCTATGCGGCCTTCGGCTGGCAGCAAATCTGAAGGCTAAAATGATCCACGTCAAATGTGACTCAAAACTCGTCGTGGGTCAAATTTCCGGGGAGTACGAAGCCAAGGAAGGGAGGATGAAACAATACAAGGAGGCTGCCAAGGAGTTGCTCAAGGTATTTGAGGCACATTCTCTCACCCAAATACCGAGGGCTCAAAACTCCGAGGCCGACATTCTATCCAAGCTCTCGGATGAATCCCCCGAGCACCTCTCCAAAATTGCAAGAATTGAGGAACTCAGTCTCTCAAGCATCCACGCGAGCCCCGTCATGAACATTAACCTAAGGCCGGAGGATTGGATCTCCGACATCATCACCTTCATCACCACAGGGCAACTGCCCCAGGATGAGGGCCGCGCAAGGTTGACAAAACTGAGGGCTCCCAGCTACACCCTCGAGAACGGAAGGCTTTACAAGAGATCTTACAACGGTACCCTCCTTCGGTGCCTTCATCAAGATGAAGCCGAAGTCGCTATGGAGGAAGTGCACAGTGGCACTTGCTCAGCCCACCAGGGACCCTTCTCCATGTCCCGAAGGCTCATAGTTCAGGGCTACTTCTGGCCCACGATGGCTAGAGATTGTGCTGACCTAGCCCGAAGGTGCACTGCTTGCCAACACTTTCAGAAGGCCCCCGGCAGACCAGTGGTCAACTATGCCCCCATCAGCACCGCCATACCCTTCTCCAGATGGGGGATCGACTTAGTGGGCCCTCTGCCGAGGGGTACCTCCAATAACAGGTACATCATTGTGGCCATTGACTACTTCACCAAATGGGTGGAGGCGGAGCCCCTCGCCAGCATTACTGAGGCCCGGTGCCGCCACTTTGTCCTCAAAAATATTCTCACAAGGTTTGGCGTCCCCCAACAAATCATCTCCGACAACGGAACTCAATTCGAGGCAGCCCCCTTCTGTGCCCTCCTGGAGGCATGGGGCATCAAACACACCTTTTCATCCGTGGCCTACCCTCAGGGCAACGGACAAGTAGAGAATGCCAACCGCACCCTCTTTGAGGGGTTGAAGAAAAAGCTGGAAGCCGAAGGGGGAGGCTGGGTAGAAGAGCTCCACAACATCTTGTGGGCCTTCCGTACCACCCCTCGGCGCGCGACAGGGGAAACACCCTTCTCCCTATGCTATGGCTTTGAGGCTAAGGCTCCAACAGAAGTGACTCTGCCCACCCGAAGGGTGGAACAATATGAACCCGAAGTCAACGATGCCAACATGGCCCTCGACCTTCATCTCATCTCAGAACGCCGAGAGCAAGCTTTTCTCAGGGCCGAAAACTATAGGAGACAAGTCAAAGGCTACATCGACGCCAAGGTCCGCTCCCGGGAATTTCAGGTGGGTGACTACGTCCTCCGACGAAGGGAGGCCAGCCTACCCACCGAAGGAGGAAAAATGGCGCCCAAGTTTGAAGGCCCCTACATCATCTCAGCCATCGTCAAACCAGGGACATACAAGCTTAAACGCCCCAATGGGACGGAGGTCCCTAGACATTGGAATGTGCATCACCTTGTCAAATTCTATCAATAAAACGTGAGCGGCCAAGCCCTCATACTCAGCAAGTGTAAATATCAATGGCCCAAGGCCCCATCTGTTTTTGAAGAATAATCAAAAGGCCGAGCCTTCATCACCTACATACTGTACAAGCGGCCCAAGGCCCCCTTCTCTCCTATAAATGAGTGGCCAAGCCCTCATCTCTTCACCAAAATAGGCCCAAGGCCCCTTCCTCTCTTGAGAACACCAAGTGTTTTCTCACTAAGCCGTACCCCACGAGGACGCAATCATGCATTACGCATACTTTACATACTCTCCAAAAAAAAAAAAAAAAAACCCGGGGGAGTGCTCCATCCCTCGGCTCCGGCTGGCACCAAGTGCCCCCGGCTATTTGTGTCCCACACACAAATAAAACCCTTCCCATGAACGCTTTCCGCGCCATCCCCCAAGGGGAGGCAGGCAACGGACAATGTCCCGGGCCCAGGATTCGACTTCCACAAACGAAACGCTCCCCGCGCTATCCCCCAAGGGGAAGCAGGCAACAGACCATGTCTCGGGCTGAGGGGACGACTTTCAAAACCGAGGCGCTTTCCGTGCTATCTCCCAAGGGGAAGCAGGCAACAGACGATGTCTCGGGCCGAGGAAACGACCCTCAAACCCTTCGGGATATCGGAAGGTCATTCCCGAAGGGGGAGCCAACGGTTTGTTCCGTTGCCTCCCATATAGGCCAAGCCTTTCCTAGAAACCAAGTTTCTAGATGCCTCTCCCACACCATCTAAAAAAAAAAAAGATGTGTAGGGGGGGAAGGAACTCCCCGGATACTATTCTCCCCGGAGGCTCAACACTTCGGATATATGTTCCCGAAGGCTCCCACAAAGGCACAAGAAAATCTTCCAACAACAAGTCATCTGGCTACATAGTCGAAGGCTTCACTACATGAAACCTTGGAGTACAACAGTTCCCCCGGAGGCCCAAGCAAGAAGAGGCCCTACTCACAGAACTTCACCAAACTTTGGCTGATACTAAGCGGCTGATTATGCGCTGAAGGCCCCCATCTGAGGGCTCACAACAATGCCTATGGAAAATTTGGGGGGAAATTTGAATAAGTCTGAAATTTCAATATACCCCCCGGTGATCCTACATTACATCCGAGGGATCCTGATCCTATACAACTAGTCGAGGGCTCAATCAATCCTCACACTCGAAGGATTCGCTACAGCACCTAGGGAAAGTTTGTGAAAATATGACTAAGTCCACAAATGTGGACCCTTCGGGAGGGCAATTCCTCACCTACAGGATCATGGCCGATGGCCTCCCGAACTACTTGGCAATAGCCAGAAGCTACACTACTAAACGAAGGCCTCCAAGGCTTCCGGGGGCATAAGATGCAATTTCACTTGGAAAATTTTAGTCCTCGGTCCTACTGCTACAACCGGAGGCGATGGCAATGGTTCATCACCAAAGGCACACGCTGGGACCTTACTCAAGGAATTTTCCAAGTCCACAATCGCAAACCCCCCGATGATTCTACTCTACATCCGAAGGGTTCTGATCAAGTTTACTTGGAAAATTGGCTAAGTCCACAACAGCAAGCCCCCGGTAATTCTACACTACAACCGAAGGCTTGCTGCCAGGGCACTTAGAAAATTTTTCTAAGTCCACAAACCGGTGTCCCTCGGGAAACCAAGCAGGTGAAAGGAAAACAAACATACAATCATTCATACACAAACATAAAAGAGACGAAGGCGTGCATTCACACAAAAAGCCCGGAGGCAATCATTCATTCAACAAAGGAGTTATTAAAACATATTCCATTACAAAGACATGGCCGAAGCCGAGGCCTACTGCTATTACAAAGCTTGCACTTAGAAGAATTCTTAAGATCGGGCGTCCTCAGCTGTGTCATCCCTCGGCTTAGAGGATGCATCGTCCTCCGCCTCTTCCTCATCATTGAGGCCATACTCCCTCATCAACTCAGAGTCCGCAAGCTGAACCCGCTCCTCGCCTTCCGGAAGGGGGACCCTCACATCAGGCTGCCGGGGAGGGAGACCATACGCCGAGGGGTCGAAGTCGTCCTTGGGGATTTTAAAATGCTCCGCTAGCTTCCGGTAGATGAGGCGCTGAGTGAAGAACTCGCCCCCATCAAAATAGTCCTTTCCCTTTAGGGCCATCCACTCAGCCCCGGAGCCCTTCACCCAAGCGTCCACTGAAGACTCCACCACCGATGCCCTCCACTGCTCCAAGTCATCTGCCCTCCACCCTTCGGATTTGAAGGCACCGACGACATCTTCTCCAGCTTTTGCAGCGGCCTCAGTTTTTGCCTTCTCAGCTTCCTCGGCTGCTTCCTTGGCGGCCTCAGCAGCAGCTCTCTCAGCCTCCGCCTTGCCCTCGGCACGGGCCCTCTCCTCTGCTGCTCCCAGTTTCTCCTCAGCTTGCTTAAGGGCACGCTCCAGCTCAGCACAACACCTGACGGCCTCAGAATGGTCCCTGATGAGCTTCTCCAGGGCAGCGTCATTTTGCGCCTTCTCCAAACGCACTTGTTCCATTCTCCGGACATACTCTCCGAAGGCGAGGCTAGCCTGTAAGCAGGAAAAAGGGGCACTTAAGGTCAAACTGTGCAAACAGAGGGAATGTAAAAGCAAAACATATGCTTAGCAAGGGGAAGGGACTTACAGTGACCGAGGCCTCAAGTGCTCTTCGCTCGAGGGCTTCATCCTCGAACTTGCTGAGGGTCGAGCGATCCAAGGGGGGGAGTGGCGCCTTTCAGATATTCCCTCGGATCGAGGGTGCCATGGACGATGGCTGTCCCCTTCTTAAAGGAGAACTGCACCGTCTCCTGCGGCCAAGCCCCCTCGTCCAGGTCCACCAGATGAGAGGAGGAGGGCTTGTCGAGAATCACCAGGGGGGCACCCCTACCTTCTTCGGCCCCCCTCAGCTTCTTAGTCACCGGAGGCTTGGAGCCCTTCCCGGCGTTTTTTCTCTTAAGCTCCCCAGCTTGGGAGCCCCCGGCAACAGCACCGGCATCAGCAGCAGGAACCTCCTTGGTGGGCTCCTTAGCTTCCGGAGTCTTGGAGGCCCCGGCCTTCTTAAGAACATCGTCGACCAGGAGTTGGTTCGAGGATCCCCCCTCCTCCTTCTTTTTCTTCGGAACCTTCGCCAGCTTTTTTGACAGTCGCGCGAAGGCTTGCACGTCCATAATGTCACCTGCAAAAGACAGAGAAGGGTTAGAATCAGAGCTAATCAAGGAGAAACATTCTAAGTATCAAAAACAAGAGCCCTCAGCTACAACCTCCGGCGTTTTGATACCCCCGGTCGATCTCAGGATATTTCTCATCTTCATCCCCCGGAAGGCGATACCGCCTGAAGCCCAGCAAGTAAAGATCCTCCGGGAGCGTCGCCGCCTTGATGGCAATCACCTTATCAGAGCCCTCGGGCTTCTCGGTGAGTTTCTTACCAGCCTTCTGCAGTGCCGCGCTGCCCACCTTCGGATGCCTACGGAAATGATTGCGCAGGGCCCCCGGGAATGGGTTATCAGCCATCCGGATATAACAGAATTTTTCCTTCCACTCCTTGTGCGACGAGGGGGTCTCGGAGAATAGCTTCCAAGCCGGCACCTGTTGCAGATTAGCATACCCCCCGGCGTGGGAATGTCCACCACGGCACAGATTAAAGGAGAGGAAGAACTGGTCTAACGTAGCCTCCACCTTCCGGCTCTGGCAGAGGGATAAGAACCCCGCCAAGTAATAGTGGCTGTTTGGAGTTAGCTGACAGGGGGCTAGCTTTACAAACCTCAGATACTCCAAAACGAAAGGATGGAGTGGGAACCTAAGACCCAACTCCACCGAGAGCATGTGAACAGAGAAGCACCCCTCCGGGGGGTGAGAGAGCAGATCTTCGGCTCCCGGCTCCACGACCTGCGCCGAAGGCCCCACGAGGACCTGGAGAGCTTGATAGTCAGCGCCTGAGGCCGTGGCTTTCACCTCGAGGGCGGTAGTGTCCAAATACGAGTGCCCTTCGGGGATCCCAACGGGGCGACCAACGTCGATGGTTGCTTGCTTCTTCTTGGGAGCAACCTTCAACTTCTTCTTCCTTTTTCCCGAGGCCACGCTCAGCGGATCAGGGTCCAGTGGCCGGGAGGGCAAAACAGCAACTGTCACCCGAAGGCGCTCCTTCTCCTCCTCTTCTTCCGCTACCTGGAGAGCGAGAGCCATCTCCTCATCCTCTGCCACCTGCTCGAAGTCTTCGGCTTCGGCCTCAACGCGAAGGTTGCTCTGCACCTCCCTCGCCACCTCCGAATCGTTGTTGGAGGAGGCTTGCCCGCTCGACGGCTCCACATTCGAATAGCTCTCGGATTGTACCAGAGCCTCCCCCGATATATTTTGGGAATCACTCTGGGATGACATGATTTTACGATGGAAGTAGCCTAACCGATGGCTCCTAAAGTCTCCCTAAACACTAGACCTAAGGACACAATGGCAAACTATGCTACGAGGAGAAGAACAGGTGAAGAACTAACCTCAAAGCTTAGGGTTTGATCGAAGGTTGGAGTTTCTCTCTCTAGAAATTTCGGCAGAGCTTCGCTTCACAACAAAACGCACAAACCAAATGAGTTCGGAGTTGGGGTATATATAGGCTTTCAGCCTCGAGAACTGGGCCTCAACTCGAAAGCCCATCATTACAAACCTCCGCCTCAGCCAATGGGTGGCACCCGCCCACTTTCGGCCAACTAGAGCGCGCCACGTGGCTCCCCCCCTCCAACGGCTCTATTCCAACGGCTCCATTTGGGAAACTTGATGCGCTCCCCGCCTAACAGCTTCCGGCCACGACAAACAACGGCCCTCGGCGATCAATCATCATCAGGTCCCCTCAGACGCATGCCTCCGGCTATCACGTGTTATAACCTTCGGGTTATCAGTACTGTCCTCATGAATTGGGTCGTCACCGACATGAGCCTCCGGCTTACCAGTGCTGCAATGCCAGCCATTGGAACCCCTCGGGAAACTCCTCAGCACAAACATTAAACTCCTTCAGCCCGAACTCGCCTTAAGCCTAAAGAAGTGAAGGACTAGGATACACCCCCCGGGCATCACAGCAGAACGAAATACAAAAATTCCTCAAGGGAGGAATCTACAGGTGACGTATATAGCCTCCGGGCGAGCATCAGAATAAAAACCCTCGGGCACATACTGCAATATACCCTTCGGCAGAAGCAGGATATCACAAGTTTTCCACGAGTCACTTGCGGAAGTGAAGCAGCCCTCATCACAACACATGCAGGCAATACATCTATGCTTTCCCCAGAAAACCCTCGACATGTGAGGGACTGAGGAAAGCCTTCTGCAGTCATACAGGTGTTATACTGCCCTTAGAAAGCCCTCGACATGTGAGGGACTGAGGGGAGCCCCCGTCGAACATGCGAAGGTTACGAATACCTTCCCTCAGAAAACCCTCGACATGTGAGGGACTGAGGGAGGCCTTCGGCAGTCAGCAGAAGACAAGTTCCCCAGCAAAGGCACCCAGCGAAATGATGAAGCCTCCAGAAGAAGCAACACATCTACTCCTTTTCCCTCAAGTACCTTTCGGCAAAAGGAGTGAGGGACTCCTGATGGAGTATATGGTCCAGGAACCCCCGGCCCATAGACTCCTACTTCTCCTACACAAGTCCATTAAGCCCAGGAAACAACTCAGGCCCAAATACAACGGCCCAAGCCTCAAAGTAGCTCAGAGTACACACTGGGATGCCTTCGGCCTCCTTGGCCGAAGGCTCTAGAACTCACAGGATAGCCTTTTTGGCATAAGAAGCTGCTGGGAGAAAACGAGCGAAAACATGAGCCTTCGGCATTGTTACGCCCTCGGCATCGGAGAAGCCTTCGGCTGAACCAAGCCTTCGGCCACATGGGGCCTTCGGCCACACAATGGTCCTTGCCGCAAGGAGCCCTCGGCTACACAAAGAGCCCTCGGCTACACAAGGAGCCCTCGGCTACACAAGGAACCCTCGGCTAAACTAGCTCAATCATCGAAGATTCCTTTTAGGGACAACCAACCACCGCATTTAATGCCACGTCACATCCGCCAACCGCATTCAATGCGGTTGACGTACCACTGCCGGTGCCACCAGGCTGATGTGACCCTTCGGCCGTTGGATTACTGACACGTGTCCTCTCATCGCATTTATTGCTGCTATAAATAGCAGCCCATTTCTCCTTGTAAATCACGATCTACATCTCAACTCCACACGCTGAGTTCATTCAATAAATCGACTCTCTCTGTTGGTCCCGATTAATATGGTAATCAGTCTAGAGGGGGGGGGGGGTGAATAGACTGATTGGTTTTTCAAATTTTCTCTAAGTCCAAAATGACTTATCAGAGAAGGTCTGATTCTGGTGACAGAGAAAGGCTGGTTCTGATATCAGAACTGGCCTTGGCAGCGGTGTAACACCCCGGCCTCACAGGCCCCGAGGTAGTTACTCCGGACCAATAGTACTGTCCCCACAAACCGCCACTAGCCTTCTACGCGCACTTTGTCCTCACTCATGCGCGCCCTGAGAAACTTCCCAGGGGGTCACCCATCCCAAGACTACTCCCGTGCAAGCACGCTTAACTTTGGAGTTCTTGGTGATGAGCTCCCTTAAAAGGAGATGCATCTTGTTGGTATGAGTAGTACTATTAATCAATTTTTATTAAATCTCAAGTGTTACAATCACCCCCACTTAGGATCGCAACGTCCTCGTTGCGCCCTTGAACCAATCTCAGATCTCAATCAAACCATATCCCAGAATCTTCCCCGCTAGGTGCCCCCCGATATCCAACGGGTCATCACACTGTCGCGGGGTTGCTCTGATACCACCTGTAACACCCCGGCCTCACAGGCCCCGAGGTAGTTACTCCGGACCAATAGTACTGTCCCCACAAACCGCCACTAGCCTTCTACGCGCACTTTGTCCTCACTCATGCGCGCCCTGAGAAACTTCCCAGGGGGTCACCCATCCCAAGACTACTCCCGTGCAAGCACGCTTAACTTTGGAGTTCTTGGTGATGAGCTCCCTTAAAAGGAGATGCATCTTGTTGGTATGAGTAGTACTATTAATCAATTTTTATTAAATCTCAAGTGTTACAAGCGGATTCTGATCTGTCCGGGTAGCCTCAGAAATACTAAGGCAAATGCCTTTCTGATAACTCTGATAACAAGATCTGCTGAACACAGATTCCAAGTTTTAGAGTTAATCAGTTAATATCCTAAGTGCAGAAATATAAATTGCAGTAAAGTAAATGACACCGGATATTTTTATAGTGGTTCAAGGAACAACGCGTTCCTCTAGTCCACTGTTCCACTAGCTTTGAAGTAGATCGGTTACAAAGCTTAGTTCCTAGCACTTAAGAAGCACTCCTCGTCTTCTTCAAGCCTAGATGCCACCCAGGATGCAATTCCACGTCCTGATGGCTGATCCTTTCACTCAGCTTCCCGGAAGTATCACCACTTCACTACTGCAGTTACTTGGACGCCCTTCTTTTCAGAAGATCCTTTGAAAAACAAAGTTTTTCCTCCAACTTGCTTCGACACAAATGATGTGTTATGAAGATCTTGAAGTGTTTGAAGAACAGGATGAACTTTGCTCGTTGTTGGGGATGAAAGATTTGAAGTTTGTATCTTCCCAACGTAGGACTTTTCTTGTAGAGAGTTATGAAGATTGAATCTCAAGAAGTATGTTCAGTGATTGGAGCTAAAGTTCTTGGCTAAAATTATTTTTCTGTTCTTCGGTGTGTAGCTTATATACTGAGGTTGTCTGCCCGTTGGAGGAGGAGACAACTGCATTAAATGCGCGTACAGTTGACTTGACCGCCGTTTTGGAAGGTTTCTATTTTTATAATATATCTTCCCGGATTCTTTGGTCAATCATTTGTAATCAATCCTTCAGCGTATCAGGCTCATTTAATATGCATTAAATGCTTTCCTTTCATCCACAGTCTTCTAGCCGTTGGATGTTTTTACCCGTTGGATACATAGCTGTTGGATGTTGCTTGAAATCTTCTAAGTGTTAGTCGGGCTCTGATCAGGCTCTTCTGATGTGTTGAATTCTGATGACTTTCTGAGTTCTGATGGCTTTCTGATGAGTTGAGTTCAGATGGCTTTCTGATCTCTGACTGAACTCTAACTCTGACTCTGATAGCTCCGCTGATGAGTACCTCTGATCTGTAACTCTCTTCGGTTATCAGATGTCCAAGTTTATCAGCAACTCTCATGGTGCAACTCTGATGGACTTCTGGTGAGAGAACTCTGATAGAGCAGTTCTCATAGAGCAAGTCTGGTCGAGTAGTTCTGATGCACTTCTGATCTGATCCAAAACAGAGCAACTCTGATCGTCGACTACACTAATACTTACAAATGAAAATTCTAATACATAAAATCTAATTGGGGGTACTCTAACATTCTAATCTAAATAGCCTAGCATCATCAAAATCTAATTACATTTATTCCTTACAATTTCCCCCTTTTTGATGATGCCAAAACCCTTAAACTATTTCCAGAGAAGTGCCTTTCACCATAAAAAAAATAAGTTAAAAATAGACTTTCATTTAGAATCTTGGTGGGCACTTGGCATAGGAAAATAGTAAGAGTAAGATCAGATAAAAGAAATAACACAAGGTATCAGAGCATAAATAATCAGAGTGCAAGTAGAGAGAATTTGAAATTGCCATGCAAAATAGAGGCAAGCTGGTTATTTTATATAAAAGAGGATATTTAAAGCAACAATAGGATAGAGTTTAGAAATCTTCCTCTTCTAGTTGAGCTTCCTTTGCTTCAATTTCCTTTAGATCAGCATTTATTCTTGCTCTGATTGTAGCAAGGTTCCTGGGATTCTGATATTCTGACCAGGCAGGTGCAAGCTGGCAATCTAGATAGTTTCTGATGGCTTCTGAGATGTCCTTGCCAGGGATCACTTTCATGTGCCACCAGTCTTCTGCTTCTTGCATTGACCCACCATGGTTAATTATTATTAGCCCATCTTTATCCAGAATGAGATTCTCTTGTTGAATAGGGGTCATATGCTTCTTCATCTCTCTGAATTGAGCAGCATCAGGTTTAGCCAAGTCACTGTTGAGCCATTGGGCCAAAGTGAAAGTGGAGGCTGTCTTCTTTCCTTTCTTTGATCTTGGAGGAGTAGGTCTTTGAATACCAGCAGCAATCTGCTTCTTCCTAGTCTTCTCAAAGTATATAGCAGGATCAGGGGTACCAGAGATGGGAGTCAGAGCTCTGGTGCTTGATCCTTCTGCAGTTCTGATCTGTTCATTTCTATCTTCCCCCTTTTTTGCATCAACAAGATCACCAAGCAGGAGTCCAATTTTAGAGAATTCGGAGGCCTGATTCTCCTTGATGACTTCAAGAGCGCCAGGTAGAGTCTGGGTGACAGAGGCCAGACCCTCAACAATTTCTTTCTGTTTATCTACAGCAATCTGAATATCTTTAGTAGTGGCTTCAAGGAGAGTCAACTTGTGATCTCTTTCCTTGCCACTGTTAATCAGTTTGAGGCCAAACTCTTTGTTTGTCTTGCAAATGCCCTCCACATCTTGCAGAAGTTCTGCATTTTTGTCATGAGACCACTGAAGATCACTTACTGCATCAAAGATATTCTTAATAGCCTTGTCTTGCTCTTCAAGGACCTTTGTGTGATGAAATAGCACGGCAGAGATTCCATCCACTTCCTTAGAGATGTTGCCCAGATTCTCTGCAGTTTTGTCCTTGTGAACCTCAAAGGATGTGGCAATGATGCCCACGTGCTTTAATAGCATATTGATGCCTTTTGTGAGATGCTCACTGACTCTGGTGAGATGGGAGTCAGTGACATACTCAGCATCTAGTATCTTCTCCATGCCTTTGGCTATTTGCTGTCCAACCTGCTCTATGTCAGCCATGAAGGATTGTGCAGGAGTATTGCCTTGGGCAAGGGTTAGTACTTGCTTTGAAGAAGGAGAAGATTGCTGTGGAGGGGCTGGTGGAGAGTTCTGAGGACTGGTTTGCTGATGGGGAGAGGTGTGAGGAGTGTTAGGGGTTCTCTGATGTTGTGGAGAGGGTGGGGGTGAAGGGGATCGGGCTCTGATGGGTGTAAGGAGTTTACAAGGTGATGGTTGTTGGGATGAGGGCTTCTTAGGTGAAGGGGTTGGAGTTCTATGAGGAGAAGGGGATTTGGAAGGTGAGGTATGGGGTTCTGGTGCAATATGAAGAGATGGAGAGTTAGGAATTACCTCAAGAACTGTTTCTTCAAACTGAGAGTCTCTCCATTCTCTGATCAGATTCATCATGGCCAGAGGTACATCATTTGCAGTAGAGGGTTCACCTTCTGCACCTGGAATAGGTTTCATCTTGATCAATGATTCTCTCCTCTTCTTTTCTAATAGCCATTCCTCAAAGAGTGGAATCTCCCCCTCTGATAGAGGTTTGACAGGCCCTTCTGATGGTGAAGCATTCATCTTCTCCTTCCCTTTAAGATTCCTCGTCTTCTGCTCCAATACAGAGTGTAGGAATTGAAGATCGAAGCAGAGAGAGATGTCATCTACACCTGCCCACTTGAGGGCTTCTTCTTCCTCTGATTCAAAAGTAGCAGCCTGAGCAAGAATCTGTTGCAGAGGTCCCATCCTCCATTTCCTCCAAGTGAGTACCCTTTGAAATTGTCTTTCTAGGGCAGCATGAGGATCCAGTTCTGGGATTTGAGTGGTGAGATGCTCTGGTGGAGTTAAGATGATGTGCTGATCTGGTGCAGAGATGGGTTGGATCTCTGATTCAGGTTCCCCCTGACCATCAGAGATTACTAGTGCAGTAGCCAGCTCTGGGGCAGGTTCCCCCTGAGGTTCTGACTCCTTGGAGGGTGAGAGAATCTTCTTCTTCTTCTTTGCTACTCTGATAGGAGACTTGGAGCTATCAGAATCACTCTGTATGATTGCTTTTCTTCTCCTCTTCTGGCTCATCTTCTTGACAGGAGTAACTTTGGGGGCCACAACAGAGGCTTCCTTCTCTGATGCATCCTCCTCTGATGCTTCCTCCTTTGTTACCTCTTTCTCTGGCTTTGAGTGAGGCTTCCTTTTCTTAGGCTTTTCTTCCTTTTTGACCTTGAGTTGGGTAGCAGCAGCCACAGGTTTGATAGCCTGCTTCTCCCTGTTTTGTTCAAGCTTGTTGGCTTTCTTGAGCTCAGCAGCTATGGCCACATTCAACTTGGGAGAGAGGGTGAGAAAGATGGTTTTCGTGTGGTCCACTTCTGTGGCTTCTCTTAATGCTATCTTGGCATTGGATATTAGCCTGGAGATCAGAAGTCCATGTCCCATCTTGGTGGAGAAAAGGCCGGTTTCCTTATCCTTTTTCCCAATGGATTCAGAAAGGGACTGGAACAATACCTTTCCCCAGTTGATGTTCATCCCCCTGTGAACAGCATATAGGGCCTTGGAGTTGGCGTTGTTCATCTGATCAGTCGAGCCTGTTTTGCACCACAGACACCGGTGCATTATGCTCATCAATCTTTCAAAGTCCTTCTTCAGGACATTCTTCTTCATGTAGAGAGTCTCTACCCCGGATGCATCTTCCCGACAGTAGGTGGCCACAAAGTTTTGGACAGTGATGTCCACATCATCAAGTTCGATGAAGCTTGAGTTTTCCTCTTCCTGAGGTTCAAGCTTGATGTCAAAGAACTCGTTTAGTGCGTTAGCGTCAATCTTGAGGTCCTTGCCCTGAACCTGAGAGAAAATGGTGTTGTTGCTGATATGGGCGTTGAGGTAGAACTCTGCTACATCGACGTTGCTGAAATGCTCATAGGGATGAGCCACAATCTTGCTCAGCTGGGAGTCATTCATTCCCTCGATCACTTCGGTCATGATTTTTTGATTTGCAGCCAGCAGCGGTAGCGAGGACATGTCTACCTTCATTCCTGTGACAATGTTTGTCACCAGTGACTTAGCTTCAGCCTCTGAGAGATCAGAAATGTTGATGAACTTCATTTTTAGGTTTTTGGAAGGATTTGAGAGGTTTGAAGGTTGAAGATTTGGAGAAATAAAGCTTGAAGTCGAAGAGTAAAATTGCAGTAGCGATTTAGGTTTTCAGAAGGGGTATATATAAATTTGGGTTAGTGGACGTTTGATATAATTTGCGGTTTCGAGGTCGCATTAAATGGATTGTGGGCGGAAAGCCGTTTTCCAAAAGTGGTAATAACTACCGGGGGTAAAATGGTAACTTCCGGTTTATTGAACAGTCTCGCCTGAAATTTAGAAAATTTTGCCAAGTCCACAGCCACTCTGATGAATAACAGCCTTTGTATCAGAGATAGAGATGTTCTGATACGAGGATCTCTGATGGGAAAGAGTATCAGAGTTGGTGAATTCTGATGGATCCACGTCTGGTGCTTCTGCAATTCTGATTCAAGCTTCTGATGGTTAAGAGCTCAGGTATCAGAGATGGGGTGTTCTGATGAATCCACATCTGATACTTCTGCAACTCTGATTCATGTATCTCTGGGAAGATCATCCATCATTTCCAATTCTTCTCTTAGCTTGTTAAACCTTGCCTCAGAGAGAGGTTTGGTTAAGATATCTGCAAGCTGGTCTTCAGTTGGTACATGCTCAATTGAGATATGCTTCTTCTCCACATGATCTCTGATGAAGTGATGTCTGATCTCAATATGCTTGGTCCTTGAATGCAGCACAGGATTCTGAGTGATGGCAATGGCACTTGTGTTATCGCACAGCAGCTTGATCTCCTTTGCTTGCACTCCATAATCCTTGAGTTGTTGCTTCATCCAGAGTAATTGAGCACAGCAGCTTCCAGCAGCAATGTACTCAGCTTCAGCAGTGCTAGTTGAGATTGAATTCTGCTTCTTGCTAAACCAGGAGACAAGTCTCCCTCCTAGCAATTGACAGTGACCAGAAGTACTCTTCCTGTCCAATCTGCAACCTGCAAAATCTGAATCAGAATAACCAATTAGTTCAAAATTACCTCCCTTGGGATACCATAGGCCTGCATTTGGATTTCCCTTGATATATCTGATAATCTTCTTAGCAGCAACTAGATGGCTCTCCTTGGGCTTTGATTGGTATCTGGCACAGATTCCTACTGCAAAAGCTATGTCTGGTCTGCTTGCAGTCAGATAGAGGAGAGATCCAATGATTCCTCTATATGTTGTAGCATCAACATCCTTTCCTTCATCATCTGGTCCAATTCCTTGAGATGCATTCATAGGGATTTTGACTGAAGATTTTCCATCAATTCCAAACTTCTTGATGAGATCTCTGGTGTACTTTCCTTGGTTGATAAGGATGCCTTCTGGAACTTGTTTGACTTGCAATCCAAGGAAGTAACTGAGTTCTCCCATCATGCTCATTTCAAACTTATTCTGCATAACTTGAGAGAATTTCTTGCATAATTCTGGATTAGTGCTTCCAAATACACTACTAGAAAACTGTCTTACAGTGACACTTTTTTGGTGACACATTTTTAAAAAGTGTCACTGGTAGACGACTTAACTTGTTTCCGACATAGAAGTGTCACTAACATGTGATACTATGACATCAACAAATACTAGTGATACTAAATATAAATTTAACATTTTATTTTTATTTTTTTGGACACCAATTTTCCTCCTAATCCTAAATTCCCCTCCACAATTTTTTTATTCCCCCCCAAAAAATTCATTTCCCCCCAAAACCTAACCCTTTCGGCCCTAATAATTCTAAACCGCAGCACTGATACCCTAGCTAGTTCATCAATTCGTACCATCTCAAACGCCATTAGCTTCCGCAGGCCACCTTCGATCTACGACCTCATCACCTCCGAATAGAAAACCTAACATTACCCTCCTCCCAATCATTCACTGAAGGATAACCATACCGCCTTATTCAGTTATCCGCTTATCTCCGTTATCGGTCTTCTTCTTCCTGAAGTCCGCAACTCTCTCCACAAGTCGCAGAGAATGGAGAAGCCGTAGAGCCACAGACGCAGAGGGATAATCCGCCAAGCCACTAGGTCGTTGATCGCTTGACTGCCAGCCCTGCCGCCTGCTGACCGCGTCTTGCCTTGCGCCTGAGTCGGCTACCGCTTCACGACCCTGCTCCAAAGTCAGTCCTGCAATCTGACAATTTCTATCTCTCTGAGATTCTTATTTTCCCTCCCTGAGAAGTTAACTCTCCCTCTAGCAAGCTAGCATGTAAGTTTTGTAGATTTTATCATTTAATTTCAGTATTTACTAATCTATTGTGTGATTTTCTCATTTTTTAATATGTTATACTCCGTATTACTTATATACTTATATGTGAATGGCTCGTGTAATTTCATTCGTGAATTGAAAGTTAGGGGTTGCAAACTTCTTAACATAATAAAATTTTGATATGATTATGTGATTGAAAATATGTTGAATTATTCCATAAATTTTTGTCAATTGAAGTAGCTAGGTCTGAAATCTGGCGTACCTTCTTAATACAAATTTCCATTGTATTCCGGAGTTCCTTAAAACCCTGCAAATCGCACTAGTTAATTAAGAGCTTCTTTGAGAACCTCTAAATCGGTTTTAGAGCCGCTGAGTGGAAAGCCTTAAATAATTAGCTGCTACTAAAGCTCCAGATTGATCTATTGAAAAAACCTGCTAAGGCTAGGTACATCATTTACTCCTGAAAGCAGCTTGGAATAAACAGAAAACTTGACTGATAACCAATTCCGAGTCTTTTGCTAATGTGCAACGCACTATATATGTTGCTTGCATTTATACTTCTTCATGTTGCATAAAAATCTCATTCTAATTTAGTCAAGGAGATGGACACTGATAAGGATTGCAGGTTGTCATGATGATAAAAAATGGTTGAATACCTATGTTTCAAGTGCTCAATTACAATACTTGTGTACAAAGAAATATTCTCATGTCTTGGACCTACAAGGTCCATTTCTATACCATGTACTAGAAGAATGTTTCTAATACATAACACAGTGAATTTAAATACATCACTGCTTTATCCTCTATAATGCAGAGTATGAGTACTGTATTTCATTTTTGTTTTTGTTTCCAGATTTAAGTGGAAGATGCCAAACTGCTATTGAGGTTGCTAAAAAGTATTACTTTAACTCCATGCTTCTGTAATGTGTTCATAAAATGATTTCATTTCAACTTTCTTTTCAGGTTTACTACTTCTAGAACGAATAGATTTTTTTACCCTCTATTTAGCTTATTATGGTTTGGTGGGATTCTTGCAGGCATTTGATTTTGTTGGTCCCGTTTAATATGGTAATCAGTCTAGAGGGGGGGGGGTGAATAGACTGATTGGTTTTTCAACTTTTTCTCAAAGTCAAGACTGACTTATCAGAGAAGGTCTGATTCTGATGACAGAGAAAGGCTGGTTCTGATATCAGAACTGGCCTTGGCAGCGGATTCTGATCTGTCCGGGTAGCCTAAAAAAAATACTAAGGCAAATGCCTTTCTGATAACTCTGAAAACAAGATCTGCTGAACACAGATTCCAAGTCTTAGAGTTAATCAGTTAATATCCTAAGTGCAGAAATATAAATTGCAGTAAAGTAAATGACACCGGATATTTTTATAGTGGTTCAAGGAACAACTTGTTCCTCTAGTCCACTGTTCCACTAGCTTTGAAGTAGATCGGTTACAAAGCCAAATCCTAGCACTTAAGAAGCACTCCTCGTCTTCTTCAAGCCTAGATGCCACCCAGGATGCAGTTCCACGTCCTGATGGCTGATCCTTTCACTCAGCTTCCCGGAAGTATCACCACTTCACTACTGCAGTTACTTGGACGCCCTTCTTTTCAGAAGATCCTTTGAAAAACAAAGTTTTTCCTCCAACTTGCTTCGTTACAAATGATGTTTGATGAAGTTCTTGAAGTGTTGAAGAACAGGATGGACTTTGCTTGCTTGTTGGGGATGAGAGATTTGGAGTTTGAATCTTCCCAACGTAAGCTTGTCTTGTTGAAGGTTGTAGAATTTGAATCTCAAGAGAGCTTGAATGATGAGCAAAAGTTGTAGCAAAGTTGTTTTCCTGATCTTCGGTGTGTAGCTTATATACTGAGGTTGTCTGCCCGTTGGAGGAGGAGACAACTGCATTAAATGCGCGTACAGTTGACTTGACCGCCGTTTTTGGAAGGTTTCTATTTTTATAATATATCTTCCCGGATTCTTTGGTCAATCATTTGCAATCAATCCTTCAGCGTATCAGGCTCATTTAATGTGCATTAAATGCTTTCCTTTCATGCACAGTCTTGTAGCCGTTGGATGTTTTTACCCGTTGAATTCATAGCTGTTGGATGTTGCTTGAAATTTTTCTAAGTGTTCGTCGGGCTCTGATCAGGCTCTTCTGATATGTTGGATTCTGATGGCTTTCTGACGAGTTGAGTTCTGATGGTCTTCTGATCTCTGACTGAACTCTGACTCTGATAGGTCCGCTGATGAGTACTTCTGATCTGTAGTTCTCATCGGCTATCAGATGTCCAGGTTTATCAGCAACTCTTATGATGCAATTCTGATGGACTTCTGCTAAGAGAACTCTGATGGAGCAGTTCTCATAGAGCAAGTCTGGTCGAGCAGTTCTGATGCACTTCTGATCTGATCCAAAATAGAGCAACTCTGATCGTCGACTACACTAATACTTACAATTGAAAATTCTAATACATAAAGTCTAATTTGGGGGTACTATAACTTTCTAATCCTATAGCATCATCAAAATCTAATTACATTTATTCCTTACAATTTCCCCCTTTTTGATGATGCCAAAACCCTTAAACTATTTCCAGAGAAGTGCCTTTCACCATAAAGAAAATAAGTTAAAAATAAATTTTCATTTAAAATCTTGGTGGGCACTTGGCATAGGAAGATAGTAAGAGTAAGATACAATCAAACAGATAAATAAGATAAGAAATAGCACAAGGTATCAGAGCATAAATAATCAGAATGCAATAGAGAAATAATTTGAAATTGCCATGCAAATTAGAGGCAAGCTGGTTATCTTATTAATGAAATATATTTAAAGCAACAAGAGGATAGAGTTTAGAAGTCTTCCTCTTCTAGATCAGCTTCCTTTGCTTCAATTTCCTTCAGATCAGCATTGACCTTAGCTCTGATTGTAGCAAGATTCCTGGGATTCTGATATTCTGACCAGGCAGGTTCAAGCTGGCAATCTAGATAGTTTCTGATGGCTTCTGATAGGTCCTTGCCAGGGATCACTTTCATCCGCCACCAATCTTCTGCCTCTTGCATTGAGCCACCATGGTTTATGATTATCAGCCCATCTTTATCAAGAATGAGATTCTCTTGTTGTGTGGGGGTCATATGCTTCTTCATTTCTCTGAATTGAGCAGCATCAGGTTTAGCCAGATCACTGTTGAGCCATTGAGCCAAAGTGAAGGTGGAGGTTGACTTCTTCCCTTTCTTGGATTTAGGAGGAGTTGGTCTCTGAATACCAGCAGCAATCCTTTTTTGTCTTGTCCTTTCAAAATATTCTGCAGGATCAACAGCTCTGGTGCTGGTCCCCTCTGCAGCTCTGATGACTTTAGCAGGTGCTCTGATATCTTCCCCCTTTTTGGCATCAACAAGATCACCAAGCAGGAGTCCGATTTTGGAGAATTCTGTAGCATTATTGTCTTTGATGGCGTCTAGGGCACCTGGGAGTGTCTGAGTCACTGAGGCCAGCCCTTCTATCAGCTCTTTCTGCTTACCAACTGCAGATTGGATATCTTTAGTTGTAGCTTCCAGTAGAGTCAACTTGTGATCTCTGTCTTTGCCAGTGTTGATCAATTTGATACAGAACTCTTTGTTGGTCTTGCAGATTTCCTCCACATCTGTCAGATGCTCTGCATGTTTGTCAGATGACCATTGAAGATCATCCACAGCATCAGACAGGTCTTGAATAGCCTTGTCTTGAGCAGATAGAGTCTGTGATTGTGAGAACAGGACTGTGTGCAGACTGGCAACCTCGGAGGCAATGTTATCAACCTTCTCATTGGATGTCTTCATGTAGCTGAAGAATGTAGTTGACAGTTGTGAGAGAGTATTGGCGATTTTCTCAAGTCCTGACTCAATGTTGTACTGCACCAAATCCAGATGAGCATCATGCTTCTGATTTAGGACAAGTAGCTTGTTCAGACCAGCCACCATCTGATCTCCAAAGTCCTCTGCTGATTCCACAAATTCCTGGAAGGGAATGAGGACAGCTTTGGGTGGTTCTGGCTGAAGTACTTGATTAATTTGAGGTTGAGGTTGAGTCTGAGGTTGATCAGGAGATACAGGAGGAGTAGGAGTCTTCCTCTTTGCAGATTGAAGATCACAAGCCAGAGAGGAAGTAAGGAATCCATCATTATCTTCAGTTGAGGAAGGAATCCTTACAACTGGTTCTCTCTTCCGAGTGGAGGCTGCAGAATGCTGAGGAGATGGAGGTTTGGATGAGGGCTTCTGCTGAGGAGAGGCAGATTTGGATTTCTGATGTTGGGAGTTTTGATGAGGTGAGGTTTGAGGGATAGGGGTTCTCTGATGTTGTGATGGAGGAGGGGGTGAAGGTGATCGGCTTCTGATGGGGGTGTTCAGATGGCAGGGTGAGGGTTGTTTTGGTGTGGAGGATTTCTTGGGTGTTGGAGAAGGGATTTGCTGAGGTTGAGGAGGAGATGGGGGTGGAGTTGTGGTTGGTGTGACTGGTTTGGGTGAAGGGGATTTGGGAGGTGATGGTAGGGGGGTAGGAGAGTTAGGAAGTACCTCAAGAACTGTTTCCGCAACTGGAGATTCTCTCCATTCTCTGATCAGGTTCTTCATGGCCAGAGATAGGTCATTGGCAGTGGAGGGTTCACCCTCTGCACCTGGAAGGGGTTTCATCTTTATCAAAGACTCCCTCCTTTTCTTTTCCATCAGCCAGGCATCAAAGATGGGAACCTCACTCTCTGATAGAGGTTTGACATGCTCTTCTGAAGTCGAAGCAGTCATCTTCTCTTTTCCCTTGATGCTTTCCTTCTTCTTCTCCAAGACAGAATGTAAAAAATGAAGATCAAAGCATAGAGATACATCATCTGTACCTGCCCATTTGAGAACTTCTTCTTCCTCAGTTTCAAAAGTGGCAGCTTGGGCAAGAATTTGCTGCAGAGGTCCCATCCTCCACTTCCTCCATGTGAGTACCCTTTGAAACTGTCTGTCCAGAGCAGTAGAAGGGTTTAGCGGTTCTGGTGGAGGCATGATGACTGGCAGATCGGGTGCAGATAAAGGGTGGACCTCTGATTCAGGTTCCCCCTGAGCATCAGAGATCACCAGAGCAGCAGCCAACTCTGGTGCAGGTTCCCCCTGAGGTTCTGATTCCTTGGGGGGAGAGTTGGTCTTCTTCTTCTTCTTCAGGGTTCTGATAGGAGATTTTGAGCTATCAGAATCACTCTGAATGGTTGCTTTTCTTCTCCTCTTCTGTCTCATCTTCTTGACAGGAGCCTCTGCTGGTGCATCCTTTTCTGATGTGTCACCCTCTGATGCAGGTTTCTCTGGGGTGGTGATAGGCTTCTTCTGAATCTTCTTCTTCTTCTTCTCCTTGGGTTGTCCATCATCAACCGCAGCTATAGTGACTGGTTTCTCCCTTAATTGCTCTTGCTTGTTGGTTTTCTTCAATTCTGCAGCAATAGCTACATGCACCTTGGGAGATGAGGTGAGGAAGATGGTTTTGGAATGATCAGCTGTTGATGGATTTCTGAGAACCACTCCTTGACTAGCAATAGCCTTGGAGAGAAGAAGACCATGGCCCATCTTTGTGGAGAATAGACCTGTTTTCTTGTCTTTCTTTTCTACTGTTTCAGTGAGGGATTTGTACAGAACCTTCCCCCAATTGATGTTCATCCCATGATGGACTGCATAGAGGGCCTTTGAGTTGGCGTTGTTCATCTGGTCAGTAGAGCTTGTTTTGCACCACAGACATCGGTGCATTATGCTTATCAAGCGCTCAAAGTCCTTCTTGAGCAGGTTCTTCTTCATGTAGAGTTTATCTACTCCGGTTGCATCATCCCGGCAGTAGGTGTCCACAAATGTCTCCACAGAGACTTCGACTGATTCCAAGTCGATGAGAGTAGGGGTGTCAATGTCCTGAGAATCGAGTTCGATGCCGAAGAACTCATTGAGAGAGTCAGCATCGATTTTCAGGTCCTTTCCCTGAACCTGGGAGTGGATGGCATTGTCAGAGATGTGGGCGTTGAGATAGAACTCGGCCACATCCAAATTGCTGAAGTGCTCGTAGGGATGAGCCACTATCTTGGTCAGTTGCGAGTCATTCATCCCGGCAATGACCGCTTTCATCACTTTAGAATTTTCTGCCAGTAGCGGCAATGAGGACATATCCACTTTCATTCCGGTGGCTATGTTGCTTACTAGGGTCTTAGCTTCAGCCTCTGAGAGATCGGAAATGTTGATGAACTTCATTTTTAGGTTCTTGGAGAGGTTTGAGAGGTTTGAAGGTTGGAGATTTTAGCAAGATAAAAGCTTGAAGACGAGGAATAAAATTGCAGTAGCGATTTAGGTTTTCAGAAGGAGTATATATGAATTTGGGTAAGTGGACGTTTGATATAATTTGCGGTTTCGAGGTCGCATTTAATGGAATGTGGGCGGAAAGCCGTTTTCCAAAAATGGTAATAACTACCGGGGGTAAAAAGGTAACTTCCGGTTTATTGGACAGTCTCGCCCGAAATTTAGAAAATTTTTCTAAGTCCACAGCCACTCTGATAGGTATTAGCCCTTGTATCAGAGATAGGGATGTTCTGATATAAGGACCTCTGATGAATACCAAGTCTGATCCTTCCTGCAACTCTGACTTTTGCAAGTCTGATCCTTGCAATTCTGATTCAAGCTTCTGATGAATAAGAGCTTCGGGTATCAGAGATGGGGTGTTCTGATAAGTCCACATCTGATACGTCTGCAACTCTGATTCATGTATCTCTGGGAAGATCATCCATCATTCCCAGTTCTTCCCTTAGCTTGTTAAACCTTGCCTCAGAGAGAGGTTTGGTCAAGATATCTGCAAGCTGGTCTTCAGTTGGAACATGCTCAATTGAGATGTGCTTCTTCTCCACATGATCTCTGATGAAGTGATGTCTGATCTCGATATGCTTTGTTCTTGAATGCAGCACAGGATTCTGAGTGATGGCAATAGCACTTGTATTGTCACATAGCAACTTGATCTCCTTTGCTTGCACTCCATAATCCTTGAGTTGTTGTTTCATCCAGAGTAATTGAGCACAGCAACTTCCAGCAGCAATATACTCAGCTTCAGCAGTGCTAGTTGAGATTGAGTTCTGCTTCTTGCTAAACCAGGAGACAAGTCTCCCACCTAGCAATTGACAGTGACCAGAAGTACTCTTCCTGTCCAATCTGCAACCTGCAAAATCTGAATCAGAATAGCCAATTAGTTCAAAGTTACCTCCCTTGGGATACCATAGTCCTGCGTTTGGATTTCCTTTGATATATCTGACAATCTTCTTAGCAGCAACTAGATGGCTCTCCTTTGGCTTTGATTGGTATCTGGCACAGATTCCTACTGCAAAAGCTATGTCTGGTCTGCTTGCAGTCAGATAGAGGAGAGATCCAATGATTCCTCTATAAGTTGTTGCATCAACATCTTTGCCTTCATCATCTGGTCCAATGCCTTGGGATGCATTCATTGGAATCTTGACTGAGGATTTTCCATCTACTCCAAATTTCTTGATGAGATCTCTGGTGTACTTTCCTTGGTTGATAAAGATGCCTTCTGGTACTTGTTTGACTTGTAATCCAAGGAAGTAACTGAGTTCTCCCATCATGCTCATTTCAAACTTCTTCTGCATAACTTGAGAAAATTTCTTGCATAATTCTGGATTAGTGCTTCCAAATATAATGTCATCAACATAGATTTGCACTAACAGAATATGATTAGCAACAGAAATTTGAAATAGAGTTTTGTCCACCTTTCCTTTAGTAAACCCATGGTTCACTAAGAATAGGGACAATGTGTCATACCAAGCTCTGGGAGCTTGCTTAAGACCATAAAGGGCCTTTCTAAGCTTGTAGACACACGAAGATTGAGTAGGAATGACAAAACCTGGAGGTTGTTCAACATAAACTTCCTCTTCAAGTTCTCCATTTAGAAATGCACTCTTGACATCCATTTGGTAGACTTTGATGTCATTGTAGGCAGCATAGGCTAGGAATATCCTGATTGCTTCCAGTCTGGCAACAGGTGCAAAGGTCTCATCAAAATCTATGCCTTCTTCTTGACAGTATCCCTTTGCTACTAGCCTTGCTTTATTCCTTACAATGTTGCCTTCTTCATCTGCTTTGTTCTTGAATACCCACTTGGTTCCAATGACATTCTGATGCTTTGGTCTGGGAACAAGTTTCCACACTTCATTCCTTTCAAACTGTGTAAGCTCTTCTTGCATTGCATTGATCCATTCTGAATCTTCTAGAGCTTCTTCCACACACATTGGTTCCATCTGGGAAATACAGCAGGTGAACATGGCTTCTCTTCTTGATGCAGATCTGGTCCTTACTCCACTGGTAACTTGACCAATCACTTGATTAGGAGGATGGTCTCTTAACCAAGTTAGATCAGGTTCTGACAGTTGCTGTCTAGGCAACTCTGAAGGTTCATCTTCTGATACATCATCTTCATCTTTGTCTATCAGAACTGGATTGGCAGGAGGAGTTGAGAATATAGGGTTGTTGATGACCTCTTCTGATAGTTCTGCGCCCTTGTCTTCAAGGTTGATCTTCTGCAGAGTTTCTGATAATTCTTCTGCAGAGGTACCATCATCAAATTTGACATGAATGGATTCCTCAACTTGTAGAGATCTTCTGTTGAGTATTCTATAGGCTTTGCTTGAGCTTGAGTAGCCTAAGAATACACCTTCATCAGCTTTTTCTTGAAATACTTTCAGGTTCTCCTTTCCATTGTTTAGAATATAGCATTTGCATCCAAACACATGGAAGTAGCTGATGTTTGGCTTTCTTCCTTTCCACAACTCATAGGGGGTCTTCTGATGATTCTTGTGGATCATGCTTCTATTCTGAGTGTAACATGCAGTGTTAATAGCTTCAGCCCAGTATCTGATGGGCAGTCCTGATTCTGCAATCATAGTTCTTGCAGCTTCTTTCAGTGTTCTGTTCCTTCTTTCTGCAACACCATTTTGTTGGGGTGTCCTGGCTGCAGAGAGTTGATGGAATGTGCCATTCTGATCACAGAAGTCCTTGATCACTTTGTTGACAAATTCAGTTCCTCTGTCAGATCTGATTGTTCTGACCTTCATATTCTTCTCAGTTTGGAGTTGCTTTATCAGAGATGGCAACTTCTGAAGAGTTTCATTCTTCTTGGTCAGAAACACAGTCCAAGTATATCTTGAGTAATCATCAACCATAACAAGAGTATATCTTTTTCCACCAACACTGGGAGTTTCAACTGGTCCAAATAAATCCATGTGGATCAGATTTAGAGGACAGGTAGAAAGATCTCCAGCTATGGGTTTGAATGAGGTTTTTACTTGTTTGCCTTTCTGACAAGCACTGCAGAGGGTCTCCTTCTTGTAGACAATGTCAGGCAGACCATCTACAATGTGTTCCCTTGCCAGTTTGTTGATGGTTTTGAAGTTCAGGTGGCTAAGCTTCTTGTGCCAGTCCCAGCTTAGCTTTGAGTTGTCCTTTGCTATCAGACAAGTTCCATCTTTTGCTGTTTGCCAGTCAACAACATAGATGTTCTTCCTTCTCTTGGCTGTAAGAACCACTTCTTTAGTTGTCTCATGCTTGACATAGCATAAGGTCTTGGTGAATTCAACTGTGTAGCCTTTGTCACAGAATTGGCTAGCACTCAGCAAGTTGAACTTCAGACCTTTGACATATGAGACATCTTCAATGATTATCTGGTTCTTGATCAGCTTCCCTCTTCCTTTTGTTTGCCCTTCCTTGTCATTTCCACCGAAAGTGACTCTGGGTCCATTGATTTTCTGGATCTCTGATAGGCAACTCTTGTCACCTGTCATGTGTCTGGAGCATCCACTGTCAATATACCATTCTTTTTCTGAGATGGCTCCAGCACACATTTCCTGCAAGATTAAAAGGAAGATTTAGGTACCCAAGCAATGTTGGGTCCTGGGGGGTAATGCAGTCTTGGTAGTTGGTACCATTTTGGTCTCATCAACTGAAACCTTGGTGGATGATACCCATTGTCCACCTGGTAGTTGTAGTAAACAGATGTATGATTCACTTTGGGCAGATGCTTGTGAGGATCATGCTTTCTGTTTGCATACTTCTGCATAGCCTTCTTGGTTGGAAAGAAGTCCCAGATGCTATCAAGATCAGAGGAGCGCTTAACTTTAGACTTCTGAGGTTGACCAGACAACCTCTTCTGCCTATAGTTAATCTTCTCTTGATATCTGCCTTTCTGATAGCAGTTTCTGATACTATTGTCATGAGATAGTCTGATAGGGTTAGGCCGTTGATTATTATTTTTCTGAAAGCTTTTCCTTTTGTTAGAGTTTCTGCCAGGTTCATTAGTTCTCAAACTTTGTTTTGGTTTGGCCTTTAGAGTTTGTTTCTCTGGTATGACCTTCTCATGAACAATTTTAGTACCAGAAGTACTAGCATGGCAATTGGGGCTCAGAGTCTGTGGCACTATGACCTTTTTAGCCTTAGCAACTTGGGTGCTAGGCCTTACAGAAGGCTCACCAGACTCTGGTTCAACATATCCAAGACCAGAGGTGAAGTTATGAGAGTCACCAATATTCTTCATGGAAGATTGCATCTTCAGAAGACTATTATATCTACTCTCAAGTTCCTCAATGTCTCTTATTCTTTTCAGAAGAGACTCATTTTCAGCTTTCAGTCTATCTCTTTCCTCAGTTAAGAAATTAAGTTTACACTCAGTCTCTTTCCTTAGATCAGAGATATCAACTTTCAGCCTACTGTTCTCTTCTTTAACAAAAGAATAAGTGGCTTGGATAGTTTGGAACTCTTCCCAGAATGATGACATTGGATCATCATTTAAGGCTGTGCCTACCGAAGAAGAAATAGAATCAGAAGTGGAGCATACCTCATCATCTGATTGTGCCATGAGGCAAAGGTCTTCAGTTTCTGCATCTAAGCAGCAGAATGCTTCATCAGAGTCGGAGTCTGAGCTGGACTCTGATTCAGAGAGTGGATCTCTCTCAGCTTGTTCTGAAACAAATGCTCTTCTTCTTCTGTGTTGATCTTCTGGTTTCTTTTCTTCTTCATGTCCTTGCTTCTTGGACACTCTTGGATAGGGGCAGTTTGCTTTGAAGTGCCCAGGTTGTCTGCAGTTGTAGCAGAGGTACTCTCCATTGCTTTCAGAAGATTTGGTCTTCTGATGTGGTCTTCTGATGGAAGATGGACTCCTTCCATCTTTCTTCATAAACTTCTTAAACTTTCTGGCAAAAGCAGCCATATACTCATCAGATAAAAGAGTAGAAGGGTCAAAGTCACTTACCTTAGAGGTACTGGCAGTGAGAGCAGTGGTGGTCCTCTCATCAGGAGCTTCTTCCCTCTCTTCATGCATCTCAAACTCATAAGCCTTGAGATCAGAGATGAGTTTCTCAGTGGCATAAGTCTTGATGTTCTTGCTTTCCTGGACTGCAATCACCTTCATCTTCCAGGCAGAAGGCAGTCCCCTGAGGATCTTCATGTTGACCTCTTTGATGGTGAGCTCCTTTCCAAGCTCAGAAATCTCACTAATGAGAATCAGCAGTCTCTCATGCATCTTAGCAATGCATTCTTCTGGCAGAAGTTTGAAGTCATCAAACTTCTTCATAGCAATGGTCAACTTGTTATCTCTTTCTTGTTCATCTCCTGCTCCAATCTCATCCAGCTTATCCCAGATTTCTTTGGCAGTTCTGCACTTCTTGATTCTGTTGAAGTATCTTTCATCAATAGCCTTGTAAAGAATGTCCTTGGCTATATTATCCAGGTTGTACTGCCTTTTCTCTTCCTTAGTCCATTCTGATCGGGCTTTCTCAATCATCTGGGGCTGAGAGTTATCAATGGAGTGAGCAGGATTGATCTTCATGAACTGGATAAAGGGTCCATTTTCCAAGACTTCCCACATTTCATCATGAAGGGCACATAGATGTGCCTTCATTCTGATCTTCCAATCATCATACTTCTGATCTGTGAACATCAGATGCTTGGCAAGAGAGTTATCCATAATAACAAATAAATAGAGGCTAAGAACAAGTGGATCTTTGTTCAGAGAGTAACCTAAAAGATTACAAGAACAAGGAGGCTCTGATACCACTTGTTGGTCCCGTTTAATATGGTAATCAGTCTAGAGGGGGGGGGGTGAATAGACTGATTGGTTTTTCAACTTTTTCTCAAAGTCAAGACTGACTTATCAGAGAAGGTCTGATTCTGATGACAGAGAAAGGCTGGTTCTGATATCAGAACTGGCCTTGGCAGCGGATTCTGATCTGTCCGGGTAGCCTAAAAAAAATACTAAGGCAAATGCCTTTCTGATAACTCTGAAAACAAGATCTGCTGAACACAGATTCCAAGTCTTAGAGTTAATCAGTTAATATCCTAAGTGCAGAAATATAAATTGCAGTAAAGTAAATGACACCGGATATTTTTATAGTGGTTCAAGGAACAACTTGTTCCTCTAGTCCACTGTTCCACTAGCTTTGAAGTAGATCGGTTACAAAGCCAAATCCTAGCACTTAAGAAGCACTCCTCGTCTTCTTCAAGCCTAGATGCCACCCAGGATGCAGTTCCACGTCCTGATGGCTGATCCTTTCACTCAGCTTCCCGGAAGTATCACCACTTCACTACTGCAGTTACTTGGACGCCCTTCTTTTCAGAAGATCCTTTGAAAAACAAAGTTTTTCCTCCAACTTGCTTCGTTACAAATGATGTTTGATGAAGTTCTTGAAGTGTTGAAGAACAGGATGGACTTTGCTTGCTTGTTGGGGATGAGAGATTTGGAGTTTGAATCTTCCCAACGTAAGCTTGTCTTGTTGAAGGTTGTAGAATTTGAATCTCAAGAGAGCTTGAATGATGAGCAAAAGTTGTAGCAAAGTTGTTTTCCTGATCTTCGGTGTGTAGCTTATATACTGAGGTTGTCTGCCCGTTGGAGGAGGAGACAACTGCATTAAATGCGCGTACAGTTGACTTGACCGCCGTTTTTGGAAGGTTTCTATTTTTATAATATATCTTCCCGGATTCTTTGGTCAATCATTTGCAATCAATCCTTCAGCGTATCAGGCTCATTTAATGTGCATTAAATGCTTTCCTTTCATGCACAGTCTTGTAGCCGTTGGATGTTTTTACCCGTTGAATTCATAGCTGTTGGATGTTGCTTGAAATTTTTCTAAGTGTTCGTCGGGCTCTGATCAGGCTCTTCTGATATGTTGGATTCTGATGGCTTTCTGACGAGTTGAGTTCTGATGGTCTTCTGATCTCTGACTGAACTCTGACTCTGATAGGTCCGCTGATGAGTACTTCTGATCTGTAGTTCTCATCGGCTATCAGATGTCCAGGTTTATCAGCAACTCTTATGATGCAATTCTGATGGACTTCTGCTAAGAGAACTCTGATGGAGCAGTTCTCATAGAGCAAGTGTGGTCGAGCAGTTCTGATGCACTTCTGATCTGATCCAAAATAGAGCAACTCTGATCGTCGACTACACTAATACTTACAATTGAAAATTCTAATACATAAAGTCTAATTTGGGGGTACTCTAACTTTCTAATCCTATAGCATCATCAAAATCTAATTACATTTATTCCTTACAGATTTTGAGGTGCAAGTAAGATTATCTAAAAAAAATTCAACCTGGGAATATCATCATTCCTCCTCTCAAAATCCTTTAGGAAACAAGGGTTATGAGATTCATTTTGGGTGTCTTCGTAACTGGTCTATTCACCATTACAATTTTAAGCAGATGAGTATAGTTTGATGTTTAATTGATTTTTTCAACCTTGCACCCACTCGCAAATGCAAAAGTGAGTTCCATTGGCTATTTATTATTTCCATATGCAGCATATGACTATGTTGTATCCACATCAGCAATAGGCGATGGCATGAATGCTACCACAGTCAAGGTTAGTGTGGGTGTGATTCTTGATTGGAGTCACTACAAGAAAAAGAGGTTTTTGCGTCCAATATTTTCGCGTCAACCAAGTCAACCCAAATAATTAGCTTTTTGAGTTGACATTTGGAGACCAAAAACAGCTTAAAAAATATATCGGAGATACTATTTGTGTGGACGCTAATATGCCTATTAAGCAACACAGGTTTGTATTCCTATATACTAAGATGTTCTTAAGAAACTATTGATTGAGTAATTATATGGCATCTCTTCTCCACTGAGTCCATTATTTGCTAGGTGAAAGAAGATGGTCAGTGAAGCAACTTTCATTTGATATTTTAAGAGATGTCAGGTAGCGCTGACCACCTTTCATTTGACCTCAATTTGATATTTTAAGATTGATAACTCTAATTTAGAAACGAAAACTTGACTTCTAACTTGATTTCTTGTGATCACTTTATTATAGTATTTTCTAATTTACCCTGATTTCTTTTGTTTAAAGTCAAGTAATGAACCATTATGTAGTTTTCTATTAAGTGAGTCCTGAACAAGAATGGTCAAATGCCTGTTGATGCGGGTTTTTTTCTTGTGGTTTTTTATTATGTCTCGCCTAATCAGGGATTCAGGGCTTGTCAAATCAAAGGAACTGCAGACTTCTTATGTTTACTTGATAGATGTTGGGGTGTTCATTTTAAAAGGTATCATCTCTTGTTGTTGCTTCGTATATGGCTTTCACTTCATCAGTCTGTTACAAAGCAATGAGTTTTATTTCTTCCACCATTCAATAATGCAGTTTGCCTGCTTGGTTGCTTTTCCACAGGTTTGAGAAACTTGGCTTGTTAAACATGGAGTTAGCCACATTAGTGCTGCATCTTTGGATTATCATTTGAGTGCATGCAACATACTTCTTTCTCTTATTTGATCTCTTCACTTTGCTTTAAATTTGCAGGCATGTATTTCTAAATTTTCTCTTGGTAAATCGACCACTTTAGGAGCAGTTAATTATTTGTTGGTTTATTGCAGCACTTTATTCACTTCAGTATACTTCATATTAATTTGTGATTAAAAATTTTACTACGATATATGTATCTAAAAAAGAAACAGAAGTAAAACAGAGGAGTTTTACATCAAAAATCTTTTTTAATGATTCCACAGCCTTTTATGTAGTATAAATTGCACCAGTAAAATGTTTTCAATACAAATATCCACATTTGACTGATGCCATGATGGGTATAAGTGTTTCAGTAGCACACCAAAGCATTCTTCCGCCATCAGCAAATGATGATCAGATCATGGTGGAGCTACTTAAATTAAAGACGAAGCAGACATGTGTTTTCATAGTCCATTTGCATCCACACTTAGCCCCTCAATTTTTTCCAGGCTCTCTTTGTCTTATGCCATAGTCAAGTTTTGTTCTTGCCTATAGTGTTCAACCACTGTTCTTCATGTATCAAAGCCATTTCAGATTTTTTTCAGGTATTTTATTTTAATGTTTCAATTAATCAGTTTACTAAAGATCTTTTATATACAATAATATTTCGTATTATAAATTTAGAACCGAGAGTATGCTGTTTTCCTTAATTTGAAGAATCCCAAAGGCCTTTGTTAAGAATTTCGAACTACGTATTGGCTGTCCAAACATGCTCATTCTTGACAAATCTTCTTTAATGAACTTCCAATTTCCCCAAGAGGTATGCTGCTTAATCTGGCTAGTGCTTGAAATTCCTTACATTATTTGGTTAATTGCTTAACTACTTCATTGATTCCCCCCTATTTCAGCAAGTTTGACATTTAGAGTCCAGACAGCAGTAATGGCATCCCTATTTGATCTGTTTATAGGTACCTAGAAGTATGTGTATGTAGAATTATAGGCCATGTGTCTATAACGGTTCAATGCCTTTGTTTATTCATGTTCTTAACTTTGTTTATAATGTTTGTTGTACAGAACTAGATGATTTGGTTGGAGAACTTTGCACTTTGGAGTAGAGCTGGATTGCTAGATGTTTGAAGCAATCCATAAATTTTGCTTCTTAGGAATTTATAGCAGCTACAAATGTTTGATGTATTATCACGGTTTTGTATTTTGATCAAACATGTATGCATTATGTAGTTTGATGAATTTGCAAGTAAATTGTAAGGATATATACCGCTAGTTGTGGATGAGTTTTTGGATTGGCTTGAATGAAGATTGTGAGATTTTCATATTTTTTGTCTTAATAGTTTTAGGTGTGTCTTGAATGATGTGTATATGATATTCAAACATGCTTAGATTTAAGGATGTCGGATATCGGGGATATGAATGATATATTAATGTTTTATAAAACGTAATGATACTATGGTGTTACAAATTATATTGATGCCTTAGCATCATTTTTTTATATGATACTAATGTATCATGATTTTTTGTTTCGTTACAGTATCACAAGTAATTGTGATACATGTGCGTCAAAATATCTAGTGATATTTGCGTGTCGTAATTTGCTGACATTTCATTTGTGACACTAAATTTAGTGTCACCATTTCCCACCTTCTGCGACGAATGATATGTGTCACAGAAACTTTCTATGACACAAAAATAGTGTCACTATAAGGCCTTTTTCTACTAGTGATATAATGTCATCAACATAAATTTGCACTAATAGAATGTGATTAGCAACAGAAATTTGAAATAGAGTTTTGTCCACCTTTCCTTTAGTGAACCCATGGTTTACTAAGAATAGGGACAATGTGTCATACCAAGCTCTGGGAGCCTGCTTAAGACCATAAAGAGCCTTTCTGAGCTTGTAGACACAGGAAGATTGAGTAGGAATGACAAAACCTGGAGGTTGTTCAACATAAACTTCCTCTTCAAGTTCTCCATTCAGAAATGCACTCTTGACATCCATCTGGTAGACTTTGATGTCGTTGTAAGCAGCATAGGCTAGGAATATCCTGATTGCTTCCAGTCTTGCTACAGGTGCAAAGGTCTCATCAAAATCTATGCCTTCTACTTGACAGTATCCCTTTGCTACAAGCCTTGCTTTATTCCTTACAATGTTGCCTTCTTCATCTGCTTTGTTCTTGAATACCCATTTGGTTCCAATGACATTCTGATGCTTTGGTCTAGGAACGAGTTTCCATACTTCATTCCTTTCAAACTGTGTCAGCTCTTCTTGCATTGCATTGATCCAGTCTGAATCTTCTAGAGCTTCTTCCACACACATTGGTTCCATCTGGGAAATACAGCAGGTGAACATGGCTTCTCTTCTTGATGCAGATCTGGTCCTTACTCCACTGGTAACTTGACAAATCACTTGATTAGGAGGATGGTCTCTTAACCAAGTTAGATCAGGTTCTGATAGTTGCTGTCTAGGCAACTCTGATGGTTCATCTTCTGATACATCATTTTCATCTTCATCTTTGTCTATCAGAATTGGATTGGCAGGAGGAGTTGAGAATATAGGATTGTTGATGGCCTCTTCTGATGGTTCTGAACACTTATCTTCAAGGTTGATTTTTTGCAGGGTTTCTGAAATTTCTTCAGCAGAGGTGCTATCATCAAACTTGACATGGATGGATTCTTCAACTTGTAGAGTTCTCCTGTTAAGTATTCTATAGGCTTTGCTTGAACTTGAGTAGCCTAAGAATACTCCTTCATCAGCTTTTTCTTGAAATACTTTCAGGTTCTCCTTTCCATTGTTTAGAATATAGCACTTGCATCCAAACACATGGAAGTAGCTGATGTTTGGTTTTCTTCCTTTCCACAGCTCGTAGGGGGTCTTCTGATGATTCTTGTGGATCATGCTCCTGTTCTGAGTGTAGCATGCAGTGTTGATTGCCTCAGCCCAGTATCTGATGGGCAGGCCTGATTCAGCAATCATTGTTCTTGCAGCTTCCTTCAGAGTTCTGTTCCTTCTTTCTGCAACACCATTTTGTTGGGGTGTTCTGGCAGCAGAAAGTTGATGAAATGTGCCATTCTGATCACAGAAGTTCTTGATCACCTTGTTGACAAATTCAGTTCCTCTGTCAGATCTGATTGTCCTGACCTTCATGTTCTTCTCAGTCTGAAGTTGCTTTAACAGAGATGGCAACTTCTGAAGAGTTTCATTCTTCTTTGTTAGGAACACAGTCCATGTGTATCTTGAGTAGTCATCAACCATGACAAGAGTATATCTTTTTCCACCAACATTGGGAGTTTCTACTGGACCAAATAAATCCATGTGGATCAGATTTAGAGGACAGGTAGAAAGATCTCCAGCTATGGGTTTGAATGAGGTCTTCACTTGTTTTCCTTTCTGACAAGCACTGCAGAGGGTCTCCTTCTTGTAGACAATGTCAGGCAGACCATCTACAATGTGTTCCCTTGCCAGTTTGTTGATGGTTTTGAAATTCAGGTGGCTAAGCTTCTTGTGCCAGTCCCAGCTTAGCTTTGAATTGTCCTTTGCTATCAGGCAAGTTCCATCTTTTGCTGTTTGCCAGTCAACAACATAGATGTTCTTCCTTCTTTTGGCTGTAAGAACCACTTCTTTGGTTGTCTCATGCTTGACATAGCATAAGGTCTTGGTGAATTCAACTGTGTAGCCTTTGTCACAGAACTGGCTAGCACTTAGGAGGTTGAACTTCAGACCTTTGACATATGAGACATCTTCAATGATTATCTGGTTCTTGATCAGCTTCCCTCTTCCTTTTGTTTGCCCTTCCTTGTCATTTCCACCGAAAGTGACTCTGGGTCCATTGATTTTCTGGAACTCTGATAGGCAACTCTTGACACCTGTCATGTGCCTGGAGCATCCACTGTCAATATACCATTCTTGTTCTGAGATGGCTCCAGCACACAGTTCCTGCCAGATTAAAAGGAAGATTTAGGTACCCAAGCAATGTTGGGTCCTGGGGGGTAATGCAGTCTTGGTAGTTGGTACCATTTTGGTCTCATCAACTGAAACCTTGGTGGATGGTACTCATTGTCCACCTGGTAGTCGTAGTAAACAGATGTATGATTCACTTTGGGCAGATGCTTGTGAGGATCATGCTTTCTGTTTGCATACTTCTGCATAGCCTTCTTGGTTGGAAAGAAGTCCCATATGCTATCAAGATCAGAGGAGCGCTTAACTTTAGGCTTCTGAGGTTGACCAGACAACCTCTTCTGCCTATAGTTAATCTTCTCTTGATATCTGCCTTTCTGATAGCAGTTTCTGATACTGTTGTCATGAGATTGTCTGATAGGGTTAGGCCTTTGATTATTATTTTTCTGAAAACTCTTCCTTTTGTTAGATTTTCTGCCAGGTTCATTAGTTTTCAAACTTTGTTTTGGTTTGGCCTTTAGAGTTTGTTTCTCTGGTATGACCTTCTCATGAACAACTTTAGTACCAGAAGTACTAGCATGACAATTGGGGCTCAGAGTCTGTGGCACTATGACCTTTTTAGCCTTAGCAACTTTGGTGCTAGGCCTTACAGAAGGCTCACCAGACTCTGGTTCAACATATCCAAGACCAGAGGTGAAGTTATGAGAGTCACCAATATTCTTCATGGAAGATTGCATCTTCAGAAGACTATTATATCTACTCTCAAGTTCCTCAATGTCTCTTATTCTTTTCAGAAGAGACTCATTTTCAGTTTTCAGTCTACTGTTCTCATCTTTAACAGAAGAATAAGTGGCTTGGATAGTTTGGAACTCTTCCCAAAATGATGACATTGGATCATCATTTAAGGCTGTGCCTACCGAAGAAGAAATAGAATCAGAGGTGGAGCATACCTCATCATCTGATTGTGCCATGAGGCAGAGGTCTTCAGTTTCTGCATCCAAGCAGCAGAATGCTTCATCAGAGTCGGAGTCTGAACTGGACTCTGATTCAGAGAGTGGATCTCTCTCAGCTTGCTCTGAGATGAATGCTCTTCTTCTTCTGTGTTGATCTTCTGGTTTCTTTTCTTCTTCATATCCTTGCTTCTTGGACACTCTTGGATAGGGGCAGTTTGCTTTGAAGTGCCCAGGTTGTCTGCAGTTGTAGCAGAGGTACTCTCCATTGCTTTCAGAAGGTTTGGTCTTCTGATGAGGTCTTCTGATGGAAGATGGACTCCTTCCATCTTTCTTCATAAACTTCTTAAACTTCCTGGCAAAAGCAGCCATATACTCATCAGATAAAAGATTAGAGGGGTCAAAGTTACTCATCTTTGAGGTGCTGGCAGTGAGAGCAGTGGTGGTCCTTTCATCAGGAGCTTCCTCCTTCTCTTCATGCATCTCAAACTCATAAGCCTTGAGATCAGAAATGAGTTTCTCAGTGGCATAGGTCTTGATATTCTTGCTTTCCTGGACAGCAATCACCTTCATCTTCCAAGCTGAAGGCAGTCCCCTGAGAATCTTCATGTTGACCTCTTTGATGGTGAGCTCCTTCCCAAGCTCAGAAATCTCACTGATGAGAATCAGCAGTCTCTCATGCATCTTAGCAATGCATTCTTCTGGCAGAAGTTTGAAGTCATCAAACTTCTTCATTGCAATGGTCAACTTGTTATCTCTTTCTTGCTCATCTCCTGCTCCAATCTCATCTAGCTTGTCCCAGATTTCTTTGGCAGTTTTGCACTTCTTGATTCTGTTGAAGTATCTTTCATCAATAGCCTTGTAGAGGATGTCCTTGGCTATATTATCTAGATTGTACTGCCTTTTCTCTTCCTTGGTCCATTCTGACCGGGCTTTCTCAATCATCTGGGGCTGAGAGTTATCAATAGAGTGAGCAGGATTGATCTTCATGAACTGGATAAAGGGGCCATTTTCCAAGACTTCCCACATTTCATCATGAAGGGCACATAGATGTGCCTTCATTCTGATCTTCCAATCATCATACTTCTGATCTGTGAACATAAGATGCTTTGCAAGAGAATTATCCATTATAATAAATAAAGAGGCTAAGAACAAGTGGATCTTTGTTCAGAGAGTAACCTAAAAGATTACAAGAACAAGGAGGCTCTGATACCACTTGTTGGTCCCGATTAATATGGTAATCAGTCTAGAGGGGGGGGGTGAATAGACTGATTGGTTTTTCAAATTTTCTCTAAGTCCAAAATGACTTATCAGAGAAGGTCTGATTCTGGTGACAGAGAAAGGCTGGTTCTGATATCAGAACTGGCCTTGGCAGCGGATTCTGATCTGTCCGGGTAGCCTCAGAAATACTAAGGCAAATGCCTTTCTGATAACTCTGATAACAAGATCTGCTGAACACAGATTCCAAGTTTTAGAGTTAATCAGTTAATATCCTAAGTGCAGAAATATAAATTGCAGTAAAGTAAATGACACCGGATATTTTTATAGTGGTTCAAGGAACAACGCGTTCCTCTAGTCCACTGTTCCACTAGCTTTGAAGTAGATCGGTTACAAAGCTTAGTTCCTAGCACTTAAGAAGCACTCCTCGTCTTCTTCAAGCCTAGATGCCACCCAGGATGCAATTCCACGTCCTGATGGCTGATCCTTTCACTCAGCTTCCCGGAAGTATCACCACTTCTGCAGTTACTTGGACGCCCTTCTTTTCAGAAGATCCTTTGAAAAACAAAGTTTTTCCTCCAACTTGCTTCGACACAAATGATGTGTTATGAAGATCTTGAAGTGTTTGAAGAACAGGATGAACTTTGCTCGTTGTTGGGGATGAAAGATTTGAAGTTTGTATCTTCCCAACGTAGGACTTTTCTTGTAGAGAGTTATGAAGATTGAATCTCAAGAAGTATGTTCAGTGATTGGAGCTAAAGTTCTTGGCTAAAATTATTTTTCTGTTCTTCGGTGTGTAGCTTATATACTGAGGTTGTCTGCCCGTTGGAGGAGGAGACAACTGCATTAAATGCGCGTACAGTTGACTTGACCGCCGTTTTGGAAGGTTTCTATTTTTATAATATATCTTCCCGGATTCTTTGGTCAATCATTTGTAATCAATCCTTCAGCGTATCAGGCTCATTTAATATGCATTAAATGCTTTCCTTTCATCCACAGTCTTCTAGCCGTTGGATGTTTTTACCCGTTGGATACATAGCTGTTGGATGTTGCTTGAAATCTTCTAAGTGTTAGTCGGGCTCTGATCAGGCTCTTCTGATGTGTTGAATTCTGATGACTTTCTGAGTTCTGATGGCTTTCTGATGAGTTGTGATCGGCTTAAACTTGCAAGTGTACAAGTGCCGATGTAGTAATAAAATCCGGTAACAATACCGAGTCGAACACGAGGAAACGTTGTTTATATGATTCAAAAATTGAGAATATAATTTGTAAGAGACTTGGTAAAAGAGTAAAGATTTTTGGTTTTTCAAGTGATAATAAAAGCAACCAAGGGTTCGAGATTACTCCTAAACGACTCCTAGCGATTAATGTATATTCTTTCACCAATTCTTATGAGTGGAATGTCGCTAAAGTATTCTAACTCCTGTTACGGCAGCGAGATTGTGATTAATTCTACGTGTGAATCCCGTCACGGTTCACATTCATCTAAAATTAACCCTGATAACCGCTTTCGCGGCGTTGTAGTAAAACGGAGTCTAACCTTTCGGTTTTTCCCCGAGTATCGTGTCTCTCGAGGAATGGCGGAGGAGCTTCTTGATTTCAAGTCCAGTCACAGGTTATCGCAAATTATTGGAAGCTTTCCAAATTAAAACTTTTGATTGATTTTCTAAACTACTTTTTGGAAAAGAAAGTAAATTAAATTGTGCAAATACTAATGATGGCTCAAAAATAGACTAAAGGAAAAAATATAATATTAAACTTAAATGGATTGGTGCAAATAAGGGCAATGAATTGAGTAATTAGAAATGGATATATTCTTGGATCTAGTAATTAGGGAAATTAAAACTAAAATTGGACTAATAATTTCTTTCCTCATAGACAAGAATAGAAACTATTTTCATTAATTTATCCTATTTCTAGGTGTCATTAATGTGTTCAAAAATGGTTGGCTTGAATTAAATTCTAACCTCATAGACAAGGTAGAAATAATTCTCCGATATTTTAATTAATAAAAATAGCCGAATTCATTAACTAGTTAAACTCATTATTTAAGCAATTGAATTTATCTCTCATAGACAAGATGTAAATCCCTTTCATTAAATTATCCTATTTCTAGGCCTTATTAATGTGCTTGAATATGGTTGGCTTAAATTATTTTCTAATCTCATAGACAAGTTAGAAATAATTTTCCAAGAATTTAATTAATGAATATGGCTAACAATTATTAATTACTATTTCATCATTTCAAACAACTAGTCCAAATTATTAATTTTAATCCCTAATTTTCGGTCAACAAGTCAATCCATATTCCTTTAGTCAATTCATGCCCAAAACAAATTTAGCTAATAAACATCATTTTTTCATTTAACAATACAATGAATAAATTCAACATTAACAAGGAATTAAGCATGTATAATAGCAAAAATTAAACAAAAATAATATTCTTCCAAAATAAACTTGTAGAACTAAAATATCACCTTCTGGAATTTTTCCTGAATTTTATAACCTAAAATCCAATTTTAACAACTAATTGATAATTTTCCCAATATTAACTAGAAAATACAAAAAAAGCAACTACAAATATTCTAAATTCGTTCTAAATTTTATATTGAATACTAGGAGTGATATTATTGTGAATTTAACTGGAATTAGGACAGAAACTAATTTTTTTTCTTTTTTGAGTATTTAATTTAATTTATGCAATAATAACCACTAAATGCCGGAATTAATTAAAATTTACTTCTACTTCATAAAAATTAACTTTGTTTTGATAAATAACTACCTTGAGGCTAGTAAACAACTATATAATTAATTGGAATGGATTTAATGTCAACAACTATTTTATTCAAATTTAAGACGAAAATGCGAAATAGTTGAATAATTTTCTGGAAATTTTAGAAGCACAGATAAAAAAAACTAAGTACAGATTCAGATTCTACTCATTGAAAGGATGAAAATACATATAAAGAACTCACAATTTGGAGCTAAAATGAGAAAGATATGAAAGATTGAAGTTGAAGGTGCAACAATGGTGGAAATCCGAGCTTTGAGGAGGAAGAAGACGCCCTTTTTGATCTGATTTGGGCTTGAAATTGGTGTCTTTGAGTTGAGGAAAAAGCCTGGATTTTATAGCCGAAAAATTCCCGTAGGCGCCCGGGCAGGCGGCCGCCTTCCGGCAGCCTCTGGCCGCCTGCCGTCCTGTCGCCGGCAGACCGTCGGTGGCGGTCCCGTCAGCCGTAGGCGGCCACAGAGGGCGGCCGCCTTCTGTCAAAAATGGCCGCCTGCCATCTTTTCGTTGGCAGATCGGATCCCGGCGGATCCCGGCGGACCCCGGCCGCCGCAGGCGGTCCAGCAGGCGGCCGCCTGCCGTCCTGTCTGGCCGCCTGCCGTCTTGTCTGGCCGATCGGTGGTTGGTTTCGTCCCCTTGTGCCGCAGGCGGCCACCGTAGGCGGCCGCTTTCTGTCCAGTGTCGGCAGCCTTCGGTCTTTTCCTGGTCCCGAGTCAAAGCGAGGTTGACTTCTGAATTTTCCCGTAGGCGGCCGCGAAGGCCTCCATTTTGGGCGCCTATTTGGGCGCCTTCGGCCACTTTTGTCTGGCAGATGCGGCTTTTCTTGCTCTTCAACTTTGTCTTCTGAATCACCTTGATAAAATGCTTGCTTCTTCCGGTATAAATGCATTTGTCACTCAAATTGACTCATTTTGTGCTCAATTGACCCGAAATCCCGCTAAACATATTATGGATGTGATTTTTACCTGATTTCATGAAACTTGAACCAAAATATATAAAATGTGTCTTTTCTTTCTATTTTCATTCAAAAATCGCTTAAATTTGATAAGAAAAATAAGTACAAAAATGGACTTATCAATCTCCTCACACTTAAGCGTTGCTTGTCCTCAAGCGACGAATTAGTTGTAAACACACTCAAAAGGTAAGCCTAACTGTATTACAATCTAATTGCTATTTTAAAGAAGTAGAAACAAAAACCTCATCTTTTATTCTCAATTTTTAAACATTTTAGAAAAATCACCCAAAATACAAGAGTTTAAAATTAGTATTACTTAAGAAAAACTATTTATTATGTTAAACCACCAATCAATTCCTTATCCCAAGGTTTTCATTATTTTAATTTGGACATTCATCTTGTTCACCATTTTTTTTTTGTTTTTTTTTTGTTTTTTTGCTCTTTTTCACTCTTGTTGGCGGTGTTATCCCATGGTAAATGCATATTTCATTCTCACAGACTGTGATTGACGAATGAAACAGAGCCCCTTTTCGGAGATGGAATTGTCCTATAACAATGAGTTTTGAAGAGGTTTATTAGTAGAAACATGTTTTTTTTAATGAATAAAATGAATGTCCAATTAAAACAAATTCGGACCTTTACATTCGCAACCAAAAACCCATAACAATTTTAAGTTTTCAAAAATAATAATAAAAGTAAATTCTTATAATAAGGGTGATTATCTAAAGTATTTTATGATTTGATAACAAATTGAGAAATTAATGTTTCATATCAAAAAATAGTAGAAAGATTGTTCTAAAACAAGGTTTTGACTTTTGAGTGTAAAACGCAACCTCCTCACACTTGAGCTGGACCTCGCCCTCGAGGTCTTCTTTTGAGGCACAAAATTGGGAAATAAAGGCACATTTTTTTTTTTTGGTTCTTTCCTCACACTTGAGTTTTGAAAAGATTTTGTGAAGAGGAATAATGAAACAGGAATAAAAATCATTACATCATTCATAGTCAGTTTGTAAGAGCAATTAAGTCAAAAGAGCGGCACAATGTCCAACCTGAATAAACAAACAAACACAATAAAATGTTAAGGAAGAAAACTAAGCATCACTCGTGTCCTCCCGTAAGGCCTAAGCCAAACTCTTATTTCATCAACATTGAAGCACACCCTGCAAACACACAAAACAAACAAACAATGTTATGAAAAACATGGGTTGCCTCCCAAGAAGCGCTTCTTTAACGTCACTAGCTTGACGTTTGAGAGAGAACTCTCAGCTATGCATGTCAGTTGTGGAGCACTCATCATTAGTGCCTCCACCTTATCCTCCAGGTATGCCGTCAGATGGCGTAGACCCTTGAACTCTTGTGACCACCAAAATGTTATATAATCTTCAAAGAACACATCGTTCGAACAAGGAATTAGCACATATCCTGCATCACTCTCATTAGTATAATCAACAAGTATTTCAGGATCAGGTGCCTCTGGTGTCTCCAACTGCTCATAATGAGCCTTCAAGGTAGAAGCAGCTTGAATAGAGATTGCATACTCCTCTTGATGAGTTTTCTCTTCTTCATCTATGCCCTCAACATGAAAATCACAAAGTTTAGACTCTGTGTCACTCTCTAAGAATGCATCCCAACTTCCTAACTCACAACCCCCAAAAATATCATCTAGGCAAACAGATCTTTGCCTAGCACAACAATGCTCATCATGATCAAGTAAAGAATCAAAGAAGGCATCATCGGACATTGTTTCCTTCACATCACAAGTTTCATCAACTATTTCAACAGGTGCTTGGGCTTGTGTAGGATCAAAATCTTCACCAAGGCTATCTTTGTGGCACTCCTTAAATGAGAGGTCAACCATAGATGGTAGGGTAGGTTCCTTGTCACAAAGTATCTCATCATCTATGGTTTCTTCATCAACCTCATTGGGCACTTTCATATGGGGCTCTTGAGAATTAAGTTCTACGAGGATAGGCTCTCTCTCAATAGCAATGAGAGGCTCAAAAGAAATAGGGGTGAGAAGAGTTTCAACCATCTCGCCCATGGTTACCGCAACCTCCTCCTCAGATTTAGCACCTTCCTCGTATGTCTCCTGTTGAACCTTGTGGTCATTGTCATAAATGATTTTTTCAAACAATTCCTTGATACTCTCATCATGAGATGCTAGTTCAATCCTTGTCTTTCTTAAGTCTTCCACAAAATCAAGTAAGGACGATTTTAACTCTTCGAGTTCGTGTTGAGGATAAGGTGAAATTCCAGAGTCACCCTCGTAGGAGTACTCGTTTGTGCTGGTGTAATGATTTTCTAGCCTTTCTTGGTAATTTTCATGATAATTAAAATCATCATGATAATTACCTTGATAGGAGAAATCATCACAGCCTTCAAAGTCTTGCCCTTGGTGGAAATAATTATCTTGAAATTGGTAATCTCCATACCCCAAAGGTGGATTTTCGCACCATTGATTGTTATCCTCATAACCTTGTCCATAGTATCCTTCATTTTGATTATTTTGAAAAGATTGTTGTTCATAGTATGGATAGTGATATGGTGGTTGAGAATTAAAGTGTTCACTTGAGTAATCCATGAGGAAATCTCAAGCAAACACGTGAGAACAAAACAAACAAGAAAAAGAAAGTCTCCCTAACTTGAATTTGCCCATGCTAAAATCAAAATCAAGAAATCACCGTGCCATTCCCCGGCAACGGCGCCATTTGATAACCGCTTTCGCGGCGTTGTAGTAAAACGGAGTCTAACCTTTCGGTTTTTCCCCGAGTATCGTGTCTCTCGAGGAATGGCGGAGGAGCTTCTTGATTTCAAGTCCAGTCACAGGTTATCGCAAATTATTGGAAGCTTTCCAAATTAAAACTTTTGATTGATTTTCTAAACTACTTTTTGGAAAAGAAAGTAAATTAAATTGTGCAAATACTAATGATGGCTCAAAAATAGACTAAAGGAAAAAATATAATATTAAACTTAAATGGATTGGTGCAAATAAGGGCAATGAATTGAGTAATTAGAAATGGATATATTCTTGGATCTAGTAATTAGGGAAATTAAAACTAAAATTGGACTAATAATTTCTTTCCTCATAGACAAGAATAGAAACTATTTTCATTAATTTATCCTATTTCTAGGTGTCATTAATGTGTTCAAAAATGGTTGGCTTGAATTAAATTCTAACCTCATAGACAAGGTAGAAATAATTCTCCGATATTTTAATTAATAAAAATAGCCGAATTCATTAACTAGTTAAACTCATTATTTAAGCAATTGAATTTATCTCTCATAGACAAGATGTAAATCCCTTTCATTAAATTATCCTATTTCTAGGCCTTATTAATGTGCTTGAATATGGTTGGCTTAAATTATTTTCTAATCTCATAGACAAGTTAGAAATAATTTTCCAAGAATTTAATTAATGAATATGGCTAACAATTATTAATTACTATTTCATCATTTCAAACAACTAGTCCAAATTATTAATTTTAATCCCTAATTTTCGGTCAACAAGTCAATCCATATTCCTTTAGTCAATTCATGCCCAAAACAAATTTAGCTAATAAACATCATTTTTTCATTTAACAATACAATGAATAAATTCAACATTAACAAGGAATTAAGCATGTATAATAGCAAAAATTAAACAAAAATAATATTCTTCCAAAATAAACTTGTAGAACTAAAATATCACCTTCTGGAATTTTTCCTGAATTTTATAACCTAAAATCCAATTTTAACAACTAATTGATAATTTTCCCAATATTAACTAGAAAATACAAAAAAAGCAACTACAAATATTCTAAATTCGTTCTAAATTTTATATTGAATACTAGGAGTGATATTATTGTGAATTTAACTGGAATTAGGACAGAAACTAATTTTTTTTCTTTTTTGAGTATTTAATTTAATTTATGCAATAATAACCACTAAATGCCGGAATTAATTAAAATTTACTTCTACTTCATAAAAATTAACTTTGTTTTGATAAATAACTACCTTGAGGCTAGTAAACAACTATATAATTAATTGGAATGGATTTAATGTCAACAACTATTTTATTCAAATTTAAGACGAAAATGCGAAATAGTTGAATAATTTTCTGGAAATTTTAGAAGCACAGATAAAAAAAAACTAAGTACAGATTCAGATTCTACTCATTGAAAGGATGAAAATACATATAAAGAACTCACAATTTGGAGCTAAAATGAGAAAGATATGAAAGATTGAAGTTGAAGGTGCAACAATGGTGGAAATCCGAGCTTTGAGGAGGAAGAAGACGCCCTTTTTGATCTGATTTGGGCTTGAAATTGGTGTCTTTGAGTTGAGGAAAAAGCCTGGATTTTATAGCCGAAAAATTCCCGTAGGCGCCCGGGCAGGCGGCCGCCTTCCGGCAGCCTCTGGCCGCCTGCCGTCCTGTCGCCGGCAGACCGTCGGTGGCGGTCCCGTCAGCCGTAGGCGGCCACAGAGGGCGGCCGCCTTCTGTCAAAAATGGCCGCCTGCCATCTTTTCGTTGGCAGATCGGATCCCGGCGGATCCCGGCGGACCCCGGCCGCCGCAGGCGGTCCAGCAGGCGGCCGCCTGCCGTCCTGTCTGGCCGCCTGCCGTCTTGTCTGGCCGATCGGTGGTTGGTTTCGTCCCCTTGTGCCGCAGGCGGCCACCGTAGGCGGCCGCTTTCTGTCCAGTGTCGGCAGCCTTCGGTCTTTTCCTGGTCCCGAGTCAAAGCGAGGTTGACTTCTGAATTTTCCCGTAGGCGGCCGCGAAGGCCTCCATTTTGGGCGCCTATTTGGGCGCCTTCGGCCACTTTTGTCTGGCAGATGCGGCTTTTCTTGCTCTTCAACTTTGTCTTCTGAATCACCTTGATAAAATGCTTGCTTCTTCCGGTATAAATGCATTTGTCACTCAAATTGACTCATTTTGTGCTCAATTGACCCGAAATCCCGCTAAACATATTATGGATGTGATTTTTACCTGATTTCATGAAACTTGAACCAAAATATATAAAATGTGTCTTTTCTTTCTATTTTCATTCAAAAATCGCTTAAATTTGATAAGAAAAATAAGTACAAAAATGGACTTATCAAACCCCATTGAAGATTAGGACATTATTACAACCACCATATTCAATTGAGGTATATTTCTATCCACAATTAGAATATGTCTAGCCTTTAAGTGCACGGTTTATAACTCAACGTTAATTGCTCAAATAAACCCAACGATATAATCATACGTTGTACACCGTAGTCATACACATTAAAATATAAAGGAAAGATCATAATAATTTGGTTGAGAACATACATCAAACACCTAGAGTGCGTAAAGTTTCATCCCTAACCTTGGCTATGGAAAATTAGCTAGAACAACTCATAATGAAATTACAAGTATTGAAATGATGAAATACAATGAAATACATAAGAAGATAATACCACAACTCCAAAGCTATGGTGGGTAATGGGATCCCCAAGTGTAGAACTTCTCCCAAGACCAAGGGGTTGATCTTGGAGTGCTAAAATGGAAGTAAAGTGTATAGAATATGGAATAATCACTTGAGAGGGCTTCCATATGCTTAAATATTGGGTCTTCAACGGCCATTTTTGGACAAGGAAGCAAGCTCCTTAATGGGGTTTGGAGCTTCTCTCGAATGATTGTGATGACCGTTGCCTGTTTTAATCAGTGCCAGACGAAAACCGGGCGACATTCGCAAAAGTCGGGCGGCTTTTGCGCGTTCAAAATACTGCTCATCCGCTCCAGGGGTCGAAAACCGGCCGCCATTTACAAAAGCCGGGCGGCTTTTGTAATTTAATTCTGAACAATTCATTCGGCGACCAAAAGTCGGCCGGTTTTTACGAAAGCCGGGCGGCTTTCGTCCTTTCTTGCTCCGGAACAGTTTTTCCAGTTTTGGACGCGAAAATAAGCTTGGGGACCAAAGGCCGGCCGCCTTTGGCATAAACCGGGCGGCTTTCGTCCGTCTTGGGCCTTTTTGTGGTCTTTATTTGTTCCTCGGGATGCGTTTGGTTGACCTTTTTCCGTCGGTTTCTTCGTGTGTATTCTACCATCCTTGTATTTGATCCAATCGTTGATTTAGAACACTTCTAGCAAAACGAGGCAGATGTGTGAAGATTTTATTCTTTTTACACATAAAAGCGTTTTAAGGTGAATATATAAAACACGTTAATAAAACGCTTATCAAATACCCCCACACTTGAGCTTTGCTTGTCCTCAAGCAAATTTCGAAACTTTCTATGAAAATATCAAGGCAAAACGTTAAGAAAAGTTTCTTTTGAAAAAGGGTTTGAAGGACAAGGGTTTTGCTAAAATATTTTTCAAAAAAATGGACCAAAAATGAACAATTTTTTTTTTCAAATAAAAACCTTGCATATTTTTCAAGTATAAAGTCACCCCCCCACACTTATTCCACATTGTCCCAATGTGAAGCACAAGAGTAATTAAATGCAAAGCAAGAAAATAAGCAATCAAACAACACATAATAGGCACAAAAGTAGCACAAGGAGTTTAAAGAAAAACAAAGAAAAGGTGGTTCAAGTTTAGTATTTTTAGTACACTTCCCTTTTCATAACCTACTCATCTCCTTCATTTCCATCTCCTTGGGGAGGGAAATAAAAGTGCGGGTCATAAGGTGGCGGTGGTGGAATGCTGAAGTGCCGCCCTAACTCTTGGCAATAGTAGTTCATGTTCCAAAGATGACTTCCCATGCCTTCAATAGCCCGCCGTTGGTCCCGCAAATCCCGCCGATGAACCGCAAGCTCCGTATGAATTTGACCAAATTGTTCGGTCAAATAGTGCATGTCGTAATGAGCTCCGGCTTGAGGTACGTGAGCCGCCTCCTCATGGTGCTCCTCATGGCCTCCCTCGGGCTCTCCACCTTGGGCTTCTCCTCCTTCCATCATTTCTTCTTCATTTTCTTCCGGCACGACTCTATGGAATCTCTCCACGCACCTCCATGGTCCTCCGTGCGGCGGTTGGAAATAGCGAAGGTGTATCATGACACTATCATCAAGCACGGCATGGGTCTCCCGTTCTTCTTCCCCTCTAAAGCTAACACCAAAATGCTCAAAAATGTTAGAAAGTAGAATAGGGAAAATGAAGGCCTTATCTTGGTTGTTGCTCAAAGCCGCGCTCCACAATTGTTTGATGATGATGCTTGATAGAGGAATCCCCTCACAACGTCCAAGCCCGGCAAGCATCCTATACGCGAAGTAGAGGTCGGCGTTTCGAATTTTGTTGTAGCCACTTGCTCTCGGCATGACGTTGAATGAGTAGAGGTACATCAAAAGCCGGGCCCGGATGTGTGGTTGACCAAGGTTCTTGGTCATAAGCTCGTGTCCTTGCAAGCCGAAATATTGCATCGCATCCAAGGGGTTGTATTCAACGTCGCTATTCATTGCTCCGGCTTGGGAAGGGGCGAAAGGGATGCCGTGGTTGGCGATGCGAAACTGAGATCTCAATAGGTCATTTGTGATAGTGATTTTTACCCCTTTGACCCGGCTCTCAATCATCTTTCGGGGGCTATTTCCCTCGATATTTGCGAAGAATTCCTTGACGAGCTCCGGGTAGAAGGTGCCTTCAAGATGTAGCACCGGCTCCCAATCGATAGTAGCGAAGGCCTCGGTGAGACGGTACTCGTGGTCAATAGGTTGTGACACCGTCTTCTCAACAACGAAATCGTTGTCCCTAGATTCCAAGTACCGTTCATAGCACTTGGTGTTGACAAACCGGCTAGAAGGCAAGATGGTGGAGGAGGCCGCGGGTGCCTTGTTGTTCCTTGCCCGCTTGGGATTGCTCGGGCCAGCCTCGGTGCTAACGGACTTCCCCTTTGGAGCCATTTGAACCTACAAACTCAAACAATTCTAGTCAATTTTCTTAAAAATTTGACAAAGTTTCCCCTAAAAATTGACTTTAATCACAATTCATCACAACCAAGACCAATATAAACACAACCTTGCTCAACAACAAGTAATCACAAGAATGCAATTGAAAATCCCCAAATTTGAACAACAATTTCGAACCCTAAACCCCCAATTTTGACCAAATAGCAAAAATTTCAAATTGATGAAAATAACTACTCGAAAAGAGGTTGAAATGGTTCATACAAGCAATATAGGCAACAATAACAAGATATCATGCAATGAATTAGGCCTAAAAGCTATCAATTTGCATAAACTCTACAATTCGAAATTTGGGAGGAACAACCAATTCTATCGATTAAATGAAGAAAAAGCTATGAAATTGAGTTTAAGAAGTGAAGGAGATGGAGAAATACCTGTTTTGAGCTTGAAAGAGGAAAAGAAACGTGAAGAAAGGGATTGTCGTTCGAGCTCTCACGTTCGCCGGGCGTCTTTTGGGAGTTGTGTGCGTGTGTTTGTGTTTAAACAGAACAGGTAATAAAACATTCGTCCCCGAAAGCCGGGCGACATATGTGAAAGCCGGGCGGCTTTCGGTTAAACAGAATGTTCCCACAACCCGTAAGCCGGGCGGCTTACGCGAAAGTCGGGCGACTTTCGATTTAATTAATCCGGAATTACCTTCGGCGCTCAAAAGCCGGGCGACATCCACGAACACCGGGCGGGTTTCGTGTGCGAGAAAATACCTGGGAAACAGACCTGAAAGTCGGGCGGGTTTCGGGACAACCGGGCGGTTTTCGATCTGAATAAATGGAATTAACATACGGCGACCGAATGCCGGGCGGCTTTCGCGAAAGCCGGGCGGGTTTCGATGCCTTTGCTAATTCCGCCCACTTTGTTCAAAATTTTCCTTGAAACTTCACATTTCTTTGCTTTGCTTCTCCCCCTACACTTGAATTGCATCGTCCACAAGCAATAAGAGTATAAAAGCATAATGAAAGACAAACATGTACATAAAAAGGATATGAAATTGGGTTGCCTCCCAACAAGCGCCTTCTTTAACGTCATTGGCCGGACGTCTTCGTGATCAATCCTTCAAGGGGCAAGAGATGGTGGCAGAGGTGTTGTGGTGTTCCATGTAGTGCTTCAAGCGGTGACCATTGACAACAAAAGGTTCATTGTCACCTTGTTTGATCATCATAGTTCCATATGGTCGGACTTCGGTGATGGTGAAAGGTCCCGACCACCGGGACTTCAATTTTCCGGGAAACAACCGGAGTCTTGAGTTGAAAAGGAGCACCTTCTGCCCAACTTGGAATTCCCTTCGACAAATGTTCTTGTCATGCCACGCCTTGGCTTTCTCCTTGTAAATGCGAGAATTCTCATAAGCCTCCCTCCGTAGTTCATCTAGCTCGTCAAGATGTAATAGCCGTCTTTCCTTTGCAAGTGTTGGATCATAGTTGAGTTGAGAAATTGCCCAACGAGATTTGTACTCTAGCTCCACCGGAAGGTGACAAGGCTTCCCAAAAACAAGCCTATAAGGAGACATACCAAGAGGCGTTTTGAATGCCGTTCGATATGCCCACAAGGCGTCATCAAGCTTCAAAGACCAATCCTTCCGAGAAGAGTTGACCGTTTTCTCAAGGATAGATTTGATTTCCCTGTTAGAGACCTCTACTTGACCATTTGTTTGAGGATGGTAAGTAGCTCCACTTTTGAAAAGGCACCCATACTTTTTTAGAAGACCGGTGAAGTGAGCATTCTTGAAATGCGTACCGTTATCACTAATAATGGTTCTCGGGACACCAAACCTTGAAAATATATTCTTCTTCACAAAATCTACCACCGACTTGGCGGTATTATCCGGCAAGGCTATTGCTTCCACCCACTTGGAGACGTAGTCAACCGCTACAAGTATATACTCCTTGCCATGGGATTTGGGAAAAGGTCCCATAAAATCAATCCCCCAAACATCAAAGATTTCGACCACAAGCATCATATTTTGTGGCATTTCATTCCTCCGGCTCAAATTACCGGTTCGTTGACAACGATCACAAGCTTGAACATAGCTCCTAGCATCCTTGAATAAAGTAGGCCAGAAAAATCCACATTGAAGTACCTTGGCGGCGGTCCGATCGGGACCATGATGACCTCCACAAGGGAGATTATGACAATGCTCAAGGATGGGTAGCATTTCCTCATTGGGCACACACCTTCGTATGATACCATCCGCACAATGCTTGAAGAGGTAAGGTTCATCCCAATAATAATGTTTGACATCATTCAAGAATTTCTTTCTTTGATGAAATGTGAATTCTTGAGGAAGAATTTCCTTGGCAAGATAGTTCACAAAATCCGAGAACCAAGGTAATGGTACTCCACCAACCACCATGATTTGTTCATAAGGAAAATCATCATGAATAACTTCCTTGTGGGATGTGGTGTTAGCTTCGAGACGGGAAAGGTGATCCGCAACAAGATTTTCGCTCCCCTTTTTATCCCGAATTTCAAGATCAAATTCTTGTAGTAATAATACCCAACGAATTAATCTTGGTTTTGCATCCTTCTTGCTCATGAGATACCGGATAGCGGAATGATCGGTATAGACAATCACCTTTTGTCCAATGAGGTATGACCGAAATTTATCAAAAGCATAAATAACGGCTAAGAACTCCTTTTCGGTAGTGGCATAATTTAACTCCGCATCATGGAGTAGTCTAGAAGCGTAATAGATGGCATGGAGCTTCTTCTCCTTCCTTTGCCCAAGAACAACCCCAATTGCATGATCACTAGCATCACACATGAGTTCAAAAGGTAGTGACCAATCCGGTGAGATAATGATTGGGGCCGTAGTGAGAGCCTTCTTGAGAGTGTTGAAAGCTTGGAGACATTGTGGAGTGAAATCAAAGTGAGCATCTTTGGCAAGTAAATCACAAAGTGGCTTTGCAATTTTTGAAAAATCCTTGATAAATCGCCGGTAGAAACCGGCATGTCCCAAGAAGCTCCGGATGGCTTTCACCGAATGAGGTGGAGGTAACTTCTCAATAACTTCCACTTTGGCTTGATCAACTTGAATGCCTTGGGAGGAAATTTTGTGTCCCAAGACTATGCCTTCGGTCACCATAAAATGACACTTCTCCCAATTGAGAGCCAAGTGTGTTTCCTTGCATCTTATCAAAACCTTCTCAAGATGAAGAAGACAAGCATCAAAAGAGTCTCCAAAAACAGAAAAGTCGTCCATGAAGACTTCCATAAAACCTCCTACCATGTCGGAAAAAATGGCCATGACACATCTTTGAAAGGTCCCCGGGGCATTGCAAAGACCAAACGGCATTCTTCTATAAGCGAAAGTGCCGAATGGGCTAAGTGAAGGTGATCTAAGGCTCAAGTGCTTCCCTTACACCTTGAAGGGAGCGGCTAGAGGGTGGTTTCTAGAACAAACACCGGCATCCTATGCTACTTGGGATGAAATATACAATGTTTTCATCTCCAAGTACTACACTCCCACAATGACGCAAGAGCTACGACAAAGAATCTTCAACTTCAAACAACAAGTTGGAGAACTTTTTCAAGACGCATGGAGACGTTTCAAGTCTTTATTGAAGGAATGCCCCCATCACCGCATCCCTCTTGACCTCCAAATTGACACTTTTTACAATGGCTTGAACCCATCTTGTCAAGCTATTGTAGACAACCGAGCGGAGGGGTACATTGGAAACAAAACGGAGACGGAAGCTTTGAGGATTCTTGAGTCCATTGCTTCAAATCCTCAACTACAAGGAGGAGACATCAAGGTGGCGGGAGTGAATGAAATCTCTATCACTCATGAACTTGACAAGAGGTTTGAAGAATTTCAAACCAAAATGCAACAAAATATACAAGCATCAATTCATACGGCTTTACAAGCCGTTATTGGAGGGGCTCAACAAGTGGCAAATGTGGAGAGTGTCCCTAATACGGAAGGTAACTCCTCTCAACATATTGAGGATGTGAACTACATGAATTCCTATGGTAACCGGGCAAATCAAGGTGGAAATAATTTTTCCAACATCAACCAACAAAGGTACAACCAAGGAAACAATTATAGGGCACAAGGGAGTTCTTCAAACCTTCAACCCGGAGCCCCCAAATTTGGGCAATCGCAAGAGTCTACTATGGAGGAGATGATGAAGCTTCTCACAAAAAATGTTGCTAGCATCAAAACTCAAAATGAAGAAAATCATAGTAGAATGGAGGCATCCATTGGGAATCTCCACAATCAATTCACTAAACTTGACATGCGTTTTGAAGATCAAAACCGGAAGCTAAATCAACGCATGGACAATATTGAACAATATACCAAGTCCTCTATTCATAACTTGGAGGTTCAAATTGGCCAACTTGCTCAAGAAAGGACAACTAGGGAGCATGGTAGATTTCCTACTACAACGGAAGTCAACCCGAGGGAGAATGTTATGGCTATCACTTTGAGAAGTGGTAAACAAATGGAAGGGCCAACAATTGAAGAAGAGCCCATTGAAAAACAAAGCGAAGAAGAGCATATTTCACCACCATCCATGACGGCTTATGTTCCACCAATTCCTTACCCACAAAGGATGAAGAAGAAAGATGATGGAAAGCAATACAAAAAGTTCCTAGACATCTTCACCAAATTGAGCATCAACATCCCCTTTGCCGAGGCCATTGCCGAAATTCCTTCTTATGCAAAATTTTTGAAGAATATTCTTAGCAACAAAAAGAAGTTGGCGGATTTTGCTACCGTAGCACTCACGGAGGAATGTAGTGCTATTCTTCAAAACAAATTACCTCAAAAATTGAAGGATCCCGGGAGCTTTACCGTTCCTTGTTCTATTGGAAGCTTAGGGGAGGTAAAATCCCTTTGTGATCTTGGAGCTAGCATTAACCTTATGCCACATTCTCTATTCAAGAAACTTGGTGTGGGGGAACTTCAACCTACAACTATAGCTCTCCAATTGGCGGATAGAACCATCCGTTATCCTATTGGGGTAATGGAAGATGTTCTAGTGAAGGTTGGAAAATTTTATTTTCCGGTGGATTTTCTCATTCTAGAGATGGAGGAGATGGAAATTCCGGTGATTCTTGGAAGATCTTTCTTGGCCACGGCGGCCGCTCTTATTGATGTGAAGAATGGAATTGTGAAATTCCGTGTTGGGGAGGAGGAGCAAGAATTCCATGTTTGGGATTCCTTGAAGAAACACCATGATGATTCTACATGTTTTAGTATCAATATTTTTGATACTTTGACACAAGAAGTTTTTGAGAGGGAAATACATGAAAATAAGTTTTCGTCCTTTCTTGCTCCGGAACAGTTTTTCCAGTTTTGGACGCGAAAATAAGCTTGGGGACCAAAGGCCGGCCGCCTTTGGCATAAACCGGGCGGCTTTCGTCCGTCTTGGGCCTTTTTGTGGTCTTTATTTGTTCCTCGGGATGCGTTTGGTTGACCTTTTTCCGTCGGTTTCTTCGTGTGTATTCTACCATCCTTGTATTTGATCCAATCGTTGATTTAAAACACTTCTAGCAAAACGAGGCAGATGTGTGAAGATTTTATTCTTTTTACACATAAAAGCGTTTTAAGGTGAATATATAAAACACGTTAATAAAACGCTTATCAAGTTGAGTTCAGATGGCTTTCTGATCTCTGACTGAACTCTAACTCTGACTCTGATAGCTCCGCTGATGAGTACCTCTGATCTGTAACTCTCTTCGGTTATCAGATGTCCAAGTTTATCAGCAACTCTCATGGTGCAACTCTGATGGACTTCTGGTGAGAGAACTCTGATAGAGCAGTTCTCATAGAGCAAGTCTGGTCGAGTAGTTCTGATGCACTTCTGATCTGATCCAAAACAGAGCAACTCTGATCGTCGACTACACTAATACTTACAAATGAAAATTCTAATACATAAAATCTAATTGGGGGTACTCTAACATTCTAATCTAAATAGCCTAGCATCATCAAAATCTAATTACATTTATTCCTTACACTCTCTCCTCCTATTTGCTCTGACTTCTCTCTAAGTTATTCCCACAATAACCCCTCGGATAAGATACCCCCCGGGTAGACTATCCATCAGTTAATGAGTACTACTCGTAAAATAAAGCTAGTATAGATTGGATTACTTTTAGGGTAGATTCAGAAATTTAATTTGGAATGGACTGGGGAAAAAATTATATTAGGGTTAAACGTAACTGTTAAAGTAAAAGCGGATGGTCTGCACCGCTGCAGTAATAATTAACTCATTATGATTTTATAAAAATGGTTTCAAACTTACAATTATATTGTATATCATTTATTCTTTATTTACACTATTATAAAGAAGAAGAAATATCAAACATATAACCAGAATAAAATGTTTTGGACAAAAATGTGATCCTAGTAACTTTAATGACTATAATTGTATTTAAATGTTACATCATAGTGACTATAAAATTTACACATAGTAAATTATAGTCACATTTTTGTCCGTGAATTTTTATTAGTAATATTTTAGGTAAAACCTACATTTCTCTTTTTTAGAAAGTTTTGTGTGACTAACATTCAACTGCAGTCATATATTTCCAATTTATTCTCACTTTTTTAAACTTCAACTAGTCAAACTACGAAGAATTTTATGTAATGGAGAAAGTAATCTTTAATCCGTTTTAATTGAAATGCCAATATTGTGTAGGCGAAGATTATAATATATCCAAATCCTCTTAGCCAATTTAACTTTTACTCACACCAATATTTTCACGGACACTTCCATAAAATCAATGTACCTATATTCTAATCCGAACTAATTATTCTGATACTCATTTTACAAATTTGAAACCACGGCTTGACAAAGTTGGATCCCAATCGTAGCAGTTGCCGCCCTTGAGTTATGGTTTTATTCCCACCTTGAAGTCGGTGCTCTGATCGCTCTACGTTGCTTCTTGGACATGAAGAATGTGAATGCTCAATTTTAATTATATTGGTGAAGAAATTTTAACCACAAATTAATTAGAGTTAGAGCCCCTTTATAGTATTAAAATGTTGTGTTTTTATCACATCCTCAATGCGGGCATATTTATGAGTTGTTGGATCCATGCAAGAAAATAAAATAAGTCGTTTTTATAATGATCTAAATTTAAAGTCATTAGAAGTTTGAAGGCATCATCAATTATTTTCATAGTTTTCACGTTTTGATATAGAGAATGAAATGTGATGCTTATGGTCATATAGGTTAAAAGTACTTGACACTACCACTTTGAAATATTTTTCATTCTCTTGATCATTGAATGCTTTCTACTTTATCATTAGGACAACTTTCTTTTTCGCAATCATTTTTACTGCTAAAAAAAGGTAGAGACTTGAAATTGAAATCTAAATTGATAACTTGACATGTATTAAAACAGTGAAAATTATAACCGATAACTTCCATTGACAATTTTTAAATTTCCTTTTTGCTTTATGAGTTGCGTTTTTTACTCTTTTATTTTGTTCATGACATTTGATGTGCTTAACTTTTGCCGCAGAGAACAAGAGTAGCACTTACACCTGTGACTTTTTTCAAATCTCAGCCTTTCATACCATTATTGTCTTCTTCCTCTCAAAGCAGATTCAAGTCCGCAAGATTTCAGCATCATGGCCTTCTTCCATCTCAGAAGGTATGTTTCCTTCCGTCATTAGATAAATAGATTCTAGCATGTTTTCATGTTTCCTAAATCAACAATCTTTATTCATTTTAGTCTGTATTACGTTTCTCATGGGTTTCTCATTTTTTATAAAGAGTAATGTGGATTTCTTTTGCTGTTAAAAAAATATATGCTCTTTAAATGAATGAAAATTCCTTTTCAATTTGGATTCGTGAAATATATATGCTTTCATTTCCAGATATCAAGTTGTATTGAAGGAGAAATAAGACTGCTTGAACTTAAGAATGTTAAAGAGTGAATGAACTGGTGGAAATTTTAAGTTTATTCAGCCTGTTAGTGAACTTAAACTCTGCTTTTCTGCTTGATCTACAGCTGAATTTATGCTACTCATATTTTAACAGTTTATTCTTCTTTAACAAACTTCTAACTTCATACACGATCAGACCAACCTGTGAAAAAAAATGACCTCCCTCCCTTTAGAATAGATGAAACAACCTACATGCCTATAACAATCTAAATTACGTTTTATGTTCCCTTTCACATTGTCATCATTAGTCCACTGCTTAATTAATTATTTATTAAACTGAAATAAATAGAGAAAGTTTAAAAACTACTGCTTTCCCTTGCTTCTTTAATGGTAGTTAGAAAAGGCATCATTGTCCTTTGCTTCCTATTTGAATGTGTGATACAATATTTAAAAATTGACAGAGTCATGCACAACCAATAAGTTTTAATAATCTAAATTAAGTTTTAGGTCTCTTTTACACTCTTAAGCTTTTGACTAGCAAGATGTGTCATTATAAGGCAGCCTAAATTAGATTTGTTTATAGAACCACTCTTTGTAGACCCTACCATCATGTGGTGCTTATTTTGCTAGAATTGAAATAGCTATTGTTTCAGTTTTCATTGCTTATATGATATTAAAATCAAATCATATATTTCATGTGTTGTTAAAGCTAATAAAGTTGAATCACTTTTAGATATATATATTTGTAACATCTCTTCTCTAATTTTTCACTTTTATATAATATTTGTAACATCTCTCATCTACTTTGTTTCACATGTGAAATTCAGTTTGACACCTAATCATTTTTCTACTTCAGAATATGGCCAATTGAGCATGAATTTGATTTCACAATGATTAGTATATGTATTTAATAATGTAAATTAAGTTTTAGATCTCTTTTACACTCTAAAGCCACTGAAAAGTTTATTGTGGTATGGAAGAAGTATGATTTTCTTTTCTCGATTTGCGTGTGTCATCCTTGCACATGGTCCATGCTATTTTTCTCTCTATCGTTCCAATTGCATCGGAAGAAGTATGACTTTTACACAGTCAAAGTTAAACATGTTTTAGAAGTTGATGTTTGCAATAGCTTTAAATTAAGATAGTCTAGGTATGTTGATAGGTTGCTAATGCTATATGGGTACTTGAAATAAATTTGACTTGAAATGATTCAGTTTTTTGATAGGGTGTTAATGTTAATAAGTATTTGCAATGATTTGGACTTAAAATTATTTAGGTTGGTGTATAGGTTAAGAAGTTATCCTTTCACAAAGAGGCCAGATTTCACCATGGTCTCATTCCATCACACAAATCAAATATGGCCTTTTTCACCAACGTGATCTGCATGGGGTAAATTTTTCATCTGCGCTTGGGGTTAGTTCGTGCAATACATTCTTTGATTTGCCTGATTAAATTCCAGTCAACGTCCATGTTGGCTTTTTTATTTACTTTTGTTTTGTCTTTTGTTCTTTATTTGCTCATTTTTGTTTTCATCCATTCAAGTGGTAAGATTTCAGGAGGTTTGATAGAAAAGTCACACAATTCTTCTTACTTACCACTAAATTGCTTCATTTTTCTAAGTTGCAAAGTCTTATCTTTTTTTTTATATACATATTTGTAATTGAAAAAGTAAAAGAAATTATTACATTCAATACAAACTTGCAATGACAGGTTTTGCAAGAAGTGTATGAGTTTTTCATTTAGGTTTTACTTTTGTGTAGGTTATATGGATTTAGTTTTTTTGTTTGTTTGGGATGTTAGGTTTATTTTTTTTAACATGCTAAATGAATTAATATCTGGTGACAATTTAGTTTAGGATGTTTTTACTTGGACTGTAATTTGCTGGTCTGGTCTGGTCTGGTAAGGTCTGGTTTCTTTGTATTTTTATAACTATCCAAGTCTGGTCTGGTCTGGACTGGTCTGGTCTGGTCTGGGGCAAATTACAGTCTAAGTAAAAACATCCTCAGTGATACTTGCTTTCACTCTATCGAAACTGCTCTTTTATACGTTTATTTTATTAATCGAAGAAAGAACATCTTTTATTTGCATGACCATTGATGATTGAAAGACTTATTGAGGGTTAGGTTGGCCTTATTTGCACTTTTTTATCAAGCCAATTTTGTCTACTGACATTAGATAGCCTTCTCTTTGTCAGGCAGGACACCAAAACGGTTGAAGGCATAACAAGAACTATTGTTATTGAGGTTGGCTCTATAACCAGTTTACATGATTCTATATGCTAAATAGTGAAGAAGTATTTCACATGAATACCTTCCGCATACATTTGAGTAACAATTTTAAGACTATAAAACACGATCTTTTAGGTCTTTGATTGCTATAGATTTTTTTATGCATCGAGCAAAATGGTCGAAAGAATCAACCACATATTTGGAGTACCTACAAGCAGGCAAATGCCAAACTACTACTCCGGTCTAATGTTACTATATAGATAAGTGTATTTTAAACAGTCCTACGTACTGGAGTCTCTAGAGATCTATCTATGTATGTAATGATACACTGAGCTCATTTTCCATACTGAAGCATAGACTACGAAATCCTTCATATATTTCTCTACCGCAAAGCTCGACTACTCTAATTACATGATTTATTTGGGACTTCGTTAAGATCTTATACATATATGACATAGCCTCATCACTCTCCTTATTACCCTTGTCACTTTGTTGTTCTGAATTCCCACCCGATTCAACAAGATCAAGAGTTGACTATCATAAAGGTCACACACGCGCTTTGGGTGTAGCTATAATATACTACGTATATATTAACTATATCTCTATATCCCATTACAAAGCCAAACAGTCTTCTGAACTCTAAATAAAATGTAATTATTTATGTAGTATTTAATGGCGGTTGTGGCAGTGAGAAAAGCTTTCGATCGATTTGTTTCCCAGTCGGTCGAGCTCTAAAAACCTTACATTTTCATAGGAACTCTGTAATAGTCCCCATCTCACAAAATTTTGTCAAATTTTCAGATTTAACTATCTCAAAAAAACTGTCAATTCCATTCAAACTAAGAAATGTGACTTTATAGTTATTTCTCTTTCCTTTGTAAAAATCTCAACTATATAGTTCTTACTTTTCATTCCATGTATATATCAAATTTGGTCAAATTTACTGAACAAAGATAGTATAGAACAATATTTTAGCATGACTGTAGTATAAATAGACTTGACATACCGAGTCCATAAAAGTTTTTCATGTACGGATATTTCTACTAAATAAGTTCAACATATCCAAAATGTAAAGGATAGTTGCAAACTTGAGGTTATAGTCATTTTGGATTTATAATTTTACTAATTTGTGGATTTCATCCTATAGTTAATAACTTTGTCCATATTAAGGACATTTTCATTGGAAATTTCATTTTTCGGTGTAAAAATTGTTTTTTTATCATCGAACGAGCATTCATTCATAAAAAGCACTCAGAAAGGGGTTGAAATAACAAAAGGACCACATGTAACCATCCGCCCGTGGACGAGACTCTGAGTTAATCACCTTTGACAAAGCAATATAACTCGCTAATCCTAACTCGGGCATATTCAAAATCATGACGATTACCACATGCCTCTCATCCCCCAATCCAAGTGCAAAAGTCTTACAGCATAAAATAAATAAGCAACAAAACACAATCGATATAAAATAAAAACAAAACACAATCGACTCAGCAGAAATAGAAATACTCGTCCAAACTGTAGTCGCAGAATTCCTCCAAGGCGGCGGTTCTGGAGGTGGACGGATCAACATCCCTTCGTCTTCTTTCACACATAGGCCACCAATGAACCCCTAAAATTTGATTTTCCAGTCCGACCGCACGATGCCGACCACCAGAACCTCCATGCTTTCACCAATAGCAATCTGTTTTGTCAAAACTCGTTCCCAAACTGCCGAAGAATAACAACTCGGCTTCGTCTTCAACATTCTGCAGCACCCTATCTTCCCCTTGCAAAACATGTCCACTGCCAAAATCAGAAGCCTCGAACCCTCCTGAAAGCTTCCTCGCTTGTTCACTGCTCTTGTAAAGCAGAAAAAACAAAAGCTTCGTCCAAACCAAATCAAGATTCACCACAATTGCAAGCCATAAAGAGAACAAAAACGAAACAAAACAAATCCCGCGATGACAACAGAACTCAATACCCTGAGAAGATATATGAGATTAGTTGCCTACCGGGGAGAGATCGACCGAACCCACGGCCTGGATAGGCCGCCGCCGGAAAAAAACCCTAGGACATGCCTAGGAGACGACCGCCGTAAGAGATAATAACATTGAAGAGTGTTGTTCACAGAAGAGATAGAATTGATAATTCACCAGACACAAGGAGGGAGCACTATAGCGGGAAAGCAGATAACCAACATGAACACAGGCTTCGGTCTTGGCAGGAGATCCAAGCGGAAAAAGTCACGAAGAGTTCATCCACTTGATCGAAGAGGCTAGGGTTTTCCACCCCTCCCTTTCAATGAATACTCATTAATTTTGAATAATGTGTAAAAATTGTTAAAACAGTCAAATTTGTTCAATACATGACCAAATATATGAATAAGTAAAGTTATAGATTTAAAATGTTTTTACTTTGTCTGTTTCCAACCAAATTACATTTGAACATTTATAAAATATACAAAGATCAAATATTACCAGATCAAATCACAAAATTTCAATGCAATTAAAAACATAAATTAAAAAAAAATGAACAAAATTTTAAATTTTCTAAAAAAGCAATAATAAAATTTCAATGCAATTAAAAACATAAATTAAAAAAAATGAACAAAATTTTAAATTTCCTAAAAAAGCAATAATAATGAACAAAAGTTGATGTTTTCACGCGGATTTTAGGAGCCAAACTAACCTATTTATCCAGAATTAAAACATGGCTCCTTTATAAACTCCTGCTTTTGCGAGAGAGCGAGAAGAGGGGCTGGTTAGGGATGGCGGCAGCTTCAGCCCGGCAAACGATGGAGGCAATGGCGGAGGGAATGTCGGCGTCTGGGAGGACAGCAGAGAAGCTGAGCCTCCCGACTCTACAATCTAGAATGAAGTGCGATCCGGAGGGATACGAAGCGGAGCTGAGCTTAGTTTACAGCCAATTCAAGTCATATGTGGAGCTCTTTGAGCAACAGGCGGCCATGACCTTCGTCTCCCACAGCGGCGTCGGTAATGATTCCACTGTCTCCAAGGAACTCGGTGACAGGGCTTCGTTCTTGGCCCATGTCACTCCGTTCTACCCAAAGCAGCTTGCCCAATTCCCTAAAGAGCTTGCTCAATTCCTTCGTTCATCTGCCCGGTCTCTGCCTTCCGGCCTCCGGGTTCAAGTTGCCCAATCCGTGATTCTTATGATTAACCGGAAGGTATCTGTTGAATTCCATTTCCTTCGTACAATATTTAGAGGGTGTTTGAATGTGCTTCTTCACAAACTACTTCCTTTTGCGTTGCTCCCAGTTTTCTTAAGCTGGGGGAGACCAGCTGTGATTCTACTTCTGCTTTTAAGCAGAAGCAAAATCAATTCCAAACACCCCTTTTTCTGTTAGGTATCTATCGAATAGCAGGAAGGTGTCTGTTGTAAACAAGCTCTGTTTTCCTGATAAACCTTATTCTAAAGATAATCTCTGTTGCTGTTTGATTTTCTTCATAAGCATTTCTCTAGATTTATCGTGATGCTAACTAAGTACATCTTTATTTCTATATATTTGTTAAAGATGAAGGAACTTAATGTTTATTTGTAATGGGCACTCCAGATGGTTGACATCCCGGATACACTAGAGTTATTCATGGAGCTACAGACTCTAGGCGACAAAGTTATTAGGCAATTAGCTTTCTCACATGTTATTCATAGTATTCGACGTATGAATCAGAAGCATAAAAATGACCCTAAGAACAAGCAGCTTCAGAATATCTTGTTTGCTATGCTGCAGGTGCTTATCTCCCTGTCCCTTGTCTAAGTGCGATGCTGAAGTTAGTTGGCTTTTTTACTTGATTTGTTAATTGTCATTTTACAGAAAGAAGACGAAACAAAAGCAAAAAGAGCACTCATCACTCTCCGTGAACTCCATAGGAGAAAGGTTTGGTTTGATGAGAGGACATCAAATGCTATATGTAGTGCTTGCTTTCACACCTCATCAAGGTTGCAATCATGGTCACACACTCTCTAATCTATGCCTTTTATTTAATTAATTCCCAATCTATATGACACTATGATATGTTTTGATTTTTTCAGAATCATGATCGCTGCACTTTCATTCCTTATTGATTATGAGAAGGTTGAAGATGATGGCGACAGTGATGGTTCAGACAGTGAAGATGACCAGAATACTCAACAGCCTCAAGTTGCGATAAATAAAGAGGCTGTTTATAAGGTTGGCTGTCTTCTACCTCTTTTCACCATTTCATTGCTGTGACAATCTGCACTTAGAGATAGAGTTATCTTGTACTACCCAGTTGTGTAGACGTTGCATCCTCTGCATGAGTGACATTGTTTTACTAGTGGATAAACTGTCAGCTACATCATGCCTGATTTATTCTGAAAATGACTGCGAACATGTTGTATTGATACACTATTCATGGAACTGGCTTTCAAGTTTTTCAGTTTATCAATGTCAATGAAACTTAAAGCCTCATTTTTTCTTACAACACCTTTATTACTAGGCAAATAAGAAGGGCACAACATCTAGCAAAAAGAAAAAGAAAGCGAAGTTACAGCGTGCTATTAGGAACATGAAGAGGCAGCAGCGGTTACAATCAGATAACAGTACCAACTCAAACTATTACTCACCACTAAACTACTTGAAAGATGCACAGGTTTGTCTTTTAAGTCTCTCTCTCTCTCTTGATGGTGATTTCAAGGCTTAGAAAATTCTCTGAAACGGTGAAACCATATTATATTTCCCCTGCAGGGATTTGCAGAGAAGCTCTTTTCTCGTCTTCAAAGTTGTAATGAGAGGTTTGAGGTATAAGCTGCAATTTCTTCACTGTATGATATGTTTTTTATTAGTCCAGCTCACTTGTAAAGTTAGAGAGAACTTTATGTTTTTTTTCTTTCAGGTCAAGATGATGATGCTAAAAGTGATTGCAAGAACTGTTGGACTTCATCACTTAATCTTATTAAACTTTTATCCATACCTTCAGAAATATGTGCAGGTACTCTCCTACTTTGCATCATTCTTGTATGATAAGCTTTATTTTTGCTTCATTTATTTCTAATTTTCAATCCATGCAGCCCCATCAACGCGATGTAACTAACTTATTGGCAGCGGCTGTTCAGGCCTGCCATGATATGGTACTACTGCACATTTTTTTATATTTTATTTATTTATTTTTATCTGCTATTTTTCGTTGTCATTTCAGTATTCATCATCCATCATTTAATTTTCTGATCTAAAAGCTTGCTAACTTCTCTTTCATAGGTGCCACCTGATGCTGTTGAACCACTTTTTAGGCAAGTAGTCAACCAGTTTGTTCACGATCGATCCAGGCCAGAGGTAATCTTTTATTCTTCGTATTACCAAATATTTTTTTGATACCTCGGAAAGCAGTATTACCAAATATATCTCCATAGTAATGTCGATCACATCATTTATCTAAATTTCAGGCAATCTCTGTCGGGCTTAATGTGGTCAGGGAAATGTGTTTGCGAGTGCCCTTGGTATGTAAACCCCTTGACTCTTGGCTTCTGCCCATACAGTCCATATCTATTTTATTGAATCTCACTAGAACCGCCCTATTTTTTCTTCTTAGTTGATGACAGAGGATCTTTTGCAAGACCTTGTATTATATAAAAAATCACAAGAGAAGGCTGTTTCTTCTGCTGCTCGATCACTTGTGACATTATTCAGAGAGGTATAACCATGCAATATTTTCATTTTTTGCTTCTGCTATGGAAGTGGGTGTTTTTTTATATGCACATGCTAACCAGAACAATCTGCAGATTTGTCCTACACTGCTTATCAAGAAGGATAGAGGACGCCCTTCTGATATAAAAGCAAGACCAAAGGCATTTGGTGAAGTGAATGTTGTGAGCAATGTTCCTGGAATTGAATTGTTGGAAGAGGATGACGAGGAAAGTGATAATGATGTGGAAGGCGGGTCCATCGTTTCATCCGACAATGATAAAGTAGGTGATGAAGATCTTTCCCCTGTTGAAGATGATGAGCCTGATGATGATGCTTCCGAACATGCACTCAGTTTATCTAGTGACGAGTGTGAAATTGATGATGAAGATTGCAGTGATATTGACAACACTGATGAGGTAGAAGAAGAAAAAATGTCTGACGATGAAGATGCTGATGACTATTTAAGTGAAGAGAATAATGAAGATGAGTTTGATGACCTGTCTTGTAGTCTAGGTACTAGTAGTACTCAAGGTCCTTACGGTGGGGAAAATAAATCCAAGGCAAAGAAAAGGAAGTTTGATGATTTTGATGAAAAGCTGCAAGCTTCTAGTAATAGTCTTAGGGCGCTAAAGAAATTAGCAGGATCAAAACTTGGAAACGATTCTTCAGAAAATGCACAAGATGGCATTCTATCCAATGAGGACTTCCAAAAGATTAAAGAGATGAAGGTACATAGTTATAGTTTACTGCCCATGTCTCTTTGTTAATCATTTTTGCTCGTACGGATCATGTTTATGGACACTCTCAGTAGGGATTATTATTGTAGAATCCATAAAAGTAGAGATTATTCTTGTGAATTTCGCCATCATTTTTTATAATATGATTTGTCTTGCCTATTTTTCTCAGGCTAAAAAAGAAGCTAGAGTTGCTTTGACCAAGACTGGATTTAAACTTCCTAGCTCAGACGAACTTAGTTCCAAAAGAGTTAACGCCTCAAAACTTGAGGTTTGTATTCTTCTCTGAAAGTTTGTTTTGTGTGTGTTTATTCTGGTGAGGTTTCTTACGTACGAAGTATATGATTTGGTAGGTGTGCTATAGTATATGCAAGGAGAAAGTATAATTTTAAAACTGGCCCCCCACAAGAAAATGGCAGTACAAAGTACAACTAACTTGTAATGTCATTATTTTTTAATGTTAGGCTAATATAAAAAAGAAGTTAAGCAGAGAAGAAAAGCAAGCATTAATGAAAGCTCGCAGGGAGGAGCGAGGAAAGTACCAGGCTCGTGCTGCTATTAAGCAGAAAAAGGTATGTTTTTCTATTCCTCCCATTTTTCCTAATTTCTTGTATGTGGCATTTTCATTCAGATGCTCTCCAAGTAGCTTTTGGGTTCAAATTTTTGTCATTATTATTGTGTTTTGTTGGGAAGAACCAAGACTTGAACATTTTATCCTAAGAGTATGTTTTTGTTTGGCTCCCCAGTCATGGCATATTTTAACCTCTTGCATCTCTCACTTTCTTAGATCCCCATTTTTTTTTCTTCCATTGCACTTGCTTATCATTCACCCATGACATATGAAGACCTTGACTAGGACGAGTAATTTGAGAGTTTGTTGTTCCTTCATGGAATCATATATACTCATAATATGACAACCACCATCCCCATTCCCCAACCACCCGTTCTTATAGTGGGATCACCCACATTGGGGTTTTACCGAAAATATGACTGAACTTATGGCCGCATCAGTGTAAAATTCGTTATAATCATGGTATTGTGTATTAATTTCACAAATTTTTCACTATCTTTATTTTAGTCACATATTAGTCATTATTTCTATATTCTATGACATCTTGTTCTGACTGTAACTTGTTGTAAATGCTGTTTAGACTGGTGGTACAAGCAATGTGCAAAAACAACGCAAAAAGGTTATGCCAATGGCTGCAAATAGAGAAAGGTTTACAAAAAATAGAGAGAAAAAGAAGATAAAACAACAGCGAGCTGGGAAGCAATTCAGAGGAAGAAAAGCATGGAAGTGACGCGCAACATTGCAACACTTTTTTTTTCCTAATTTCAAATTTTGTGTCCCTCTTGGTTCTACAGAAATAATCTCAGTTTTGTTCTGATTATTTTTATCAAGGAATCATTTGTATTTTTTAACATTAACAGTTATTTAATCATTTTAGATTTCTACATCCTTTTCCTTTGGATTATAAAGGTGTATAGTTGTGCTTCCTTCAATGAAACTTGATTGCTATACCCATAAAATTAGGACAAAAGTTGGGGATGATATTAGTTCAATCCAAAACCATTTAAAGACCGGGATCAGAATTTCCAGCTAGGACATGCACTAAGAGAAATGAGCACACCCTAAATGAAAATGAACATCTCTATTCGTCTAAAGACATTTGCAATGGTGGGTTAATTGGGGTTCCACTTAATTAAATGTACTTTTTTATTCCAATGAATGTGAGCTTCTAAATTAAAAATGAGCATCCTCTATTCGTCTAAGGACGTCTGCAATGGAAGGTGAGTTGAGATTTCACGATTCCATCCTAGTAGATGTACACCCGCGCGATTCCACCCGTTCTACATTGACAATTTTTCTTAATTGTTTGAATCACTTTTCTCTTTACATTTGTGCAGGTGGATTCTCTCGCTACAATGTCATTTCATCGGTATACGAAATGACATAGCACTATAATGTGAAAAAGAGTATGAAATGGACATCGTCTCACAAGAAATCATCAAATGAAATAAGTGAACAAAATAATAGGAAGTAGAAACATAATGTGAAATAACTTACTTTTTTAATTTAGATTTGGGCACTTCATTTTCTCTATAAACTCTAAAAAGGGGTAACACTTGTCTTCTTGAAGGTTTCTTTGTAAGGATGTAAATTGAATTTAGATCACACACATCAATTTATTTCTCAATTTTTTCTTTTGAAAGAATTCTTCAATTTTCTATAAACTCTTGGATGAGATGTTTTGTTTTTGAGAGAACAAACTTTCCAGTGAATCTTGTTGGTTGGAGACTTTCGGCGTTTGATTGCAAACGAAAAGAATCAGAAAGAAACATGCAAAAAATGGTTCCTGTTCCCGGAGTGGCTTCCATCTCTTCCTTTCATCTGCTTCTCTATCAACTCTCCATTGTCCCTGCTTTTCACTTTCACCTAACCTCGCCTTTCCGTCCCTTTCTTCCCTCTGCCCCTCGGCAACGACTACCCTCCTTAAACCCATCTTTGGATCCCCGTCGTCGACTGTCTGCCACCACTGTAGCTACTGTTTCCGCTCTATTTTCATTTTCTTTTTTACAACATGGACCCTGCTACCTCCCGCCCTGCTATAGTCATCGATAATGGAACCGGGTATGCTAAGACTGGTTCAAAATGCTTTATTTTTACTCCGCCGACGAGGTGTTCGACGGATTTCTTGAATGGGGATGAAATTGACGGTTGCTACTGTTATCAGGTACACGAAGATGGGATTTGCCGGAAATGTGGAACCATGGTTCATTCTTCCGACGGTGGTTGCTGCTAACGATTCTTTCGTGAATCAGCCTCGGACTTCTACCAAGACCAGCAATTGGTTGGCCCAGCACAGCGCTGGGGTTATGGCCGATCTGGATTTCTATATTGGGGACGAGGCGTTGGCCAGATCATCTAAATCTAGTAGTACTTATAATCTGAGTTATCCCATTCGGCATGGCCAGGTCGAGGATTGGGATGCCATGGAGCGATTCTGGCAGCAGTGTATCTTCAATTACCTGCGGTGTGATCCTGAAGATCACTATTTTCTTTTGACTGAGAGCCCAATGACTCCTCCTGAGAGCAGGGAGTACACTGGTGAGATCATGTTTGAGACATTCAATGTTCCTGGGCTTTATATTGCAGTGCAACCTGTTCTTGCTTTAGCTGCTGGGTACACAACATCTAAAGTCAGTATTCATTCGAGTGAGCTGAGTGATTTAAACATTAATTTTGCCTCTTTGTTGCGTGTGTATGAAAGAACCATGAGATAGTTTTCATATTAGAGATCTATATATAAGAACTGTTACAGGATATGATGTTTGAACTCTTACTTCTTTGATGATATTATAAACATATTATCAATGATATTTTTTATGTGCAAACTGACACGCTCTTCTTTAGTGTGAGATGACGGGAGTAGTTTTGGACGTTGGGGATGGGGCTACACATGTTGTACCTGTTGCAGAAGGTTATGTTATTGGGAGCAGCATTAAATCCATTCCCATTGCTGGGGGAGATGTTACTCTCTTTATTCAGCAGCTTATGCGGGTCAGTATCTCCTCAACCATTTATCACTTGAATGTATCTACTATATGCTCCTGTAATATATAGTTGAATGAATTAGAATGATGTAATAAAATTAGTAGCATATTAAGCCTTTCTTGTTGAAGTAAAAAAGATGAACACGGTATTGCAACCTATAACAATCCAATATAGAGCCAAGAAGGAACGGATTGTTCTTTAAACATGCTCATTAGCTACCTTGCAAGCTAAGTTGACTATGTGTTACTTGGTAGCTACTGCGTCAGAGGACTAGTAGCTATTAGGTGAATACTCTGTCATGAAATAGTAAGATTATACACATGTATCATATTGGTTGCTAATAATACTGCCATCCACTGTGTGTAGGATATGAAAAGTGACAAAAGTGGAATTTTGTGGTTGACATCGAATTTAGAACTCCGTCCGGCTATCTTTGGCACATGAAGAACTGGAACACATATCTAGGGAATTGAAATCATATGTTTGATTTTAAACTTGTGAAGTTATGAATGAATTCAAACCTCACATATCACCAAATTTAGTACGAGACAGAATTATTGGGCAGACAAAAAAAGAGTGATGGGCAATGATAGTGAGACAAAGGGTGAGAATGAATTTAACCACCCAGTCATTAACAAATATACTACGTAGTATGAGACAACTTAGTGAGGTGTACAAAAAAGGAAAGATGAGACAAAGATAGTTCATAAGAGGAGTAATATTACTTGTACAAACTTATAAATATTTATGAATGTGTGTATGTTTACATACATAACACATGTAACCCATATATAGTCCATAACCACCAACTTCAACAAGGGCCGAACCAGGATTTAGTCATAGGGCCCATAGGGGGGCCAAGAATGAACACAAATAATAAAGATAAAATTTCGTAAAAAGAACTAAAACAATGATAAAGTTCATAAATAGGACTTTCGTAGTTTTATTCTATGTCAAAGTCAATTTATTAGAATCCATCCAAAAAAATCCCTCATGTCATGGTTTTATAGATCTACTCATCTACATTATTGTTTCCCTATTATTATATTCTGAGCTTGAAACAATTTTATCAAATAATAAATTTAAAATTATATATCAATCAATCATAATGATACTATGTGTCATTTTAACATATAACTACCCATACACAATTAAATCATTAAGTGCTAAAAAGTTACAAATAAAAAAGAAAACTCGAAAGCCCTTAACCAAAGAGCATACAAACTAGGCAGATAAACTAGGACAAACTAGGAATATATAGGCAGATAAACTAGAAATTCTTTCACATATGAAATACAGAGTAATATCTAATACTAGGAGAAATGTTCCTACCAGGCTTTCCTGACCGGAACTGCTGTCCGGCCACCTCCATTTGAGGTGCTTCTGGCTGGAATTTTGTTAGAATGTTCTTCATGAACGGTAGATTATTTCTATCAAATTTCACTTTAAAATTCAGTCGGAAAATTAGTTAAATAAATTATTGAAAAATGCTGCGTTTTGTATATATATTTTGGCGTAGTATTTTTCAATAATTTCTTTAACTGACTTCTTGAATGAATTTCAAGATGAAATTTGGTCTATATACTCTGCACTTAATGAATAACATGCTTACAAATTCCACCAAAAAATTCCACCCGGAAGCTCCTGAAATGGAGGCTCCGTACAGTGGTTCTGGTCAGAAGGGCCTGACAAGAACATTACCCCTAAAACTAGTACAACAACAAGCAACACCATCCAAGCCTTATTCCCAATAGATTTTGGAGTCGCCTAACACGAAGCGATCCATGCTATTACCCCTAATAGTAGTACTATTAAAAAATAAAAAAGTTGGGGGGAAGGTACCTCCGTCTCTGCACGTCAATTACATAATTCATCCAACATACAATGACGATCTGATCTTCCCCATCTAAGTCTTGGTGTCCAATTGCATTTGTCAAGGGTCAACACTCAAACTTTATGATGTACAAATTCCTTAATTCTTATTATTACTTCTTCCTCATGTTTCCTTTCCATAAATATGGTAAGTACATTAGTCCCTTAAGTACCTCCTATAGGTACCTCCGTCCCTGCACGTCAATTACATAATTCATCCAACATACAATGACGATCCGATCTTCCCCATCTAAGTCTTGGTGTCCAATTGCATTTGTCAAGGGTCAATCACTCAATCCTAAGTTTATGATGTACAAATTCCTAAATTCTTATCATTACTTCTTCCTCATTATATTTCGTTTCCATAAATCCGGCAAGTACATTAGTCCCTTAAGTGATAGAAGAATTACATCAATTTTTTGTTGGTCAGTGAAACTAATATTTATGTTGTTTGGAGTGTTAGTATGACTGGTTGTGGTTACAGATCCTCACAGAAATTGGAAGTTATATTACAATGTATTTCATTTTCTTTGTTGTACGCTGTCATAGCTATTGGTTGCATGTTTTTCGGTAGTCAAACTTCTCTTTCAACTCTTTGGAATTTTAATTTTTAATTAAGGTACTGTCTGTTTGAAGTTTCTCATTCGTAATTGGTTGTATGCTGCTTCCCTTTTTTGTCCAGTGAAAGGAACCCTTGTAGAACCTGGAACCTAATGGCGGAATTTTATTTTTATGCTGTTAAATGTAGGAAAGAGGTGAGCACATTCCTCCTGAGGATTCCTTTGAAGTAGCCCGGAAAGTAAAAGAAATGTACTGTTACACATGTTCTGATGTGGTCAAGGTATTTTATTGATATCAACCTCCACAATGGCTTTGGTAAAGGCAACATGAAGGAAAACTGCATGGATGCAGGATATAAGTAATATAGCAAATAATATAAGATACAGAGGAAAAATTAAAAGTCTTTCTCGTCCTTCCAATAGGCAATCACGCGCCCTTTTGCCTCCTTAGTTTTGAATAATGAAGTGTCTAAACCTATTTTTTAAACTTTATTTAACAGTTCTTTATTTTATTAGTTATTTATTTATTCATTTATCTTTTTTTATAATGTATTTCTTCATACACATATCTATCTATTTATTTTGATACATTTTACTTGAAATAATGTATATTTTTATAATGTATTCCTTCACACACACATCTATCTATAATGTAGTTTACATTTAAGCTACACCTATATAGTTATATGCACTTACATTTGTATGATTAAAGTTAAATGTGCAATATTTGAACCTAGAAAGCATTGATTTATTGTCAGAAATTTGATACCGTTGATGATGAGTTATAATAATGAGATTTATGTCCTGATTTCAGGAGTTCAATAAGCATGACAAAGAGCCATCAAAGTATGTTAAGCAGTGGAGAGGTACAAAGCCCAAGACAGGGGCACCATATTCTTGTGATGTGGGCTATGAACGATTCCTTGGTCCTGAGGTTTGTTCTAATATTTTACAGTATTTTGAATGTTTTGATTGTTTTGTTTTACTACACACGAGATATCAAACATATAATTCTACTGTGAATATGATAGGAACCCACTTATAGTAGACTAATAATAGAAGTAATAATAATAATAAGTAATAAAGGTCTGGGAGGATTCTAGTATAAATAGACATGAAGGGGGAGTTAGCAGTAGGCTTTTAGACATTTGGTCCTGGGACTGGGAAGGATACGAGACTGAACATCTCGATCTTTTGGGGCTTCGGCTTTGGGGGCTTCGGCCTTGTTCATTGTTTCTTTTCTGTAATCGATATCTTCTTGAATAAAATTCTTCATCTGATTTCTTGTTACTCTTCTTGTAACTGTTCTGGAATCTGGAAGTCTCTATCATTGGTATCAGAGCAAAACGATCTTGTTACCTGTAGACCAATACATGGTAGGAACAATGGAAAATTGGGAGCACACGATGGAAAAGATGCGCGAACAAAACAAGAGGTTTTGCGACAATATGTGCGAACAAAGCAAGCGGTTTTGCGAAGAGATGAGCAAATTAACCTTGCAAATAAACAATCGGCACTCGCAAGGAAGATCGAGGACAAAGTCACAGAAGCAATCGCAGAAGGAGTCGCGAAGGTCGCAGACGGAGTCGCCGAAGAATTCTCACCATACGCAGAATTCCTCATCGCAGTCCAAATCGCGAACTTCTTCTCATATGTCACAATCGCGTACAGTTTCTCACCAGGCACAAAATTTTTCGCATCATTATTCGCAGAGTTCTTCCCATCGATCTGAGCATAACTCTTCCCATCGCTCTTCGCATAGCTCTTCTCGTCATACTTCGCATCATCACTCGTGAAAGACAGATCGATCTAGAAGTAGATCGCACACCTCAGCTGCATCACCTCGCTCATCTGCATCGCTTCGCCCTTCTCACCATCATCAATCGCAACACTCAGCAAGTTCAGAGGAATTGGAAGATCAGAGGCGTCACAGAAGAACTGAAGAACGATCGAGGAAGAATAGGTCTCTTCCGCTAACTGACAAACAAGGTTCGTCGCATCGCTCTTCTCATCGCTCTTCGCATCATCATTCGCGGAATTTGTCACCGGCTATCAGTTCAGTTCCAAGTAAGACACGAGTGAGAGGAGAATATTCCTCCTCGCCAGTCCATTCTCACTGTTCGCGTTCTTCGTATCAAGTCGCTCCTCCAAGTTCACAAGCAATTTCTTCAGGACCTGATTTCTAGGAAAACAGAAGACCCCATTTCGCAATATCCATTTGAGTCCCCTGAATTGCATCAGGAGTTGACTAATCAGCAGAATGGTGACAAGGAATACAAGAAAAAATCATCGGATAACTTTGAACATGAAGCTGGTGCCGTTGCTGAACTCACCAGGGGTAAGATTTTTTTCATGTACGATCTGGACCAGCCAAACCTTGAAACGAATAGGTTCAAGTTTCTTCAGATAGGTAATGTTCCTTCTCACCTTGTACAGCTGGTGAACTGGCCAAATGTCTTCAACACTGAAACGATGGGCTGTCAGTCATCAAACATTACGTTAGAAGGAATGAACAAGTCTGATAGTCTTAGAGTGGAAAGGGTTACTTCTAGGAAGAATTTTCAAAAAGAATTGGTGAATGATGTGTCTATGGATAAGTATGTTGCTGATTCTGACAGCCAGGATCAAGTTATTGCGGATAAAAAGGGGGTAAAAGTCCAGAGTATCTTAGCAGGGCAGTTGGGAAAGAATGATCCACATATTTGTGCATTTGAAGGATCAGTCTTCATTCACTCCAATGTCAAATCTGGGATGGGAGTTAAGGGCTGCAGTTTGACACTTTATGCAAATTGGGACTCCTGTAATTATAGATTGAAAGGGGCTGATGAATTTACTTTTGAATATCAGTTGGATAAAATCAGTGTGGTCCTGGATCTTAATACTCAGACTATTGTCATGGGATTGGAAGCTGAAGCAAATTTTCAACCTTACAATATGATCTTAGGCTCCAATGAACCAGAACTGAACTGTTCCACTTGTGCTCTTGTAAGGGAAACCAAGCTAAATGTAGATGCTGGAATTATAGAAGTGGAACCCTACTTGATGGGAAAAATAGTTATAGCTATACCTCAGTATCAATGTGCTGGTTATCAATGTGCAGTTCCTTCCTTGCTTGTCAATACACCAGTATACATCCGGCAGTACATGGCATCAGGATCCAGAGTGGTGGTGGGGTTTGTAAGCTGCCAGACATCTTTGGAAAGGTTCATGGTCCCACAATCAGTTCGATATTGGGAAGGGAGAGGAACAAGGAAGAGGAAGAGGAAGCAAAAGATTTTGGCTTTCTCCTATTACCCACCTTGAGGACAAGGTGGATGTTTAGGAAGGGAGTATTGATAGGAACCCACTTATAGTAGACTAATAATAGAAGTAATAATAATAATAATAATAAGTAATAAAGGTCTGGGAGGATTCTAGTATAAATAGACATGAAGGGGGAGTTAGCAGTAGGCTTTTAGACATTTGGTCTTGGGACTGGGAAGGATACGAGACTGAACATCTCGATCTTTTGGGGCTTCAGCTTTGGGGGCTTCGGCCTTGTTCATTGTTTCTTTTCTGTAATCGATATCTTCTTGAATAAAATTCTTCATCTGATTTCTTGTTACTCTTCTTGTAACTGTTCTGGAATCTGGAGGTCTCTATCAGAATAATGTTTTATACATCCTCCATCAATCCATAATCATCATTACCATTCATTATCATTACCCCAATGCCGCAAAGGCTCCCACCTTCGGTGGGGCAAGGGTGGTCGGATGTATGCAGTCTTACCTTTGTATTAAAGCTCAAAGAGACTGTTTCTGGATGACCCATAGTGAAAATCGCGTCGAAAATTGCATGGACTGACTGCTACTTCATAACAAAGAAGCGCAGACAGTTTAGTGACGAATTTTGCTTTGTTCGGAATGGGAGTAGATCTGGGAATGGCTGGGTTCTAATAGGTTGTGGTTTGTGAGTTAATAGACTCATATAAGATGTTATTAACATAAATCCTTGATTTCCATTCAGGTTTTCTTCAATCCCGAGATGTACAGCAGTGATTTCTCTACTCCTCTTCCTGCTGTAATAGATAAGTGTATTCAGTCGGCACCGATAGACACAAGAAGAGCCCTGTACAAGGTGAAGTAAATTCTTTGATAAATTGAATCAGGATTATGTTCAAGAATAATTTCTTTTATGACATGTAAAATTGAAAAAAAAAAATATGACATGTAAAATTGATTCTTATCTAATGGGGCTTGGTAGGGTGGTAATTAGTTAAACCAATGAGATTATAATGTATCATGTATACTAGCCCTACTAATGAAAATGCCTCAGAAATCCAAATTAAGCTTTTAGGGTCTGTTTTACTTGTTCAAATTCCCTCATACTGGCATACAGCATATATTGTAGCTTGTTATAAATTATAATTGTATGCACAATTTTCAGAATATTGTATTGTCTGGTGGATCAACCATGTTCAAAGATTTCCAGAGAAGATTGCAACGCGATTTAAAAAAGATAGTTGATGCTCGTGTTCTTGCATCAAATGCCCGATTGGGTGGAGAAATAAAAGTCAGCCTCTTTTTCCTTCCAGTTATTTTATTACTTTAAAAATGGCTAAATGCACTATTTTAAGTAAGTGTGGTAAAAAACATTAATTTTTAAGAGACCTAATGGAACATTTCACTGTTAGGCACAGCCAGTGGAGGTGAATGTGGTCAGCCATCCAATACAGAGATATGCAGTTTGGTTTGGAGGCTCTGTGCTTGCATCCACTCCTGAATTTTTTGCAGTACGTGTCAATGTCATATTGATATAAATGTTTATTTTGATTATTATTGCTATATTTTATTTGAAAATTACACTTGTACAGTTGTACTCTATTCTTTTACCTATTGCCTCAGGTTTGAGTATCAGGAATCATGATGTATATACTGGTTAACTGGTGCAGTAATTGACTTTGCATGCTTTCTTCTTCTGGTCCTGGAAACAAAATGTTCAAATTATAATCATGTTCTGAATTAATCATAATCCACATACATGTTTTACTTGAGTAAGACAAGAATTTAGATTTACTGTCTTGAGCGCAAAAAGAAAGATAAGACGGCCAAAACAAAAGCTACACATGTTCTGTTAGAACTATCCAGGTAGTGAGAGGATTTACAGAAAATTATCAAGAAATATCAAGAACAAGAACTGTAAACTGTATTGATGAAGAAAGTTCTGGCCGAAGCCCCCCAAAAGAAAGAGACAATTAATCTCTAACTTTCCCAGTCCAGACTACAATAGTCAAAAACAGCCTCCTCACTTTTCCTCGTTTATTCTATTTATACTAGTCTATTACACTTATTATTTTTCTTGGTCTAATAGGCCCAAATTCCTAAAGTCTATTAGGCCCAATTCCTAACAGTACTCCCCCCCTAAACATCCACCTTGCCCTCAAGGTGGGTGATAGGACACAGCCAACATCTTCTTCTTTTCCTTCATCCTAGCACCTCTCCCCTTCCAATACTGAATTGATTGCTGGACTTTTAGCTTTGCTGCTTTCATCTTCTTCCCTATGTATTTCAGAGCAGAATTAAACAGCAGCCAAGACATTTTTTTTAGCAATTTGGTTCCTTCAGATTCTGTGGAGGTGAAGTCACAGCCAGCTGCAACACCGAATACACTTTCTTCTTCAATATCAATTCCTATTTGATGACCTCCTTGTATACAAACCTTCTGCCCATGTACATCCCATTCGATGGTCTGATTTTGAAAATTAACTGTCATATCTCCTAGGCCAGTTAACCACTCTATTCCCAGCATCACCTCAGTTCCCACCAAGTCCAGAATGTAGAATTTCTGCATAATGTCAATTCCTTGTATATTCAATGTTACTCCTTCACATCTGCCCTTGTTGGAAAGAATTTCTCCATTCCCTATCTGCACTTCATAATCCTTGATGCAACTAAATGGTATCTTCCATTTATCCACAATCTTCTGTGATATGAAGTTATGGGTAGCTCCACAATCAATCAAAATATTCACCTTCTTTTCCTCCTTCAACCAATTCATATTTCCCAGGACTTTGAAAGTTCTCATGAATGGTATTTCTTCCTGGCTCAATACATATAGTTGCATAGTCTTAGCTTCCATATGTATCCCTTCTTCTTCTTTATCTTTAATATAGTCAACATCAGATTCCTCCTCCCCTTCAGATTGTTCTACAAGCATCATTTTAAAATTTTTCATACTGCAAATGTGACCTCTACCCCATCTGTCACCACATTTGAAACAGAGTCCCTTCTTACTCCTCTCCAACAATTCAGTCTGAGTAAGCTTGGGGCCTAACTTGTTTGATACAGAACTTGACCCTTCCTCCTGCTTCTCGTTGTTAACTGAATCCTTCACTGATGGATTGGTAGAGGCCTGGTTGTAAGTTTTTCGACTGCCATCTCCCCAATGATTGTAACCTTGTTTTCCAGAGTTGCTGCTCTTCCACACCTTCTTCCCTTCTTCCTTATTTCTCCTAGACATTATTTCAAAATTCTTATTCTCAATCAATAGAGCTGTATCCATGATTTCTGCCAAATCTCTTGTGCTGTAAAGCTTCAATTCGGCCCTAATGTCCTTCTTCAAGCCATTTAAGAAAATACCTCTTGTAACCTTCTCACTTAGATCGCCTTGAGATGCTATAGCCATCTCAAATTGTTCTCGGAACTCCTTCACAGTTCCCTTTTGCTTTAGACCTAATAGAGGTCCCAACGGATTACGTACCAACTCTGGTTGGAATCTTCGCGTTAGAGCTTCCTGCATAGCGTCCCAATTCCTTTCTCTCGTCTGATTCTCCCACCACTGAAACCAACTCAGTGCGCGGTCTTCCATAGCAACCACCGCAACATCCAACTTCTCGTCTTCCTCAATCTGATTGAGACGAAAATATCTGTCTATTCTAACCAACCAACCGTAGGCATCATCTCCATTAAACAATGGCAAATCGATCTTCCTTCCTGTTCGGCTACGAGGATGGTGTTCCCTGTGATGTCTGTGATTACGGTGTGATGAATGATCTGAGTCTCCCTCCGATACGTCATCATTCTCTGAATGGCGTGATCGATGACGGTGAGAAGTGCGATGCGAAGCTGAGGAGGCCTGCGACCTACTTCGCGCACGATCTGGAAGGCGACTTTGGATATCCGCGAGACTCGCCTGCATAGCTACCATCATCGTCTCCAGTGTATCTTGCCTTGCCGCTGATTCTCTCTGATTCCTGGCCATATCAGTAAAGTTTCTCTCCATGTCTGTCATTCTTCCGTCCATCTTAGCACGAGTATATCTCATCCAGAGATCGTCGTGCTCTGATACCACTGTTAGAACTATCCAGGTAGTGAGAGGATTTACAGAAAATTATCAAGAAATATCAAGAACAAGAACTGTAAACTGTATTGATGAAGAAAGTTCTGGCCGAAGCCCCCCAAAAGAAAGAGACAATTAATCTCTAACTTTCCCAGTCCAGACTACAATAGTCAAAAACAGCCTCCTCACTTTTCCTCGTTTATTCTATTTATACTAGTCTATTACACTTATTATTTTTCTTGGTCTAATAGGCCCAAATTCCTAAAGTCTATTAGGCCCAATTCCTAACATGTTCCGATCTATATATGCCATTCGTTGCTCACCCATGGTTGATCCTAATCTGGATTCTGTTCTTGCAATTTCCCAAGCACATTCTTAGTCCCTAAAGTCATGGGTACATGTTGGTTTTTAAAATATATGGTGTATACTTTAGGTACATGTTGGTTTTTAAAAATTTTGCTAAATCAATAAATAGTTGAAGATGGTGTCATTCATTTCGGTTTGTAATGTCAGAGAAACTATTTATGAAGACTCTTGCATTTAGGTGATGCTTATGTGCATAGTCCCGCATTTCAGTTCTCCATCTGCGCTGGTATGAACTAGCTATAGCCTATAAGCATCTTGTTTACTACTGCAGGCTTGCCATACAAAGGCAGAGTACGACGAGTATGGAGCCAGCATATGCCGCACAAACCCTGTATTCAAGGGAATGTATTGATAATACTTTGGTCTCTTATATTCACATGAGAGTTGGTTTCTTTGAATTCTCAATCGGGAGCTGTCTTCTTTATGCTGCCGGCTGGTTAAAGGTGGTGTAGATACTAGAAGGGAGACTAGTCACTAGTTGGTTCTTGCCGTAACAGAAACCCCTCCTTTCATGGAAGCTCCCTGAAAAGAAAAAATGTTTTAGAGTAAGATAATACTGGTTTTTCTTTTAAATGATTTATATTCTTATAGAGGTATAGAGTCGTGGTTTTGGTCTCTTCAAAAAGTGCAATGCAACGTGATACCTCTCCTCTGCGCTTGTGTGTATCAACAGAGAAATGAGTAGTCATTTTCTCACGAAAGCTTTGCAGACAGAAGTTTATTTTGTGTTTCAGTTAGAGTGCTGGATTACTGATGCAATATGTAGCTGATGAATTTCGGACCAGTGATATGAAATGCACTTTGATCCTTCAACTAAATCTTGGGATATCAATGTGAATTTTGTGCAGTATACCCAATTACTACAAGTTTTGTTTATTTAGATTTAGTTATAGCACATTTTAGCCTTTAACGTCTTGATGATACACTATTACTCAATTCAGTACTCAAATCTCCTTTAAATAATTTGATCTTCGAACATGTAATTTGGATCTAATTTAGTCCTATGGTATATTTGGCTCTTGTAGACTGACTTTCATCCTTTCAACTGGTTCAAATGGTATTAGCATAATAGCATTGCATTGAGTTCAAATACGAGTCAATGACCAGCTTAAGTAATAACCTGTTCTCAGGAGATAAAATCAAACATTTGATGTCGCTATAAACTATTATTGGATCAGCCAATGCCACTTATCAATGCCGGTCAGTAGGCTTGGACTCGGTGCGGGCCACCCGGCCCGGTACTGTGCGGGCCCGGACCGGGAACCGGTTCCGGGTCTAGGTCCGGTTTGTGGGGGTAACCGGGGCGGGTACGGGCTACGGGAAATGCAAACCGGCCCGGCCGGTTCCGGGTCCGGTTTGGGCCTAATTTTTTTTCCTTCATTTTTTTGGTCTCCACTGGGTGGGGGCGGGGTGTTTTGGGGGGTTTAGGGGGGGGGGGAGGGTCAGGGGTTAGGGATGGACCCGGGCCGGGCCGGTTCCGGTTCCGGGCCGGGCCCGGGCGGGCTTTTTTTCGGGTTACATGGGCCCGGAACCGGCCCGGGTTGATACCGGGTCCGGGCCTAACCGGGCCGGGCCGGGCCGGGCCCGGTTCAATGTTTTTATTTTTTTTTTTTTTTTTGACTTTCTTGTTATCTCCCTACCCCCCCCCTCACCCCCACGCCCCAAACCTCCCTAAAACACCCAGCCCTACCCTAGGAAAAGAAAAAAAATTGAAAAAACCAAAAAAAAAAAAAAAAATGAACCGGGCCCGGCCCGAACCGCCCGGGCCGGTTCAACAAAAACAGGGCCCGGAACCGGCCCGCCCGACCCGCCAAAACGGGCTAAAAGCCCGGAACCGGCCAACCGGGCCCGGTCCGGTTCGGGCCCGCACAGTAGCGGGCCGGTCCGGTTCCGGGCCGGTTCGGCCCGGCCCAGTCCATCCCTATCAGGGGTAGTTAGAAAAGCAAAAAAAAAAAATTGAACCGGCCTGAGGCCCGGCTCGTACCCAGTGGAAACCCGGGCCGGTTCCGGGCCTTCCCTCAACCCTCAAAAGCCTAGCCGGGCCTAGGCCCGAATCGGGCCCGGTCCATGACTACCGGTCAGTGACCACTGCTGTTCAGTGATCACCGCCCGATAGTGACCACTACCAGTAACATAACTTTGATGCCATAGTGATTGCTCGATGTCTCCAATGACCTAAATGACTGGCTACCCCCAGCATCCAATGACTTCCGTGAGTCTGTGACTGATCTTCCGGTCACTGACCAAGTGATCATAGCCCCCTATCCCTTTCCTACCATCTGTCCTACCCTGCTCCAACCCTGATGTTAATGGAAATATGTACAAAAGAGAACATTTTAACTCTTTTGTATGTATTTCCATATATTAGAGTACTGAGGTATTTATAATGTTTAGAGCACTCCAAATCAATTATACTCCCTATAAGATAATATAGAATCAACAAGAATAGTTGATCTTTTTTACTGTGAAGATAACTTATAAGTTATAACCGTTGCTTTGTGACCATTATGTATTATTTTCAAAAAATGTATAGCTTATTTTGAACAACAAAAATTCTATAGGTACCCCAAATAGGCCAAAATGTACCTCATTTTGTATCCACCCCCTGAATTGCCTGTGTACACAGGTCATTCGTTTGAAAGAGGGCATGACTTTCTGTCCAAATGTCTGTGTACACAGACGGTATACAGATTGGGGTACAAATTGGGGTACCCCAAGGAGGACTCTTTGAACAAAATGGTACACCATTTTACCATCTTGGACGTTTTCCCTTGACTGTTTTAGTCCCGGTTAACCATTTGAGAAAATGGTGAGACTGGTTTAGTCAATCAAACTATCAGAGCACAACAACATTTTTTTTAAAACGCTCTTGATATAGCAATGGATCAGACCATTAACATTGGACCATATTGAATGACTATTTGGTTAAGTGAATTTAAAGGTTGCAATTTAAAAAATAACAAAAACAAAAACAACAGGCAAGCTTAGTCCGGTAATCTAGCAAAACGTCAAAATACACGTAAAAATTAAGACTATTTGAATATCACAATTATCTATATTTGAAATTAGTAAAATTTTTTTTGCAACTTGAAATTAGTAAACTTTGATGTGTACTGTTGTTTATATTGTCAAATTTTTAAAAAATACATCTAATTCATTCATTCTTTGTGTGAAGTTTATAATGTATATGTTATACGTATATACCAAAATTATAACTTTACTAGTCTCATTTAAAACTATTTATCTAAGCTACAATGCTACATATTAAACATTCAATTCGTGTGTTGTTTAAAAATGATCACCTTTTTATTCTGTATTTATTTAAGTTTCGTTCCTCGTAAATCATTAGTGATTTCGCCACCTATCACCACAAAGTTTTTTAAACATGTAAACAAGTCATAGAGTAGTTGTTTGAACCTTGAAGCGCTTCAACCCAATATCTTGAGAAATATATTGATGACAACATCTCTAGACAATAATATTAATGGCGCTTCAACCCCGCCAAGGTGAATAAAGAAACGAGGAATATTAATGTTCCTTATTTTCTCGAGGAGCGAGAGCCGGCCCTAGGCGGCGAGCTCCCGGGCAATCAGATCTCCTAGTCTTCACCTCTCCGATTGTCAAGAGTTTTCAATGATGACTACATTCTCTGTGCAATAATGAATCAAATGTTTTTCTATGCTTTCACTCTTTTTTATTTCTACATTCTAGGGTCTTGATTTGATTTCTTCTTCGACCGAAAGTTTTGTCCGTTTCAGATGAGTGTTAGATATGTGCGTCTCCTATTAATGTCTAGAGACTGTGTATTCGTCATTGGTGTAACCAGTCGAGGGGTGTATTACTTTCCCTTCTCCTGAGCCACCATCTCACTCCACTTTTTGTTCGATTGAGTTCCTTTTATTGGCTATTGGTCAAATCAATTATCCTTTTCTCTCACACTAAACAATTATTTGTATTTGTAATGTTTTACTCGGTATTATTTTTTTTAGAATAGCAATTGCATTAAGATCGATAAACTAGACTGCATTACAATAGAGTTTGTGAGTTGAAAGGATTCATAGGAGTAACAATTGCTTTCTATTTCTTATAACTACATATATTTGTTTAAAAAAACCATAACAGGAGTAACAATCAATCATTCTACGCATGTTTTTGTCTATTTCCATTGTCCCATAAATCTATCATTTACTATATTCCTCCCCAGATAAATTGGAAATACAAAATAATTTTACTTGACCAGCGATTGTACGAATCGAAAGAAAGGTTAGCTAGACGAGGAGAAAGGAGCTGACTTTCGGCTGCTGGAGGGAAAGAGAAGAAGCGTAAGAGAAACTACTGCAACTTTACTGATGTTCGATCATTTTCATGTATTTCATCGCAAGGATAAACCTAGAACTAAGTCAAATCTATTTCTCTTTAGAATTTTCGTATGTTTTTGTTCATTTTACTAATTTATCCATCGGAGGTCTGTTAATTTTTTTGGCAAATCTCCTTTCAGCTCTGATGCTTTAGTTGTTGAATAAAAATTCAATTTTTGAATTTGAATGGAGACACATATGTATTGGAAGAATGGAGTCTTGATTTTTGTAGCCCACATCCTGTGTTATTTTTCCTTGATGTGGGAGCTGTAGATTTTTACAGGGGATATTGTTCCTAATTGTACGATCTGGTTCATACGTTTATTTGATCTGAAAGAATCTGTCCATTTCTTTGGTTGTAAGTTTGTAACATGTAATATCTTACATTTTCTCTTCACCTGAAATTTGATATGTAATCGCATTATTTCCAAGGGTGCAATTCGACACTCATATCTTTGCGAACTCAGAAGTACTTTGGTGTTCTTTTCTGCGTGGGTTTGCCTTAATTTTACGGTGACACTAATGCACAGGAGGATGTGAAATTAATTATCAATTTTAAATGATTTCAAATAGGCGGAGATAAATAGTCCTCACTGCTAGTTAACATAAATGGATCCTACAACTGATGATCAATTAGATTTTGATGACGAGGAGTATGGAGAAAGCCAAAAGATGCAGTATCATGTAGGTGGAACTATACCTGCACTTGCAGAAGAGGAAATGATGGGTGAAGACGACGAGTATGATGATCTTTATAATGATGTTAATGTGGGAGAGGGTTTTCTTCAGATGCAGCAGTTTGAGGCCCCAAAACCTCCAGATTCCGTGGGAAATGGAGTATCCCCAGTTCCAGAAAACGATACTAATGAACCAAGAGTTGATGCTATAACTTCTCCAGAGATGAAGCCTGGTGTGCCCAGTTCCGGGCTGCGATTTCCTGAGCAAAAGAGCCGGTCTACGGCTGAAAGGGGTCCTGATCAAACTGCTGCTTCTGAAAAGGCAAGGCCTCCATCAATGACCAGTGATGCTCAAGTTGGTGGTAACATGGCATTTCACTCATCATCAGTTCGAATACCTCATGGAGCCAGTTCTGACCCTGTTCATGATTTGTCGGGCAAAGGTACTAATGAGTCATTGCCGTTGCTGAGTTCTGGTGCAGGTGGTGGTGGTAGTTCAAGAGCTGCTCCTTTGATGCCAGCACATCAAATGAGTTCTATTGCTGACACGAACAGCCCTATGATCAATGAAAACCATATAAGGCCAGCCATGGAGAATGGAAATACAGTGCTTTTTGTGGGGGAGTTGCACTGGTGGACAACTGATGCTGATATTGAGAGTGTGCTGATTCAATATGGGAAAGTGAAAGAGATTAAATTCTTTGATGAAAGAGCAAGTGGTAAATCCAAAGGTTACTGTCAAGTAGAATTTTATGATCCTGCTTCTGCTTCTGCCTGTAAAGATGGAATGAATGGACACATTTTCAATGGACGAGCTTGTGTGGTGGCATTCGCTACTCCTCATACAATAAAGCAGATGGGTGCTTCTATTGTAAACAACAAAACCCCAACTCAAGTTCAGACTCAGCCACACCAGGGAAGGAGGCCCATGAATGAAGGACTAAACAGAGGCAGCGGGGCAAGTTTCCCCAGTGGAGATACAGGGAGGAATTTTGGTAGAGGTGGGTGGGGACGTGGGGGGCAGGGAATGCCAAACAGAGGTCCTGGTGGTGGGCCTGGAAGGGGAAGAGGTGGTATGGGTGCAAAGAATATGATGGGTGGTAATGTACCTGGACTCAATGCTGGCATGGGCATTGGAGCTTATGGACAGGGCCTTGCGGGTCCTGGTTTTGGTGGTCCTCCTGGAATCATGCATCCACAGGGAATGATGGGTCCTGGGTTTGATCCTGGGTACATGGGTCGGGGAGCTGGTTATGGAGGCTTTTCAGGCCCTGGTTTTCCGGGGATGCTTCCTCCGTTTCCTACTATGAACCCTATGGGGCTCACCGGGGTGGCTCCTCATGTAAACCCTGCTTTCTTTGGCCGTGGGATGGGAATGATGGGTGGTACAACAGGGATGGATGGTCCTCATCAAGGAATGTGGACCGATACAAGCACAGGTGGTGGGTGGGGAGGAGGGGAAGAGCATGAAAGAAGGACAAGGGAGTCAAGTTATGGTGGTGAAGATAATGCGTCTGAATATGGGTATGGAGATGCGAGCCATGACAAAGGGGGGGCAAGGTCGAGTGCTGCTTCTAGGGAGAAAGAGCGAGCTTCAGAACGTGACTGGTCGGGCAACTCCGAGAAGAGGAATCGTGATGAAAGAGTAGATAATGACAGGGACAGGTATGATAGGGAGCATAGATACAGGGAAGAAAGAGATGGTTACAGGGATTACCGCCATAAAGAACGTGAAGTGGATTATGACAATGACAGAGGTCACTCTTCAAAATCTCGAAGCAGATCCCGAGCTGTGCAGGAGGAGGATCATAGATCTTCTCGTTCGAGGGATGCTGATTATGGGAAGCGGAAAAGGCTTCCATCCGAGTGACATAGTATTTGTCAAATAAATACTCTGTTACGGAAAGTGTTTTTCAGGATGTCTTAGTTGGAGTGCTGGACTCCTATAACCAAGTCCACAATATTATCCTCACAACATTCCTCTGCAGACTGCTTGAAAGGGTTGCTGTTCTTCTCCCTAAATTTAATGAAGTAAGAATTTAGCCTAACTTTCATTCTATTCATGAACTTGAATTGGTTGAAAACATTACATTTGTGCTAAGATCCTGAGCTTATTAGGTCTCCGTGGTATTTCATAGTGTGTGTTGGGACTTAGAGCTCTTTGTTGCTCGCTGCTAGTCTTCATCGGTCATTAAGGCATTTCTGGTTCCATCAGCTCTTTTGAGCTGCATTAGTCTTCGCCACTTTTGAAACTTGAGACACTTGGAACCTTGTTATATATTGTTATGTATTTTGATTTGCTTTTTTATGCATTCACCTTTGCTTCATGAAGAAAAGGTTTTTTATGAACTCTTTATTTTTTTATTGCCTAGCTTAAAGGGGGTAATGCTGTGGATGGTGTGATATCTTACCCAATGTGATATATGCTCGTGTGAATGATGTGAAGTTTGAATCTTCATATCTGCTATTTTAATGATCCATTCCTTTGTCCATTCTATTTTTTTATGCTAAGTGGTCATAGTATATATGATAAGAACAGAAAAAATAAAATCAACGGGATAACCCGTTGCCCAAAATAATCAACGGCTGGATCCGTTGCCCAGAGCTAAATAGCTAAACCCAATATTATTAATGCTTGATTTGAATAAGCCTAGGCAAGGGTTTATATAACCCTTACATCCAAAACTGAATAGGAAACTAAATCCTAGTAAGAAACATAATAGGAGTCCTAATTAAACCATTCAAGGAAACTAAATAGAAATAGGAAACCTCTAATTAATAGAAGTCCTAATTAAATCATACTAGGAAACAAAATAAATTAGGAAACAAAATAAAAGGAATAATTAAAATTAATTAAATTGCTCGTAGCCAGCCCACGAAGGTGGGCTCAAGCCCGTCCCGCCCCATGCTCTTCCCGCTTCATATCAATATACCATTTTTATATGGATCACATAAGATTTCGGTTCCTAGTAGTGTAATGGTTTTCCTGGTTTAGTTCTAATGGGTTAAAACCAGAATACGGTTCTACTAACCTACTAACTTGTGGTTTTTTACGGACGAGCATCCTTATAGTGGATTTTCGGGCTCTGTATTTTACTATTTATAGGTGATAGGTCTTGTTCGTGACAGTGCATTTTCTTAACACGCTCACAAAAATGTTCAAATGTTTTGTTATTTTTATGTCTGTATTCTGTGCATTGTGCTAAATGGGAGTAAAAGCATCCTGGACCACATATGACATAATCAAGTGTCTGATTAATGCAGTTTAATTGTGATGATTATGCATGCAAGCATACTTAGTTTCAAGTTCGGGAGTTTGGTCGTGGATTGTTTTGAAAGGGAGGGTGTTTGAGGGCCAAACATATATCTTTAATAAGAACTGAAGCAATGTCATAATCTGTAATAATAAACCATTTCAATCACTCTATATTTGTTTTTCAGAAACATTCTTTCTATCAAGGTATTGACTAAGCCCTCTAATGTCTTCCCCTCCAAAGATATCTTTTTCTGGGTTATTGTAAATGAGGAGCATCTTCTAGGTAGCACAAGTATATGTTAAAATATGTGTGCTTTTTTTTACAAGGTCTATAAAAGCTGTTAACCTCCGCTCATTCTTTTGTTTGAAGCTGGGGATGTTACTCTTGCCTTTATCTTTTCAAATATATATGTGTCATGTCAATAGTGAATCCCCTTTGATGAATTTTGACATGAGAATTTTTCTTTTACCCGTATTCAGGGATCAGAGAGGCAACTCTTTGTTTTCATGTCTAAACCCGCATAAGTTGGTTACATGGAGGAAGATGAGTTAACTTGGCTGAATTCCCTTACAAGTCCTTGTGTTATGGCCATATTTTGTTTTACTTGTAAATCTATATATACGGTTTCCTCCTCTCCATGAAAACTTGTGGATAACAAACCGTGATATGGCCTGTTATTGGAGAAGCTTTGCCTCAAAATAGGGATGTGTCTACCCATCTACTTCCATACATTCCATTTTTAAGCTGTTCTGGAAGACTCTTTGTACTGTTTCCTGTACATGTAACTGTTCAAGTCCAAACTTGTGCCTTTGTACTACCAGCCTGTAAGATTTTTGTGTATCGTCTGAAGTTTTTTTTTCAGCTCTAGGGTAGTCAGATTGAACTGTTGTATGCTCAATATTGTGTTGTAAATTTAAGCAAGTAGCATTATAGTGGAACAATAAATACCCTTCTTGCCATGGAACTTATGAGTCTATGACCAGACGGTAGATACAACCAACAGAAAGTACATTCTCAGTGAGCTATCTGATGAGCGGCTTTATTGGGCATGGTTGCATATTGCATCTGTATTTGTCAATTTGTTCTGACGACCAAGAGTGATGTGTAAATGAAATGTAATAAGATTCTGATATTAGGACTTGTATCTCTTGTGTTGTAATCAGTTCATACCTTTTTTGTAACTTGTAAACACGGATTTTGTAGTTAGATTATAATATCACACTGTAAAATTCCAATGTAAGTATGTAACACTGACCAGAGGGTTGATGTCCATAGATATTCTTTTTTTTTCTCTTGAAGTTTCATTTTTGTATCGTTTGAAGGCTTATTTTACTAGGGGTTATACTCCGTATGTATTTGATTTTTACCCCCAACCCCAAAGCACATATTAAGGGTGTTATAAAAAAGGTACTCCATATTTATAATTCTGATTTTAAGAATCACATTTGGAATTTGTGTTGCGTGGCCGCGTGGGGAACTCGTTAGTTAATTCAAAAGAGTTTGGATTTGATTATGAGAGAATTATATTGAAGTGGATTTTGAGGTTGTTGTGATGAGATTTATTGAACAAAATAACTAGAAAGAAAGCGATAACCTTGACCTGGGTTTATATTCATTGGGTGATCTGTGTCTGATACGAATAAGTTTCATGACTCAAGAAGAATCACATTCGGAATTATGTCAATGTTCATTAGGAAATGGTTCTTGTGATTTCTGTCTTTGGAGCCAAAGAATCAGTTGTACAAAAGTTTTATCATTTTATATTTTTATGTGCACCTTGAGGCATCACCTTTGTTTTACATCAGATGATGCCCTTTAGTTGGAACTGTGAATGTGAATTTTACTTTCCTTTATTTCTTTCTCTGTGGGGACTGGGGAGATTATTGTAGTCACTTCTTATCCATTGGCATTTTCAGTCTTCTTTTATTGTTTCCTGCAAATTTCTGCATTGACTAAGAGCTGCTCTTTATCCATTTTCAGCTTCACATTATTGGTGCCTAGAGATGATATAAGGATTGAACATTTGAACCCATAGCATCTAACCTAGTGGTGGACTCGAGTCGGGCCACCCGGCCCGCTACTGTGCGGGACGGGACCGGCCCGCTACTGTGCGGGACCGGGACCGGCTCGGTTCTCGGGTACGGGTCGGGCCTAGGTCTGGGGGGTGGGTCCGGGCTCGGGTCTCACATTTGGCAAACCGGCCCGGCCGGGTCGGGCCCGGGTCCGGGCCAAATTGATTTTTTTTTTCATTTTTTGGGGTTCCACCCGGGTTGGGCTTGATGGTTAGGAGGGGTTTGGGGGGTGGGGGGGGGGGGGTTAGGAATGCAAAAAATACCCAAACCGGAGGCCCGGCCCGGCCCCGGACCGGACCCGGTGGCTACCCGGGCCGGTCCCGGGTCCACCAATCTTGAACGCCGGCCCGCCCAGGCCTAGGCCTGACCCGGACCCGGCCCGGCCCGGGTCCATCACTAATCTAACCTCAAGTCTTTTGTTAGGTTGTAGTTAAGTTGCATTTTAATACACAATGTTTTGTTTTAATTGATAAATGAGCAGGAACAATTCGCGGATGGTATAATTTGACATAGTGGTGGACCCGGTTGGTGGTCCCCGGTCCATGCCTAATTTGACGTGTAAATTGTAAATTGTTAGTACTCACATCTTGAGTAACATATTTAAAATTTTCAGAAATTAGGTTGCACCGTTGCATTTTAGTAACTCTCCAGGATTTCCAATATCTACTTTTAAATTTAGCTAGAATATCTTCAAAATAGAATAATCTTTTAGTATTAAAACAATCACTTATAGAATTGTGATGTCATAATCTACTTATCTACCCTTAATGCAACCCTGTGACTCCGTGAGTAGCGACTCTTTTCCCCATCCACCACATGGCACATCTACTTGCCTTGCTAACCCCATCTTCTCATATATATACGGTCAGCGTTAAAATTACTCGTAGTTATTTAGAGAAATATTTATGCATAACATATTAGATGGTCACATTTTTTTAAGTTTATTTATCCAATGAATATGTATTCCATATGAATGCACTCATGACTCATGTAAGGAATTAGATTCTCTGCCGCATGGTAAAGGTGTCTTGCACAACGACAACTGCAATAGGGGATGAGAATTGTGGGCGGCCAAAGTTGGATCTTGTGACTACAATATACACGCACCCTACTTGGTTGCTAAATCCAAATCTCCATGTAATGTATAGTGCGGGACCGAACCCTGTCCGGTTATCTGGTCCCGGGCTTGGACTGGTTACCCGACCGGGTTTTGGGCGGAGTCTCGTGTAGGTTGTTCCGGTCCCAACGGTCATTTGTTTGTTTGTTTTTTGTAAATTAAGGGGAACTGGGTCGGAAACTAGCCATTCCAAACGGCTAGTAACGGCTATAATGCCGTTGGGTGGGGGTGGGGGTGCCGAGTTTTCTATATATATATATATATATATATATATATATATATATATATATATATATATATATATATATATATATATATATAGAGAGAGAGAGAGAGAGAGAGAGAGAGAGAGAGAGAGAGGACTGCTCAGGTCCAGCCGGAGGGACGGGAGCAGCCGTCCGAACTTTACTGTTTGGGGCGGTTTCCGGTGGAATTTTTCGATGAAATTTTTTGAGCAGGTTCCTCATCAAGTCTAGTTTGTTCATACCAAATTTCAGCTCAAAATTCGACCAGGAAGGCAGTCAAATAAATTCTTGAAACTTACTGCACTTTATATATGCGCAGAATGTGCAGTAAGCTTCAAGAAATTATTTGACTGCCTTCCCGGTCGAATTTTAAGCTGAAATTTGGTATGGACAAACTAGACGTGATGAGGAACATGCTCAAAAAATTTCATCGAAAACTTCCACCGGGAACCTCCCCAAACAGTGAAGTTCGGACGGCTGCTCCCGTCCCTCCGGAGGGACCTGAGCATTTCTGTATATATATATATATATATATATAGGTTTTGGTTCAAATAAGAACATGATCTTATGAGAAAAATGAGAATGAATCTGGACCGTTAGATTTGCTTTATGTGAAATTCAATGTGCATTAGATAAAGCTATAATGTGTATTAGGTGGAATTGAAATGTGCAGCACAAATGGTACAATGTAGTGACATTATGTGAAGCTAAATTGTGCATTAGGTGGATTTGAAATGTGCACTAAATGAAACTAAAATGTGCAGAATAAAAGGTACGATGTGATGTTATTTTAGTACCTTTTATTCTGCACATCTCAGTTTCACCTAATGCACATGTGAGTTTAAATTTTTATTATGCATATTTCAATATCATCTAATGCACATTTCGGTTTCATCAAATGCACAATTCAGTTCCACATAATTCAATCCAACGGTCCAGATTCGTTCTCATTTTTCTCCTAAGATGCGTTCTTATCGGAACCGCTCCCTATATATATATATATATATATATATATATATATATATATATATATATATATATATATACACAAACGTTCCTGTCAGGTATACCTGACAGGAACCGCCGTCCGGCCTCCTCCTTTTGGGGGCCTTCCCGGTGGTATTTTTTGCTCAAATTTTTTGTGTATGTTCCTCATCAAGTCTAGTTCATCCATACCAAATTTCAGCAAAAAATTCAATCGGGAAGGTCGTCAAATGATTTTTGCAAGTTAACTGGTCCAGAATATGTATTTTCCGGACCAGTTAACTTGCAAAAATCATTTGATGACCTTCCCGATTGAATTTTTTGCTGAAATTTGGTAAGGATGAACTAGACTTGATGAGGAACATACACAAAACATTGGAGCAAAAAATACCACCGGGAAGGCCTTCAAAATGAGGAGGCCGGACGGCGGCTCCGGTCAGGTATACCTGACCGGAAGATTACTCTCTCTCTCTCTCTCTCTCTCTCTCTCTCTATATATATATATATATATATATATATATATATATATATATATATACTCTCTCTCTCTATATATATGTATATATATATATATATAGAAAATATATATATATATATATAGAGAGAGAGAGGGGGGGGGGAGAGAGAGAAATGATCATGTCCAGCAGCCCCCGGTCCGAATAGTGTCCGAACATGGCCATTTGGGGCACTTCCCGGTGGAATTTTTTGATGAAATTTTTTGAGCATTTTTCTCATCAAGTCTAGTTTGTTCATACCAAATTTTAGCTCAGAATTCGATCGGGAAGTCTTTCAAATCATTTTTTGAAGTTGATTGCATCAAAATGTACATATAAAAACGCAGTCAACTTCAAAAAATGATTTGAATGCCTTCCTGATCGAATTTTGAGCTGAAATTTGGTATGAACAAACTAGACTTGATGAGCCAAGGGGTGGGATCGGTCCGGTCTGGGTCGGGTTTTTGCTAAACCTGGAAATTACCCGGAAGGTCTCGGGTTATGAAAATTAGGGACCGGAACAAAGCCCATTATATTCGGTCCGAGTCGGGTTTTTGGTAGCCCGGGTTCGGTCCGGGTTCGGGTTGGACCAGTTAAAGCCCGGACGTGAAATATGTCATTGTTCTTTTATATTTTAAAACTTATTTTCAAATAAAATTAATCAAAAATACAAACCGCAAATAATAACACAAATACTAGTCTCCAAAATCACCAATAATTCAAATTTAAAGAAGATAAGTATCTTAATATTTTATGTAAGATGTATATATATATAAATAATATAGGTTTCTTAAAAATATTACGAAATAAATTTTATAAATCAAAAAGTTACTAGAGTTGCTATAAATATACTCTCATGGCCATCATTACGCTAAACAAATTCAACATATTTGTAATCACTAAAAGTTACTAAATATTTTTTTATCCACCGTGATTATAATCATATATTAGGAAATATTTTATTTATATTCATATACTATATTAATTTTATATTAAAACTAATTGTGTCGGGTTTTTTCGGTCCGGGCTGGGTTATAGATTTTAAGGCCCGTTAATGAGCCCGGAATTTTCGGTTCGGTCCGTTTTTTTTTTTAATTCAAGCCGGTTAAAAAGAAAAAACCCGGACCGGGATCATAATTCGGGTCGGTCCAGGGTCGGTTTCCGGGTTTCGGTTCGGTTTTTCCCACCCCTATGATGAGGAATATGCTCAAAACCTTTCATCAAAAAATTCCACTGGGAAGTGCCCCAAATGGCCATGTTCGGACACTGTTCGGACGAGGGCTGCTGGACAGGATCATTTCTCCATATATATAACCATTTTATTCATTTTTTTCACTCTATTCTACTTCTATTCAATCTTTCTACTCTCAAATTCTCAATCTTTAATTCTACATTATTCACATTTACACTTTCATCTTTCATATATTCATATTATAATTACATTTATATACTTATTACGTAGTAATTAATATACTACTATGCTTTTCCAAAAGATATTTTTATCCAAAAGATACTTATAATTTAATTGTTGTGCTTCTTATATATATTTAAAGACAATTTCCTTAATTTTATAAAAGAAACTTGTAATTATACTATACAAGCGATTGAGGTCAACACAATGGAGAAGATTGTGCAAAATTTTAGCTTATTTTAATAACGCTACTCAAACTTTTTCCCACGTGTATAAATCAACCAGTAACCAATTTTTTATAGAAGCTGTTATTCTCACCGGTACTTTTGAAGAAATCTCCCATGCTACTTATGTTCATTATATTTGTGATTACATATAGAAAAGTTTTTAAAAATATTTCGCCTACATTTTGCATATATATTCTATTGCTTTATGTCTTGATCCTCATTTAAAACTTTCAAATCATAAAACTTTTTTAGTGTGCTATTATACTGCTTTCTACGATTCGTTTGCTTTGCATTAGGAAACCCCTACACCGCTTTCTATTGCTTTATTTCACGCTTAATAATATAAGAAAAATTCCTTTTGTACACGTTTTTGTACCCATCAGTACACGCATGTGTCTGTGAGAGTTTTTTTTTGTCTGTGAAGTGCGGTTCACAGACAAAAGCTGGTTTGTTTTGTCTGTGAAATTTTCCACAGACAAAACAAGCCAACTTATGTCTGTGGACCGCGCTTCACAGACAAAAAAAAACTCTCACAGACACATGCGTGTACTGATGGGTATAAAAATGTGTACACCAAGAATGGTTGAGAAGGTTGATAATATAATACTCCCTCCATCCCGCTAAGATTGTCCCATTTTACGTTTTCGGGAAGTCCCACTAAGATTGTCTCATACCAAATTTGGTAAAGTTTGTGTGACTCTAAATCATTCTTACTTTATTTTTACTTTATCAATTTAATATCAACCACACAAACTCACTTTTGTTAATAATTGTGTCACCTTCTCATGTCCCAATCTTGGTGGGACGGAGGTAGTATGTCTCATGCACAATATGGTGACACACCTCCCTCCCCCAAAACCGCCTGCTTCTTCATAAAATACTTTTTACTTCCTTTCTCCCATAAAATTGTTCCTACTCCAATTTGGACCCGAGTTTAAGAAAGTGGGAATAAAGTGGAAATGTATGGTTGCGGTTGAATAAGAAAAGGGGAAATGAATGATAACCACGCAAAACTTTCCATAGAGGGAAATGAGAACTATTTTTTGGGACAACCTAAAATGGAAAGTGAGGACTATTTTATGGAATATAGGGAGTGTAACATTTCCCATTGAGTATATGAAGGAGACGACTTGACATACTCCGATGGTGGAAGACCCACGAAGGGATGTTTCCGATTTTATAAAAATGGCCAAATAAGTGATGTCAATGCTGATTTCAACCGTTACCACGGAACAAGAATTTAACGAAATCGATAATGTTGTGACTGATTATAGGACGAGGTTGAGCGCTTTATCTCGTGAGATGCTCGTTTGCTTTCGTGATTGGTTGAAGCCCCCCGCCCCCATAGAACACAAGAAGTGAACATAGCACCGGACCGCCATTTCATGAAAGAAACGACAACCGACGCCGGAAGTGGCTCAGACGATTAGTTCATGTATTTAAAATTTAAACTTTAACTATTCCCAATTGTAATTTGTAAATGTGTTAATAACTTAATAATACAAGTCACAATGTAGTGTTTCTAATAAATATACATTTCTTTTTTAATGTGTATAATCATTTTTAATTTATTGTTAAAAAGGGTTCCGAACAAAAACGGGACCGGACCGGAATCGAGACCGAGACGGCACCGTGTCCACCCCTACCCGAAATCCGTGTAGAGTTGTACCATTGAAACTTTACTCTTTCACCATTCCCTACTTCCCTATAAACTGTTCATATGAAAAGTTAAAAATTTCCGGTACAAATCTCCTCCTGGCTCCTGCCTATGCAAGTAAAAACTAAAATCGTTTCCTAATAATGTTCTCCTACACAAATTATTTTTATGCATTTAAAGTATCCGTGTGTATAATTTAAATACCCCTAAACATGTGCGATTTACATTATATGTACCCTAAATGTTATATAAAAAGTTATTTTCGCACCATGATTATATGTTTTTTATAAATACACATTTATTGAAATAATTAGATAATTTAAAATACCTTAATTTAAGCCTTGTTAGAATAAAATTAACATTCTATTATTTCATTTTTGAAATAAATAATATTAAATTTAGTACAATTTAATATGAATTACATTTTAATAATTTTTTTGTATATTCAAAATTACGTAATTAACATGATAAAATTACATTTATGAAAAATATATGATCATCATGATAACATAACTTTTTGTATAAAATTTTGGTATATATTGCATGTGCAAGTTTGGAATACATATGCTACACATCTTCAAAATTTGAGATATTTAATAGTCCTTATATTTCTAATAATTATAATTATATCCCATATTCGAATGTCCCTTTTCAATAGGCAACAATAGAAGCCTCCGCGGGTATAACTAGCCCAATTATGAATTTGCTGAAATTGTTAGTTGCTCAATACAAAATTTGGGCTGTTCCATCGGCTGAAAATATATTTTTATTTGCCCGTTCAAATTATGAAAATTACACAATTTCCTCGATTTACTCCGCTTTTCTTCTCCCTCAAGTTGCCCCTCCCATAAGATATCTGTTTGTTCTCATCTCTCAGATCAAGTCAGTCCTAACAAATACTCGTAGCTTTCCTCCGGTTAGTCTCCGACAGCTACACGTCTTTCCATTTATGTTTTAGTGATAATTTTTGATAGATCTCCCTTTCTGATTGATCCATATATTAGGGTTTCGTTGAATAGCAATCACAATGACTAAGGATTCCATCAATGTTCCCGCCAAAGGCGGGTTTAGCTTTGATTTATGCACTAGGAATGCCATGCTGATGAAGAAAGGGGCTCAACCTCCTTCTTTTCTCAAGACGGGAACTACCATCGTTGGATTGGTTTTTGAGGTCATCACTATCCCTAGCTCCAAAATACTTGATATTCTCAGTCATTTGTCTATTTTGGGTAGTGGTATTTTGATGAAGTGTTCCTTGAGTTACAATTACCTATTTCATTTTTATGCTCTGCTATAAACTTGATCTCGTGAGTTATGTTTATGTGTTGTGCTGATAATGCCAATGGTGATGTTTTCTAGTTCAGCTTGCTAGGCGCCAGGCGGCCATTCACTTCCCGACTAGTGCCTTTTAGAACACTGAGTGTTACCATATTTTACTGTGTAATTAAACATTGTAATCTCATTGCAAAAAAACAACCACATTAACATTGCCTTATAATGTGGGTTGATGAAAATTTTCTTTCAAACTAATAGATTGATGATGTGGAGTGAAGCCAAAGGACAAACTTGGTTTAGTTGTTCCCTGAACAGCTGAACTTGCTATGAAGAAAATGCATGTTATCCAAGAAACTGCATGTTAACTTATTCTTGCATTATATTAACATTATTCCTTGAGTTGGAGAAGTGTTATGAATAGCGGATGAACAAAATTCTCTGTGAAGGCTGACCATTAATCTGCTATTCTACCCCACGCCCCCTACAAAAAAGTTTCCTCTAATCATTTTCCTTATAATAACCTTTTTCTTTGCGTAGCTATTAATTTATTATTTATTGGCTGGTAATTTAGTGTTTTCAATGCCCCATGTGATCGATGCTCATTTATCTTGATTTTTTGCATGCTGAAGCAAAATATGATTATTAACAAGTCTTGTGGCGGTGATTATGTCCTCAGAATGGTGTCATTCTTGGAGCAGACACACGAGCCACTGAAGGACCCATAGTTGCTGATAAAAATTGTGAAAAGATTCACTTCATGGCTCCTAACATTTATTGTTGTGGAGCAGGGACTGCTGCAGATACGGAGGCAGTGACAGGTACAGCTTCCGTTCTTTTCCTAATTTTTATCTTAAAATCATTTGCTGCAATGGCATGTAGTCTGTCAGGTCTTTTTGTTCAGAGACTTTGGAAGGGAGGGAGTGTTTTTCTTACTAATTAATCTCTGTCTTAGTCTTAGACACTGTTCTAAAAATCGGCCTAGTCGGACAGATTAATCGGCCTTGGCGGCCTAGGTGGCCCTAACTGTAGAGGCCTAGTCGGCCTAGTCAGCCAAAAAAATCGGCCTACTCGGCCGCCTAGGCGCTAGACGCCCCTCAACCGCCCGACTAGCACCTAGTGAGTTTTAGAACTATGGTCTTAGATTATGCTTAGCTAAATCATATGCCCTTTAGTATTAGGGAAGAGAAAAAATTTAAAAAAGGTAAACAGTTAGAGTAAACAGCTGTGCGGGTGGCATGTGTTTGGATTTTGGAAATAATGACTAATATATGACTACTAATAAAGATAGCAGACAAATTGTGACATTTTGTATTTAGTGACTACAGTAGTAACTGTTAGTGATTAATATGTTTAACTTTACATAATAATGATCATAACGAGTGATGACATATTCAGTAATTTTAGTCTCACTTTTATCCATAAATTTATTTCAGTATATATTAGGGAAGACTTCTAAATAATTGGGTGGAGTAATTATGAATAATGTTGTTATCATGAGTTTGTTTATTTTAAGAAGTTATGATGTAGTAATTATTCAACACTTAAATTTTTCCCAAAAAGAGAAAGGGAAGATTCATGTGGGACGTCGTGAATGGTAACCTTAATATGGGATGAACAGAGTATATTCCTATATTATTTTTTACTTTCAACTTTCATTCTGAGGAGTTATGTAACCTGAGGGTAGAGTGGAGTGGGTGAGTAAAGTGTCTAGAAAGCAAGAGAGATAGTGTGTACTAAAAATGGTAGGGTGATGATACAAATCTCAAAATGTGAACCCCCTTCATAAGTTGTAAGGTGGTATTCATAGTAAGTAGGTAACTTGATGGCTTAGCTAAGAGCTAATACAAAGATGGCATGTGTCCCTTGGCTATCTTGGGTAACACGCCTAGTGACAAACATGATGCTGGAAGCAGTACAGTTATGTCAGCCCTGAAGTCCGTGCATGATGATGTCAGTGGAGTATGTCGTGGGATTAGTGGCATAATCCCTGCTAGGTAATGCTGGAAAGCCGAATGCGGCTAAGTATGGAATCTAGGGACGAGGCCAAGTTGAGAGCAGGTCCCTGCGGCCTCGTTCGTCTAACCAGTCCCATTGCGCGTGGACTACTTAGCTGGAATATACCGAAGACTGGATTTACCCTTGGCCTCATCTGAGTGCCTCATCCACGACAGATGGGTCTGTTGGGCTTTTCCCGTAGACTGATTATTTGGACCCTGGAGTGTTTGACAATATACTTAATTACTTTATAACTATGAATTAAATTAAACATCACCCCTCTGCTCCAATATTTCCGAACTAAGGGATGGCTTTTGTGCAAATGGCTATTTTGTAGACATGGTCAGCTCCCAGCTGAAGCTGCACAGATATCACACTGGGCGTGAATCCAGAGTTGTCACAGCACTTACATTGTTGAAGTCTCATCTTTTCAAGTAAGCATATTGTCAGTTTTCACTAGGTTTCTATAGAAAAGTTATGTTTTATTTTATCTATGAGAGGTGGGGGTCTAACCATGGTATAATTTAACAAGTTATCAAGGACATGTTTCGGCTGCGTTGGTTCTTGGTGGAGTTGATGTTACAGGACCGCATTTGCATACAGTGAGTAACTTTTACAATCTTAGTCCAGCCATCTTTGCTTGTGTGACCAGAAAGAACTAATAGTGAATTGTTTTACAGATTTATCCACATGGCTCAACTGACACGCTGCCATTTGCTACAATGGGATCTGGTTCCCTTGCAGCAATGTCGGTTTTTGAGTCAAGATACCGAGAAGGTTTAAATGTGAGTAAACATTTGGCATTGCATTTATTCAGTTGCATTTGGACACAATTTGGAGGTTTCTTGTGCAATGAACGAAATATTTTAATGCAGAGGGATGAAGGAATCCAACTGGTGACAGATGCCATACTGGCTGGAATTTTCAATGATCTGGGTAGTGGAAGCAATGTTGATGTTTGTGTAATCACCAAGGTACGGTTACTTGGAACTGATTGTGATTAAGTTTTGATGTTTGAGACTTTTGAAGCAAAATATGTAATACATTTTTACTTGCATGGTAAAAAAAGAAACATTATGAATGTTGTTAGAAGTATGGTGGTCCTATCATTAAATGGTCTCATGGGAGACCAGGTTTTAAGGTGTGTTTGGTTAGACGGTTTGGAGAGTTTACTGTATATCTTAATATACATATCTGAGATTTGATTATAAAAATTGAAAGAAAGATAAACACAATACGTGATCGTACAATATTTCAATAATTCATTTGGAAACATTCTATTTATCAAGGAATATTCCAAGCCCTCCAAATTCTTCCCCTCCAAAACCATCTTTCCAAACAGATCCTTAAGGTTTTTCACTTGGGTATGGTTTAGCTTAGGTGGATTTGGCTCCTAATTTTTCTTAAATTCTTTATCTTTTGTTCTTTAGGGGCACGCAGAATACATTAGAAACCACAAGCTGCCAAATCCCCGAACATACCCACAGAAGGGTTATGCGTTCCCCAAAAAAATCGGTTTGTGTTCTCTTCTTATTAATTGCTTTTTACTCTGAATACCATACTGCAATTAACGGCTTGGACGCTCAATTGAGTTGGAATTTTAATGTTCTTTTTTTCTATCTATCGACAGAGGTTCTTTTTAAAAAAGTTACACCATTGATTGACGCTGTGGAAGTTGCGGTTGAAGATGCCATGGAAGAATAAAGCCATCCATTGTTAATTTGTTTACTCTCTTAAAATAATGACTTCATATCCTTTCAGTGTTGTTTCAACCGGCCATTTTTATCAAACTTTGGTGCTTTCACTTTTTTCAATCGACTAAATTATGCCTTGAAGGCTATAATGTTAAAAGCTATTATTGCTCTAGCGAAACAGACTAGTATCTTATCATCGTTGGGAGTCATGACCCATAGCCCATAGCCCATAGGTCCTGCATGAACTCTGCTGCAAAACAATATATGCACTATGCAGGGATGGATTATGGATAGTCCTCATGACCTCATCATATGGATTTAAAAGATGGTCAGCTGGGTATAACTTTGTTTTTTTTTTGAAAGGATTGGTATAACTTTGTTAGTCATTGGGGATGTCAGTTGTGTGTTCGAGTTTGACAAACTTATTCCATGCTTCGTAAATATGTTCAAACATTTGTACACGAATAAGTGCAAGCGCAACATAGAAAATACTCCTATAGTCCTATGCATACATCCTGTAACTGACGGACCGTGTTCACTTCTATGCATACATGATACATGGTGATGTAAATGCTCTTGTGCTAGTGAGGGAATAAATAATGCATTTAAATGCATTACAATAACAATGTTGTGACTTGTGACGACATGTGTAATTGTAGTGTCTACAACTACATGTCTACATGTGGTGTATCTAATAGAATAAGGCGAAATTGACACTAATAATCCCTACTTTTACACATTTTACAAAACAATCCATATTTATAAATTTCACAAAAATAATCTCTACTATTCAATTGTTTCATAAAAATAACCTGAGTGCTAATGGTTTTAACTTTTTCATTTTTTTTTAATTTTGAACATATCAAAGCAAAAATATGTATAAAAATTAATAATATTATATTTGAGTTTAATCATTTTCTATTTAATATTTAATATTTTTCATAAAATATAATAGAAATACTACCTAAGTAAGTATCTGTTTTAAATATTCAATATTCTACGTAATTTGTATGAATATTTAATGTAGTATTAGTAAAACTACTTTAAAATCTTTATTGTAATGAATAAAAATGAATATAAATAAAATATGGATAAGGAATGAAAGCGAATAAAGAATTTGAAGAGTATGTACTATGTAGTGTTCAAATATTTCTACTCTGTATTATGTTTTATGAACAATATTATTGAAAATTAAATTAAATTTTTACTAGAAGCAAGATTAAACTCAAATGTAATATTGTCATTGGTTATATATATATATATAATAGAGATCAAATACAAACTATGCTTAATTTACAAAGTACAAACTTATCTTGACCATCCGATTAGTTGATCTAAATGATATAAAGGCAAGGTGGCATTTTTGTAATAAAACCTAACTTTTCTAGGGTGCAACTCGTTGAACGTTAATGTGCAACTGCTATTTTGTGACTATATAATATGCAACACTTTGAACCTCAATATGCAATGCAAATAACGTCAAGGTGCATCATACAAACATTTGCACAATAAGCACAGTTTGTACTTGATCTTTCCCCTATATATATATATATATATATATATATATATATATATATATATATATAGAGAGAGAGAGAGAGAGAGAGAGAGAGAGAGTGTTCTTGTCCAGCCGGCCTGACGGAAACCGCCGTCCGGCCGAGGGCATTTCGGGAACTTCCCGATGGAATTTTTTGATGCAATTTTTTGAGCATGTTCTTCATGAAGTCTAGTTTATCCATACCAAATTTCAGCTCAAAATTCGATCGGGTAGGCATTCGAATAATTTTGTGAAGTTAACTGGGCAGTTTATATGTATGAACTGCCCAGTTAACTTCAAGAAATTATTTGAGTGCCTTCCCGATTGAATTTTTAGCTGAAATTTGGTATGGATAAACTCGACTTCATGAAGAACATGTTCAAAAAAATTCATCAAAAAATTCCACCTGGAACTAGCCCAAATGGCGACAGCCGTACAAAGCCTCCTAAATAAGGGCTTATTTGACCTTTTTTGTTAGTACACGAGCTTATTTGCACTTTTTCCCTTAAAAATACTCAATCACCTTTACTTTTTCTACTTTTTATCCTCTCTTTGATACTTTTCCACCATCTCTCCTTTTTCTACCCTATTCATTACTCCTACTATTTCACTCTTAAAACATGTGCCAACACCTAATGTAGTAAACAAAAAAATACGTAGGGAGTATATGATAGGGATCATGTGAGAATATGATCTAATGAGAGAAATAAGAATGATTCTAAGCCATTAAATTGTAAGGCTAAATCAGTAACTTTAAGATGATTTCCTTCTACGTCATATCCTAATATTAACCATTTTCCTAACTTTTAGCACTTCCTGATATTATCTCCATTTCCATATCTCCTCTTTACCGTTTCTTCACCAGACAAACTGAACAACTTGCATGTATTTCTTGATTTTCTTCACCGTTCTTTCATCTCACGTTTTATTAAGTTTCATGCAAAAAAATCAGATGTTAAAACTTATTTTGCCTGATATATTTCAATGCATTTTAAATCACATGCAATTGCACTAATATGGATTAACAGATGCACAATAATGTTATTAATTAATTAATATACTACACCTGGATTGTTAAAATCTGCACTCATACTCCCTTTTTTAACCCCAGGGGGCATCGGGGGAGGAGGTTTGGGGGGCCTGGGGTAAACTGTGACCAATCTCACTCCATTGAGAATTGAACCCGGGACCTCCCATAAGGGAGAGTGAGTTGGCGATCAGCTGAGCTGGATTATTGATTATTGATTCATACTTTAATGCACTTATCATGTTTTGTTCATGCACTGATAGAAATTATTTAATGCATCATCACTTTGTTATTATGCTCTACAACTGTTTTACAATTTGCACTAACACCAAATATATGCTGCACTTTTTCGGATTCCGACTGCACTTCAATAAATTTATCAAGAAAAGAACGTAGCAAAATGAATCATCTAAATGGCATGAAGGATATATGTTGTCTCCAATAACAGGCTTTTAAAGCAGCATATGTGGAGTGTGATAAGAAGACATCACGATAGTCAACCAATTATGATGCATTTGGAAGAAAATGTGTATTTTATTTTACAAAGAGTGTTTATGCGTGTAGAATTTTAGAAAGTGTGATGTAGTAGTGCACTTTTGAATATATTTAAAATGCACATTATAGAAGTGCATTTTATTTTAAAAAGTGTTGATGTACAATTTTTGAAAATATGTTATAATAGTGCACTTCTCAATACATTTAAAAAGTACATGATAGTTGTTAGTTCAAAGTCTTTGATATGTATATTCATCTTATTCGAAAGGTATTAGTATTATTACCTTCGTCCCAAATTGTTTTGAAAAGTCAACATATTTTTGTCAATCAATGTTAAAGTTTAATCATCTATATTGATAATTAATTCAATTTTAATAATAATATTTTACATATTCAGAAACTACATTAACGTTGCAAAATCTAAATTAAAATTTAATTAAGAATTGATACCCTAATTAAGTGAATAAAATGAATCTATTTGACCCACATGGTCAATTTTGCTACTCAATTTGTAAAAAATGTAGAAAAAGTGTGAATAGCTTGGAATGACGATGAAAAAATGTTTGCCCATGGATGGCGGTGGCAGCCTGCACCTTTGAAGAAAACGAACAGATTGAACAAGGAGCACATTTGGGATTTCGGGTTCTAGTTCTATTATATAACAAGAATATTTTTGTCTATTCATTTATAATCAATCCTATTTTTGTCCAAAATCAATTCAATTCTACTTTTGTCTTTTTAGAAGTGTAGGACTCTTATATCCATCGTTCTTTCATAACAAGGATCTGGCAAGGAAGAAGCCAAAAGAAAAAAGAAATTAAGGCCACCCTATTTTGATCTTGAACTATTTTACCAATCCTATTTTAGACAAGACTATTACTGTATTACACATTATGTACTCCCATTCTTCTTGTTTATCTTTTTGGGTCATCCAAGAATTATTCTCATTTCTTTTTAAGGAATGTGTGGTTTGTACGGATCCTTCATCATCCATTTTTTTTTTCTTTTTTTTCTTCCTTACTTTTTTTTTCATCATCCATTCATGTCTAGAGAAGGTGTAAAAAGTAAAGGGGCAAACATAATGGCACGAAATAAAGTATAAAATACGGAGAAACTGCATTTCAAATAAATACATGCAAAGTATGCAGATTAACACAAGATGAGATATAAGAAAATGTATACAATAGGTATCACAAGACAGCTGAAACTTGGTTAAGGCTGCAGATCAAATCTTCAATTTCCTGGCTTTCACATATGAGAGAGATTCATACAAAGTATATTAATATACACAGAATAAAATAGAGGCAATAGAATGAGGATTATGATAAAGAATCATAGGAGGGGTTCAGAAAGCTCCATTTCATTCGCACTATCTTCACGTGTTTCAGCAGGTCTAGAACCTACAAAATCAATGCCTAGCCATTGCCATGGCCAACACATGTATCTAGGTCTTGTTAGGCCAGAAGTGAAGGTCCCTCGGGAATCCAACTCTTCAAGCTGACGTGTGAGCTCCTCCACTCTCTCCCTCAGCCTTGATGCCCTTAAATCCGCCAGCTCTAATGACTTTATGGCTGCATCTCTCGCAGCCATTGCAGCAGCTGCGGTTTCTTCTTTGAACTTTAGCTTATTCTCAGACTCTATAGCAGCCTGCTTTGCCTCATCAACTTCCTGACGAGCAGCAGACAACTGCAAGATAATGAAATACATTAAAATTCTGCACGATACGTAGTAGATTGAGAGCTTGTCTGGGAGAGTACAATTTCAGCTGATTTTAGAAATTTGAACTGTTTTTTCAAAATTTGCTTATGTTCGGGAAACACACATGCTTTTTAGAGAAAACTTTTTATCATACAACTTTAGTTGCTTTTTTTATAAAGTTGGAACATTGAATCTTACGCTTATTTTTCAACTGATTAATTTTTTCCCAACTGTTTTCAATTTCACATTCTTTACCTTGCCTAATTATTAATTGATTATAACAATAATCAATCACATATCATTGATAATTATTAAAATAATCAATCACATAATCAATAGTCTAATAATTATTAAAATAATCAATAGTCTAAACATTGGACCATTTCCCAACAAACTTTATCAGAACAATCACGCTAGAGATTCTGCACTTCAGATGCCAACTACAAGTATGACTTTTACAGAGTATTCGGCATATTTTTGGAGCAGTGAACCAATCAAAAGTGAGACAAAAGAGGTTAAATTTAACGAATCGTAAGCATGCCTGTCCCATATATTTTTGTTCAACAGCTTTCCCTGTGTCAGCTTCTTGCTGTGCTGCTGTTTTCCACCTGGAAATTTCTTCTTCAGCGGCAGCAATATCTAACAGAAGCCCTTCAACCTGTATTAGACAATTTCTGTTAATAATAACTCCTCTATTAAAAAGGATGAAGGTCTCATGAATTCCCACTCGAGCTTACATACAAAAGAAGACTCTTTTACCACAATATATAGCACTTCACAAGAGGATATAATGGTAATACTCACATTTTCATTGGCAGTCTTTTCTTTCTCCTCAAGTTCCTCTACACGTTGCTTCCACTGGCTGAGTTCCTTTGCTTGAGCTTCCACGTGCTTATTAAGTAAACTTGACTCTGTCCTTGATTCAGTAAAACCCACAAATACACACACTAAACAATTAGCTCTTCATTTAAGACAATGATGCCACACATGCTTGAATCGAAGCTCCCAAGTCAAGTAGACAAATCACATAATAGTACTCCGTATATTGCAATTTATTAAAGAAAATGTATCAGGCGTTGGGCAATCAGAAAATTATTGCACTAAATGTGGTTTATCCATATTTTGTAGGCTACAATACACTTGAAGGCATTAATCTCCAATTGATGAGGTGTCCTGTAATCCATATTTTCTAGGCTATCAAAATATAAAAACTCACATAGGAGTTCCATTTACTTTATATGAAGTATCATAAAATCCATTTCATGTGTGCATTAAATGTGATCAATTTTCTATCGGTAATACAATCTAATACGAACCTCAACTCTTCGACTGAATGTTTAAGCTCAATAATCTCAAGCTGAGATTGCTTGATGATGTTTTCTAATGCCCCAGCCTAATTAATAAAATCACCGAATTAGAAACAGAATGATTGTTTAACCATACAATTAAATGTTTAAAATCAATAAGATGTACCAAAGTATAAATCTCATCTTCTGTGTCCGCAGAAACAACATTATCAGAAGCTGGAACCTTTCCTTCCCTAAGATTACTGCTAAACTTGTAACTTATTCCAGCCTCTTTCAATCCATTTTCAGCGATCTTAAAGAGCTCATTTGTTTTTGAGGACAAATCCACTGAAGCTCTTCTGGATAAAGCACTTCTTAATAAAGACCCAATCTGCTCCTTCTCATTTATTAGTTGAGAAATTGATTCATTAAGGACTTTCACTTCACGGTTCCTCTCTTCCATAAACTCTGTTGTTTTATCAACCAGAATTTGACTCAACTCATGTATGGAATCTAAACCCGCCAAAGAAGCCCTTAGATTCTCCTCCACATCCATTTGCTGAGCAAGAAAGAAAGATTCTGATAGTTCAGACGACTTCTTAACATCAACTACCTTCATAACATTACGAATGTTTTCGTGTATTTTGGATACATAATTCAGTTGTTCAGCCAATAATGACCTTTGCAAATCCATTTTCGATTCCAAGCTATTTGCTTTTGTATCAGACTCAGAAAGCTTCTTCCTCAATCCTACTACTTCAGTTTCCAGGGCACTTTGCTTGTCAACCATCTGCCTTTCAATTTCAGACAGTTTCCCATCTTTCTCAGCCACAGATTCTAGCAATTCCTGTACAATGGAATCTTTCTTCGAAACATCCTCTCTCAAAGCACTTATGGTTGACTCAAGCTGCGAAATCTCAATAGCAATCTCATAGTTCCTCTGTTCCATCAGTTCCCGAGCCTCATTCCTTCCCTTAGCAGCGGATTCAGTCTGCCTCAACATCTCTTCAACAATTTCATTGGTCCTTTTGATCACACCATAAGCTACAGCAGGCAAGCCAGTATATTTGTTTGATCGAGGCAACCCACCAGCTGCAAAGTTCTTAAAATGGCTAACTTTTCCTGATATCTTATCAATCCCAGTCACCAGCATTGAAGCAGCTGTCTCAATTTCCACCCTAGCAGACTCTTTGGCTTTAGTTATTTCTTCTAATTGTTTATGAACCTCATCTCTCTGCCTAGAGAGTTCATCTTTTTCCTTAGTCGCCTGGCTGATCTGGGCCAATATCTTATCAATTGTTTTAGAAGCTTCTTCCTTCTCGCGCAAGGCCTCATCTCGTTGCCTGGAACACTCATCGCGCTTCTTTATAGCCTCGTGGGCAAGGGTTTTCAATCGATTGAAGGAGACCTGCAATTCCGATTTGCTATTCTCCGCGGCCGTGCGCAACTGCCTTTCGCGATCGAGATCGGCGAGGACCTCCCGGAATTTCTCGGGGGTGACATCCTCCGGTGCCAGAGTCTTAATACCAATCTCCACCGATTCATCCTCCTCCACGTCGCTCAAAACGGCGTCATTGTCTTCATCACCGGCACTAGCCATTTACGTTTAAATTAATACCATGAAAATGGAAATCGATCCCTAGCAGAAATCTTCGTATAAGATTCAATGGGTTTTAAGATGTGTGAATTTAAAGATAAACGTGTAATGAATCCAAATAAATTAATCGGAAGTTTGAACCCTAGATATTGAAGTATGAAGGACTCAAGTAAGACTACAGCTGATTCATGATGGTGATGAATACCACTTTTTATCAAAATAGCCAATTTTGGTGGGATATCAAATAGACAACTTCCGGTTTGGGGGAAAGGAATAAATCTATTGAAATTGTTTCAATTACTCCGTATTAATGTACGAAAAAAAACATTTATATGCAAAAATGTAGAATATGCTTTATTGATAAATAAGAAAAATGTTACTCCGTATATGCAAAAATATAGAATATGCTTTATTGATAAATAAGAAAAATGTTACTCCGTATATGAAAAAAGTAAAAAAAAAAAACATCTTTGTAAAATTTTAGGAGGTTTTTATCTAGAGCGTTTTCACTCCTATATTATATCAAATCAGGTCATATCAGACCATATCCGATCTGATCAGATCAAATCATACCAGACTAGAACAAACTAGATCATACTTGGACAGTTATAAAATGTAGAAAGACTATACATTTACCAGACCAGACCAATTCAGATCTGATCTGATCTGATCAGACCAAATCATAAAATTTCAGTCCAAGTAAAACATCCTTAGTCGGAGAAATAATTGTATATTACATATTTTAATATCATAATACGTACTTGGACTGTTTTCAGTTTCATACCAGATCAATCAGATCATACCAGACTAGATCAGACCAATTCAGATCAGATCGGACAAGACCAGACTTGGATAGTTATAAATATACAGATACTAGACATTTATCAGACCAGATCAGACCAGCAAATTAAATTTGAGTCCAAGTAAAAACATCCTTACTATTTAGCTACTTTTTTTTCACTAAAGCCTTTGTTCTTAGGCATCCTTAGTCCTTACTAATGTCTAATTGAAATTAATTAAATGGTGTGTCAAAATTTTAAAAGATTAATATTGAAGAAAATAGTTATTAGGAGTATTATTTGGAAAAAGATCTAGTATTAAGATATCAATCCTGAAGTATTTTAGATTGTACGGAGTAACTTATATATATTTCGCGCATGTATAAGCACATTCAAAGTCATTTAGATTCATCGCACACTTAATAAAGTAATGCTTATTAAATTTACATAAACTCGCACTATCAAAATATGCATGGTTAAAAAAATGTGAACTTAGTCTCCTATTGACGAGACAAAAAATGAAGGGCGGAAAGAAAAAATTGATGGAAACAAAAGTAGTACGGTGTCGAATGGAAGAGGTTATTTGAGAATTGGGTTATCGGGAGGATGGGTTGTTGAGAGTTGAGACTGTTGGTTTGAGCAGATGTTTGGCTCTTTTATGGCGGAATGAGGTAGAAGTTAATATCATTGAAACAATTCAATTTCGTGTAGTCTTCTCTGCTCGTTTATGTGACATTGGGAATGAAGCACGCGGAGGGAAGCATGAGTTTTGATGATATTATGTTCTTTAGTGAGAATTGAGGAGGGCTACCGCAACCCTTGAGGCAGTTGCACCGATTCCAGGAGGCAATCTGGATTTGTGAGTTGTGGGGCTTTTCATTTGATGGGTACCAATGTACTTAGGAGAGAGGGAGGGGAACAATGGCTCTCATTGAGGACAAATTAGACCAGGTACTCTCTAACAAAGATTAGTGTCTTCATTTTGGGGCTGATCGATCCATTTTCTTGGGAAAAAATAACTAATGATCACTTAATGCTATTGCCAGGGGTTTTAGAAACACACCGAAAGCAACAAAATAAGGCCATTGAGATTCGAAAATATCAGCACATGGGAGGAAGAATGATATATCATGAGATTATACAATGTAGTTAGAAGACTAATATGTAACGGGACACCTGGCAAAAAATCATGCATGGTGGCCAAGCTTGATGGGTGAGGGCATAGTCATTGAATGGGGTTTGCTGCCAGAATAAACGTTTACCATGTCATATTAGAAGAGCTTCATGGAAGACAGGGAATGAGGAGTGATGCAGAGTTCCAGCGGGTTAAAAACAACCTAAATTGGTTACTAGAGCACTATAATACATTCATGGAACAAAGAGCAAAGGGGGATATGAACTCGTTCTTTTTCACAATTCCGTTAGGCAAAGGTAGAGGAAAACCGTATGGAAGGTTTGAGAGACACGCAAAGCAATCGGATTAATGACTGAGGGAAACAGTGCAACTCATAATTTATGATTATTTTAAAGCAACATTCACCTCTTGTTAATCTACCAATATGGAAATCCACACGGGAGAGAGCACACAAGTGTCATAGGCATAAAACACCTCTTTATTATGGCCTAATACCATATCGAAGGTTAGAAAAGCATATTTTGACATGCATCCCGATAAATCTCCGAGAATGGCCTAATACCATATCGAAGGTTAGAAAAGCATATTTTGACATGCATCCCGATAAATCTCCGAGACTGTGTGATATTTAGATGGGATATGGTTTGTTGGAATGTTAATACAACAACATCCAAGCCTTAGTCCCAAGAGATTTGGGGTCGTAACATGAATCGATACATGATATCACCACCAAAAGGAAAAGAAAGAAAATAAAGATAAAAAAAAAAGATATCATAAAAAGATAATATAAAAAGAGATTAATATAACTAAGAATGATAAAATAAAAAGGATAAAAATAATGTTTATATATAAGGATAAAAGAATAAAAATCAAGAAAAAAAAGATGAGGGGAAATAATAATACGAGATCACTCATCCATACGAATACCCGTCCTCCACTTTGCTCTCTCCAAAGCCATACCCTCATCCAACCCAAGAAGAAGCATATCACTTCAGACTCCCCTAACCCACGTTTGTTTGGGTCTTCCTCTCCCTCTCTTCCTTGCCTCTTCTCCACACATCTCAACACGTCTGACAGGTGCATCACTCGGTCTTCTATGCACATGCCCAAACCACCGTAGGCGCGACTCCCGCATCTTGTCTTCAATAGGTGATACTCCCACCCTTTGTCTGATTGTCTCATTCTCACGTGGTCCTTCCTAGTATGCCCACACACCCAACGCAGCATACACACCTCTGCCACACTCATCTTTTGAATGTGACATTGTTTCACTGCCCAACACTCTACGCCATACAGCAATGCAGGCCTAATTGTTGTCCTATAAAATTTATCCTTCAGTGTAGTCGGCATACCTCTATCACATAGAAATCCTGACACACTCTTCCACTTCATCCACCCTGTTCTGATTCTATGGGATACATCTCCACCTAACTCACCGTCCTTCTGAATTATGGAGCCCAAGTAACGGAACATATCAGTGACCGGTATCTCCTTTCCATCTAGAGTAATTCTACTATTACCACCGTTTCTACCTCCACCAAACTTGCACTCTATGTACTCTGTCTTGCTCCGACTTAGTCTGAAACCCTTGTTCTCCAATGTTAGTCGCCATACTTCCAACTAACTTTGCTTTAAGACCTGATTGCGTCTCATCAATTAATACAATATCGTCGGCAAACATCATGCACCACGGTATTTCGTCTTGAATTGGCTTCGTAAGTTCATCCATGACTATGGCAAATAAGAAAGGGCTCAAAGCTGATCCTTGGTGCACTCCAATAGTTATAGGTAACTCCGCAGTTCTCCCTACATTAGTACGGACACTTGTAGTACAATCCTCATACATATCCATGATAATGCTGATATACTTGCGTGATATGTCTTTTCTAGTTAAGGCCCACCAAAGAACTTCTCGAGGTAACCTATCATAAGCATTTTCTAAGTCAATGAACACCAAATGCAGATCCTTATGAGCGTCTCTATACTTCTCCATAAGTTGCAAAAGAAGGTGAATGGCCTCGGTTGTTGAGTGACTAAGCATAAAACCGAGACTATGGTTTGTTGGAAAGTTAATCATTGTATAAATTATTTTGAACTGGGGAGCGTGTCCCACCCTAACTGCCCCAACTGCCGCCACCACCAACCTCATGTCCTAGCCATGCCGCCACCCCCCCCACACCCATCGCTCCCCCGAAAATGCTTGAACTCCCATCGCACACCCCTCAACGTTGACCTTAGAAAGTAAGATTGCACCATTGATATGAGGAGAAGGACGACAAACCCCCGGATAAAAGAACAGGAGAAGAAAACGAGGAAAGCAATGAGATCTATGGACATCTACGGCAAAGAGGGACAACATTGATGAGCAATGAACGATGACATGCTTTGGTCATAGCAGCTGCAGCGCTAGCGCGGCTGCGATGCCATTGCCTGAGCAGCGGTGATGGTGAAAAGGCTTGGGCAATGCCGATGTATAATGTATTTGACTTAGCAACGATGAAGGAGATAATGATATGATATTGGGGTTGTGTTTAATATTGATATGAGATCACATGTAATTAATCTCTTTTTGTCCAACTTAAAAATTAGTCTTATTTTTGTCTAAGTAAATGCCGATAGTCCTAATTTGTCATTTTTTTCTTAATATAATTTGTGGGGATTTACTTTAAAAATATGAGAACTATTTGGTGTAAACCATTTTGCGCACATTATTTTCACACATTTTTGTCTTTCTATGCAGACAATTTTGTTCGAAATTATAAAATTGTACTACCTCCGTCCAGTTTTATGTGTCTCACTTTGACTTGACACGATTATTAATAAAGTGATTGAAAATATAATAGTTGCGGTTGAGGTTTGAGTACAATAAAGTGAAATGGTGTAAACCGCATATTTCTTTCCAAAAACAAAAGAAGACACTTATTTTGTAACAAATAAAAAAAAGATAATAAGACAGATAAAATGGGAGAGAGGGAGTATAACTCAATTTGCATAAAATGGGAGGGTTTTTCTGCTTGAGTTCCGATCGGCTTTCTCTCGCCGTTTTCTCTGGAAAATCGGATCCTGCCTCGGGGGATTCCTTGGTTCCTGTCGTTGGCAATCTTTGTTTTTTTTCATTGTGCAGGTTTTTCGGCTTCAGACTTGCGGGTTTTGAGAAGAGAATCACGGATTTTGGTGGATTGGTGCGTCGCAGATTGTTGATCCGCGAGTTTTGGAAGGTTTTGAACGTAGCAGGGTATCGGCTCGGGCAGATTTAGGTCGCGTTGTTTGCTCGGGTTATGGCCTCCCCACCTGTGCTACAGGTTTTGATTGGGGAGATTTCATCAAACGGGGATTCTGGGTTCACTTGTGCTATAATCGTAGGGGTCAAGGAGATGTCATTGGAAATTGTGATGGGGGGTATGCAATGAGTATTTCAAGATGAAGGGTTGATGATCCGTCCCCTTCCTGAGCCACCGCCGAGGATGATGTTTGAAGCATGAATTTGGTTGCTCTATCAGTTTATTTTATCAAGTTTCGTTTTACTCTTTTTGAGTTTTTTAGGCATGAATACTATCGTCGTTGTCTTCTGCAATATTTATTTCAGTCAGACTTTTACATTAGGTAGGGTGATGGAGGTTGTGCTTTGACCACGTTAGGCTCATTTAGACCCATTATAGGATTAGCGAATCACATTGCTCTGTCTAATAAGATTAATTCTCAGGCTGATCCGAGGGTCGGTGGTTGGAAGTGTTTCTTATCTCTTTTGTCCCTTGCGGAATGTTTTATCAATATAAGCCGGTTTTCTCAAAAAAAAGAAAAAAAAAACTCAATTTGCATAGACAAATAATTTGTGCCAAATGATGTAGACAAAAAGGTGTATTAGGAGTATTTCTGAAAACCGACACATCAGCTGACGCTTCAGATTAAAGATCTATTTTAGTCCAACGGCTGCAATAACCTCCCTACTGGACAATCTCAATTCTCAACTGCTTCGAGCTGTCCGTAGAGAAGAGTTACCTGGGATTAGGGTTTTCTCTCCTCTTCTCCTCTCAATTTCTTCTTGCTTCTCTCTCTCTGTGAATGATTGTTCGATGGAAGCAAATCTCATGACTGGTTATCCTCAGGAATACATGGATCGTCGCCCAAAGAAACGGGCCAGATTAGATTGGGACCTCTCTCATACTCCAAAGGTGTGATTTTTTCCGTTGCTAGATTTTGGGGTCTTTTTTAAAGACGTTTACGAAAAACGAAAAATTGAGCCTGACTCTGATAATCTTGATGCTGAACAAGTGTGCTTTAGTTACTGTTTCCTAATTTGGGGATCTGTGGTGACAGACGTTTCAACTTGTGAACTTTAGTCTCAAATAAGAACTAGTCATTTCCAATTTGTAGTCAGAAAATGTACGACCTGATATGTGGATCAAAGGAATTATACTAGACTGTTTATTCATGTTATCTTCTTGCATGTATCTTTTTAAATGAAAAAAGCATGTTTAGTTAATGTGTGTACATGGTCATTCATGTGTTCTTCTCGCATATATCTTTTTAAGTGAAAAAACAGGTTTATACTCAAAAGTTCATCATGAATTGAGCTATTGAAACATAGTCCCTCCGTCCCTTAAAACTTTGCCAAGTTTGACCGGCACGAGGATTAATAAAGTAAAAACTGTGTGGTTGAGGTTTGTGTAGAGGAGAGAGAATTAATTGGAACGACAAATAATTTACTTAAATGGAAAAGTAACAAAGTTAGTGGGACATCCAAAAAAGGAAAGTTGACAAAGTTTTAAGGACGGAGGGAATATTACTTTAACAATGTGAAAGTCCATGCATTTCTGAAACAGTTGAAGTATGAATATTATTACTTTTTTCCAAACAGATGAATATTTTCAGGAGAATGATTTATCATCTGTGAAATGGTCATTAGCTTTGTTTGCGTGATGTTTTTTGTCACTAAGTTTTCAAATATAACGTCATCATCTGAGATTAGAGAAGGATCACTGAAATAATGTTTTATCCCCCCCACGTCGAGCGTATTTGTTGTTGCGTTTAAACATGCCTCATGACTTGGTCCTTTGTTGGTACTGATATATGAAGCTACCATTTTTTCTATGTATGTTCAACTGCATCGTTTTGTTCATGAGGAAAAGTTTTTATGTGATGTCTCATGCCAAAGGATTATCAATTAATGGCTGTGTGTAGGCTCAGCCAGGGATATATTATGGGCAAGAGGTTGGCAGTGTGTCAAGCTTTGCACATGGAAGAGTACTTTCTCATCATGAAAATTTATATTTTAAGGGGCCGGTTCACAAAGGCTCCCCCCCTTGGCGAGATGATGACAAAGATGGGCATTACATATTTCAGTTGGGAGAGAATTTAACTACCCGCTGTAATCATGCTACTTTCCCATGCCAAAACATATATTTTAATCTCCAATTGGATTTTTTTTCTTAACTCTTACTCCAAATGACTTTTTGCGTGCCCCTTCTTTGCCATAACAATTTTCTGAATTCTATTTGCGAATGAGAAGAGATGACTTCAAATTTATATTCTCTGGTTATCATGTAAAACAAAAATGAAGTCGATGAATTTTTTGGGTAATTTGTTTTGACATGTGATTTAAAGATCCAGTAGAAGTGTAAAACTGCTATTTCTGAAGTTAATTCCATTTTTTAAGCCAAATTAAAGTTTCAAGGTTAACTCTCAAAATGTCCTCTGAAATGAGGAAAAGGCATATTACATAGCCAGCTCTTTCCTACCCAATACCCTCTATTATTTGGTTCCCTCCTGTGTTAAAAAAATCTGCTCTACTCATTTGCAGTTCTAGTCAAACTTATCCTGAGTTAATTTCAAGGAATATGAATTAAATATTGGTTTCAAATGTTTAAGTAGTGTCATTGTTTTGTTTTATGCTTCTAACTTTTCTTTTTTGCAGATAAGATCCTCAGGAAGATTGGGGAAGGTAAGTATTGATACCACTTTGGTAAAGTTTCTATAAGTCTCTTTCCCTGTGAATTGTTCTTTTCAGATTACTGTTGTTGTTCTACAGGTACTTTTGGTCAAGTTCTGGAATGCTGGGATAGGGAACAGAGAGAATTGGTAGCCATAAAAATCATCAGAAGCATTAAAAAGTATCGTGAGGCAGCAATGGTAGAAGTTGATGTTCTTCAGCTGCTTGGAAGATATGATAGAAATGGCACTCGGTAAGTCCATATCAGTTTCATCTACTTGCATGGATTTTATTTCGAAGTTGTGATTAAAAGAGTTCATTCTTTGCAGTTGTGTTCAATTACGGAACTGGTTTGATTACCGTAACCATATATGTTTAGTAAGTATATTGTTAATTCATGGTAACCTCATTGCCCGGGATTTCGAAATTTTATGGGGACTTAAGGCTTGTCAATGAATTTAAATGGTCTTAACAGGTGTTTGAGAAGCTTGGACCAAGTTTATTCGATTTTCTACGGAAAAACAATTATCGCTCATTTCCAGTTGACCTAGTTCGTGAGATTGCCAGACAACTCTTGGAATGTGTAGCATGTGTGTAGTCAGATTCTGCCATTTATTTTTATCTTTGCCATCCCCGTGGCTTTGGGCTCTATAGGACCACTTTGAATGATATCTTTTTCTTTTAGCTACTGAGGTCTACCATACCTGTGTTGATGTGTTACTTATGTTTCAATCTTTCTATTAGCACACTGCTGTCTTTTCATGTTTACATGCATTTATGTTGAGCTAAAAGTTTTCTGGTTGGTTTCTGATATATTTAATATTTCTTTCTTTCTCATTTTATCAGTCATGCATGATATGCGACTAATACACACTGATCTGAAGCCTGAGAATATACTCTTTGTATCTCCAGACTGCATAAAAGTCCCTGACTATAAGGTACGCAATATTAACATTTGATGAATGAACTATGCAATTATGCATCTATGCCCCCACCTCTACAAAAGTAACAAAACAAAAACAAAGAGAAAGTCTAAGTTGTCAGTTCAGAAGTACAAAGCCAGCACATACTAGAACATGTAATCGAAAACACTTTATTTAGACCTTCTAGGAATAGTGCCCCCCACTAAATAAATAGTTAACTCTTTCTTTAAGTGGACTCTTTGATTGTATTTTACATGTGCAGGTCGCGCCATGGCCACCTAGAGATGGATCATTTTACAAGAGATTACCAAAATCGAGTGCTATCAAGGTGATTGATTTTGGTAGTACGGCATATGAGCGCCATGATCACAATTATATTGTATCTACTAGACACTACCGCGCACCTGAGGTTATCCTTGGTAGATACTCTCTCCCCACCACCCCCCTTTTATGCAATGTGACCAACTGTTGTGCTCTGGTCATCTTTCTTCAAAACTGAACTTAAGTGCTTGTCTTTCGTCAAAACTGAACTGAATTTCTTATCTCAATTTAGGTCTTGGATGGAGTTACCCTTGTGACATGTGGAGTATTGGTTGTATATTGGTGGAACTATGCTCGGTAAATAAGAGTTCACTTTTTTTTCTGATGCCGAACGAGAGCATGATCCTACTCGTTTAAAGAAACCAGAAATATATTTCGTGTTTTTCTTTTTTAGGGTGAAGCTTTGTTCCAAACACATGAGAACTTAGAGCACCTTGCCATGATGGAGAGGGTTTTGGGTCCTTTCCCACCTCACATTTTGAAAAGAGTGGAGTGAGTATTCTTTTGTTCAGAAGGTTCATAAATATTAGCATTGTTTTCCATTGTATCCTGCATATTCTTGACTTTGTCGTGTTGCTGATTGGTTTAGTCGACATGCTGAGAAATATGTGAAAAGGGGTAGACTTGACTGGCCTGAAGGTGCAACCTCGAGAGATAGCATTAAGTCTGTTATGAAATTACCCCGCCTTCAGGTAAATTCTAGACACTCGCTGTTTAGCTGTCGCTTGGTAACACAGCTGTTTTTTTATTTTTGTTCACTTCTATGGAAACTGAAAACAAGTAAATACATTTGACAGCAGTGTTTTTATTTTCCTTTTTTGAAACTAGAAAAAAGGGAAAATTCCAAAAATAGGAGTAAAAACATTTGGGAATTCCAAAATAGGAGTGCTATGTTTTCCCCTAAATAAGAGTATGTTACTGTCTTCCTTTAAACACAGCAGTATACTGTCAAAGTAGTGTACTGTCAAATGCAGCAGTATTTTCCAAGCTTTGCTGTAGTTACTCCTATTTAGGGAATTAGGGAATAAAAAAACAGCGTTCCTATTTTGAAATTCCCAAACGTTTTTACCCCTATTTAGGGCAATTTCTTAAAACAAGACCTTGAAACATGCATTTATTGTTTTGATTGTTTGAAAGCATGTTTCGCATTGACGCTGATTACATACATATAGAATTTCTCAGTAGTACATTTTCGTGATAACTAATATTACCTCCGTTCCTTTTTAATTGCAACATTGGTGTGTTTAGCACAATTCACATACTCTACCTTGACTACATTTTATTTATTAATGTATTATAAATTAATTTTTTGAAATATATTGTTAAATTCCTTTAATTTTAAATTTTCAAAATAAGTTATCTTTATTTTATTTTACTAATAAGAAATGAAATATATTAATGGTCAAACTTGTGCGTTGGCAAACGTGAAAAATGCACCGTTGCAATTTAAAGAGAACGGAGGAAGTGCGTAGTATAAACTTACACATCCACAACAGATTTACCAAGCATGTTTTGTACTTTTTGGCATAGCCATATATTGAGATGAAATCTTTTATGCAGAATTTAGTGATGCAGCAGGTTGATCATTCAGCAGGTGATCTTATAGACCTCCTGCAAGGACTTCTCCGATATGATCCTTCAATCAGGATGACAGCTCGTAACGCACTTAAGCATCCTTTTTTCACTTGCGATCAATTAAGGAGGCCATAAGGGCATTGTGGGTGATTTCTTGCCTCTTAGGTGCCCATTGCAGTCCACCTGATATTTATGAGGATTGCATGAAAGGTGGAATTGTCGTGCCAATTCTTGCGTGTGTAAATATTGCATCACAAGAAGTCATTCAGTTCGATGTTGGGATATTGTGTTTCTGCTGTTGTGCCAGCATAAGTTTTGTAAGGGCATTTTTTCCTCCCTGAAAAGGCTGAAATTGGATCTTCTACTTATTTACTAGATGTAAAATCACTCAATCAGTGTGTAAGTCTATTTAATAATAAAGCATATCCACTCTTTTCTCTACCGTCTACTTGCATTTATTTTCTGTATTTTGCAAGTTGTGCTTAACTGCTTATTATAAAAGCATTGTTTGAACTTTGAACTAATAAAGTTGTTAAAAATCTTTTACACCGGTACAACAGTTCGTCCCCAAGCCAATAGTTATGTTGTGTAATCAGGCTGTTTTTAACATGTTGCCATGTTTCTTTATTGAAGTGGATGTGATCGACGTGATCGAGTTAAAATAACACGGAAATCACAAATGTTAGGTGGTGTTTGCTTGTGTTCGTGAAAAGCTCTCTTTTTTGAAGTTATGAACTGTTTAACCATATAAGCATGAAGCATCATTTCCCTATTTAAAGGTTCTAGCATTAAAGTTTCAAAATTTAAGAGAAATACCAATTTAAGTAAAAAATGTTGAAGTGTTTTTTGTTGTCAATTATTTCCGCTCCATTTCGTCAAATTAGTCTACACTTCAAGGTTCCGAGCAAGTTCTAATTCGCACGGCGCTATTTGACGGCTAAATGTTGATTAAACAGAAATTGTCCTATATAGGAGTAAAAACGTTTTGAAATTCCAAAATAGGAGTATCATGTTTTTTATTCCCTGAATAGGAGTAATCTGCCAAGTTTGGAAGAAAATGTCATGTTTAAAGCCTTGTAATGCCCAAACTTGGCAGAAATTTACTCCTATTTAGGGAATAAAAAACATGATACTCCTATTTTGGAATTTCAAAACGTTTTTACTCCTATTTAGGGAATTCTCTCTTGATTAAACTTCCAAAAATGGATATAGGCAAATAGCACAAACGTGACGTGGCATACCATTCAGTGCTTAGAATATAGGAAAAGTTCAGAGTGGCAAGATACTTTCATGATTCATTACACCCATCATAGATCATTTACCCATTTACATCATAAGGTCTAGAAAAAAATTTCTTTTACTCAAAACATACATTTCATTTACATTAATCACAAGTCATTTACACTAGGCCTGGACTCGGTCCGGCTCGAGCCCGGTTCGGGCCTGGGCCCGGCCGGGCCTCGGGCCAGGAAAGGGGAGGCCCGAGCCCGAACCGCCGGTGGCCGGTTCCGGTTCCGGGCCAAACCGGGCCGGGCCAAACCGGCCCAATTTTTTTTTTTTGGTTCTCCTATTTAATCCCCTACCCCTCCCCCTCAACCCCAAACCACCTCAAATGGCCCAAAATACCTATTCCAACCCAAGACTTAAAAAAATTTTCAAAAAAAAAAAAAAAAATTAAAATCCGGCCCGGACCGGGCCCGAACCGGCCGGGCCGGTTCACCATATGGAAGGCCCGGGCCCGGAACCGGGAACCGCCGGGCCGGTTCGACCCGAACCGCCGGTGGACCGGGCCACCGGTCCGGGCCGGTTGCTACAGTGGCCGGGCCGGGCCGGTTCCGGGTCGGGCCGCCCGGCCCGAGTCCAGGCCTAATTTACACCAAGGAAAGGAAAGGAAGATGACAATTAATGGATGTACCGATGGAAAATTTAACAGTAGAGACCAACTGAGGGTGAAATAGAAAACCATTCAAGAAGTGGGAAATATGATTAGCATTTACGGAGTATAAAATCCACAGAACGAATTGAATTACAAGATTGAAGAAATGAGATTTTGAAGAAAGTGTTTTTCTGTCATGTCACTATTCAGACATCATTTACCTAGTTGCATCTACTATTTCAAAGGTCTTCACTTATCTGTCTACTATTTTATTTTGGGGTTGTCCCACTTAACCCTAATTGATCCCGACTAAACCCGCCTAGGCGCTAGACCCTAATCTACTGTGTAGGTGCCTCCTAACGCCTTTGGAATACGCGCTCTCATAAACTGTCATGTTTTTTTTTTGGACAAAGGGAGTGATAAAATGTTGTGGGGAAACTTGTATTGTTCAAAGAGTGAAAAACACATAAGCATGGAATAAAAAAATGAAGCAGAAAATGAGACTACACTTGGTTCAAGTCCTAGAACTATTTTAAAAACGCAATTTTGAAAAAGAAAAATTAAAATGTGTTTGTCATGACTCATGAGCATGTTTTAACGCTTGGTTGTGCAACTTCTGGCAACCAAGGCACCAGGAGGAGGGTAAGTAAGGACAATGGTGCAATAGGCATGGAGCCAATATGAGTACTTAATAAGGCCAGTAGACCTTGTTCTGAAAGTGCCCTTCACCTGAAACCACACACTCCCACTTTCCATCTGCTTGCTTATGAGGCTGCTAGCGTTCGACGGGAGCCCGACTTGGCCTGCTGCGAGGTGAACATCTTGGAACTTGTACTCACCATGCGTGAGAGGGAAAGAAAGCATGTTAGAGGATGCTATCTGTGTTCCATCATAGTACAGATTCACCATTGAGTCCTTCAACTCCACACTCCCTCTCTTGTTTGGGTTACTAAAGTTCCCTAGTAGAGTGAGGTCAACACTGAGGAGGTTTCCCGTGTCGAGAGAGACTGTGTTTAGATTGACGCTTGATACATCAAACTTCAAGCTTCGGGGCTGATTGACAACAAGTAACACTACGAGGAGTACCAGGCCTAATACAACAAGTGAGCAACATGCAAGCCATGCACATGGTGTGGCGGTTTTACTTTTGCTCCAACCTGTTGGAGGCCGTGTTTGTGAAGGCTGATAGCGTTCTCGTCGGTGGTCAGGATAAGCTGGCTGGGTCCCAGCACGAAAACCACCGCGGCCAGAAGGTGGTAGAGGGAGTCTTCTGTCTGACCCATCTTGATAAGGAAAATCGGAGGCATTTTCCGGGACCGATGATTGATGATGATTAGGAGGAAGAAAAGGTTGTGGTGACAGTGGAACCGGGGATTTATGTGATATTGGCGGCGGCATCTCGTACCCTGGTCTGTTGGGCTGTTGATGGGATGGGAGTGGTCGGGACCTTGTCTGAATATTGGCAAGCCCCGGCCTACGAGGCGTGTTTGGTGTTTCATAGTCATTCGAGTCATGGAAATGGGGATTGTTGTCGTACCGGGACATACTGGGAAATGGGAACAAGAGGGGATAGATCTTGGGATGGAAGTGAATCATCAGGGAAGAAGGATACTTAAAACAGAAGCATATAGCCGCAGTTTGTCTTGAGAAAGCAAAGAATAAGATATTTGCAAACCATTCAAGGCAAGTGATCCTCACGAGTCACGACGCACCACTTTCCCTTTAAGATCTGTTTGGATGGAACTATGGAAGGCTTAGGAAGATTTGTCTATATCTGAACAAAAAAACTGTTATAAAAATAGATCCAATGTGAAATTGATAATTCAGTCATCTTTATTACTCCGTATGTCTTTATAAGTATGCATATTTGGCCAATGGCCAAACTGACCAATAAATACATTTAAAATAGACTGGGTTAGAACAAAATTACCCTAGCAGGCTAGCACGACTAGTTGTTGATGTAAATTGACATTTCAATCTTATAAATCGTGTCATAGCTAGGGATGGACCCGGGCCGGGCCGGTTCCGGTTCCGGGCCGGGCCCGGGCGGGCTTTTTTTCGGGTTACATGGGCCCGGAACCGGCCCGGGTTGATACCGGGTCCGGGCCTAACCGGGCCGGGCCGGGCCCGGTTCAATGTTTTTTTTTTTTTACTTTCTTGTTATCTCCCTACCCCCCCCCCTCACCCCCATGCCCCAAACCTCCCTAAAACACTCAGCCCTACCCTAGGAAAAGAAAAAAAATTGAAAAAACCAAAAAAAAAAAAAAAAAAATGAACCGGGCCCGGCCCGAACCGCCCGGGCCGGTTCAACAAAAAAAGGGCCCGGAACCGGCCCGCCCGACCCGCCAACACGGGCTAAAAGCCCGGAACCGGCCAACCGGGCCCGGTCCGGTCCGAGCCCGCACAGTAGCGGGCCGGTCCGGTTCCGGGCCGGTTCGGCCCGGCCCAGTCCATCCCTAGTCATAGCCTCATAGGTTTAGTACTTCATTATGAAGAATTTATATTGGGTTGGGATAATTTTAACTACTCTTTTGAGTTTTGACCCAATTTGACCAATAAGTAGATTTATAGTGCTCAAGGAAAAAATCAGAAAGGCGTACTATATCACATGTATGGATGCTGATCTTTCAACTTTTATAAAAGTTCAAACATACTCCGTATATCAAGACATTGGATAAGCCCTACATCCAAAAAGGCCCTTGGTGTTTGCTTCAATGTTGCACACAACTTATTCCTTGTTCTTCTGGATGCCAACAACATAAAACTTTTCACTCCCTGAAGGCCAGAAGAAAGATCAGCAAATCCCATCATCTTTATAAAACACTAAGATACAAAAAACATGTACCCTCTTCGAATTTCCAAGATCCACTCAGACCATGCAATGTTTCAATATTTACATCAACAAACCGCTTGAAGCAGTTCAGAAGGAGAAATTAGAGAGCAACTTGTTGGCAAAAAAACAAGACAGCTTAGGGAACCCAGTCATGGGGAGCAAAACAAAGTTAACCCTGATACATTTAGTTACTGTTTCGTTAGAAACCCACAGAAGGGCTGCCCTTCTCCATTCGGCAAAAAAACAGTAACATCAGTCATCAGTTGATGAAAAAAACAGATCCATTTTACTATTTTGCCTCATATCTGATTTTTAGATCTTAGAAGAGCCATTGTCGGGCCTAAAGCACTGCCTCTCAGCGATTTATAGGACCAAGTCTTGCCTGAACTCTCCCTATCGCAGTTAGTTTCCTGGGAAAGTTGTTGCTTTTTTGCATTTAGAGCTTCACTGATTTGTTCCCATGGATCTACATTGTTATCTATAGATAAGGAAATGCCATCATTTTAAGAGGGACGTGGAGTCAAATTGTATACAGTTGATGCAAATGGGAGCACAGATAGTACCTTCAATGATGACAGAATTTTCTTCACTGTCATTGATCAAATTTTTGTTTTCTGCAAAACAGTAAACCATGTTGTGAGAAGGGAAGGTAAAAAATGTTTAGCCTTCCCCCCCAAATATAGCAAATCTGTTTATAGCCCCTCAGAATATAGAAAAATTGTTTCTAGCCCCTCCAGAGGGACTGTGTTGACTAGCATCAGCTGATTTTCTGTTAATTGAAGGGTGATATGGCAGAAAGAAAAACTGAGGCGGTGGTAAAATATGTTACTAGTCCCCTTATAATAAGGCTCATTTGATCAACCCCTTCATCGGAAGGAAAGAGGAGACGGGGATGAGATAGAAAAATAAAATTCAAATAAACATCACTACTTTACCCTCCCTTTCTGCCACATGACCGTTCACCTACCGGAAAATCAGTGAAGGTACCACATTCATCACCACTCCATTAATGTGGGTCCAAAAAACTTACATGTCTTAAAGACGGGACTTCAAATAAATTTCGTTACATCTTGAGGGATGATAGCATACTTTACCCACTAATACAAAAAGCAACAACCAGCTGAAATGTTCATACCAGTTGGAATGGGAGCGGGTGTTTGCACATCAGCCGTGCATTTCAACAAGGTAGTATTATCTCTAGCCACACCACCACTGGAGCTAACAGGGACTCTCATTTTATGTTGCAAAATACGAACTTCAGCTAGTGCAGAAAATTCTATCTGCATGCAGATTATAGTTCAAATATTGAGCAGTGGGCCAGATGCTAGTCTGCTACTAGGCTGAAGTTAGGAGAACAATGATATTATGTTGTGTGTAATCTCTATTTTTATTCTTTGGGGGGAGGGGTTGACTTGTTTACTTTCTTTACCTCCAAAGATCCGTCCTCTTTATAGTTTGCAACAGGTTGCATTGAAGACTCATCATCTCCATCAGACTTCTCACAAAGGATTGGAAACTCAGGGACTGGCATCAATGAAACCACACCTAATTGTGAATCATAGGATGATACTTCCCCAACCTTCAACAGAAGAGAACATAAGTATACTATTGATGTTATTCTATGTATGCATGAAAAAAGTAGCAAAACCCAAACCAATGTGAGAAAATACCCGATAGGAGGATAGCTCAGGTGTCCAGGTGGATGATAGTTCAAGAAACCGATATGCAATCACATCACCTTGCTAAAATTTCAAATAATCAGGAGAAATTAAAAAATTTCAAGGCCACAAAGCCATTCATATGATTATAGTAATTATAAATGGAGGGGCTGTATCACGATTTTCGTTTTATATCCAAGTCATTAAAAAAGAAATGAAATTTCCATTCGAGTGATCCATTTTTTGAAAGCACAAAAATATGTCATCAATAAAATGAACACACCTTTAAAGAGCCGGAGAGGAACGGAAGTTCAGTAAAGTCAAATGGCTCATTAGAATGATTTAATATTTTAGCATTAGGCATTTCTGATTGTTTTCTATTTGAATAATTAACTTCATTTCTTTGGGTGAATGAAGATTTCTCTGTGCCCCATTTCTGACCCCTTCTCTTGCTGGTGATTCCATTCCACTGGAAACTTTCCTGGAGCAGAAGTTGCACATCATCTGAGTCTTAACAAGAAGATAAAGAGTCCCTCTAACAAGGATAGTATAATGAAAATAAAAGGAATAGAGTAGTGCTAAAGAGTACAATATCTCAAAGAAATTATACAACTTAAAGCAGTACTCCAGTACAATTAATGGAGATGCTTTTGTGCCATCAGGTTTTCAGCAAGTGAGAAGACACTCACACTTCCACATTCTAAACTATAAAATAATTCGCTCTGATTCATGAATAGATAGAGCAATTTTATCTTAAATGGGAACAACATACCACCACATTCAATTGATTTGGTTCCATAGTTCGTTCTGCATCACAGAGAAGAACTTCACATGTTAGCAAATATCATGCACCATTCAATAGATTTTCAAGAGATGAAGCTGTATTTCAGTCATATGCAGAGAAAAGTGCTAATACTGTCATTCTATAGAGCCTTTTTTCCTCGAATATCAATTTGAGTAGCTATAAAGAAGAAAATTGTAACGGAGTTGAACTCCAATTCTTGTCTTCCAAGCATAAAACAAAGTAAACTAACTAATCAGCCATCGCAACACGCATAGAGAAGAACTGAGGAAGTATATGAACAGCGCCAGGATATGCAATAGACCTTTTCCTAGAGGCTCAAATCGGAAATGTCCAGGCCTTATTTCAACAGGAACAACTTCAGTTTCATCATCACTATCTCCATCTTGATTTGGTTTGTCACAGGAATTGTTTTTGGCGCCTGATTCTATATGTTCCTTGGCATCTTTAACCATATCATTGATAGGCAAGTCAACCGAGTGTAGCTGCAAATATGTCATCTTAATTTCAGACAGGAATGACATGTAAGTCACAGAATAAGAAGCAAGTGTAGTTTTGTTACTCACAAGTCCCTTTAGTTGATATGAGGCCTCCCCTCTTTCAGGCGTACTTTGTCCCTGCGCCAAATTTGATGCACATTTGGGATATAATGACACTTGTACCAAAGTTTTTGACAAACCATAAATTGATTACTCATGTAGGGCTCATATGGTAACATTTCCTGATTTTAAGTATTTATCTTTTCTGCTTTCAGACATTGCTTTGTTTTATTTTCAGATATCTAAAATTTGGAACTTGTTTAATAGGTCTGATTGTATGTATGATTTTACGGCATTTTTATTAGAAAAACCAAAACATGGTCAAAATCGGAATACATGTTTAAAAAACAATGAATACTATAAATATCTTGTTTCTAACCATTCCCAAGAAATACATTTTTTACTTCGGAAGCAGAAGACAAAAACACTACTGCTGAACATGCTTTTAACTTTTATGTTTACAAAAAGTGAAGACAAAAATAGAACTAATCAAAACCTTAGTAACTCACATTCCCTATTCTTAACCCTCTCCATTTTTCACTGTGGTCTAATTATGTGTACTGTTTCTCTGGAAATTCAGGATATAACTGCTCAAGAAATGGATAGTGGTTATTGTCACTGACATGAGTGAAACTGTTAGCATTTTAGTAACTCACATGTATTTCCAACCAGTTTGGCTTAACATTTTACTATTTTAAGATATAACTTGTCAAAGAATGAATAAACACGGAGCACTTGACTCACAAAAAGTATGAACATTCAGTAACTCACACACTCATTTTGTTGACCACCACCACCCTCTTCACTCCTTACACTAGCCTGTCCCCACATTGTCTTGTTATGAAAATTTAGTACAAGAAAAACTAGTGGTCGGCAATCCCCAGAAGCAGGAGATTTAATTTAATTTGCATGTCTGTTTGGTTGGCAAGATGTCTCTTCCGATTTATTAGAATGCATTGCTTTGCAGTTTCCATACAAAACCAATTAATTGAGAATACAATCTGCTTATACAAATCAAATATAGTGCTTGTTTGTTAAAGGTTATTTAGCTGCATTTTCTGACAGGAAAATATTTCTCTTCAGATTAAATAAATAAATAAATACATCTCTTTCTTTTATCGTTTATCTTCTTTATTTTTTTTAGGGAAAACTGTCAAATAGGTCCTCGAACTTTCAAAAAAAAGTCAATTAAGTCCTTCTATAGGAGACTCTGTCCGGTCGTCGCGATTTGGGAGCGCATTCAATTTAATTCGAGAACGCAAAAATGCGCATTTATCTTCAAGAATTAATTTGAATGTGTTCCCAATTGAATTTTTAGCTGAAATTTGGTATGAGTAAACTAGACTTGGTGAATAAGATGCTCAAAATATTTTATCAAAAAATTCTACCGGGAACTGCCCCAAATCGCGACGGCCGGACAGAACCTCCTATAGAAGGACTTAATTGACTTTTTTATGAAAGTTCGAGGACCTATTTGACAGTTTTCCATTTTTTTTATCGTTTATCTTCGTTATATTTTTATCTTCTAGCTTTTTTATGCTCTTTTTATCTATTTCTATCTTATATTTGTTTATCTTTATCTTATCCATTTTATCTTACTTTTTTCTTCTTCTTGTTGTATGTATTCTCTTTTTGGCATCAATATCATGGATCCATTCATGTTAGCCGACCCCAAAATCTTTTGGGATTAAAGCTTGAATGTTGTTGTTGTTGTATATAAGTGGTGGATGCAAAAATTCCCGGTTGGAGGGGCAGTAGTGTAAATAATACACACACACACACACACACATATATATATATATATTAAAATTTTGAAGTAACTATACCTACTTAAAATTTCTTTTTTGGGGGGCAACGGCCCCCACTTGCTCTCCTTTGTGTCCGTTGCAATAAACACACACACACAATAAAATGTGTCATATGATTCATATCTGTGTATATTTACAAGTGCTTCTGATTGAGAATCAGTATTTGTCTTCTGTAACCAAGGATACAAGTAATTATACTAATTAATGGTGTCTACGCTACACAAAACAGAAGCTTTATGCTTATTCAGAATATAATACTTACATGTCCATTTGGTAGGTCAGCTGCATCTTCTGTAACAGATTTAAATTGCATCTCTTTCCAATTTTCCTGCGAAAATGGAAAATGAGTTTCTAAATGAATAATAACAAAATACAACGGCAGTATCACTGCATATACTTAAAAGTGATTCCAAATGAATATCCGCACTTGATTTCTGAAAATTCATATTCATGATACAAGTTATGGCATTATACCACAACAACACAAGAGTTATGCTTGGAGGATTACTACTGTTATTGCTTACATGTCTATTTGGTAGGCCAGCTGAATCTTCTCTACCGGATTTAGATTGCATTTCTTTCCAATTTTTCTGTAAATTTAAAATGTGTTTCCAATAGAAATAAACAATGATAATAAGAATAATTAATAAATAAAATATTGTGGCAAATGTGGTATCCTTGATACTTACATATGATTCTGAATGAATATCATCACTTGACTTCTGAAAATTTAGAATAGAAGTTATGGCGTGATTTGGCATCTATACCACAGAAACATAAGAGTTATAGGTATAGCCTTATAGCCTTATAGGATTACTATTATCGCTCACATGTCCATTTGAATGGCCAGTTGCATCATCTCTACAGGATCTAGATTGTATTTCTTTCCAATTTTTCTGCAAAATTGAAAGAATGTTGTTCCAATAGAAATAAACTATAATTATTATTATTATTATTATTATTATTATAACAATGATGATAATAAATAAATTACATATATTGACAATATGTGGCATCGCCTCATTTACTTGTATGTGATTCCAAACAAATATCAGCACTTGATTTTTGGAAATTCATGATAGAAGTTATGACATTTATATGCCACCACAGCAACATAAAGAGTTAAGTTTTATTAAGATTACTCACATGTCCATTTGATCGGCCAGCTGTCTCTTCTCTTACGGATTTAGATTGCATTTCTTTCCAATTCTTCTACAAAATTGGAAGTATGTGTTTCCAATAGTCATAGAAAATAAAAAATTAATAATGGAAAAAACATGGCTTCCCTGCACATACTTACAAAGTTACAAGTGATACCTAACAGATATCAGCACTTGATTTTTGAAAATTCAAGATACTAGTTATGGCATGATTGGCATCTATACTGCAGAAACATAAGAGTTATACTTTGCTAAGATGGTATAATTACTCACATGCCCATTTTGTCGGCCAGCTGGCTCTTCTCTTACAGAATTGGATTGCATTTCTCTCCAATTTTTCTGCAAAATTTGAAATACGAATTCCCAGTATAAGTCTACTACAATGTCCAACACATACTTTTCTTCACATTCATTATATTATTCTTTAATGTTAAGAAGTAGACGCGTGCTAATGCTAAGTGCCCATCTGGCACAAGAAAATGACCTAGACAGTAGGCACCCTACCCTTACAATAACTAATTATAAAACGATAATCAGCTTATTATATCACAAACTATCATCAAATTCACAAACCTATTATGTTCTTTAACTTTTATCAAAAGAAGACTCAAACTTCATCTTTTTCAACAATTATGCTTTTCTGTTATGTTTTTTCAAAGTTACACGTTTATGCCAATATCAATAAATTTTATATTCCCATATTAAATTTCACAATTTTTATTAATTTTTTAATTCTATTTTTTCTTGAAGAATTAGCAAAAACTTAAATAAAATCTAAAAAATAATTTTGTATACTAACGAGAGAATTCCCTAAATAGGAGTAAAAATGTTTTGAAATTTCTGCCAAATTTGGCATTACTATGCTTTAAACATGGCATTTTTTCCAAACTTGGCAGATTACTCCTATTCAGGAAATAAAAAAAATGATAGTCTTATTTTGGAATTTCAAAACGTTTTTACTCCTATTTAGAGCAATTTCTATATACTAATTTGTAATTGAAATTATCTACAAAAATCTCAAAACTAACGTAAAATGATACTCCAATTAACACGTGAATTAAGTAGCTAATATATTAATGTTTTTTAGATGTTTCTAAATTAATTTAAACAATAACAAAGAACTACTACCTCCGTCCCATTTTATGTCTCTCCTTTGGTTTTGGCACAATTTTTAATAAAGTGGTTGAAAAGGTAAAAGTTTTGGTTTAGATTTGAGTATAGTAAAGTGAAATGTTGTGAACCACATATTTCTTTCCCAAAAGGGAAAAGTGACACTTATTTTGGGAAACCCAAAAGGGAAAGTAAGACAAGTAAAATGAGTATTATTTATTTAATATAATTTTTTTTGTTACCTAGAAAAAATTGAATTTTTCTAATAGTTGTAAGTGATAATTTCATCTTTGTAGTTATCTTTCACATGTTATACACCAAAAGTTGATTAATTATAAGAAATACTAATTTTATCACAAGTAAAAAAGATTATTTTTTGTAATTTTTTGTGTATAAAAAAAGTATAAGCAATACAAGTTTGTGTTACGAACCTAGCCCATACTAGGCCCGTAGCAGTGACACAAGCCCATGTGTAGAACTCACTCCTAAAAGACCAGCCGATTAGGAGGAGGGAACACATTGCTTATAAGCCACCGGCCAAGCCCATACTTGACCGGTGTGGGATCGTAACAATACCCCACACTTCGAAGAGCCAACGTCCTCGTTGGTCACGACTATGTTGGTCACGGTTGGCACCCCCAGGGCCCAAGCCACCACTCCATAGGCCACCACTCCGAGTGTCGGGATTAGGAAGATGGGGATGGCTCTGATACCAATTGTTATGGACCTAACCCATACTAGGCCCGTAGCAGTGCCACAAGCCCATGTGTAGAACTCACTCCTAAAGGACCAGCCGATTAGGAGGAGGGAACACATTGCTTATAAGCCACCGGCCAAGCCCATACTTGACCGGTGTGGGATCGTAACAGTTTGTCACCTTAAAACTAGAAGAAATGAAAAAATATGAAATAGAAACAAGATTTTTTTGTTAAGTATTACTAATTCATCCATTGAAAGTGTAATTGTGAGAACAATTGAAGTTTGAGTCTCATTTATTTTTAATAAAAGTTAAAGAACGGGATAGATGTGTGAATTCAATGATAAGAAATACTGGACAGAAGCTACAATATTCTATTATGTATTTAGCGAATAATCCTTAAAAAAATACATAATAAAATATTGTAGCTTCTGTCTAGTATTTCTAGGGCGCCAATTCCCATCGCCTAAAGAAGGATAGTTTTTAAGTTTTTGCCTCGGCCTTAGCAGCCGGTTAGGTCAATCTTTACTACTGTGATGTTCAGTTTTGCATTTGATATTACTTACAATTGCCTCTGATTGAGAATCAGTATTTGCCTTTTGAATTTTAGCCATTTCCTGCAACCACTTCCTCTTTATTGATTTTCTCTTGGCATTTCTACTACGGCGCTGTGAAGTCAAGAAAGCATGTTTGCAGATCATGTGCATGTTTAGAAAACAAAGGAACTTCAAATGAAATACTCCCTCCGTCCCATTGGACTTTGCCAACTTTGCCTTTTTGGTTGTCCCAAAAAACTTTGCCACTTTCCTATTAAAGCGACTAATTTGTGGTTCTGAACATTTCTCTCTCCTCTGCACAAGTCTCAACCACACAGTTTTTACTATTCTTATTTCTCACCTACTTTGCACTTGGCAAAGTCCACCGGGACGGAGGTAGTAGAAAAATGCACTATGCAGTCAGTATTCTGCACTTTTATGGGTGAGTATTGTTAGTAACTTTTTGTACGGGCATAAGTTCCTAGAAAGTATCTTCACATACGTCAAAAATGCATTTTGTCTTTAGCCTTTTACACACACAGTCACTCATTTATTATCATGAGTGGGTACGTCATTTCCAAACTTATGTTTGTGTTGAGAACAGAAAAATAAAAAAACAACGGGGTAAAACAAAAGGCTAAAATCAATTTTATTCCAAGATAAGCAAGAATGAACCCTGGCAAGGGGTATAAATAGCCTTCTAAGAGAAACCCCATTTGAGCCCAAATTAATTCATCCTAATTAAGCCCATACTAACTCTATTAAAATATTCTACTAATAATAGGCCCAATCTAAAAACATAGCATAAACTTTATAATAATAATAAATTAACTATAACCCCAGCCCCTAGCTCCGTGGGCCCAATCCCGTTCCCGCCCCCTGCTCTTCCTGCTCTCTATCAATCTCTTTCCGGACTCCCCTGGCCTTTCCGAACCTTTTCCTGACCGGTTATTTCACAATACTCATGTTGTTGGAGGTCCAACTCCTCATCCTCCTTAGCTATCATCACCTGCAACTGCTTAAAGGGGCATGCCCTGGTGTAAATGGTTCTTACATCTAAAGCATAATCCTTTCGCCCGCAATACTGTGAACTCTTTTGGAGGAAGTCGAGTGAACTGAGAGTGTGTCGTAGGCTGCACGGACAGTCTTGACTTTGTCCCCGAGGGCTGTCCACTATCTTTCGGAAGGCTGCCACTTGATCCTTGTATGCTACCACCAGCGGCAGTCAATGGAGGACCTGTGTTTGACATTAAAAAGCTGCTAGAACGTACCCCTGAAGGATTATAATTCGGACTGCCACTTCCTCCACTTTGGACGGACAGATTGTACTCCACATCACGAGCTAATTCCATGGCCACTTCTAAGTTATTCGGTCGAAATAAGCACAACGAGCTTCAGATGGATTCCTTCAGTCCATTCATATAGTATCCCAAATAATGCTCATCCGACAATCCCGGAACTTGGCTAGACAATTGAACAGAACAAACAGGTATTGTAATCCTGGATCCTCCACAGACCCAATTTGTTTGACGCTAGACAGCCGTTCAAATCGGTTTCCCTGATATCGAGAATCAAATCTGGCCACAAGGGTTTGCTGGAATTCCTCCCAGGACATGCCGGGTTTGCGCGCCTTCAACCAAGTCACCCAATAGAGGGCAGCCCCTTCCAAAGAAACCCTAGTCGCTGTAACTTGTCTGTCTGGTGGGGTCCTGTTGATCTCGAACTGCTGCTCCACTCTCGCCAACCACTCAATTGGGTCTTCGTCGCCGAATGAGGGAAGTAGCGTTGTGGCTGCGCTGTGTGGTCCGCCATCATCAGAAAAGGCAGTCGCGACGTGGGCGGAGGAGTCGCTCTCGAGTCTCGACGGTCGCGATTGGAGACTTCTCTGGCGGCACCATGGCCTTCGCGGTCGCTGCAAGTGAGGCTGCGATTTCCGCAAGCTGGGCTCCCTGTTCTTCCAATTTCAGTCCTTGCGCGTCAAGCTTTTGGTTGATTGAGGATTGTTCGGCCTCCAGTTCTGTCAAACGATCGTTCTGAGTTCTCGTCATCTTGGCGGGACGGGATCTGGCAGGTCGGAGTGTCTGACCAATTGTTGTGTAACGGAAAAATAAAATCAACGGGGTGAACCGTTGCCCAGATAATCAACGATAAAAATACTGTTGCCCCGAGCCAAAAGGCTAAAACCAATTTTATTCCAAGATAAGCAAGAATGAACACTAGCAAGGGGTATAAATAGCCTTCTAAGAGAAACCGTAATTGAGCCCAAATTAATTAATTCTAATTAAGCCCATACTAACTCTGCTAAAATATTCTACTAATAATAGGCCCAAACTAAAAACATAACATAAACTTTATAATAATAAATTAACTATAACCCGCCCCTAACAGGCCCACAGAAGTGGGCCCAATCCCGTTCTCGCCACCTGCTCTTCTTGCTCTCTATCAGTTTGGACGTTTTTGGAAATTAATTCCTCCCCCTTCATCTTTCAATGGCATTAATATTAATCCAAAGTGCCTTTGGTTTTAGAGGGCTCGATCTTTTCCCGAAGAGAGGGAAATGTCAAACAGAGGATAGAAAGGGCATAACTTTATAGCTCTTCATCCATCAAGTATAATGCTTCAGAATTTAATCATAAATCACAATAAGATAGGAGCTTGGGGTCTATTTTATGTCACAAGAACTACATTTAAATACCCACATTCACTTGCTCAGTGCTCACAAAAGCTTAGCAACAATATAGACTTCAGCGGAAAAAAAAGTAATGCAGCAATAATATGAGGGCAATTTTTATGCCAAGGTAAAGTGATATAGAAAACTGCAAGCAGCTATTAGCCTATTAGTACAGACCTTTGGAGTTTCCTCTGACATGGCTGTTGTTTCCACATTGTCCTTTTCAGTCTCTAGCAAATTATCATTCCTAAGTAAACAAACAAGAGATTAGTTACAATGTTATCATATACAGTTATAAGCAGGTTATGCAATAGATATGAAGTTTATAAATAGAAGCACGGGGTAAAATAATTAATTTATTTTAGGAGGAAAGCAAGGGCATGGAATTGACAAGAGATAATCATACAGAGCTCAAGCATCAATGTGATCTATGGAAAACCTCTTATTGAGGAGTCTGTATTAGATTCAGTCCAAGAATGGGAATGGTAGAGTAATTACTAATTAGAGATATGGCATAGTGACACATACATGTTTGTGACAGGTGCGATGACATTATCTTCACTTGTTCCGGCATCATCCTTCTCATTTGAATTGGATATTTTCTGCTTCTTGTGGATATTGTTTTTCTTCCTTTTAGATACTAATTGCCCTTTCTTTGTATGCTCTGTCTGAGCATCTATATCAGGCTCTTCAGCTACAGAGCGATGTTTCTTTTTCCTGTCATTGACATACATAAAAATAAATTTTTTTTAAAAAAAAAGGTCAACTCCAATGGTCACACCAACAGTGTATGGCTGATAGAAGTTTGCTCATTTCCCATAACAACTAAACCATCTTCTCTATATCACCATCTTGTCCATAAGTATTGATAGCAAATTGAAAAATATAGATACTTTAATATAAAGATAAGATAATCAGACTAAACTCTGAGAGAAGATTTTTTTCAGAAACGCCTGATGAGATATGGTCAGGTCAGGCGAACTGCTTGTGAATACTGTTCTTCCTTTAAAAAACTAACTGCTGTTTCTCAGTATGCTCTGCCTGGGTCTGGCTCTTTCTTCAGGACCCCCTTTTGGATGAGTTAGGCCCAATTCAACAAAGCCATCTTAAGAAAGCCATTATTCTAACCTGCTTTTTGTAATCATAAGAAAAACTGCTCTTTTGTTTTCAATGATCAATTTATCCATATTCTAACCCACTTTTTGTAAACCAGAAAGCTGGATCACAGAAATAGTGTTCTTCTAGTTGCTAGCTGCTACTCTTTAAGGGCATATGGGGTTAGAATTAATAGACTTTTCTAAAATGGTCTACTGCAGAAGGCACATGGTAATATGCGATGTGCCACTATTCCCTATGATCAAATGATACACACTACCTTAGAGCTATACACGATTGTTAAGGATGCTTGTGTGTGTTCTCGTTCTCTGTGGCTGGACAATGAGTGTTGTTTCCACATTGTCCCCTTCAGTCTAGCAAACAACCACTCGTGGGTAAACAAAAAATAGATTAATAACTAATGTTATCGCACACAGGTCTTAGTGTCTTACACTCAATTCGAGAATAGGAATGGTAAATACATGATTAGAGATAAGGTATAGTGGCACATACATCTTCGTGACAGGTGCAATCACATTATCTTCACTTGTTCCGGCATCATCCTTCTCAATTGAATCAGATATTTTCTGCTTCTTGTGAGAGCTGCTCTTCTTCCTTTTCAAAACTAATTGTGCTTTATCGGTATGCTCTGCCTGAGCATCAACATCAGGCTCCTCCACTTCAGAGTGATGTTTCTTCTTCCTGTGGTTGTGAAACATAATAGTATAAAATTATAAGAAATAAAAGTCAACTCCCACCACATTTGAAACATGCAACTTCAGAAGAAAGGAAAATGGACCCATATAAAACATGAATTAGTTCGTACTTTGAGCTATGAAGCTTTTCTGATGCCTTCCTTTTCTTGGAGGTTGCACCTTCATCCAACTTATCATTGAGAGATGATGCGCCATGGACCTTCTCGTCTTTCCCGTTTTCCTCGGTAAATTCCTCATTGGCCAAAAGTAAAGGTTGAGATTCCAGAGGCGCTTCATTGCATTCAATAGCCAATATGCCTTGTTTTCTCTTCCCACCAACCTTTCTATTCTTGCAGATTTCATCTCCGCCCAACTTATCCATAAGATGAGAAGTAGCACAGACCTCATCTTTCTTGTTGCCTTTTGGCTCCTCACTCTCATAACTTTTCATTTCCTTGTTAAATTCCTCATTTGCCAAAAGAAAAGGACCAGAAGTACCTAATCTTCTCTTCACACTAACACATTGAATGTACCATAATAAGAATTCATATGTTTCAACTGAAACCAGTATAGAACCACACACAAGAAATGCCACAAGTGAGACAGACCTGATAACGTCTTTATCTTTCAGAATACTAGTCGACTCAAATGGGGGCAAGACAAACCCATCCATCTGTATAAAATGAAATTCACACAGCAAATGTAAATTCAGAATCAAGCAGGCAAAATATATATCCCCAGCTCAATGAAACGTTTAGCTTTTACAGGTGAACCCACCAAGTCCCACAGTCTGTTTCTGATTTTTCTACTAGTTTAGCCATTTCCCACCACTTTTTGCAAGACAAGGGTGAAAGTATTCACGTAAATCAAAGCAGCAAACGACAACAAGCAACACAAATAGCACCCACGCACGATATAAAAAACCTGCTCAAAACTCAAATGACTTCCTAAATTTCCAAATATCAACAAGCAGTATAAACCTCTAGCAGTTCACGCAAAATCTCTAGAATGTGAAGGTAGTTTACATACAGAGAGCACAACGCCACCGGGGCAGGATTCATTGAGATGGAAAAGCTGGAGGATATAGGAGCTGAAGTCCGAGATGGTTTTTTGCTGCTGGGGTTTTAGGAGGACCCAAGTATTCTCCAGCCCCTCTGATATTTGGGAATCAGTGAGAATGCCTCCCTGGAAAATCACTTTGATCCTAGAGCATATCTCCTCCATCGCTCATGCAAACTTTGGAAACTTTCACTTCGACCACCTCCGCCCTAATGCCTCGTCGTTATAAACTTCCGACGACACTCCGATGATGGTCAATGGCTCCCAAGTGTCTAAGTGGTTTTCTAGAGTTGAGAACTTTCAATAATACGGAGTACCAATTAGTAAAAAAAAATGGACATGCAATTAGGGTGTTTGAAGTTTGGATCACAATTGAATGGATAAATTAATTTAAATAATACGATAGTACTAGTATAAATTATAAATTATCATATTTAGATGTCATTTTATGATGATAAATAAATATTTGATGTATATAGAAAATGATAAGAAGTGTCAGACACTTTAACTAATCACTATTTTTCTTGTTGCGATTCATGCTGTTTTTCTTGGATTGGGATCCTCTGCCGCACGACAGAGTGCCTTGCGCGCAGAGGACCGTCGGATGGGAGAAGAGCGGCATCGGGATCTGCACTTCAACATCTCCGACCATCCATCTTTTGATCGGGTGGTTCCCGAGGGCCGGGCACCGTGCCTTGCTTTGAAGTATGGCAGAGGTTCCAGATCCGTTTTTCTTACTAGGTCTTTTGGTATTCATTTTCACCATCTTCACTTCTTGAGTTAATTTGTAGTGTAGGTGTTAGGGATGTTACAATACATCACTTTTTAGCTTTTACTTTTTATTAAAGTTTTAATTTTAACTTATACTACCTCCGTCCCAAAATTAACTTCCCGTTCGGTTTACGATGTTTGACTGACGATAAAGCAACTCGATCCCTGCTCACACTCGGATTATTTTTAATAAATAAAATTTACATATTCAGAAACTACATTAAAACCGCTACAAAGTCTAATCAATAAAATTTAAATTTGATAAAAATTTGATATAAAAAGTAAAAGATTACGAGTGATTCAAGTTGACCAATGAATAGTGACTGGGAAGTTGTTTTTGGGACGGAGGGAGTATATAATACAAACATAAGTTAATCATTTGTTGTAATTAATAATTCATTTTTCTATAATGTTTATTTTTTTCATGGTTTTTTTCATTTCTGGTTAATTGTTTACCAAATGCAAAACTTCCTAAAAAGCCATGCAACATGCCTATATGAGAAGTGAACAACGTAATAACTATTATATACCCTAGAGTTTTTAAAGGTTTATACGATCTCAACTGCTTTTATCGGTCACATTCTTTATATGTCTTAACATGGAGGATTCATCGACTTCATTGGAAGATATCTACGCTAGTGTATCCCCTTAGGCGGAAGAAATGGAATGGTGAAAAAGACGATTCTGCAACGAGCGATTCACTAGCAACACACTTATACACCTATGGTCATAAAATGCATTCTCAATGACAAAACGGTAAAACATCATACTTAAAGTTATTGGGTTATGATTCGTGATTTAGAGGCTGGAGATATTTATTCTTGTTTTTATCGCGGAGTCGGTTTAACTACAGCCATGAATGACGGGCATTAGTCTTTTTATCTCCATTTATTGACATTGCAACGATACAGTTTGTGTGATCGTCTAATTAAAGCGCCTCTCGCAAATGCAGCCTTTTCGATTTAAATAAATAACTTTCCGATGATACTTATGATTAAAAGTTGAGGTGTGTGAGAGCAAGATCTTTAGGGTAGATAGAGAGCTATATAACTTCAATACTGGTTTGAAATCACATGAACTCTGGCGGGTTGTATGTCTTATTAATGTTTAATAAATATGTATGCATATTTTATTACTGTTTATTAAATATTGTTGATGTTTATTCTTTCAATCTCAGGGCCCAACACGTAACCCAAAGATTTCGAGTGGAGACTGTATGGAAATACAGAGTGCCATCGAGTAAGATGGGCTGATGTTTCTGTAGCAGTGGGCGGCCGTATCTTATTAAGGGATAATAATAAGGGTCCGTATACAACATACTAAGCTACCTGGCTCAAGGCCGTTCGTCTATCTCGTTGAGTAAAAGCTGCGAATAATGCGAAATGCTAGGGAGAATAATACTGTGTAAACTATAATATGAAAAAAAACTACACAATATGATTAATATATGTTCCTTCAAGACATGATGCATAAGATTTGTTCTAGTATGCTTACTAGATAGTAGATTGAAAAGTGTATTATAATGCAAAAGAATAACATTTTCATCCTTTAAGAGTCTATATCTTATATGAGCAAACATGAGATATGTACTCAATCCAAGGGCATGTTTGCATTATAAGCTTGTGATTGATATATACTGTAAATGAATTTATGATCTTTTTTATTTACTTTGTTGAATGATCATGCAACTCAAACTTATATCAATTTGATATGCTTTACATACATCCATATTCCAATCCGAGTTCTCAACATTTACATTTCCTCACAATATGGACAGCAGCTCAATGCTTAGAACCGAATTTCATTTTCTACCTTTAAAATCGCTACTCCTTTTTTTTACCATTTGACTCTAGGGGGGTTGCAAAAAAATGAAAGTGTTTTGTTAGATTGATTGTGCAAGTATTGTTTATTTAGGTTTAGGAGCGCATGATGTTATTTTTATGACATTGATTCTCAAATAATTAATGCATAGAAAGAGATGAAGCGGAGATTCAAATGACAATTGGATGAAGTAAAACAGACATTTTAAAAATAATACAAACTACTACAAAAAAAAGAATTAAGAAATACACAAAAAAGAAAAATAAGAAATACACATACGCTCACGCCTTTTTTAATATTCAATCAATCACACTACTATAATATACCATCTAATATATATACACTCATGTTAATGAATAAATCATTACAAAAACAATTTATTAATGATTTAATATTATACTGTCGTATATTTTTGTAAGTAATTATATATATTTTGATTTATAACATTTTAGTGATATTTTTTACAACATCTGTTCCCAATATATACTCTGCAGTCATTGATAAGTTTGCATACTAAAAGTAATGAGGAGATAAACTCTGGAGGAGTCGACAACCGTGACTATGCTTCGAAAGTTGGGAGAGAAACCTAGAAATTCGAGAATAATCTTGAATAATTCAGATTTGATATATGTACAAGATTTTTTCTCCAAATAATATCTTAAAATAATCTCAATTTGTCAACCATAATCTCCAAAAAGATCATCAACATAATCAAAATGATCCCTAAACAAACACATGGATCCCCTAAGAATGACTTAGAGTAGTTAATTAATGCGGCTTAAAATGCAATCTTTTGGTTTAGCATATGAAACACACTCCATTCAATTTCTTCCTCCACGCCCTTTCAAGACGTTCAACGTTCTAAAAAAAATACAATCAAGCAAGATACTTTTTAAAATAATATAAAGTTTAATTCCACTAAGTTAATCTAATACTCCGTATAAGTTAGGAAAATAGTCCGTTCGGAGACATACAACAACTTAGGAAAATGTTTTTCTAAAACAATCGTAACAAACATATGATATCAACAGGTTTAGCATATTTTAGTATTCTAATTTGTAACTACTTTTAATTGTGGTCACACACACACATAATGACAAATATATGACCGAAATCAAGATAATGGACAAAAATATGGATTAGTGACTATCATAGTAACTTTAGCGACTATTATTGTGTTCAACTTTACATCATACGTAGTAGTAATTGTAGTAATAGTTTTGTCCATAAATTGTATTTCAATAATATTTAAGTAAAAACCTCGTAAATATAAAAAGAATAGTATTATATATAATGATAATTTTTAACACAGTACAATTTTATTGTGGTAATATCAAATGTTAACATTAGGATGTTGTATATTGTTAGATAAAATACCATGGAATCATTGTACGATTTTTCGTCTTCAAGTACTTATATGTTCAAAGGAAGAAGACTTTTCTGCCAAGAGTCAAAGATATTGAATGTTATTTATAAAGAAGTTTTCCAAATCTAATAATGTGATATTTTCATTTGTTTGGTGTTCTAATATTCAAATATTTATACAATATCATTTTTATGTCGTGTTCTTAACTGAAATAATATTTATTGAAAACAAAAACTTTTATATTATATAACCTGATGTATTATTGATACATATAAAGATATTACATATCTTGTGAAGTCTTACAAATTCAATATGCGGCTATGTGCCTCGGGGCAACGCCCGAGTAAACAACTAATTATAGCCTTAACTTAATTTGTTTATTTAACACAATTCGTCATATGATCTGAGCTTTTGTGAAATATAATTATGTACAAAAAATAAAAAAGTAGCACACAACTCTTTTCACAATGAAATGATATTAGAAAATGATATTTTAGGGATAATAATACAATAGTTTATTGATAATCTGAAAAACAATTCAACCTTTGTGCTACAAGTAAGAAATGTCTATTTACAAGTAAAATTATGAGTCCCAGCTATATAAAAACTTACCGTTGTCATTTCCATAACCCGTCATTATTATACTTAATCAAAACAACTTATCAGCCATTGAGTCATATTTATTGATGACTTAGTTGAAAGTACGACATGCTCATTCAATAAAAAACGTGACTTGATCTTTAAACTGTAATATAATAGTTCTTCTCATTGAGCCACCTAGTAAAGTATCTATTGGGTTAATTTTGTAAATAAATTATTGAATAGATGCCTGACATCTTAATGAATAACATTGCTCATTAAGAATACAATGAAATAATAATATTAAATTGATTGTTTTAATCAATTCAGTATGATTATCAGCACAAAAATAAACGGTCTCATATAAAAATATTACTCAATCTAGACGCATAACCCCTTCGAGTAACAACATTAATTATGAAATAAAAGAAAATATATTACTACCTCCGCCCAAAAACTTTTCCATTTTACAAAATTTGAACCATGATTATGATTAATATAATATTATGGAAGTTATAAATTTTATATTTTTATGAAAGTACTTTTAACAAAAAACATTTCATATAGTTCTTATATTATAAATAATTTTCAATAAAAAGATAAAGTTGGTAAACATTTTGAAATTGACAAAGTTTCTTAGGATGGATGTAGTAGTATTTTTATATAACTTAGACATATTGACAAATATAATTACATGTTGAATTATAACATTAAGGTATGAAATTTTCAAATTACTAAATTTGTTGCTTCATAGTGTTATGCACATGATTAATTATAACACATGAAATTTTGACATATTTTCTAAATCACAAGAGGTTATTAATGAATGAGATTTATGTATCATACAAAGAATTTTCATACTGCGATGAGATTTAACACGTTAAGCCTTAAAAGTTAGGATTTATATGTGGTTGGGTTCACATTTCACACTCCATCTGAACAAAATTTTCAATGAGAATGAGAGTGCAAACCCAAATTTGAAAGAAAAACAGGTGCAAAATCAAATTTTCCCCTTTTAAAATTTTGAGAATATGATACGAGCAGTTAATTTTAAAAAACATACTCCATCGCGTGTTCAATTATATTTTCACTTTCTTTGAGCGTAAAAGAGCGGTTTTTTATATTAATATCGAAGCAGCAAACTAGACAACACTTAGACAGTTATCACAGACTCAACCGTAAGCCCTAAGAACAGGCTTAGAGTCAGTCACCTCATACAAAGCAACCTGACTCGCTTGACACAAAATGAACAAATTTAAACCTGAAACTACCGGAACCGAAACACTGTCTAGCAAAAGTACTCTAAAAATCCAAATATTCAAAGCAAAACTACTCGAACTAAAATAAACACAAGTACTACCAAAGCAAACATAATGCTGAAATAAAATATTTCCACATAACTCTTCTTGACATAAAGGTGGTTGCAGAGGAGGACGAGCTGCTATAATATGGGTGAAAACTGTTCTTCTTACTTCGTTTCAGATAGACATAGAAGTAGGGGTGGGCATAACGGTTTGGTTTAACCGAACCGAACCGTACCAAACCGAACTAAACCGAACCGAAACCGAACCGTATGGAATTTGGTTTGAGTTTGGTACTATTTCTTTCAAACCGTAATAAACCGAACCGAAACTGATAAAAACCGAACAAAACTGAACTGGACTAAAGAAACTCAAAAAAACTTTCATATATTATTAAAATTGGTGGTTTGATTTGGTTTGGTTTGGGTTTACTTAAGTAAACCGTTTGGTAAACGTTTGCTCAAACCGAATGATTTGGTACTTTGGTTTGGTTTGGTTTAAAACGGAAAAACCGTAAACCAAACCGAAAACCAAACAACACACACACATATATACTTTGTATTTATATTCACTTTTCATTTTTAAGATATAAATAAATAATTTAGACACGAAAATACATATTTAAGCATACACTCGTATCATTTTAATTTTACACATTTCATACATTCATTATGACAAAGTTAGCTAATACAACATATTTGTACGGAGTATTTATTATGTTTGGCGATAACAATAGAAAATTGCATTTATATTTTTACATGATTAATATGAATAAAATTGTGAATATTACAACATTTGTACCACCGACTCTTTTAGTTTTTTTTGAATATTTTATGTGATATTATAAATGCTAATCAACTGTCTTATTTTTTGTAAGAAGTGAATTTTTTGTAGTGATAAAAAAGATGTTAGAAGTTTTAATTTATAATACTTTATTATTTATTTTTTTATCTTTTATTTCCTTTTACATTTTATTTAAATAATCAATAAATTAAAAAAAGATGAGATGGACTACTACTTTCATTTTCTAATTCTAAAATATAGAACTTGATCAAATACATTAATAAACATAAGCAAACGAATCAAACCAAACTAAATTAAACATAATTTTTTTACTTTGGTAAACCGAACTTCAAACCGAACCGAAACCAAACCGAAACCGAACCGAAACCAAACCGAAACACAAATGGTTTTAGTTTGGTACAAATTCTCCATTTCTCCCAACCCGAACAAACCGAAACCGAACCGAAACCGAAGAAAACCGAACCGTAAACCGAATTGTCCACCCCTACATAGAAGCAGGTGGAGTCAAAAACAACCTTTATGTCTCTACCATTTTCTACAGTATCCAAAAGAAGGCAGACATAACCCACTAATCAATCGAAACCGGTAGGGACACCAAAGCACTCCCCACATCGAGGGAGACAAAACACCATGGAGCTCCAATGTCCGGAAAAGAACCGCTATGTATCAGAACAAACACGACAACAAAAGAAGAACAGTCGCAATTGGTCATACCTCTGCCAAAAATGCCAGAAAGCGGATGCCACCATGCTCCGGTAGAGGAGCACTTGGACAGAAACAATCTTTAGCAAAATCATTCAGCGATCCACTCAGAGACAGTGTCGGCGAGACGGTGACACTAATCAACAATCATTTTTTCAACTTTAATCACGAAATGACAAATACTCTCTCCGTGCCGCTAAGATTGTCCCATTTTACCATTTCAGTTTGTCTCACTAAGATTGTCTCATACCAAATTTGACAAAGTTTGTGTGGCTTTAAATCATTCTTACTTTATTTTTACTTTATCAATTCAATATCAACCACATAAACCACTTTTTATTAGTTTGCGTGTCACTCCCTCTTGTCCCATTGTTAGTGGGACGGACCACATAAACCACTTTTTATTAGTTTGCGTGCCACTCCCTCTTGTCTCATTGTTAGTGGGACGGAGGGAGTATATCTTTATTTTATTTTATTTACCCTTATACCCCACTTGTAGTCTCATATACTTGTACATATACTTTTATGAGGTTATAATATAAAAGTATAACACCGAATAGTATTGAATATGGAGTAGACATTTTATCACTACTTTATTATGAACCTTTTTTACCTTCTCCCATATTATAATACTAGTTTTGCGTTGCGCGTTGCGCGATTAGCTGAATGCCCAATAATTTTCTACTTTAGGTAAAAATTTGGTTTAATTCTTGATTACGGAAAATGATACAGAGCATTATACATGAAAATAATTCTTATAGTCTAGTCATTGATATAAAAAATCTGCACACAAAAGAGTATTAATCACCATATTGCACGCACAAGCACTGAGGGAGTTCGAATCATGGGCACAATTGATTTATAAAAACAAAAACATGATAAAGTGTAAAATATCATCTATGAGACAAGGCCATGTATAAGAACCCTTACCATCATGGTAAAAGTGGACCATAGGCATTATCTGTTTAGTATTAATAATATTTTCAACATTGTTTAGAAAGTGTGCTGATTGCGCACTCTACCACACACCTCCTTAAACATACATCATAATTACAAACACTCGGTATGCTTCAAAGAGATGTATGTATTGTTTACAAATTAAGTTCATACTGGCAGAACTCAAATCTTATAAACAAGGTTTAATTAGTTAGATTTATTACAAGCACCTGGCATGATTTAAAAAAATCTCATCATTATAGTCTACACATTCTTTTAAATCAATTGAGATCATCATCTTCCAAAAAAATAGCTTTTTGAATCAGAATAGTAGCTAAACATGCACAACAATGAGTTACCGCCTATGCTTAACCTTTTAAGCCAATGGTGTGGGTCCATAATTGGCGGCCGATCATAGCTTCAAATTAAACTACAACATAATTGGTGAACAACAATTATTACCGCTTGAAAATGAACATTTAAATGATGTCATTAAATTATAGAGTGCGATCATACGTACCAGATGACGACACGAGAGAGTAAGGTGGAACCAGAACGTACAATATTTAAGGGGGCTAAGAAATTCATCAAAGTTCAAATACTAAAATTGTAAAACAGTATGAGAAATACCTAATACCAGATGTCTTATATTGGGTTAACTATTAATAGTTACAAGAAAAGACAAGTGGAGACAATTGTGTTGGTGATTTTTTTTTTAACGGTAAAATTAACTTCTCTTTCGGAAACTTCTTTTTATCTTTATCGTACGATTTTCGAGGGTAAACGTGACCAATCGGCCTACAAAAGGATTCTCTTAGACAGTGGTCATAAATTATACTCCGTAATAAGTAAACATAAACTTATAAAGAATGACTAAAATAAATTATGAAATTCATAAATAATACGGAGTACGTAGTAGTCCGTATTATGTAACGTAATACACAGTATAACTTATTAGTTTTTTATTTACTAAAGTAATTGTGAAGGTAAATAATTAGAAGAAAAAGTTTCCCTAAACTAATATTATTATAAATTTATAATCACAAGCAGCTAGCTAATTGGCAATTGGGATTCTCAATTTGAAAAGTTCCGCAATTCTCAATTCTATCTAAAAGGCAAAGGTCAAACACCAAAACGCCCAAAATACAAATAATATAAAATCAAATACCTAAAGCCATAAAATAATAGGTTGAACATTTAATTAAACAACCGGTCGTTCGTAGCCTCGCAGGGAATCGTAGATTCGTATTTGAGACTTTTAAGATGCTTGAGGCTTCGCCGCTTCAGCCTCCAATCCTTACGCCACACAAGTCACAGTAATCTCAATCGATTGCAGAACATGCCAATTGTCCTATCTTCGTCGATAATTCACTTAAACAAGAAGTGGACCAATTTAGAAGCACGAATTCAGTTCTTTAATTATAGGTGCATCTAGTCTAGAGAAAGTTGGGAGAATAAATTAAACGGTAGGTTGGGAGGATAAAACGTTAACGGGAGAAGACAATTGTAATTGGTATGAGCACAAGACTAAAAGCTTGATGTACAAATAGAATTAGCACTAACGTTACACCAACATTTTTTTAATACCCAAAAGGCCCAAACCCTCATTGGTTGTTATAAGTTTTTAGATATGTTCCGCTGAATATGAACATCTTTAATTGGTGATGAGTTTTGAACTTGCAATCTTCTACTTGCAAATGTCACAATAATGCTATCAAACCACTAATTGTTTGTCATTTTATTATGGGGTATGATTTAAACAAGGGAAAAGGGTAAAAAATGACACTAACATTTTTAATGAATTTTGAATCGGGTACTACAGTTTTAAGTGGGCCAAATAAACACAAAATCAAACTGTTTGAATTGATTCATTTCTAGCCATCCTTACTCAACTTCTCCGTTAATTGGTTTATTTCACCGTTATCATCAGTCTCCCCTTGTGATTATGAACTCCTCAAAGATGCAATCCCAAAGTATCAACGACCCTAATCGATTGAGGTATACAAATAAAAAAGTGGTATATATTTTCATAGCCCCAACTTCCAGTCTTCCTCCGTCGATAGTCTTGCGCTTGCTTTCCCGTTCTCAAAGAAATTCCAGAAGAATGATTGAAAGCTTGGCGCTTGATGATGAATCGCCGTCGAATACTGCTCTCAATTCTCTTTCTAAGCTGACTGAAGTTTGTCTCTCGTGCGTTTAATTGACAATTCCTCAAAGAGCCCTTTTGGAGCTAAGTGTACAGTCTATCCTCTGCCTCCAAGAATTATTAGAGCTAAATATATATATCCACCCGCTGGGATGATACTGCATATGGAAGCTTACGTAAGCTACGTTAGGAAGTTGGGTTTATATTCAGTGGCGGAGCTACATGTAAAGATGTGGTGTTGATTAACACCACTCAAATATTTTTTGTAGTTATATATATAGAGGCAAACTTTCTAAAAACCAATTTGACACCACCAATATAAATGAAATGTTGACAATTGACACCATTCAAATATTTTTTGTAGTTATATATAAAGATATTTTATTCTAACAAGTAATTTCACACCACCTCTGTTAATGGAATAAGGGTCAAAGTATTAATATATATGAAATAATTACATATTTATGACTAAAATAAAGGCTTTTTACAAAGGTGATGTCTTACGTGTAGTGACAATGACACTATAGTATAGTAACTTTTAATCAAATTTTTGTAAATAAGTTTACTTGAGAAATACTTTTCAAATATTTTTTAAAGTGAAATATATACATATTATATATAAGGGAAAGTTCCCGAAATAGGACTAAAAAAGTTTGAAAATTCCAAAATAGGACTATCATGTTTTTATTCCCAAAATAGGAGTAATTACTGCAAAGTTTGGAACACACTGTCATGTTTGAAGTCTGATACTGCCAAAAGATGGCAGTAATTAGTCCTATTTTGGAATTTTCAAACTCTTTTAGTCCTATTTCAGGTAATATCTCTATACATAATAAATATCGATTTTTGACATCAAATCGGGCCAATGTGTCTATGAAAGCATCATATTTGACCATCAAGTAAGATTTATTTGATGGTTTGACTTCAATTTATTATTATTTGAAAGATTGGATTTGAAACAGGAAATGACTTTGTATCATTTTTATTATATATATTTGAGTTGGTGTGATATGAAATAACTATTTAATTGGTTTATTATTATTGATGATAATTGATACTACCTTCACGAATGATACTACTAGTGATAATTGTCACTAACATTAGGACATGAGGAGTGGTGCAATTATTAAGAAAAAATAGTTTATGTGATTGATATTGAATTGATAGTGTAAAAATAAAGTAAAAATAATTTACAATCAAATTAATTTTACGTAATTTGGTATGTGATAATATTAGTGGGACAGACCGAAAAGGAAAGATGAGATAATCTTAGCAGGACATAGTGAATATCATGTAAAGTTATTTTCTCTATTTTAAAACCTGAAAATTGTCTCGAAAAAGTAGCATGCAGAAGACGTATGATTATCAATAAGTTTATTTTTAATATCCAGTTATAGAAGTAGTATTTAGTTTAAAAATTTGACACCACTCAAATGAATCGTTGGCTTCGCCACTGTAATTATATTCCTCTATGACTCTACTTAGTTTCGACGGGCTGGTTAGAGCAGATTGCTGCAAGGAAGGATTCAAAATACAAAATTTAGATTTATTTCCAAAAGCACACAGTGAATTAAAGTTTCTTGTTGTTTCTTTTCCACTTAAATGAAAATGAAACGATACAGATACTACAATGTTAATGACATGAAAAGTTTTTTTATTCCACCTTTAATCGAATGAGTGTGTTAACGATGGGGAACAGCTGTTTAACAGAAGCATTAAAGAGTGGTTAAAATGGAATCAAAAACTATAATTTTGTGTTTATTTTATCTAATCGGTTCTTCATTAAAAACCTTGGTTTTATTTTGGTCTTTATCCCTTTAAACAATGCAACTGTAACTGTTCCAATTGCATTTCATTGGTACCAGATAAATTTTGCCTTTCTTAAAAATAGGTAAGCAAAGGACATTTCATTTGTAGTACTTGCCAAATACACTCAGACACCATTATGACGCCTAAACTAATTATTACTCCGTATTAAAAAGCTGAAAGGATGTTGCTAGGTGAACTCGATCTCAAGTCAAGTCACATGGACAACGGCCAGTGAGCGAAGCATACCCAGACCGAGTGCTAAGTGGTTGGGGGGCATACCGGAGGTCTCAAGCTGGCTTTCAGTCCGAAGCGAGCCACGGCGGAGCTCCGCCACTCCAGCTCCTTGGGTAACCGAGCGTCGCAGTCTCCGATGAAGCGCGACGACGTCGGTTTGTCTCCCTTGTCGCCGGGAAATGTGTCAGTTGACGAGGACGACGAAGACGACTATCGCGACCGTCACCCGCGAGATCGCACCCCTTCCCTGCTATCTGCCAACCTGCAGGCGGTATTCCCCTTCTTGTTCGCCGAAAGGTCTCACCAATACAACTCCAAGATCTTCTTTCTTCTCTTCCTGGCAATCATCGCGGCCGTAATGATCTCGGCATTTTCTATCTTTAAGAGATTGGTAAGCCGTCATCTATATACATATCTAACTCAATTGATATGCCATTAGTTACTAAATCCTCTCAAGTCCGTGGGATTGGTACTTCGAAGGACTACCCAGTGCCAGTGCCCAACTATATGATAACATTTTTGTATTTTTCGTTTGCTTCTTTTTTAATGCACCTCAGTGCAATTATTATTGTGTTTGTATGTGATGTGATGGGAGCAATACGGAGTATTGTTTTATTGACATTTGAAAATGAGGTCAAACGATTCATCAATTACAGAGTTTTAATGTTAGACTCTTTATAGCAATGTTTTGGTTTCTGTTTCTTGTAGTTATAGTTACTGTTGTTTGCCCAGTTGATTTTAGTTATTGAGGATTAAAAGATGGTACTTTGGTTTGCTTTCTAAATCCTACAAGGCTCAAGGAAATTCTGTAGTTTGATCTGTCAATGGATGGGCTCGAATCAGAGTGGTCTGTTGAATCACTGGAACTGTATGAGTGTGGCTCAGTTGAGTTCAAATGTGAACCCACCCCACGCCCCAATCATTCTTATCTACGAGATAATTTTTTTTGAAAACGTCTGGAATTTGAAGACTAGGTGAATGTGGTCATAGTTTGTATCATCCTTGAACGCTTGAAATCTAATATTTGGATTTGTTCTATTGTCTACATCATCCTTTAATGCCTGAAATCTAAATTTGTTCTAGACCAGTTTATATGTCATGTAATATATACCAACGTGTACTTTCAAGTACCCTTAATTTAATTACCACACAGGGTTGGGCTTCACTGCAATTTTTCTATATAAGTATCATGCATAGATTTCAAATTCTTGATAGTAAACTTTGGTGAATCTGATTATAGGGGATGTGCTTTCTTTTTAATATTTTAAAATTCAGATATTGGGAGGTAGCATCATGGTAATAACATTTAAATTCCCATATGATAGGATATAGAAAATATCTTCCATTTAAACTTTTAGATTATCTCAATATATTGATTATTATTCTCCTATGCAGAATGGTCCATATTTGTGCTACAAGGAGGGCATAACTCTTCATTGTCCACGGGTAACTTCATTACAGACCATTTTTGCAATTGTGAATTGTCAGTTCATTCATCTTTCTGTAATTTTCATATGATCACATATTTACAATCTCCAGTGCTGTTAGGTTAAGGAGCCTCCATCACTTTGGGAGAATCCTTACTCTGCAACAACCTCCTGGAAGGCCTGTGCCGAAAGACGAGAGGATCTAATTTCAGGTGCCATTGCTGTAATAAAGATAACTTTATCGTGCCCATATTGCATTAGAATGGATTAGTGTGTTCGTTAATTTTGTCAAGTTATCATAATTAACCTCAACATCTTGTTCAAAAAAGAAGCGAGGGAGGAGAAGAAACAAAAAAAAAACATAAAAAGAATACTATGACCCTATAACCATAGAACCTTCATGATATATCCTGATATTATATGCTATACGCCTATACCAAAAGTGAAGTATACAGTAAAGCTTCAAAAAAATTTACTACCTCCGCCCCAACAAAAGAGTCTTGCTTGACTAATAACAGTTGGTTTTATATACTCATATCTTTATATTTATTTTTCGATAAACGAGGCACCTGGTACAACTTTTACAAATCATTAACACTACTCATATATTCATATTTATTTTTTAAACCACATAAACCATATTTTACTTGTATGAGACTCTCTTTGTCAAATTACATGAAAAATTAGCACTCCTTTTAGGGGACAAGACTTGTTTGGTATCAGTTTTTGTGTGTGTGATAGAGGAAGTACTTCATTGTTAGCTCATTGCATTCTTTCACATAACTGCATATCTTCCTGATGCTGGCAGATCTTCTATCAGGAAATGATACAAATGGATATATATTTATTCATGCTGAGGGTGGTCTAAACCAGCAAAGAATTGCTGTGAGTTATTGCTTTTCAGTTTTCAGATTTCATTGTCTTATATTTGTATTCTTAAATTTGACTAGTTTTTGACTTTTTGTGGGTTTGGCTGTATCCTCTAACCTGCCATGTTGTTGAGTATAGATCTGCAATGCCGTTGCAGTGGCTAAAATAATGAACGTGACTCTTATATTACCGGTGTTAAAACAAGATCAGATATGGAAGGACCAAACGTGAGTGGCACTTGATGATGCAATATATTCACATTTTGTTAGAATGATTTATTGCTTCTAAGGTTGTCACTTTTGCCAATAATAAAGAGATAGTGCATGTTACATTCTAAATTTTCTTTATTTTATGTGTACATGTCATGAATAACTTGATTTGTTTTCAATGTGAAGATCAAAGTTAGATGAATATATAAACCATATAGTTAATGTTAGTTGGGTGAAACAGAGCAGTACAACTGCAATTTTATGTGAAAATTGAAACAAATTCTCGTGAGCATCTATTTGAATGAAAATACTTTGTTGCAGAACTGACTGTCGAGTATGAAATGAAAATTTCAATTCTGACTGGTGCATGCAAAAAAGCGTAGGAGTACAGCAGAATGCGTTTTTTATCAATTAAGGCACATCGTTAAATCTGGTGTAAGATGAGAACAAATTAAAAGAAGATTGTTAAAATGCACTGGACTTGCTCAACGTAGCCTATGGACGCGTCATTAATAAAGAGTGATGTCCTTGTAGTAGTAAGAGATGAGGCTGAAGATGAATATTCTAGCTCAGTGGCACATGTCAGGTTTAGCATATAATTAGAAAATATTATCTGTAATGGAATGGATGGACCACAACTACACGTCTACACTGGGATTAAGGAACATTTATATTGATTTTTTTAATCTATGCTTTGGTCTGTAGTTTGTTGATGATTAGTCCTCCTAATGGCTGGTGCATTTAAATTTGTTTGCAGGAAATTTGAAGACATATTTGATGTTGATCATTTTATTGACTATTTGAAGTACGATGTGCGAATTGTTCGCGATATACCTGAATGGTTTACTGACAAATCAGAGCTGTTCACAAGCATAAGGTTTGATGCTGGCCTTTATTCTTCTACATGCCAGGAGATTCTTGGATTGTTGGCATTTTGAAAAGAAATATCTTACTTCGTGTTTATCACTTTTGAACTCACTTCTTGAAAATCCCCATTTTAAAACACTAATTTCAGCTCAGTATGTTAATTTTAAGGTTTAGGAGGGGATGGGGTGAATTTAAAGGTCACTCATATTACTAGTGATCTCTTGTATGATTCTCTTATATCAAACAAAGAACACTTTGGGCTATGGTTCTAGATTAATGGTTCTGAGCTTAAGTGCCATTTTGCTTACTAAATGTCAATCACATTGCTTCACACTGCTATCCAGGAAATAGTTTTCTAAAACTAATTTGCCTTGCATGTCAGACGAACAGTGAAGAACATTCCGAAATATGCTTCAGCAGAGTTTTATATAGATAACGTTTTGCCAAGAATAAAGGAGAAGAAGATAATGGCATTAAAACCTTTTGTTGATCGACTTGGGTAAGTAAGTGCTACAAATATATGACATCTCTATTGATAATAGCCGTACCTCTATGTGTCTATGGTGGAGAGTTCAATATGAACATTTATTCTATGTTGTTCAGGTATGATAATGTTCCGTCAGAGGTAAACAGGTTGAGGTGCAGAGTGAATTACCATGCTTTGAAATTTCTGCCCCATATTGAACAAATGGCCGATTTACTAGCTTCAAGGATGAGAAACCGAACTGGTAGTTCAAATCCCTTCATGTAAGCTTCCACATTCCACACCCTCATAGATGGCATTCTCTAATATATATTGTAATCAATGTTCTCTTATGTTTTACATATACTTTGGTCAATGAATGAAGTAAAAGTTGTACCTTAAACAGGGCACTTCATCTAAGGTTTGAGAAGGGGATGGTGGGCTTATCGTTCTGCGATTTTGTGGGGACCCGGTTAGAAAAGTCACTAATGGCTGCTTACAGAAAAAAAGAATGGCCACGGAGGTTCAAGGTTACAAAGATTAATGATTGTGATCATTTTTATTTCATAATATCCAAGCAATCAGTAATTCAGAATTTCTTATTAACCTGTGTTTTCCAATATACAGGATGGTTCACATTTGTGGGCATTGGCTCTGCAGAAGCGGAAGGAAGGACGGTGCCCTCTTGAGCCTGCTGAAGTTGCTGTGTTGCTTAGGGCAATGGGTTATCCTAAAGAAACTCAAATATATGTTGCTTCTGGGCAAGTTTATGGTGGGCAAAACCGCATGGCGCCACTTAGGAACATGTTCCCTAATCTTGTATGTCCTTTTGCTTTCTTTTTAAAAGCCCAATATTCCTAAATCCTAATTACTCATTCAATTTTGCAACCTAAAGTTTCGTCATTAGAATTGAACTTTATTGAAGGCATCTTTACACCTTTATTGTTTTTGTCAGAGGCTATGTTATGTTCGTCTGGGATGATTCATTTTTTTTTTTGAACTCTGTTATTCTTCAGTTGTCATGGTCGTTAATTGTATATACCAGGTTACAAAAGAGGAATTGGCTAGGAAGGAGGAATTGGATGAATTCCGGAAGCATGTAACGAGTTTGGCGGCCCTTGACTTTCTTGTTTGTTTGAAATCTGACGTTTTTGTAATGACGCATGGAGGAAACTTTGCCAAACTGATAATAGGGTACAGAAGGTACATGGGTCACCGCCAAAAATCCATAAAACCAGACAAGGGTTTAATGTCCAAATCCTTAGGGGATCCTTACATGGGATGGGCAAGCTTTAAAGACGATGTTGTCATTACTCACCAGACAAGGACTGGATTGCCAGAAGAGACATTCCCAAACTATGACATCTGGGAGAATCCTTTAACTCCTTGCATGTGTAGAGCCTGACTCACATTAAGTTAGTTGGTGAAGGTGGATCTCTAACTCTCTTTTGGAAGAATATTCTTTTTCCGGAGAACATTTTGCTTTGACCGATCGGCAGTTTGTGTAGCATTAGCATAATACTCAAAAGGTTGCGATGAGAGAGAGCAAGAGCAGAATCAAGATGGACGTGGTAACTTGCATATTGAGTGGCCCGTAATTTTTCACCTAATGTCGTGATTCCCTTCACACGGGGAATTGCAGTTTTGTATGCTGGATATTAGATTATTCTCAACTGCTTCAAGAAAATGTGTAAATTACAGCTATACTGAGCATCTGGTGTATTTTCTTCATTAGAACTATTATACTTGATATCAATATATTTGTCTGTTGGTAAAGGTTGATCATTTGTAGTTTTTTCATTTTACTGTGCACGTGTATATGTCCTCAATAAGTAGGAGTTAGTTAGAGTGGTAGCCGAACACGCATGAGCAGAGTTGAGCTCTGTTTGGATTGACTGCCAAGGATTTATACTGTCAAAACTTTGTTTATTAAACAGGCGAGTGTTGTGATCATATTGTCAATTGTCATGAACAAGTTTAACTTTAATGAGCTTGTCTTTGTGGAGCCAACATGCTCTTAACAAGCAATCAATCAAACAAATAAATGTCGTTTTCAAGACAAGGTCACAAGTTTTCAAGTCAGAGGTCACGGAAATAATAAAATGGCATCTCTCAACATGCTCTCTAAAACAAATTTTTGTTTTTATTTTTTATCACCGCAAAATCATCACCTTTCACAAAAGTCTATTGACACTTTTATTATTAATAGGGGTGGGCGTAGTCCGGTTCGGTCCAATATTTGGCCGAACCCGTACCCGTACCGTTACTATTCAAACGGTTTGGTTCGGTTCGGTCTTAGACCTAAACCCGTTCGGTACGGTTTCATTTTGAAACGGGACGGTACCATGTCATACCAATACCAAACAATGCCACTTTTTTCAAGTGCTTAAGAGAAAAATAAAGTTTATTCATCCTCCAAAAATCGACACAATTTATCAATTTTTATACTCATTTTATCCCAAATTGACATGCAAAGTCAATATTTTTTTGTCAACCATATTAAAGTTAAATTCTCTTTATTGATAATTGATTTATTTTTTAATAATTAAAATAAACATATTCAGAAACTACATTGAAATCTCTTCAAGGTTGCAAGCTCCATATTAAATATAATTAAAAAGTGACATTCTAGTTAAGTGAATAAAATGAAACTGTTTGACCAAGAAAAGTTAATTTTGAAAATCAATTTGGGATGAATGTAGTATTTTACATAATTAATAAATTTCAGATAAATTATAGTAGTACAAATATAAATAATTAAACCATACATCGATCCGATTTCAGGCTTCCTATGAATTAGCAAAGACGGTGAAAGTGTGAAGACAGTAGTCAAAGTAAGGGTATAAATGTAAATTTAAATCATTGAATCATACTTCGGCCCGGTTCGGTCCGGTACCGGTTCTCATTTTATGAGAACCGGTCATGGCATTGTTTAGAATCGGTACGGTTCGGTTCGGGACAAAAAAATTGAGATCCGTTTCAAACCTCATTTTTCGGTCCGGTACCATATCGGTTCGGTACCATGCCGGTTCGGTATTTTTGCCCACCCTATTTTTATATACTCGGTACATTATGTCTTTAATGATGACCACTTTTAATACATGACTGTTATTTTTCGCCACATATGATATGTCAATATTTTTTATTATTAAAATTGATGGACAAACTCATATATCAAAAGTGGAATCAACTCTCCCCGTATATATAGACCAAGATAGCATAACTTCATTATTATTGACACGGAACAAACATTTCAAGTGTGCTCACAATCAAACACTACATGTCCTTCAAAAAATCAAACACCACATGTAGCAATGTAGGCCATATTTTCTTCATAGAAACGGTCCACACCATCCCTAAAATATATACAGAAAATATGTATATACATACAAGTATTAGCCATCAAGCAAAAGATAAGATGACAAGAAGACTATCTCCCTGTAATTCAGGGTCTTATATATCATTCACACGTATACAAAGACACGATCCTCTGGGATTTAATGATAAAGCTGAGAGTTGCATAGCCTCATAGTTGGGATAGCAATCAAAGGAGTCTTTTTCTTGGTGACAAGGCCAAACACATCTACCAAATCGAGCTTTTCACCTTGAGGAAGATGCCAGTTGAATGAATGCAACAATGAGCCCAAAATGTACAACAACATTTTCTCAGCCAAGGGAATGCCGGCACAGATTCTCCTTCCTGATCCAAATGGAATAAACCGGAAATCATTACCAGTGTAATCTAAACCTGAACTCGGATCAAGAAATCTCTCAGGCTTGAACTGAAGCGGATTGTCCCAAAAAATAGGGTCTCTATGTATTGCATATGTATTCAGAAAAACCTTAGAGCCCTTAGGGATTGTGTATCCGCCCACTTGTGAAGTTTCCCTTGGGGACCTGGGGACAAGGAGTGGCAATGCAGGGTATAAACGTAAAGTCTCTTTCACAACAGCATCCAAATATGTGAGTTGTGGTAAATGGAACTCTTCAACAGTGCTGTTCATTCCTACTACATGCTCTAATTCATTCTGGACCTTTTTCATTGCCTCTGGATTATCAAGTAGCACTGCCATAACCCACTCCACCATTGTAGCTGTTGTATCCGTCCCGCCTATCACAATATCCTTAAAAGATGTATAAGATCAGGCTCAAAGTCAGGAAATGAGTTTCAAAATAGAATTCAGATTGAGTTTTAGGATATATAACTGTACATCTTAACATCATTACCATCGTAATCCCAATGTAATTGTATAATTACAATTACAAAACCAGCATCATGAAATTACTTGGTATAATGTGATCCACACAAAACAGAAGGAAGAAATTGATCATTTCATAACAACAACAATCTTTTCACAAAAAAGGTTTAGGGTGATCCAAAATACTCCCTCTGTCCCACAAATATGTCATATATTAAAAGTTATTGTTGGTCACATAAACAATCACATTTCATCAATCGGAACTAGTTTGCAAATTTTTATGACTTTTGAGAGTATTAACAAATTAATACTCCCTACTTCATAAGAAAATGAAAATTAATGATGATAAGGATGGCCTCAGCGTTCAATAAAACATTAGAACAGCATTTTAGACATAATTAAATCTGTTAAAGCGAACCCACATTGACCCCTTAATCACTCCCACACTATAACGCGATTTTAATTCTTGTCGAATAAGATCACATATCTACTTCTATCTACCTATCATTTAATATTTTAATATTACTCAGTTTGATAAATCACTTACTATAATCACATAATTATTAACTCGAAAAATACTATCTGTCACATTTTGCAGGATATATTTTTCTGTGCGTTATCTAAAAATATGAACACTTTTCTAAGTTGAACTTCAATAACTTTTTCCTTTCATACTTTATCTTTCTATAAATCATTTCACTTTTTTTTTTTACTTATGGATTTATACTGCTTTTATTTGTCTCCCTTTTTCTCTATTTTTATATTTAACTATGATATTATGTCGATTAATGTTGCCCACTTGCCCCATGTTGTGCAGACACACATTCAGGGGTACAAGGACATTGAAAAACGGACAGGGCAAAACAGATTCATGGGTATATTAATGATGTATATAAAGCAATATTTTCCCTGATTATTTATTTTCAGAAGTAATACATAATAAAAAATTAGAATAAGAAGTTCATAATTCTAGCTTATTACACAAATTTGACAGAGAACAATAGCTTTGTAACAAATAATGAAATATTTAACAAATAGGAACCTCATAATTCAATAATCAATGTTCACTACATCCAAACTAAAACTATACTAAGTAAAACCATATAAAAGATTATTAATAGATTCATTTTAATTCAAGATAATAGATTAAAACTCCGATTCATCTACCAAAAAGGTTTGCAATTTGCAAACTCAAGTGTTGATATATCTTTACTAAGATGATCTCTACCAAATCCTACATTTTCTCTTCTCATCATAATATAGAGAAGCGTTACTTGATAGAAAACGTAGATTATTATAGATGAAAATTAAACTACGCGTAGGTATGCTTTTTTTGTGTGGGCACTAGTATGTTATTTAAGATAAATTGTGACATGGAAACAAAATGCATTGGTAAGCAATTTTAAATGTGTCTTGTAAACACAGTTAGGAAATATGAAACAGTGACCCATGGAATCAATACGGCTTGGATATTTTGTTTGGTAAAAAACTACTTAATCCCATATCATTCGTTATTGGTGTCAAGTCTATTTGGGACTGGAGGGAGTACTACTTAAAGGTCTATTCGTACAAAAGATTCTTATAAATGCAAGCCCCACTGAAAAACACACCTGCAAGATGGCCTTGATTGCATTCAAATCCAATGCTTTGCCAGCTTCAGAATCCTTTAGCTCTAAGATTATCTGCAGAAAATCCTTGTTCTCACCATCCTTACTCACACTAGTCTGAGATTTCTCAGAAGCAATTCTTTCACCTTCTTTAATGATGGGTTCAAGAATATTTCCTATAACCTTAAGAATATTCCCCATCTTTGCCTGTATTCCCTGTAGATCAAATCTAGCAAGCCATGGGAAAAAATCAGAGATATTAGGCTCACCGATTGTAGCAACATACTTCCCCATCACCTCCCTAAACTCTTCTCCAACCTTCTCGCGCTTTTCTTCATCAGGTCCCAATGTACTCCCCAGAATCATGCTCATCACTACATTTATTTCAGTCAAAGAGGCCAATTCCCCAATATCCACACCCTGACCCGTTTTCGATTTCAGGCTCCTGATCACTTTTCTAACCTCAGCTCTTCGGTGCTCGTGGCAAGCTTTAATGTTGCTGCTACTCAGCATCTCCCGGACAAATAGCTTCCGGACTTGACGCCAATAATCGCCGAGGGGCGCAAAGGCAATGTCACGGCCGCCGTAGGTAGCGATCAGGGCTGCTACCGACGGATCGCGGTTAGCGAAAAGTGCATCTTGATCGCGAACGATCTCTTTCACCAGGGACGGCGAGCTCACCACCACATAAAGCAGACTTCCTACTTGAAGCTTGAAGATCGGGCCGTACTTGTGGGCGAGGTCTGTGAACTGGTGGTGAAGGTTTGGGCGGAGAAACGGCAGGTATCCGACCACCGGAAAGCCGAGCGGTCCCGGCGGTAACGGATTAACTGGCTTGAATGAGTTTCCATAATAAAGCCGCCACAAGGTGAAAATGAATAGCGCTGTGAATATGAGCAGAGCAAAAGTTTCAATGTCAGTGCCAATAATTTGGGCTGCAGAAGCCATTGTTGGGTGAATGTGTGGCATAGGATCTAGCGTCTCTCCAGAGCTAATAGTCATCTCTTATATCCATTCTCTTCGTCTTTTGCTCGCCGCCGATTGCTAATTTTGGACGCCAACCTGTTCGGACTAGACTTTTTGTCCGGGCTGGTGCGTCGTCGTCCACTCGTCGTTTTTTCTTCCTTTTTCCTCTTCTTTGTGTTTGACCGGGTAAGTATCTGTCTTCTAGCTTGGTTTAAAAGGTCTCTAAAAACTTTTAGTTTTATATATCAAATGATAAATTTTAATAGCTTTTCAAAAAAATAAAAGATCTTTTTTGAAATGCTACGGAGAGTAGCATCTGAGAAAATACCGTGACTTTAGTGCACGTTTGGCAGACATAAGTCTCCGCCTTCTAGTTTTTGTACTGTTTAAAAATTCTCTAAAAACTTTTAGTTGTATGTTTGACATGACAATTTTTAAAAGTTTTTCAAAAAATAAAAAATCTTTTTTGAGATGCTACGGGACGTAGCATCTGAGAAAAGATCGTGACTTTTAGTACTACATATTAATTTGTCCTAATAACTTGTATACCAAACAGAACTAAATCAAACAGTCAGCTTTTTACCAAACAACTACTCCCTCCGTCCCTAATAAAACTTCCAAATAGGTTTGGCAGACAATTAAAGATAGTGGGTATTAAGTGGTGGAAAGTTGTGCAGAGGAGAGAAAAATATGTAATAATTGTTGTGAACCACAAATTCTGGCCAAAAAGGGAAAGTGGAAGTTTTAATTGGGACGGACGAAAAAGGAAAGTTGGAAGTTTATTTAGGGACGGAGGGAGAACCACATTTTCTTTTTAAGATCTTTTTAGTCACTAAAAGTTAACAATTATTAAAAAGTTTACAAAATATCTTTTTAGCTAGTCGTGCCAAACCTACCCAAATATTTGACATTTTCCAATGTCATTTGACGTTTTGGGTGTTCTTTTATACTTTTGAACATATTTACTTCAACTAGGTCTGGTCTGACGTGATTTGATCTGATCTTATATAGTTTATTTAAATTTGATCTGGTCTGATTTCAACTGATTTGACCTGGTCCGACAAATATCTTATCTGTGTATTTATTATTATGAAAGTCTAATCTGATTTGTTCTAATCAGGGACTGAAAACTGTGCAAGTAAAAACATCCAATACCCTCCATCCCAAATTAACTTTCACTTTTTTTACTTGGGTTCAGAATGTCTCAACTCTCAATTTCTTTTTACTTCGTTCACTTTTTTTTTTAAATTTGGTAATTAACTAATTATAGAAAAACTCAAAAGGGGATCTTTTTTTAAATTAATATTTCTTCATCCGCTCTTAATTAATTGCAACATTCTAATTTTCACGTTTTTCAATGCAGATTTTTGACTATTGACATATTTCATTCTTTATTATTACGGAACAATCAGATACAAAAAGTTTTAAATGCGAGAATTTAATACGGAGTAATATTTTTGATGAAGTATATAGCCCAGGGACCCCCCGGCCCACAGACTCCTACACATGCCCAATGAGCCCAAGGGGCACACAAAGGCCCAAACACAACGGCCCGAGTGTCAAGAAGCCCACAACGCCCATATAGGTGTCTTCGGCCTCCTCGGCCGGGGGCTCCAAATCTCGCAGTCTAGTGAGATTTGAGCATGTAAAGCTACTGGATGAAAATGACAGAAAACGGTAGCCTTCGGCTACTGGGTGCCCTCGGCGCACATAGAGCCTTCGGCACAAGGGTGCCCTTCGGCCATATCATCCAGGCCGAAGGGTCTACGCTCTACGAAGCTTCCTCTGGAGACAAGCAACCACCACAATTAATGCGGCGTCACGTCCAAACACCGCATTTAATGCGGTGCACATGCATATACCGGTGCCATCCCGATTGAGGTGACCCCTTGGCCGTTAGATTATCGCCACGTGTACTCTAATCGCATTTATTGCTGCTATAAATAGCAACCACTTTTCCCCTTATGGGGGATCCCAAAACAAGTTCATTTAATATACTTGGCTCTCTCTCTCTCTCTTACTTGTTTGCTCTGACTTCTCTCTAGGTTATTCCCCGCAATAACCCCCGGATAAGCTACCCCGGGTACACTGTCCATCAATTTTCAAAAAATTAATTTCTAATACATTAATAAATAGGGGATGATAATTTAAATACTCCAAACTTTAATGGGGTGTGAAATAAACACCCTAAACTTGCATATGTAATATATATACTCCAAAACTTTATATAAAAAGTTATTTTCACGTCATGGTTGTATGTTTTTTTACAAATACAAATTTATTTAAATAAAAACATAATTTAAAATACTCTAATCTTTGTTAAATGTAGTTAGTATTTTAAAATACGAAACATTTCTGTTTTTCCACCACCTAAAGAAACCTTTTGATTTCCTAGGAACAACCTAGCCAGAAATTGCTCATAGAGAAAATAAGAATTAGTATTCCAGAGTCCTTTTCATGGAAGATGGAAATCTTTTCTTACAATAGAACTAGAGTTAGGTCGAGTATTAAAGAAGCAAAATCTATTTGCTTTAAAAAAAACGAATATCAGTGAACTTTGAAATAGATTCTTCAGATGAAACCCAATACCCTTTTCGTCAAAATATTTTGGTCTAGTAAAAAATGCATCAATCCTCCCTTTTGCTATGTCATCAAACAAAAAGGATGATCTCTTTATTTCATTGATCTCAAAGTTCGACGTAGAAGACTCTTCTGACAAAAAGGGGTTTAATTTTTCTAAATAGATAATTTTAAACCATTTTGATTCCAGCAACTGATTATAAAGTTGACCATCGACCCTTTGCATCTGTGAAATACATAATTTTATATCTGGTATAATTTAATTTTAATTGTATCCTCATAAATGTTTCGTGTGTTTTACCATAAAATATATTTGTGAAAAAACATATGATCATGGTGCTAATATAACTTGTTATATAAAATTTGGGGTATATATATTACATGTGTAAGTTGGAGACACATATTTCATATCCCTTCAAAGTTAGGGATATTTAAGTTATTTTTCCTTAATAAAGAAAATGCGGTCAAAGTACAATATGTGAGTAGTAGTGTTAAATTCAACATTTTACATCTATTTAAAAACTAAAGTATATTACGAAGTATAAGATAATTACAAAAACGTTAGATTTGTTGTAAATTCCTGAGAATGACAAGTGTGAATTGTTCATCCTTGTCATCAGGACACTAATCCAATTTTCATCCTTGTAATAAACGGATGGCTAGGTTTAATGTTGCCAGCATATTATGTGGAATGATTCTTTGATGATTCATCACCAAGCTCCATCAGTATAAATAGGGGTTTGGTGATGCCTTGTAAATGTACTTAGAAACTCAGAAATTTCAGATATTAAGAAGAAGTTATTTAGAGCTTTTATTATTATATCTATCTCTTAAATCTGTTCTGCATCTTCTTCATTTCACAACACGTTATCAGCACGAATCAGCTCAAACTCTTCAAGAATTCAGCTATCTCCTGCAGGTATTCATGACAATATCAATTACCTTCTTTTACTGTTTAAACCAGAAAATTATTCTGAATTTTAAATAATATCTTCTATCATGTACGTATATATTTGGTATTAAATCATATAGATAACATACCTTTGCATGATTGATATCTTCGATCAATTCTGATAAAATAAAATCACCATAATTATCACTTAGTTATTCTTACAAGAATACTGTAGACAAGTAATAAAGGAGAAAAAAAATGATACGAGCAGAGTGTTCCTATAAATTTTTAGTAAGCACGGTATGGATGTAGAGAAGAAACAAGATGAAAAGAATGGGCTAAGTAAGAAACTAAGAAGTAGGAAGAAACATATATAGGGATATACTCCGTATTAAATAAACTACTCAAACATGTTATTTGTGAACGGTGAGTCACGGGTGTTAAAAGAAACACAGTCTGAGCATATACGTTAAATTTGATCTGATCATTTTACTGTTTTTAATTAGTCGGTGAACAATAAAATACGTAGTACTAATCAGTCCACTTGTACAAATACCAAAACGCATAGTCACGAGATCTGAACAAGTGTTCTCTGTCCAAGATCATGTTTATAGTGAAAGTTTTGTTAGGATGTTAAAACTTTAAAATTAGATAACTAAATGACAAAATATCAATTAATGGTCTCTACACATAATACGAAGTATTTAATAATACGTGTAGTTCATTAATATAGGCATATCATGTACATGTGTTATGTTTTTACAAAAGATACCGTTAGTAATTCATGAGTCAAATATTACTTGCTTAATTCGGCCAGGAAGTTTTAAGAAGAAAAAATATACTTCAATACTGTTTTTGATTAATAGCAATATATTTATATCATTTATGTAATGCTATTAATAGATAACAGATACTACATATATAAACGAGTATATATATTTAATAATTTAATTTAACTCAATAATTTTTGTAGTATCATGGCAAACATAAGCAAAAGAGAATTCGATGTTCTTGATCTGTCTGGACAAAAATACCTGGAATGGAAAGTTGATGCTTTAGCACATTTGAAGGCTAATGGTCTTGAAGACACTATTGAGGCAAATAAGCCGTCATCTGCCCAAAACAAAGCGAAAGCTATTATTTTCCTCCGTCACCATCTCCATGAAAGTCTCAAATCTGAATATCTTTTGGTTGATGACCCAAAAGAATTATGGGACAATCTACATGAGAGGTATGGCCACCAGCAAAAGGTCCTTTTGCCAAAAGCTCAGTATGACTAGATCAATTTAAGATTCCAGGATTTTAAATCTATCAGTGACTATAATTCTGCTATGTTCCAAATAACATCAAAATTAAAGTTATGTGGACAAAAAGTCACTGATGCTGATATGTTGGAGAAAACCTTTTCTACAATGCATATTTCTAATATGCTGCTACATCAGCAATACAGAGAAAAGGGTTTTAAGAAATACTCTGACCTTATATCAGTTTTATTGGTCGCTAAGCAAAATAATGACCTTTTGATGAAAAATCATAATCTGAGACCCACTGGTTCTAGTCCTTCGTTTTATGGTCCACCTGGCCATAATTTAGCCACTGAATCAAATGCAACATACAGTGGCAGTAGAAGGCATTTTAAACGTGGGCATTTTAATGGTCATAAAAACAAGTCACACCGAGAATACAAACAAGTTGAAAGACCAAATTACAAGGGCAAGGGCAAACAAAAAGCCCATCAAATAAATCGCCCTCCAAAATTCTCGGGAAAGTCGACTTGTTATAAATGTGGCATGACGGGGCATTGAGCTAATAAATGTCGCACGGCTAAACATCTGGTGGAGTTATTTCAAGCTTCCATGAATCTGAACAAAGGCAAAAATGTGGAAGCTAATTATGTTAATGACACAACTCCACCTCTGCCAAAATTTGACGTGTCCGACTTCTTTGTGGATGATGCCATTATGGACGATGCGTTTGCCATAAACCAAAATGTCACAAAATAAAATATTCGACTTCTTATGTTGTAACATATTAGTTTTATGTACTTTTTCTTTCTTCCCCTTTTATTTTGTTTTTAAATAAATGTGTGTAATAAATGTACTTTTATGTTAAATAATATGCATAATTTGTGATATCTACATATCAAACTTATGTTTATTTGTATATATTGAAGATATGGATCACTCAAATGATAAAGAGCTATGTCTGATAGACAGCGCCACAACGCACACCATTTTGAGAAATAAAATATATTTTTCTCAAATGACTTTAGTTGAAGCTAAAGTCAATACAATATCAGGTGTTGCGAAGTTCATTGAAGGCTCTGGGAAAGCATATGTGATGCTCCCTAATGGGACAAAATTACTTATAAATGACGCTTTATACTCCAACAAATCGCGGAGAAATTTATTAAGCTTTAAAGATATGTGTCAAAATGGTTATCACATAGAAACCATGAATAAAAACCAAAAGGAATATCTTTGTCTAACGACAACTAAATCTGGCACTAAATGTATTTGTGAAAAAATGCCAGCATATTCCTCAGGACTATATTTCACTCATATTAGTCCATTCGAAATAAATTTGGTTTCTAACACAAAGTTAGATGATCAGAAAACATTCATGTTGTGGCATGACCGTTTAGGTCACCCAGGCCAAGTAATGATGCATAAAATCATTAAGACTTCACTTGGACACCCATTAAAGAATATCAGGGTTCCATTATCAAGTGATTTTCCTTGTAAGGCCTGTTCTCTTGGCAAAATGATCATCAGGCCTTCTAAGACCAAAATTGCAACTGAATCACCTGCATTTTTAGAAAGGATTCAAGGAGATATTTGTGGGCCGATTGCCCCTCCATGTGGACCATTTCGATATTTTATGGTGTTGATTGATGCTTCAACACGTTGGTCACATGTTAGTCTTTTATCGACTAAAAATTTAGCATTCGCTAAACTCCTTGCTCAAATTATACGATTAAGAGCTCATTTTTCGGATCATTCTATAAAGAGAATCCGACTTGATAATGCAGAAGAATTTACTTCCCAATCATTTAACGACTATTGTATGTCGATTGGGATTGATGTGGAGCACCCTGTTGCTCATGTCCATACACAAAATGGTCTTGCTGAATCTTTGATTAAACGATTACAATTAATCGCTAGACCATTATTAATGAAGTGTAATTTACCTTCATCAGCTTGGAGACATGCTATTTTACATGCAGCAAATTTAATTCGGCTTAGACCGACTGCATATCATGAATATTCCCCAATGCAATTATTTACTGGACAAGAGCCAAACTTAGCACACATAAAAATATTTGGTTGTGCTGTTTATGTTCCGATTGCTCCACCTCATCGTACAAAAATGGGTCCTCAAAGAAGGTAGGGAATTTATGTTGGATTTGAATCTCCCTCAATAATCAAATATCTTGAACCGATGACTGGTGACTTATTCACTGCACGGTTCGCTGACTGTCATTTCAATGAGACAGTATTCCCAACCTTAGGGGGAGAAGCTAATAAATCGGACCCAAGTACGAAAGAAATAACATGGAATGCAACAGGATTATCACACCTTGATTCTAGTTCAAATATATGTGAGCAAGAGGTGCAAAAGATAATCCATTTACAAAATGTTGCAAATCAGTTGCCTGATGCATTCACAGATACAAAGAAAGTGACAAAGTCACATATTCCTGCTATAAATGCTCCTGCCAGAATCGAAATTCCAGCAGAGAATTCTGAAAAATCTCTTGCAATTGATTCTTCTATACGCAAAAAGCGTGGCAGGCCACTTGGATCAAAAGATATAAAACCAAGAAAAACTAAAAGGCAGGAATTGATCTGTGATGCCAAAGATGTTCATCCTTCTGAACAAGAAAATGAACAATTTGAAAATACTGGCATAGAAAATGATATTGACAAAACAAACATCTCAAATAATGATCCAACTTCCTTAAATGAGGAAGATGTTCCAGATAATGATAGAAACGTTGATAATTATGAAATTTCAATAAACTACGTTTCTACTGGAATGCAATGGAATCGAAAAGATATTGATATTAATGAGATATTTGTCTATGCCGTTGCCACAAATGTAATGAATGAAAACAATGACAATGAGCCAACATCAATTGAAGAATGTCGGAAACGACACGATTGGCCAAAATGGAATGAAGCTATTCAGGCTGAATTAAAATCACTTGAAAAACGTGATGTTTTTGGACCGATAGTCCCTACGCCAAAAGGCGTAAAACCTGTGGGTTTTAAATGGGTATTTGTGCGTAAACGTAATGAGAAAAATGAAATTGTTAGATATAAAGCCCGACTTGTTGCCCAAGGTTTTTCTCAAATGCCGGGAATTGATTATGAAGAAACCTATTCTCCAGTAGTTGATGCAACTACATTAAGGTTTCTCATTGGCATGTCTGTTTTTGAAAGGCTGCAAATGCGCCTAATGGATGTAGTGACTGCCTATCTATACGGTTCACTCGATACAGACATTTATATGAAAGTTCCCGGTGGATTTAAAATGCCTGAAGCTTATAGCTCGAAACCTCGAGACATGTTTTCCATTAAATTACAAAAGTCATTGTATGGACTAAAACAATCTGGACGAATGTGGTATAATCGTCTCAGTGAATACCTTCTCAAAGAAGGATATAAGAATGATCCAATTAGTCCATGTGTTTTCATTCGGCGATCAAATTCGGAATTCGCCATAATTGCAGTATATGTTGATGATTTAAACATTATTGGAACTCCCGATGAAATTGAAAATACTGCAAAATATCTTATGAAAGAATTTGAAATGAAAGATCTCGGGAGAACCAAATTTTGTCTCGGACTTCAAATTGAGCATTTGAAGAATGGAATTTTCATCCACCAATCCAATTACACCGAGAAAGTGTTGAAGAGATTCTATATGGACAAAGCTCATCCTTTGACTTCACCAATGGTCATTCGATCTCTCAACATACACGATGATCCATTCCGTCCCCGAGAAGACGACGAAGAAATACTTGGTCCCGAAGTACCATATTTGAGTGCTATTGGAGCTTTAATGTATTTAGCTAATAATACTAGACCAGATATTGCATTTTCTGTAAATTTATTAGCTAGGTACAGTTCATGCCCAACAAGACGTCATTGGAACGGGATCAAGCACATATTCCGTTATCTCCGTGGTACAGTTGATCTCGGCCTATTCTACCACAAAGATGCAACAGCTTCTTTAATCGGGTATGCAGACGCCGGATACTTATCAGATCCTCAAAAGGCAAAATCACAAACCGGGTACGTATTTACTTATGGTAATACTGCAATCTCTTGGAGATCTATGAAACAAACGTTGACAGCTACATCATCAAATCATTCAGAGTTAATTGCACTTTATGAAACCGGGAGGGAATGCGTGTGGCTGCGATCTATGATTCAATACATCCAAAATGAATGCGGTATAAAGCCTATTACTTGTCACCCGACAGTGATCTACGAAGACAACACTGCGTGCATAGCTCAGATTAAAGAAGGCTACATCAAAGGTGACAGAACAAAAAACATATCACCAAAATTCTTCTCTACTCATGATCTGGAGAAAGAAGGGACGATCAACATTCAACAAATCAGATCCAGTGAAAATCCAGCCGATCTCTTCACCAAATCTTTACCCCCGAAGAAGTTCATGGAACTTGTACAGAAAATTGGCATGCGACGTCTTCATAATTTATACTAAATTCAGGGGGAGTATTTGAATGCACTGCACTCTTTTTCCCTTCATCAGGTTTTTATCCCACTGGGTTTTTCCTGATAAGGTTTTTAACGAGACAGTACATCCAAATACAATGACATTATAAGTCGTAATTTTTACCCCTTAATTTCACAACAAGTTTTTAAATAACAAATAACTATTCAAGGATGAACATTCAAGGGGGAGTGTTGTAAATTTCTGAGAATGACAAGTGTGAATTGTTCATCCTTGTCATCAGGACACTAATCCAATTTCCATCCTTGTAATAAACGGATGGCTAGGTTTAATGTTGCCAGCATATTATGTAGAATGATTCTTTGATGATTCATCACAAAGCTCCATCAGTATAAATAGGGGTTTGGTGATGCCTTGTAAATCTACTTAGAAACTCAGAAATTTCAGATATTAAGAAGAAGTTATTTAGAGCTTTTATTATTATATCTATCTCTTAAATCTGTTCTGCATCTTCTTCATTTCACAACAAGATTTTCAATTCTAGTTGCGGATTTAAAACAGAAAGACAAATATTAGAAATTCTCGTCTTTAGATCGGATCTCATGAGAACCCGTCCCGATATATAACAAATTAACAAGAAGATGAACTCTTCTGTAATTCAAGGCCTGCCGGCCGACCTGCTTATACATAAACATGGTGTAACTTGAAAGCTAACTTTTATTCCATTCAGGAACGTATATAATTGCAATTCAATCTTTAATGATAAAGCAATTGAGGAATCTAAATGAGGATTTCCTATCTCACCTACTCTTACACATTTGCATAAGGTGATGATGATAGAACAATTGAGCAAGCGTGAGTCCTAAGTATGGATTACGGGATTGTGGGCTGAAAGATTGATAGGCAAATAAACCTCCACAAAGTAGTCAGAGTACAAAAGTGTGTTGTCTTTTAAAAGTATCCTTAAAGCTTCTGATGTTATCTCAAACACAAGTAAAGGAAAGAGTGCCATCAAAATAAAATGATGAATGCACATTATGAAGATTGATTTGAGTTGAATGCACATTATGAGATCAAAATTACATTCAAATGTAGACATGTAACAATAACATTTTTAAAGTAGAACTTTAAGAACCATAAAGATACAATTCGTAGAAGAGCATACATAAGCAATAAGCAGTATCAAACCTTTTGTAGAACATGTCGGATTGACCTATATCAAAATGTTGCCTTGTTGGATGGGTGGATATTAACCAAGCAATGTATTGCATGAAAACTGAATACATATGGAAATTAAATTAGATGGATTAAAGGAAAAGCCAGAGAAGAACATCTAGCTTCTTTAAGTAGACTGAAATAACTACATCAACACACTGAGTAAGTTGGTGACTTTTATATTATGGAAATCTAAATGAACATATGGACATCTGGTGAAAGAAGCGTTAGTGAAAGAAAATGCATAATTAGTACTTCATATAAATGTAGGAAGTATTTCAGGTATACTACCACTAAATTCAGGGAACTTAATGATCCATAAATGACTTCAACTGCATCTATATACGTAGTATATACTACTGATCAAATTAGGTTCCATTTACTGGACATAGTCACATAACCAAATCATCTTAGTTCAGTGCAAGAAAAAAAGATGGAAACATGATGTATTTGATGTGGACAAAGAAAATGTATTTGATGTAGGTAGACAACCCTTTAGTGTGGACCTAAATCTAAAATCAAAAATCAAGAACCGGTTCAATATTGACCGAGAATAAAAAGAAGTATCAGATAGAATATTATAAAGACTATATTTCCCTTGAAATGTAAGACCATGATAAGTGCGTAAGGAAGCACACGGCTACTGGCCTTGGCTATTTTGAGTTTTAAGATGACTTCAAGTTCTTCAGGATCTGAAGTCTTGAAATATTCTTCACATGTTCATATCCAAATTCATTCCAACCTTAGCACTACCATTAGCATCAGCTTGAATTGTTTACTTACTGAAAGATTGATGTGAATAAACTCTTACTCTACTTGAATGTAAACATTAGGTCCGAAAGTTCATAAACCACCAAGGTGAGAATATATATGAAAATAAACTAGTTTAATATATCAAAAACTAACAATTATGTAGTTAGTAAACATACTTTCCTCTTATTAATTAGTTTATCAAAAACTAAAAAAGATTACACTCAAAAATAAACTTAGTTGTTGAGGGGAAAGAAAATACCAAAAACAATAGAAATGAATTATTTCCAGCGTTGTAAGTCTACTTCTTCATCATGACATCCATGCAAGAGACCCAAAATAAATGAGCCCAGAATAGCAGTCTTCTTCTCCCGTGAGAGTGTTGCAATAAGCACAAAGTTGAAATTGTTCCTCTTCCTATCAATCTCTATGTTGCATATGAAATCCTTAGCTAATCCTTTTATGCCTGGTGGTGAATAAAAAAGGTAAAAGGTTTATTATGACAGTAAAATGAAATGTGTCAAGTAACCTGAGGTAAACTTCATTTTTGACATTTAAATGAAACGTGGCTAGTAACCAAAGGTAGAGATTGATTTTGACATTCAAATATATGTAGGGTGAAGTGGTGAGTACCTGATCGTTTACCAAATCAGCCTCATTACAACTATTTACATTTTTGTGTGAAAAGGCATATCAAGTGTATACCTGAAAAACAAAACAATCAATTTGATGTTAAAAGAAACGGAGTAAGATATTTTGATAAATATCGTTAATTTATAAAAAGAAAAAAAGAAAATGATTTCAGCTTGACTTGAAATTTAAGTCTATAATATATAACTTAAAGCAAAAGATTAAGAACAATTTACATTGATTGGAGAATAGTGGATGAGAATCTTTAAGTGGACGAAACTACGAAAGTAATACTCCGTATATGTTAAGGTACCACTACAAAATAATTCCCTTAAATTCCGACCCCTTCTAGATCCGCAAATTATACTCTGGTACCGGTATACCAGTACCAAATACGGTACCGTTTTTCTCTCTTGGAAGCACTACGAGTCTACGACGTTTTCTTTCTTTTCCCCCAAGCCTTCCAGTCATGTGATTTCTTTCTCTTAATTTTTTGTTTTTATTTTCTTCAATTCTTTTCTTCTCTCCATCATAATACTAAAAAATTAATTTTGATTTACTTATCTTTATTTTTAACTATTTAGGGGGTATTTGGATCTGATTCTCAAAATTGATTCTGCTCCTTCAGGGAGCAGAAGCAGAAGCTGAAGTGTTTGAGTGAAATTCCAGAAGCACTTCTGGAGCTCTAATTTACTCTCAGAATCAGATTTTTTAGAAGCTGAGAGGTATCAGCTTTTGAAAACTGATTCTGATTCTACTTCTTCTTTTAAAAAAGAAGCAGAATCAGAATCAGTTCCAAACACCCCCTTAAATTACAACTGAATTATACTACATAGTAAATAACAAATGTACTGCTTTTGTTTCTTAAGACTTTGCTAAGTTTGACTTGCAGAGAAAATTAAAAAAAAAAGTAAAAAATTTGTGGTTGAAATTTGTATAGAAGAGAGAGAAATGACAAAAACTACAAATTAATTGATTAAAATAAAAAATACCAAAATTTTTAGAACATCCAAGAAAGAAACTTCGTACTAAAGTTTTAAGGCAAAAGGAGCATTATGGAGTACAAAATTAATCGTGTTCCACATGAAAAATGAACTTTCTGTAATCGTGAAAATGCCATCAACTTGTATAATCACTTTTATTTATAGATTCATTGTAAAAGGTCTAACACTTGGGATTTTCAATAGGCCAAACTCTCGTCCTATCTCTTTCACAAGCTAAGCTAAGCTAAGAGACAGTCGCGAAGGGCGGGAATCAAATTAAGCTCTAACAGCGCCAAGAAGGACGATGGCCGGAAAAATGCCATCAACTTAACCTATTTAAGTGAATAATGATGATGGCTGGAAAGCTAGATGACGCAACATCCTACCACACACCCAACAATGGCTTCTGTCGCCCAAATCATCGGCACAAACGTAGAAACATTTGCTCTGTTCTTATTAACACTGCCACTCCTTTTCGGCCGGGACCGTTCGGCTTTCCGGTGGTCGGATACCTGCCCTTTCTCCGCTCAGATCTTCACCACCAATTCACAGAACTCGCCGGAAAGTACGGCCCCGTCTTCAAGCTCCAACTAGGAAGCCGACTGTGCATGGTGGTGAGCTCGCCGTCCCTCGTGAAAGAGATCCTTCGCGATCAAGATGCAATTTTCGCTAATCGCCACCCCACGGCGGCGGCGCAGCCACGTACGGCGGCCGTGACATCGCCTTTGCGCCCTCGGCAATCACTGGCGCGAAGCCCGGAAGATTTTTGTCCGGGAGATGCTGAGTAGCAAGAACATCAAAGCTTGCCACGGTCAACGGCGAGAAGAGGTCACAAAAGCGATCAGAACTCTCAAGTCAAAATCCGGTCAAGCTGTGAACATTGGGGAATTGGCTTCTTTGACTAATTAATTTAGCGACGAGAATGATTATGGGGAATACCTTAGGATGTGATGAAGAAAAGCGTGAGAAAGTTGGGGAAGTGTTTAGGGATGTGATGGGGAGATTTGTTGCTGCACTTGGGGAGCCTAATATCTCTGACTTTTTGCCATGGCTGGAAAGGTTTTACCTGCAGGGAATTCAGGCAAAGATGGTGGGTTTAGTCAAGGCTATCGGAGATATTCTTGAACCCATCATTGAAGAAGGGGAGAGAATTGTTTCTGAGAAGTCTCATACAGGTTCGACGAAGGATAACGATGATGATGGCGAGAAGGATTTTCTGCAAATTCTCTTAGAGCTAAAGGCCGGTGAAGCCAGCAATTCCTTGGACCTTGGTGCAATCAAGGCCATGTTGCAGGTACCTAGTTACTAATATAGATAGGGAATTTGGAAACTAATAATCCAACCTTTTAGCGTTTTCTTACAATAGTCCAACCTTTTCGTTGTTCATGAATAATCCAACCCTTTCAACTCATCTTCATTCACTGGTCCCTGACCGGTTGATAACATGCTATTCCAGGTTATTTTCTTATCTTTTCAAACCATTATAACATATATCTCACCTTTCACAACGATAATATTTTGCAAAGATAAGAAAATAACTTGAAATAGCAGGTCAATAACCGGTTAGGGACCAACGAATAAAGATGAGGTGCAAAGGTTGGATTATTCTTGAATAATGAAAAGGTGGGACTATTGTAAGAAGACTTCTAAAAGGTTGGTTTATTAGTTTCCATTTTCCCATATAGATATCAAGAGGGTTGTTCCTGTATATATGGATGTACAGGAAGCTCCCTACGGAAAAGCCATCAGAGGTCCTTCCCGGTGGAATTTTTTGATGAAAGTTTTTGAGCGTGTTCTTCATCAAGTCTAGTTTATCCATACCAAATTTCAGCTCAAAATTAGATCGGGAAGTCAGTCAAATAAATTCTTGAAATATACTGCACATTATATGTGCGCAGAATGCGCCATATGCTTCAAGAATTAATTTGAATGCCTTACCGAATGAATTTTGAGCTGAAATTTGGCGTGGATAAACTAGACTTGATGAAGAACATGCTCAAAAAAATTACTCAAAAAATTCTACCGGTAAGATCCTTTGATGGCTTTGTCCGTACGGAGCTTCTTGTACATCCAATATGTACAAGAACATCCCTCCAGATATCACTATTAATTAGTAATTAAACTTGCATTGCTTTGAGAGATCAGAGTTATTCCTTTGTTTTATCTCATTTTCCTAAAGTATGAGCCTCAGAAGCTATGTATGAGATTATGAGGTAGTATATATAGGATCCAGAGCCTCGGTAATGCTTTAGAGCAAGGCATGGTGCCCGACTTTTGAGAACTGTCCCATCAAAACATCAACGGTCGGAAATGTCAAGGTCCGCATCTCCAGGCTTCTCTTCTCCCATCCAATGACTCTCCGCCCGCAAGGCACTCTGCGCACGGCATAGTATCTCAATTCGTATATATATATCCCATAATGCTAAGTTTAAGTTCAGCTTTGAAACTCATTTCCTATCTTTAAGCCTTATCGTATTCTTTGTTTTAGGATATAGTAATAGGGAGGACGGACACAACAACAACGATGGTGGAGTGGGTCATGGCAGTGTTTCTTGAAAATCCAAAGGTGATGAAACAGGTCCAGAATGAAGTAGACCATATCGTCGGACTAAATTCTACTGTGGAAGAGCTCCATACACCGAAATTCACCTATTTGGACGTTGTTGTGAAGGAGACTTTACGTCTATACCCTCCACTGCCACTGCTCGTCCCTAGGTGTTCAACTGAAAATTCACAGGTGGGCGGCTACACAATCCCAAAGGGCACCAAGGTCTTTCTGAATACATATGCATTACACAGAGACCCTCAGCTTTGGGACAATCCGTTGCAGTTCAAGCCTGAGAGGTTCCTCGGACCAGGTTCAGGCTCTGGATTGGATTACACTGGGAATGATTATGTGTTTCTACCATTTGGGTCAAGAAGGAGAATCTGTGCTGGTATTCCCCTGGCTGAGAAAATGTTGTTGTACATTTTGGCCTCACCATTGCATTCCTTCAACTGGCGGCTTCCTGAAGGTGAAAAGCTGGACTTGTCGGATGAGTTCGGAATAGTCACCAAGAAGAAGACTCCATTAATTGCTGTCCTAACTCGGAGGCTATCCAACTCTTAGCTTTATCATTAAAGCTTGGAGAATGTTGATAAATCATACGGAGTGATACACTTGTAATTTCCGTATGTATGTTTACGTTTTTAGCTAGTTTTGGTTGTTTAAGTATTTCGGAAATTACACACTTTTGGTGTAATAGTTTAGTTTGTTGAATTCTTGTAATTTGTTTAGATTAGGGTCATTCTGAGCTCAAACAGGTCTACCATCACTCAAAGGACAGTTGGTGAACCCCAAAAGTGAAGGAAGGTGCAAGAGTACAAGACAAAAAGAAGGAAAAATCCTGATTTTGGTCTATACTCGGTCGAGTATATACATATACTCGATCGGGTATCTGGTTGACATTTCAAATCGGATCGGATCCGAAAACAAAGGAACATGCAGGAGAAGATTTTCCCACGTTCGAGTGTCTATACCCGATCGGGTATACTTATATACTCGATCGGGTATACATATAAAATCTACTCGAGTATTGATCGAGTATTGACCAAATTCTGATTTCTATACATACTCGATCGAGTATGTATACATACTCGATCGAGTACTCGATCCTGCACCTCAAAAAGCCTATAAATACACCTCCTTTCCTTCACTTTTAGAGCACCAATTCCTTTATACTCTTAAGCTCAGTTTAGAATAGCATTTCTCTATATTTCTTTTAGCATGTTTAGTCTCCAAATGAGGAGCTAAACTTCCATTTCTTGGTATTGCTCTTGAAGCTTGTTGATTATTAAAGTTGTGAGTTATTTTCTTAACTTCTTTTCCTTGAATATTAATTCTTCCTTTAAATACTATTTCTATATCAATGTTGGGGAGTGTTACTAAGATGACAATTAGTTAACATCTTGACATTGGTTTTAGTAATAGCTATTCCTTCCTCTATGTTAATATCGGGGAGTGTTGCTAAGATGACAATTAGTTAACATCTTGATAATTAACCATAGTAGGATTCATTCCCTTTAATATTCTTCCTTGAGTATTAATTAATTCCTATTCATATTTCATATTAATATTTTGAACATTACTTAAAGGATCAACTAGTTTTGTTTCATATATTAATTATTACTAGAAATGATCAACGAACCGATGGTTAATCGTTGATAGTTTCACTAGTAAGTAACTTCGGTTTATTAATGCACGGTCGTGGTTAATAAACTTAAGAGGGATTAATTTTGTTGGTTAAACCGAAACCGTTGTGTTGAGGTTATCAATCTCAATTGATTTCATCAAGGAGTTAAGAGATTAAATGCTACTATCAAGTAGGTATATGGCGTTGTTCTATACTTGACTAATAGTAAGGGTTATTAATGAACGGTCGTTGTTAATAACTTTCCTCGATGAATTGGATATACTCCTCGATTGAGTATTCGAGAGGAGATAAGTTATAGATATAACAATGATCGACTAAAATATATCAACAAGTGGAAAGTAGCAATGCCAAGTCACTTTTATCTTTGAATTAAATCCCATATAACTCGTTCATCTTCGTGTTTAATTTAATTAAATCACTCAACAATCAAAACCCCCCTTACTTACTATTTATATAAAAAGAGAAATATTCCTTTCCCTGCGGATACGAACCTTACTACGCTATACTACGTATTAGTGCTAGTATTGAATATTATTTTGAGTGCACTCACGACAAAGTGCACGTCACGGAGTAAGAAAGTAGTGCACTGAATTCTATGCAATGTTAGATGATTGGACTCATACTACATGTAATACTCACAATATTATTATTTATTGGGTTTAATGTGTGTCATATGCTATCTATTATTTAGGCCCTTAAATTGCTATGTACAGCCTCTAAATTAAATTTTAATAAATAAATTATTTTCAATATCTAAATTACCCCTAACCCACGAACAAAAGTTGTTTCGTCATGCTCCACCCTGATGGAGTTCTGCGAGAATTATATTACAGCTATCTTAATTCCCCTGAAAATATACAAATGTAGATCAAATTAGAGCTACCTAGTTCAAGCTTTTAGTTTAATGTCGGTGATTTCATAGTTTTAATTCTCTGTACAATCAATCCCTCAATTCTTGAAATTGCGGAGAGGGAGAAAGAGAGAGCCCGAGAGGGAGCAATGGCGGAGAAGTAGGTCGATGCCTCCAGGACCGTCGAGCGGCCCTATTGGTCTTGTGCAGGCCAAGACCGTTGCTAGATTGGAACCAATCGATTGTGAGAAGCCATGTCCATTGCTGCTTTGTGTTTTCACCGAGGTGCGAAGCATCATGCTGAGAGATGAAAAGAATAGAAAGATGAAGTCCAAATTTATACCTGGCTGGATGGATGCACAAAAAATGGCAGATTTTGGTCAAAGAGGAAGGAAGAAAAGAGTTGATCCTGTCAAATGGTTTCCGTCATGATTAACATAGCGAGGAACAAGGAGAGTGACAATTTTATGAGTACGAAAAAAGTGGTGTTGCGGTAGACCTAAAATGTTGTAGTGAGGCTAAATTCTTAAAGAGAGAACTGAAAGATTATTCATGATTGCCTTATAGCCACAACCAGGCTTGAGGTACACATTTTTGTACACACACTTGCGCACTCGTGTCTGTGAAGTGTTTTGTTTTGTCTGTATACAGACACAACTTATTTCACAGACACTTCAAATGCGTTGTGTCTGTATATAGACAAAAAAACACTTCACAGACACGAGTGTGTACTTACACACTCGTGTCTGTCTGTGTACTTACACACTCGTGTACTTACGCACTCGTGTCTGTGTACAAAAAATGTGTAACAATAGTTTTTCCATACGCATAGCCATACGTATAGTAGCAATAGTTCCATAATAGACCGAATCACTCTCTCAAAATTTAATTTCCAGATTCCAAAACACAAATAAATAAATCATACTCCGTAATAATACAACTGCCACTAATAATTCCATAGTGCCGAACAGAACATAAAATTCATTGTTCAATGACAAATGTTCGCGCACACATGCTGGGATGTAAATCTTACGACAAAAAATATGTCTATTCATATGCAAGTGACTATAAAAACTAGGAGTTGGATTTTGGAACCGGGAACCGTAAAACCGATTGGAACCGAACCATTAACAACATCTAGGAATCGAACCGTTAACAATTAATGTCTCATTTGTAGGAACCGAACCGAAGCGGGTTATAACGGTTCGGTTTCAGGTTCCTATAAAAAAATATGTGCATGGAACCGCTAAGGAACCGTTATTAAAAAAATAAAAAATAAAATAATATTAGTATTAGTATTAGTAGTAGTAGTAATATAATAGCAATAATAACCACCACCACCACAACAATAATAAAACAATATAAGATATTTAACTAACAATTCTAATTTAATCAACGGAAAAGAAGTAATAAATATTGTACATGAGGTTGATATAATGCATTAAATATAGTTTTGTTCCATCACATAAATTTTATAAATATAAAATAACCCAAATAACTTGTAGTTGATTGCACATATTTTACTTTACTATTTTCATGATATTTCTAATTATTAGATTTATTATGTGTCAATAGAATGTAATAATGTTTTTTTATATCTATACATGCAAACTCAATGTCTTTTTTTTTTTTATGTTTTGAACGACTTGAAGTAGGCGTCCTATTTTTGCTACTATAATGACGAGTAACCTTCACCGCTCTAACACTACAACGATTTTTAATGTTTCATTATTACATGAAAATTTAAATCACTTTTGTTCTATTAAGTGTTCAAAGTTCATTAGTTAAGTTTGAGCTTTGATGTTTGAAGTAATTAGAGCTTCAAATAAAATTTTAATACTTGTGTTTTGAATTTTCGACGTGTTTAAAATTATGTGTTAATCTTAGACGAGAAAAAATTATTGTAGGAACTGGTAAAAGGAAGAACCGAACCGTTTACTACCGGTTCGGTTCCATAACGGTTCTTGATTTTTTATATAGGAACCGAACCGATTTCATTAGTTAAAACTTTTATAACGGTTCCACTCATTTTGAGTAAGAACCGAACCGGTCCCAGCCCTAATAAAAACATAATTAAGAGAACATAACCCCAACATCCCAGAACGTAATTGTGAAAATCACGTTTACAAGGGAATGAACCAACAAAGAAAACAAAATTGATTATGCCGCCATCCCAGAAATAGATCGGCGGCATCAAGATAAAATCAACACTTGATTTCTATTTAATCATCAACCGCCGATTTAGCACATGAATGACATAGGAACGAATTGCTTAAATGCAAAATAGCATTACCCATATTCCATTTAATCGGCAGATCATATGATAAAAGAAATCCCAAAAATTCAATCGTTTAAGATTGAAACAAAAGTATGAAAACTCCAAATAATTCAATATGAAGGAATCTCTGATATCAATTGTTGGAAAAAATCCGATAATACTTTGATCATCATATTGGAATTATCTAGAGAAATAATTGAGCGGAAGCGTACCTGACTCCATTAGAGACGATCTTTAGAAATCCGAGAGACGAAAGCTAGAGTTTGCGTCTTCTAGTTCATACACATCCACGAGAATTATCTTTCTAACGATGGGATGCAGAAAGACAAAATGATGTGTTCAACTAGGGACCATGACCCATCTATTTATATAGAATGCTTAACCCTAATCAGCCCATCATTAATTAGGTTAAGTCTATGGGTCTCTACACATTTGGGCCTACACCTTATTAGATAACATATTAGCTCATTTAAAATAATATTGGTAAATCTATTTACACTCATATTTTTTCTAAACATAGTCACATATTTTTTTATTAAATCAAATTCTTTTTATATGATTCCTGTTTTATCCTTCTAGCGTCTAAAGTGCTCGTAGAGTCGTAGCCCCAGCCAAAGATGAATAGAATAGAATAGAATAGAATAGAATAGAATAGAATAGAATAGAATAGAATAGAATAGAATAGAATAGATATTCCTTGTCACTCTCCTTGTTCCTCGCTATGTTAATCATGACGGAAACCATTTGACAGGATCAACTCTTTTCTTCCTTCCTCTTTGACCAAAATCTGCCATTTTTTGTGCATCCATCCAGCCAGGTATAAATTTGGACTTCATCTTTCTATTCTTTTCATCTCTCAGCATGATGCTTCGCGCCTCGGTGAAAACACAAAGCAGCAATGGACATGGCTTCTCACAATCGATTGGTTCCAATCTAGCAACGGTCTTGGCCTGCACAAGACCAATAGGGCCGCTCGACGGTCCTGGAGGCATCGACCTACTTCTCCGCCATTGCTCCCTCTCGGGCTCTCTCTTTCTCCCTCTCCGCAATTTCAGGAATTGAGGGATTGATTGTACAGAGAATTAAAACTATGAAATCACCGACATTAAACTAAAAGCTTGAACTAGGTAGCTCTAATTTGATCTACATTTGTATATTTTCAGGGGAATTAAGATAGCTGTAATATAATTCTCGCAGAACTCCATCAGGGTGGAGCATGACGAAACAACTTTTGTTCGTGGGTTAGGGGTAATTTAGATATTGAAAATATTTTATTTATTAAAATTTAATTTAGAGTCTGTACATAGCAATTTAAGGGCCTAAATAATAGATAGCATATGACACACATTAAACCCAATAAATAATAATATTGTGAGTATTACATGTAGTATGATTCCAATCATCTAACATTGCATAGAATTCAGTGCACTACTTTCTTACTCCGTATGATTTATCAACATTCTCCAAGCTTTAATGATAAAGCTAAGAGTTGGATAGCCTCCGAGTTAGGACAGCAATTAATGGAGTCTTCTTCTTGGTGACTATTCCGAACTCATCCGACAAGTCCAGCTTTTCACCTTCAGGAAGCCGCCAGTTGAAGGAATGCAATAGTGAGGCCAAAATGTACAACAACATTTTCTCAGCCAGGGGAATACCAGCACAGATTCTCCTTCTTGATCCAAATGGTAGAAACACATAATCATTCCCAGTGTAATCCAATCCAGAGCCTGAACCTGGTCCGAGGAACCTCTCAGGCTTGAACTGCAGCGGATTGTCCCAAAGCTGAGGGTCTCTGTGTAATGCATATGTATTCAGAAAGACCTTGGTGCCCTTTGGGATTGTGTAGCCGCCCACCTGTGAATTTTCAGTTGAACACCTAGGGACGAGCAGTGGCAGTGGAGGGTATAGACGTAAAGTCTCCTTCACAACAACGTCCAAATAGGTGAATTTCGGTGTATGGAGCTCTTCCACAGTAGAATTTAGTCCGACGATATGGTCTACTTCATTCTGGACCTGTTTCATCACCTTTGGATTTTCAAGAAGCACTGCCATGACCCACTCCACCATCGTCGTTGTTGTGTCCGTCCTCCCTATTACTATATCCTAAAACAAAGAATACGATAAGGCTTAAAGATAGGAAATGAGTTTCATAGCTGAACTTAAACTTAGCTTTATGGGATATATATACGAATTGAGATACTATGCCGTGCGCAGAGTGCCTTGCGGGCGGAGAGTCATTGGATGGGAGAAGAGAAGCCTGGAGATGCGGACCTTAACATTTCTGACCGTTGATGTTTTGATGGGACAGTTCTCAAAAGCCGGGCACCATGCCTTGCTCTAAAGCATTACGGAGGCTCTGGATCCTATATATACTACCTCATAATCTCATACATAGCTTCTTAGGCTCATACTTTAGGAAAATGAGATAAAACAAAGGAATAACTCTGATCTCTCAAAGCAATGCAAGTTTAATTACTAATTAATACTGATATCTGGAGGGATGTTCTTGTACGTATTGGATGTACAAGAAGCTCCGTACGGACAAAGCCATCAAAGGATCTTACCGGTAGAATTTTTTGAGTAATTTTTTTGAGCATGTTCTTCATCAAGTCTACTTTATCCACGCCAAATTTCAGCTCAAAATTCGATCGGTAAGGCATTCAAATAAATTCTTGAAGCATATGGCGCATTCTGCGCACATATAATGTGCAGTATATTTCAAGAATTTATTTGACTGACTTCCCGATCTAATTTTGATCTGAAATTTGGTATGGATAAACTAGACGTGATGAAGAACATGCTCAAAAACTCTCATAAAAAAATTCCACCGGGAAGGACCTCTGATGGCTTTTCCGTAGGGAGCTTCCTGTACATCCATATATACAGGAACAACCCTCTTGATATCTATATGGGAAAATGGAAACTAATAAACCAACATTTTAGAAGTCTTCTTACAATAGTCCCACCTTTTCATTATTCAAGAATAATCCAACGTTTGCACCTCATCTTTATTCGTTGGTCCCTAACCGGTTATTGACCTGCTATTTCAAGTTATTTTCTTATCTTTGCAAAATATTATCGTTGTGAAAGGTGAGATATATGGTATAATGGTTTGAAAAGATAAGAAAATAACCTGGAATAGCAGGTCATCAACCGGTCAGGGACCTGTGAATGAAGATGAGGTGCAAAGGTTGGATTATTCATGAATAACGAAAAGGTGAGACTATTGTAAGAAAACGCTAAAAGGTTGGATTATTAATTTCCATTTTCCCTATCTTAACTAGGTACCTGCAACATGGCCTTGATTGCACCAAGGTCCAAGGATTTGCTAGCTTCACCGGCCTTTAGCTCTAAGAGAATTTTCTGAAAATCCTTCTCGTCATCATCATCGTTGTCCTTCGTTGAACCTGTATGAGACTTCTCAGAAACAATTCTCTCCCCTTCTTCAATGATGGGTTCAAGAATATCTCCGATAGCCTTGACTAAACCCACCATCTTTGCCTGAATTCCCTGAAGGTCAAACCTTTCCAGCCATGGCAAAAAGTCAGAGATATTAGGCTCCCCAAGTGCAGCAACAAATCTCCCCATCACATCCCTAAACACTTTCCCAACTTTCTCACGCTTTTCTTCATCACATCCTAAGGTATTCCCCATAATCATTCTTGTCGCTAAATTAATTTCAGTCAAAGAAGTCAATTCCCCAATGTTCACAGCTTGACCGGATTTTGACATGAGAGTTCTGATCGCTTTTCTGACCTCTTGTCGCCGGTGACCGTGGCAGGCTCTGATGTTCTTGCTGCTCAGCATCTCCCGGACAAAAATCTTCCGGGCTTCGCGCCAGTGATTGCCGAGGGGTGCAAAGGCGATGTCACGGCCGCCGTACGTGGCTATGCGCGCCGCTGCCGTGGGGTGGCGATTAGTGAAAATTGCATCTTGATCGCGAAGGATCTCTTTCACAAGGGACGGCGAGCTCACCACCATGCACAGCCGGCTTCCTAGTTGGAGCTTGAAGATGGGGCCGTACTTTCCGGCGAGATCTGTGAACTGGTGGTGAAGATCTGAGCGGAGAAAGGGCAGGTATCCGACCACCGGAAAGCCGAACGGTCTCGGCGGTAACCGGTTAATTGACTTGAATGGGTTTCCGTTGAAAAGCCGCCATAGGGAGAAAAGGAGTGGAACTGTTAATAAGAACAGAGCAAAAGTTTCTACGTCTGTGCCGATGATTTGGGCGACGATAGCCATTGTTGGGTGTGTGGTAGGATGTTGCGCGCGTCGTCTAGCTTTCCAGCCATCATCATTATTCACTTATATGGGTTAAGTTGATGGCATTTTCCAGCCATCGTGTCCTTCTTGGCGCTGTTAGAGCTTAATTTGATTCCCGCCCTTCGCGACTGTCTCTTAGCTTAGCTTAGCTTATGAAAGAGATAGGACGAGAGTTTGGCCTATTGAAAATCCCAAGTGTTAGACCTTTTACAATGAATCTATAAATAAGAGTGATTATACAAGTTGATGGCATTTTCACGATTAAAGAAATGTTCATTTCTCATTTGGTACACGATTAAAGAAATGTTCATTTCTCATTTGGTACACGATTAATTTTGTAGTCCACAATGCTTCTTGTTGTCTTAAAACTTTATCATCTTGTTTGAGATGTCCAAAAACTTTGTTATTTTCCATTTTAATCAATTAATTTGTAATTTCTATTATTTCTCTCTTCTACACAAACCTGGACCACACTTTTTTACTTTATTATTTTCTGCGCCGATCAAACTTAGCAAAGTCTTAATAGAGAGAGGGGACGAGGGGTACATAAGTTTTTTTTTTTACAAAAAGCTTAGAAAAAATATTGATGATAAAACATAGTTATGATTATGAAATACAATATACTTATTTTATGATGAATAAAATTTGTAATAAATTGATAAATAATAAAGTTAATTTAGTTGTAATTTAATTAGTAAAAAATAAAGATAAGTAAAATCAAAATTAGATTTTTAGTATCTTGATGGAGAGAAGAAAAGAATTGAAGAAAATAAAAACGAAAAATAAAGAGAAAGAAATCACATGACTAGAAGGCTTGGGGAAAAGAAATAAAACGTCGTAGTGCTCCCAAGAGAGAAAAACATTACCGTATTTGGTATGGTATTCTGGTACCACAATCCTAGTTAGTTTTTTTCCATTTTAAATGTGTTTTAAACACGTACCGTTTTTTTGACCAAAAAAACACGTTTAAAAAGGGGAGAAATGTCGGTCCGTTTAAAAAGGAAAAAAACTCCTACTTCCCGTATAAAACATATTTTTCCCGTATTTTACAAAAACATAAACATGAATTGACCAATTGAATGAATGCACTAAATGCATAGAAGATCAACAATAATGTAAAAGTAAAAATGAAAACGTCCACCCTATGATCTCGTGTTTTTGTATTGTTACAGTGCAATTATTAAATACTAAAATTAATTGCATGATGGCTAAAGCTAGCATCCTGAAATACTAAAACTTACGTAGTAATATACTACAAGATTTCTGATGTTTTTTTGAAGCTGGAAAATCAAAATTAAGATTTTTCTAAACCTAACGTTTTTTAACATAAGCTTTTACACAAACAATAATAAGTGTAGCAATCACACAACTTTTGTCATATGTCATCTTAATGAAAATGATGAGTTTAACTTGAGTATTATTATTTGATGATCATATAAAGATAATGATTTTTTGACATTATTTTTCATAATTATGTCCTAGACTTGATTACTGTTTTTATTTTTGTCATCGACTTATGCAATTATGAACTATTCTTGTATGTAGTAATGGGATTTGCTACTTGAATATGTGTATACTTTTATTTCTTTTTTTACTATATATGTTATTTTATGAAATATATCATTTAGATGTTCGAAATAATACCCGTATTTTTCGTCCGAATTTTTGTAGTAGATAACGTATTATACACGCATATGTATTTACATGTTTTTTAAAAGTCAACGTTTTTTTCAACGAATTTTTGACCGTCTTTTTCATTCATGTTACCGAATAAAACGCGTACGTATTAAACCTCGTTTAATTCCCGTACCGTATTTAACTAACATTATTGATAAATGATGAAATTACTTAGCTTTTTTAAACGAGGTAGTTTAATACGGTATTTACTGACAAATGATGAAATTACTTAGCTTTTTTAAACGAGGTAGTTTAATACGGTATTTACCGTATTAAAATGCCGTATTTAACTGACAAATGATGAAATTACTTAGCTTTTTTCTTAATTACTCTTTCTGCATGAGTCTCATTGTGTTGTTGACCTTACTGTGTGAGCCTTAACTATGAATATGCCAAACTGCATATGCCACCCACTTTGAATAAGTGTAGGAGGCTATGTCTTTGTATTTGTGGTCTTTGCTAATGATGATAGGGCTCAACTTACACTAATCTGAGGCACTGCACTTAGAGTACTTGCCCTTTGTGTGCTTAGCTTACTACTTCTACTGATGATGATGGGGGTTGTGTGGTTACTGAATGAGTAAACTGATGATGGTCCCACATTTAAAGCCAATTTATGTGCTGTTGCCTTAACTACATGTGCCACCCTCTTTGATAAGTGTAGGAGGCTATGTGTTTGTATTTGTGCTATTTGCTAATGATGATAGGGCTCAACTTACACTAATCTGAGGCACTGCACTTAGAGTATTTGCCCTTTGTGTGCTTAGCTTACTGCTTCTACTGATGATGATGGGGGTTGTGTGGTTACTGAATGAGTAAACTGATGATGGTCCCACATTTAAAGCCAATTTATGTGTTGTTGCCTTAACTACATGTGCCACCCACTTTGAATAAGTGTAGGAGGCTATGTGTTTGTATATGTGCTTTCTGACTCCTATGTCTACTTGCTTGCACTTCAAATGTCCCTTAACTGCATATGCCACCCACTTTGGTTAAGTGTAGGAGGCTATGTGTTTGTATATGTGCTTTCTGACTACTATGTCTACCTGCTTGCACTTCATATGTCCCTTAACTACAAATGATGATTAATTGTGTGAGTTAGATGGTGCATTTGTGTGAGTTAGATTTTTACCATTGACCTCATAGCACACATGTCTGCCAATAAGTGTACAACAACATTAGCAAAAAAAAATAAACTACACTGCCTCTACATTTTGATATTGTAGGCTAGGCATGCATGGCAGTACATACATAAATTGTATACTTCCCCTACATGTAAAGATGTTCCTTTGAAAGTGTACATACAAAAAAGCTGTCCAATAGTAGTAGTGTACATAAAAAAAATTGTACACTTCCCTACATACAAAAAACATGTCCTTACCCAGTTCATTCTTGATGATGAGCCTCATCATCAGTTATGAACTGAGATTCACTTCCCCGCATCTCTTGTGATTCTTCCCCTTGTGTTTGCATCTCAATGAGATTCTGCCTAGCTTCATCCACCAAACGTGGATTGATTTCCATATTCTCTGGCAACATCCCCTGTCTGTCAAGCTTATCCTTACCAACATGTTTTAGCTTAAAATGATTTCCACCCTTGTGCATCAGTATTTGTTCCATCACACACTGATAACTTAAAAACACTTTGTTCAAAGTATAAGGTGTGAGCTCATGAAAAGCATCTGTCACAGCTTCAGTTAATTCAAAAATAGTTTTAGGGGATTTCTGTTCCTTCAGTGTATCAATTGCACGAAAAAAACCTAAGTCTAGGACATTTAGGTCTGGGCTGTTAGCTGGCTGGTAAGAAAGTTTTATATTCCAGCCATCACGACTTGCTGCCTCCATAAAGTCTGCATCATCTAGCTTAACATGTGGCCTTGCATTATCTTGTTGAATTATGATGTTTCTATTATCTGCATCTGGCCATTTAGCTTTGAGTGCTGGTAGAACTTTGTGTAGCAGCATCTCCTTAATAACATCTCTGGTTACTTTTAATGCGGGTTTAGTCTCTAAAGTGCCTGCTGGTCTATTTCTACTAGCCCTTTTTGCTCTTTCCTCATATGTGAATGGAAATATACCTACCTTTCCATCCCACAACACTGTCCCATTGGCCCCAAACCTAGGCCTACCTACAACTGCTAAAAACATGATTTTGGGTATAAATCTTTTTGATTGGGCAGATCTGTAGGGGTCAGGTTCACTGGGATGAGTGTAGTATGTTGTGGTTTCTTTTGATAAAAAAAACCACTTCTCATTTATGTGAATATGATCAAAGAAATGATGAAATGTGGAGTTTAAGGGCATAGGCCTAGGCACTACATGAGAAAGGCAGAACTGTAACCTCTTGATTTTACCAGCATGTGTGAGGAATGGCTTTATGGCATTGGAATGTCTCTTTATTTGCTTAGCTTTGACTAATCTGTGCACAGAACTCTTTGAGATGTTAAGGGCATAACCCAAAGACCGGATGTTCTTTCTCTTATGAAGTGGAATGACTTTTAACTGCTCCATGTCAAAAACTACTGTCTTCCTTCCCAAACTTCCCTTAAATTGGCTTTGAACATTAATTGGGACCCCATCATTCAGTTGGCTATGAGCTCGGACCCACAATTTGTTCACAGTACGCCTAGAACAGTTGAACTGTGTAGCCGTTTTTCCCACAATGCCCCTCTGAAGTTTCCCATTATGATAATGACTTAAAAGTATTTCCACCAAACTGCTTTTCTCTGCATTACTTAGCTTACTTGTTCTGCGACTTGCAGTGTCACTTTCTTCATTTGTTTGTGCTTCAGGTACAGCAGGAGTAGCAGTTGCAAATAGTGTTGAAGAAGGTGCAGTCTGAGTTGGGGTAGCTGCAGGAGGCTCATTTCGGACAAAGAGAGACAAAGATAGATCCATGAGTGTAGTAAATGTGGTAGATGAGGTAGTTGTAGGCATTTAAAAAAAAGGAATGGAGGGAATTTTGAATTTTTGGTGTACTTGCAGCATTAACCCTCCAATTTTTTGGAGGGTTTTGTAAGCATTCGTACGTATAGGGTAGCTTTCTGCCCTTGTAAAACAATCACATCATTAATAAAGTTTTTACCCCATTTATTTGATTGTTTTTACCCCCCTTTCCCTTCTTTTTCTTTTCGGGTTTTGGCCAGCACGTGTGGGGGTGGGAGGGCATTTAGGGAAAGTCAACTGTAAAATAACTTTTGCATAAAAATGTGTGAGGGTCAAAGTGGGAACATTCCACCGGGACGGAGGGAGTACAATATATTACACGTTATACTATATTATATATATTTATATATATTTAAATATTTAATAATTATATTATACACACATATGTATATATATTATACATAAGAAGTTATCAAATAGCAAAGAAGATAGGAAGATTTTTTACTATCCGTAAACCTCATTTTTATCTCAAAGTTGGATTTCATGTAAGACAAATTGCACCTTAATCTCAATATTTGGAGATAATAGTACATATTAGTCACTGACATAAAGACATTACTTTCCCGACACCATTTAAAAAAATCATTAGCATCGGTCATTAAACACAAATCTGATATTTTGACAGATTTGGTTTAAAAATAATATAACTGATGCGATTTTTGTAGTCCTCAATCAAGAAATGAACTAATTTACAAATCCTGGTAAAAAATTCAAAATCATTTCCTGAATTAACTCAAATTCATGAGTACATGCCATGCTAAGGGTTTGTTTACTTTGAATTTAATGAGCTTAATTGATATGGTAACTTATCCATTCAGCTATATAGTTTCGTTCATTTAGGACTTAATAAAAATTGTGACTTATTCGGTCAGACATTTCCTGACTTATTCGCTCAGCATCTTTTAGTTGTCCTTACCATACTGACGTTTCCCTCAGCACTCAATTTATTAGACTCTCCCTTTTACCCTGAGTTCTCCTTAGCGTAAACGTTGAAATCTGCCTTCATAGCCGTTTGTTTCTTCACTTGTTTTCAGTGTCAAATGGCTCACCTTCTTCTTCTTCAACGTATTCTCTCTAAACCCATTCCATCTCCAACAACGTATAATGAAAGAAGCAACCAAAGGCCAACTATATCCCCTGTCTTCTTCATCTAGGTATTCTCTCTACATTTATATTTTTCTTCTAATTTTTTTAATTGAAGAGTTTGTTTATATGCTCAATTTCATCAATTTCAATTTTCTGGAAAGTATGCTTCATATACTACGATTTTTAGTATAATAAAGGAGTACTCCTTGACATTCAATTGAAATCTGAGGGACAATTTTCTTCATAAAAACAATTCGTAAAAATACTTTAACTGGATTTATAGTTTCGAATTATATACGGAGTAGATGTGTGTGTGGAATTACTTTCATTTTGAAAGTAGTTCAATCAAAACTAGCAACAAAATCTCACCAAGAATCCCTTCAAGCAAAAACCACCTGCAAACTGGCCACCTCATTAGACCCCTCTTTGTTAAGAGTGCAGGACATCTGTATAATACGGTCCTATTAGTTTTCTTTATTTTATTGTATGGGTAGTGCTACTGGAACAAAAGTCAGGCCTTTTAGCTTATTTATTTTGAATTATTTTGGTATACTTACGTCATTGTTTAGGTATGGATAATGAGGCAATATTTAACAATGAACCAGGAGGCCGGGATGAGGTGAAATTCAAGAAAGCGGAGAAGAAATAGATGGAACGCAATGGGGCATCGAAACCATACAATATATGACGAATTTACGGGATGAAGTGGCTAATAGATGAGTAGGAATTGTATAAATAAATATGTTGTCAAAATATTCTTGAATTTGTTTTGTTTGGTTTGGTTTTGTGAACTTGTTTGCTCATTAATTTAATATTATCGTAAATTTTATGCAATAACAATATCATCTGGAATAGTAAAAGTGGAATAGTAAAAGTAAACAGACGATATATATTCAGCAGAATCAGCACTTGTTACAGGCACAAGGATAAATTGGTAATTGAATATCATTCAGACGATACATTCAGCACACAATGTATACAGCTTGTTATACTAGTGTCACTTATTCCAGACAGACGTCTTAATACAGAGAGACGTCTTAATCCAGACAGGACTTAATGAAAAAAAAGTAAACAGCCCCTAAGTGTGATTCCCGTCCTTCGCGACTGTCTCGTAGCTTAGTTTGTGAAAGAGTCAGGACGAGAGTTTGGCCTATTGAAAATCCCAAGTGTTAGACCTTTTACAATGAATTTATAAATAACAGTGATTATAAAAGTTGATGGCAATGCCGGAGCTGACAATCAAGACCTGCCTTCACTAGAAGAAAATTGACTTAAAATGACACTCTTTTAGTGACACTTTCTGTTAAAATGTCACTAGTAACACAAGAGTGTCACTATTTTCTAACACAAATACAACAGTATCACATAATGACACTTACATAATTCTTCAATTAAATTATTCTACTTGGACCGGGCGTCGTGCAAATTAGGGGTGGACAAACGGGTAAAGGAACCGCGGGTCTAGTATTATCGATTTGGGGCGGGTTTGATTTTTAAAAATTTCAAACGGGGTGGGTTGGGTCGGGTACTCCAACCAGGCTCAAGAGCCGAAGCAAAATCAGACTCCGTCAGGGCCATCGCTCCACCAAATGGATTGCCTTGTTGAAAACGACCGTAACTGGAAATCATGCCAAAATGCAGTCAAATATTTGAATGCTTGCAATGAGAAGAGAAGTAACAAGGGGAGTTGACCCTTGGAGAAACATTTTCCATTTTCAAAGACAATTGAAAGAGAAATGATTTTTAGTAATTCAGTGCATCACTTTGCAAATTAAATGTTGTGTGGTTTATTATTACGGAATGATTGACAAGTCCACAAACATGAACAAATGAAGTCTTACTGTGACTGAGAGTCTGTGATGGGGTTTTGTACTGTCTTTATTCTCATAATAATATGGTTTATTCTAAAAAAACAAAAACTTGATTTTATAAAACTAACGGAGACTCTACTGCCTCTTCATTAGCAGGTTCTTTTCTTTCTTCTATTGTTTATTGATCGGGGATTTGTTTTTGTTTTAGGCAAATCCTCATTTATTTATATTAGCAAAACAAAGTGTGTAATCATATATTTCACAACTCTGATTAGTGATTATTGAATCATAAATCTTGTGCAGTTGTTGGGCAAACTTGATGGGCTAAATGATGGTATCCGAAAAGCAGCCATCTACTGGTTTAAAGTCATCTAGTGTTGGGCAAACACTCCCTTATTAGACACCCTAAATATGGAGACAGTTAGGACAATCCTAACTCACCCATGCCCTTATCCTCACGAGCACTCACGGCACTTCTTAATCACTGTCATTGCGAGTTGCCTTTTTCATATCATCAGATAATTTGCACCCTTTGACTATAGATCATACTTGCTTAGTCATTTTTAGTCTTTGATTGTAATTGATCGATTACTGATCAGAGCCTAAAAACACGTACTACATATGATGAAGGTAGTGTTTGCTGAAACTAAAAAAAAATGTTTTTCACCTTTTATCTTAAAAAAAGTTAAATTAAGCACCTAAAAGCTAAAAGCAAGAAGTAGGTGGAAAGATGCTTTAAACTGCTTTTCACTTTTTTTATTATACACAAAACACTTATTTTACTAAACACTATCAACTTTTACTTTTTCAGAAACACGTTTTTGTCAAACACTACCAACTTTTACAATGAAGTACGTAGTATTTTCTCCAAGATCACTTTAAAAATCACCTTTTTGAAGTAGAAGCAATCGCAAACACTCGTGAAGTTAGGCTTCTCGGTGGTGGGCTAAATCATTTGTTGTTATTTTGAGTATGCGTAGTAAAAATATGATCAGTCTGAACTGGTCTAGTCCGAACTAGTCGGTCTGATTTGGTAAATGTCCGATTTCTGTGTATTTTATTACTGTTCCTGATCTGGTCTCACTACAAAAAAATTCGGCTGTAGTCACGGATTTAGTCACGGACCACAGTGTAAAAAATCCGTGACTAACTCATTTAGTCACGGATTCTGTCCGTGACTAATTCCGTGACTGTTTGGGCGTGACTAAATTTAGTCACGTCAAATTGTCCGTGACTAAATGTAGTCACGGATTAGTCACGGACCAGATCCGTGACTAATCTGTCACCGGAATAGCTGCTCCGGCACTTTAGTCACGGCTAAGATCCGTGACTACATTTTTAAAATTTTTTTTTATATAAGTCACGGACACGTCCGTGACTAAGTATTTTTTTTTTTAAAAAATCGACCATATTAGTCACGGAAATATCCGTGACTAAGTTTTCAAATTTTTGAAATTTTCAAAAACCCGCGTTTCCTTTTTTCAATGTTTTGAAATTTCATATTAGTCACGGTCATGAATCCGTGACTAATTTTTTTTTTTTTAAAAATAAATTTTAAATTTAACAAATAATTCCGGACTAAAAAATTAGTCACGGCTCAGATCCGTGACTAAATGTTTTGTTTTTTTAAAAAAAAAATCTATTTTTTAAAAACCAAAATTAAAACTTATTTTAATTTTTCTTAAAAAAAATTGTTGTTAAAAATATTTCAATTGAACTGTTCGTAGAAAAACTATTTTAAAACTGTTTAAACTTTTTTAAAACTGTTTAATAAAAACAGTTTTTAATAAAACACAGTTTAAACATTTTTAAAACTTTTTTTAAACTGTTTAAACACTTTCTAATAAAAAAACAGTTTAAACTTTTTAAAAACTGTTTTTTAATGTCTTTAATAAACACTTTTTTAAACTGTTTAATAAAAAACTGTTTATTACACTCTTTTTAATAAAAAACAGTTTATTAAACACTTTTTAATAAAAACCCGTTTTTTATTAAGCAGTTTAACAAAAACTTTTTTTTATTAAACTGTTTTTTTATAATCTATATTTTATATTTTATTTCAGAAAACTGTTTTTAATGTCTAAATTAATATTTTATAATTAACATGTTAAACTTTTTTGGAAGTTTGACATGAGGGGGTATTTTGATAGATGATAAAAAACAATAATACTAACAATGTCCAAATATTTCTATTTAGCATGCTTCATTCTAAGTCTAAAAATTAGTCCAAACTAACCTAACATAATTCAAGAATAAAAGAAACACATAAGGCCGAAATAAAAAAAAAATAAAAAAGGTTTGAATAATCATGCATGTTGTTTAACCTAAAATTAAATCATATTTTGGCATACATATTAAAATTATTGAACATATAAAACATGTAATAAACTAAATTATATTAAACATGTATACCAACTAAAGAAAAGTATAAACTAAATCGTATTTCGAAATTTAATATTAAACATGTATTTCAAAAATTATATTTCGAATATTAAAGAAAAATATAAACTAAAACATATTAAATCATATTACTACACAAAACATGTATACAAAACTAAAGAATCATTCATAATCTTTTGTATTTCAACAAAAGAGCATGCACTTTAATAATAACATGCATTTTTGGAATGAAAATCAAATACTAAAAATAAGAATGAAAAGTAATTGAAATTTAGAACACATAACCTTGATGAAGAGGACGGCGAAGAGTCTTCGACGGAGGTAGCTAACGGAGACCGGCGACGGACGGTGGCGACGGACGGTGAAAGCGGTGGTGGAGGTCAAAGGGTTCGGCGGACAGAGAGAAGAAGTAGAGATAGAGGGAGAGTTTTAGGGTTGGGAGAGTGTTTGGAATGAAAAATTCGCCAAGGGTTTATTTTATATAAGGGATTAGTCACGGATTTAGTCACGGATATTTCCGTGACTAAACCCTTCGTAATCCCCGAATCCAGCCACGCGGTGTCAGGGCCGCCATTGACCGGGTTAGTCACGGATAAATCCGTGACTAATGCCGTGACTAAATTCAAAATTTGAATTTAGTCACGGATTTAGTCACGGATTTATCCGTGACTAACCCGGTCAATTTTTTTTCGGAATTTTTTTATGGATATAATATGGAGTAATTTTAAATTTCGAATTATGGAAATTTTAATTTTGAATTTCTAACTTTGAATTATTAAAAGTACATTTTGAATTTATAATATGGATATAAAAAAGTTGTTGTTGTTGAATTAATATGGAGTAATTTTTAATTCACAAATAATAATGATGAAGAAAAAAAATCAAATATTGTTGGAGTAATATACGTAGTAATGATGAAGAAAAGAGCACAAATATTTGGAGTCAAAAAAATTAAAATTACAACAACACAATTACTCGCTGTCAGAATCGTTATTTTCTACATATACAACGTCTTCTTCTGTATCAGAACCGTCTATCCATTCTCCTTCTTCCTGATATTGAGCAGATCGTTGTTCTTCATGCATTTGAACAATTCCGTGCTCAGATGGAGGTGTTAGGTCCAGAAGGTGCGTTTCTTGCATGAATTCAAACAGTAATTCTAGTAAAACGGTAAGATTTCGGTGTGTCGTAGCTCCTTTACCTCTACCTGGGTAATTGAAAATGGAAACTACATTTTCGTATAAATCCTCACCAATGTCATCGTTCCGGGCAGGTCTCTTTCTTCTAGTGATGACTTCACGCTCAAAATAAAAAGATGAGAACGTGGAAATTTCTTGTTGAAGAAACCTTTCAAATCTGTAAGGTAAAATCAAGCTACATTTCACAGTAAAAAAATATTTCATACTAGTTGGAAACTTCTATTATTATAAAATACGTAGTACTTATGCAGCATTAATTTTAATTTCACATGGACATGGACTCCACTCATTAATTTTTTATCCCAAATGATCGTCGCCTAATATAATAGGCATCACAACTATTATTCCATCAGTCACTACGTACTATTTTAATCAATGTTATAAGTATTTTAATCACTACAATTTAAAAAAATGTCTACAACAATTCACCTTTGTCCCATTTTATAAGATATATTTACTATTCACTTGGTCAACACAAATCACACTTAATCTCTTACTTTATACATAAAAACTTGAGTTAGTTTGAATTGGTTTTGTAGCGGGTTTAATAACGTTTCAGAATATGTAATTTTTTTTTCTAAAAATAATTTGAGTGCGGACAGGGATCCGTTTGCTTTATCGTCGGTCAAACATCGTAAAAACATAAGGAGGAACATTTACGACAGTTTTGCGTCAGTTTTACGTGCGTCGCCACAACAGCCGTGGTAAAAACATTGACCACTGTTAAAAACTGTCGTCTCTGACCTTTTACCACAGTATGCATCATATACCATTATTTGGTCCCACCTCATTTGATCACGGTCTCCCCACCCACTCATCTCGTTAGGGACGTTACGAGACGAACCTACTATTCGTGGAGCGAGAGATGGATCCAATTACAGGGGCGTAGCCAGGACACTGGGCTAGACTGGGCTGGTACAAAGAATATTATTGGAAAAAAATTTACACGAAATTTTTTACACTAAAAATATTGACATTTTTCAAATTTGGGGTGGGCCAGGGCCTAGCCTGGGCACCCCCTAGCTCCGCCCCTGGATCCAAAGGTTCGCCATGACAAGTCCAATTATAATAATTGGAAACGAAACCTTCCGCGTACAAATCCCACCCAACATCCTCTTGGTCTTTAAATTTGAGATTTCTACACTTTGAACATGGACATCTGATTTTGTCACCACTCATATAATCCGGGTGTTCAAGTGCAAATTTAATAAGCTCCCCACATCCCTCGAGGAAATTTGATTGCATTCCGTACAATACCGAATTTTTATCATACATCCAACTTCTATTTTGCTTATACATTATGCCTGAATATTATAAGAATAAAAAATATATTGGTTAAAAACTTTGAATCATAAACATTATCAACAATTTGTTATGTTAAATATTTTCACTAATTCATACGTAGGAGCATTAATATATTCAATTTTACTAAAGTTCAATGCACTACAATTACATAACGTTCAATTAATATTATTAAATAACTATATCTTCTAATAATTTCATATGTTTACGAACATTTATTTATTAAATTTCACTAAATGAACTTCAAATAATTCACAATAACAATTCACAAAAACTAAGTAATGTTTTCATCAAAACTTAACCCATTACAAATCCTAATTTAGGCATTAACATTAATTTCTAATAATAAAATCTAATAATTTGAGCATATATATATATATATATATATATATTTTATATACATATATATATGTATATATATATATATGTATATATATACATGTATACACATATATATGTATGTATATATATACATGTATACACATATATATGTATGTATATATATACATGTATATACATATATACACATATATATATATATATATATATATATATATATATATATATATATATATATATATATATATATATATATATATATATATATATATATATATATATATATATATATATATATATATATATATATATATATATATATATAGACAAATGTTCAGGTCCGGCCAGGCCGGACCACTCCCCCTGTCCGGCCTCCTCCATTTGGGGGCCTTCCCGGTGGTATTTTTTGCTCAAATTTTTTGTGTAGGTTCCTCATCAAGTCTAGTCCTTCCCCCTGTCACTTTTGCTGCTGGTTTATTGTCAAAAGAAGATGTAGAGTCATACGTCTGGCTTGTATCACGGTTTATTGATGCAATGGGTAGTGTACCAATGGGTAGGGGACGGAGGGAGTACATGGAATGAATTGGTGTGGTTCAGTTATATAAAAAACCTAGTCACGGACCTAGTCACGGAATTTTCCGTGACTAAATTTTGAGAAATTAATTTTGAGCGCTGGAAATTTAATTTTTTTTAGTCACGGACGTAGTCACGGATAAATCCGTGACTAAGTCGCCGGAATAAAAACGGGCTTACCGGCGACGGAGTTGGGGCAACCGGAGGACTTTAGTCACGGTTCGTAGTCACGGATTTATGTAGTCACGGACTTAGTCACGGCCAAATCCGTGACTAATTTTTTTTTCAAAAATCCGTGACTAGTCCGTGACTAGCCCGTGACTAGGCTAGTCACGGACGAAATCCGTGACTAACGTCCGTGACTAAAGGCGTGTTTTTTTGTAGTGTCTGGGTTTGAAAATAGTCCAAGTAAAAACATCCTTAACATAAAAACTTTGTAGGCTTCTTTTTCTATTTCGTTAATTTGCAGTATCATTAATTTGCACCCTTGTTCAATACTTTTTATATGCAGCATCATTAATATTTTTAGTTTTCTGAACTTGGTTATTCTTAAAAAAATTGATGAAATAACATAATTGAAGCTCATGTTGTTTGTTATTGACGGATATTAAATTTGATAGCTACGGAAAATTTCATTCAATGAGTTGTAGTCTCTTAGAAAATTACTCCCTCTGTCACTAAAATTTTGACTTCACACATATTAACACATATTAAAGAAATGAATTTACTGAGGATAAATTTTACTGTAGAGTACATTGTTTAGACATTGTTTTGATACTGTATGACACTTTTTTGCACTGTTTGAAATAGATTTATTTACCAATTAAGGAAGTGGATCGGAAAGAAGTGAGACTTTAATTTAGGGACATCCCAAAAAGGAAAGTGAGACTTTAATTTAGGGATGGATGGAGTATTATTAGTCTTCATTAATCTTGAACAATATTAAACTGGAATATTAGTTGATAGATTAAAAAAGGCTAATAAAGGGGTTTTATCTCTATTTTGTTTTTGTTGTGTTTTTGAGCCAGCAGGTCAAATTATTGACAATTCTAAGAACAAATATTTATGTTCAGAATGTAAACTATAGTGCTATGTCTAATTTTGTAATGACCAGCTTGTGGAGTGTTTGAACTTTGAACTTTGAACTATGAAGGACTTAAAAATTGGTATTTTTCTAACATTTGGTAATACATGTGTCAAAGCACTTAATGTTTTGATTTTTTTTTACCAAACACTTAAATGTTTTGATAAACTATACAAGTTGAGAGAAACATAGATTCATAATGATTAGTGGGGGGAAAAGACTCAATTACTCAAATAGTGAATATACGTTCTTTAATCTATACAGGGCCGTCTAATGAATTTGGAAGCCCCGGTTCTAAATGTAAAATTGAGGCCCTGCATCAATATAAAAAAATTTGAAAAAAAATCGACCAAAATACTTATATTCAATTCAATTGAATACTTATTAAAAAAGAACTAAAAGAGTAAAAGGGCCAACGAAAATGATGAATCTATATATTTATTCCTTACTAAATTCATTTTACTGATTAGTATGAATATATAATACTACTCCATACTATATAATACTAAAAGAAATTTAAAATTTTGGGGCCCCATAAATTCGGGGGCTCTGTTCTGGATACCCTATTGAACCCCCTAAAAAACGGCCCTGAATCTATATCTCCTTTGAACTTTTTTGTTGGAGAACAAACTGTGGCTAGCTATATGATTAACTTGGTTGTATAAATTAGTCATTGGTTGTTTCTACTCTTTATTATTCAAGTGGATTATAATTTATAAATATAACGGGCTTTTGATACAGGAGTGACCGTTTTTACTTGAACTATTTTTAGTCCCACATCAGACTTAAAAATATCAGATCAGACCAAATTTAAACAAATCAGACCAGACTAGATTTAAACTGATTAGACTAGACAAGATCAGACTTTCATAGTTATAAAATACAAAGAGGTCAGACATTTACTAGATCAGACCAGATCTTTTCAGACCAGACCAATTTTAAACAGATCAAACCAGACCAGCCCAACAAATTACAGTCCAAGTAAAACATCCTGAGTGAAAATGCTTTGAAAATCATACCATATAAACTTTGCTAAGGAAACTATCGCTGCAACGCGCTCCAAAAGACCTTATATTAAAACTTTTTTCATGTCTTTTACTTTTTATTTTATAAGGATAAAATAAAATCATCTTTATGATTTGAAAGGAACACAATTCTAATTATCAGTCGGTTGCTCTAATATAACCAAACAAAGAATTGATTGGCAAAATAAAATATCCAACCAATAAGTCACGAAAATGCTTAATGAAAAAGCACCAAATATTGTAGATTTGTAGGAAAAATTCACATTCATAATCTAAACTATTAGAGATCTTATAATATTAATCTTATCCCAAATTATGCCTAATTCTAAAATAATATGAACTATAGCGAGCCTCTTCTCATAATGAACCCGTGACCTGCACGCAAATTATACCGTACACCCGGATGTCCAGTGCTCACTTGTACATCCGGGTATTTTTGTAATTGTTTCTGATTTGCAGGCTGTAGTTCGTCCGTTCATACGCATAACGCATATGCTGTTTTTAATTTTTTTCCCTGCCAGCTGTAGTCCACTACGCGCGTGCATATACTACGGAACATCTTCCATTTGACTTCTTTGTTTTTGCTTTCACGTAACTCTTTCTTTTTAATTTCTTTTTCCCTTTTTGTTTTAACACCTTTTCCATTGATTTTAATTTATGATGTATATTTAGAGCCCGTTTGGTAGCACGAAAATCGGCTGTTTTGGCTGATTCTGCTGAAATTTATGAAGTTCTAACTGAAGTGGCTGCATTGGCTGATTCTGCTGATTTAAGAAAAAAATATTTTTAAAATATATTTTATTAATAAAATAAAGAAAAAATTATATGTAAAAATAGTTAAAATGGCCATCTACAGTAACTTCAGCCAATACAGCCGGAAAAGTAACTTCAACCTTACTTTTTCTGCTTATTACACAATTCAACGCGTGAAAACAAAAATTACGTGTTTGGTGAAAAAGTTGGCTGATAAGTCTGATAAGCCGAAAAACAGTGTTGCCAAACGGCCTCTTAAGGTATTAGTGTCTTATTTTTATTTTTAGTTTAAGATGAATATTTATTAGTTTATTAAATATTATGTTCTAACTACTACTAACTCTGTCACATTTTATGTGTCTCCTTTGATTTAGGCACAATTTATAATAAAGTGGCTGAAAAGGTAAACGTTGTGGTTGAGATTTGAGTATAGTAAAGTGAAATGTTGTGAACCACATATTTCTTTCCAAAAAGGGAAAGATGACACTTATTTTGGGACAACCCAAAAAGGAAAATAAGATAGGTGAAATAGGACAGAGGGAGTAATTAACATGAGTTTTGTGTTATGCTAAAATGAGTATAGTGTAAAATAAATAGCATGTGTAAACATTATAAAATAAACCCTGTTATATATGTAATTCCATAAAGAAAGACTATAAATTATTTTTAATACAAAATAACTATATTCGTAATTACTATATTTTTTTTCTTTTATCTTTTTTTTATATATAATATATGTGTACAAATGAACATTTAAACATATTAGAGCATTCAAACAAGATTTTAAATTTTTCGATGCTCAATTTGTAAGTGATGTATGTTCATCTGATACCAGCTTTATGTTCATTTCAAAATGTCATACTAAAGTATATTTCAAAAGTATCATATTAGATTCGAATGGGAGCAAAGATCAAAATACTCAATTGCATGCTTCTAATACTCAACAGAATAAGTTTGATGTTCAATAAAAATGTATTGATGCTGAACTAACAAAGTTTATGATTTTCATATCATTGCTCATTTGATAAGTTATGTATGCGCAGTTGGTACTAGTGTTATGCTCATTTTAAAATTTTATATCAATGCATAGTTCAAAAGTATCATATTATATAAGATTTACGTAGAATTTGATTATAGATAATATAGCACGGACCATGATACTCAATTGCATATTTATATACGCAATAGAAGATGTTTAATGCTCACTGAGAATATCTTGATGCTCAACTAAAAAACACTATGATTTTCATATCAATGTTCATTTTTTAAGTTACGTATGCTCAATTGATTCTCATTTATGCTCATTTTCAAAATGTCTTATCAATGCATATTAATAAAATGAGTTTTATTGTATATTTAAATGAGTATAATATATAAAGCGAATGTGCACTAAAAGAAGTCAATTATGAGTACAGTGCTTACGATGTTCATTTTTGAAAGTTACTTTACTCAATTGGTACTTATATTATGTTCAATTTTAAAATATATCCATGCATAATTTAAAAGTTGCATATGACATTAGATTCACTTATTGAAGTTCTTAGATTATTTAATGAGCAATCAGTACGAAATGAGCATACATAAATTACAAAATGAGCGTTAATATGAAATTTTTAAATTTTGTTAGTTGAGCATCAAGACATTTTCAGTGAGCATCAAACCTCCACTATTGAGTATTAGAATTGTACGATTGAGTATCGTGATTTTTACTCTCATGTCTATAATCAACTACTATATGAATCTAATGTAATATGATGCTTTTGAAATACTGCGTATGCATTGATATAACATTTTAAAATGAGCATAACAGCAGTATCAAATGAGCATCAAAACGTATATAATGAGTATCTAGAAATTCAAAAAATCATTTGTGGACGTTCATTCTTTGTAGGCGCATACTCATTTGAGTTTAATATAAACATATTTATAATCAACTCCTATGCGAACTTAATGCAATATGGTGCATTTAAAATATGCATTGATATAACATTTTAAAGTGAGCAGAACAGCGGTACCAAATGAGCATACATAACGTACAAAATGAGTATCGATGATAAACAAATTAGTCCGAGGGCCGGGGCATGTGATTTTCATCCAACTGAAGAAGATGAAGGAAACGTGGTTTGTCCCAATCCCATGGTCATCTATGTGGGTTAGTCTGGTGTGCTTGTAGCTCTAACGGCTGCAGTGATATCGGCCGTGTCCGGCCATATTTGTGCTTCTTGCTCCTTGGATCCCGGAAGTTGAAACCTTCTTTTCCAATTACAAATTAGAAAGAATTTCAAAAATATAATGATTAAAGAGACAACCTATTCTTAACAATAGCATTAAGCAGTGTTCCTGAAGCCCGTAAACTCCCGACCCCAAGTTCCAAAACCCCAAGTTCCAATTCACAGCCAATTGCATAAATAATTGAAGACAGTCAAGGTGTGAAGCTATATGCTTAATACGGAGTAAGTATTACTAATACCTGGGGTTGGGAGGTTGGAACTTGGATTTCTATAAGGCACAATTGCCTTCTGGAGAAGAACAGGGCGGCAGGCCATAAAGGAAGATATTAAACAGAGAAAAAGAGTGAATTGAAATCGGAATTGCAAGAGTTGGTAAATTGAAGCCAGCCGGGCAGGGTCTTCCGAGTTTTGGCTTCGCAGTCTAGCTACTTCACCGGTGATGAGTCTGGTTAGTTGAAACCTTCTTTTCCAATTACAAATTAGAAATAATTTAAAAAATACCTGGATGTACCTGTACATCCTAGTGTACGATATAGGAACCCGTGACCTGCAGGACCCAATTCGGCAGGTGACTTGGACACTAGGACTATTTTTATAGGTTTTTTTCCCATTGTCTTTTCCTTTTGTTTTCCTTTACTTTTCATTTTTTCATCTTCTTTTTGGGTGCTTTGGGCGTACGAGTGAATGAGTGATCTACGGACATCTGTCCAAAATAGGTAAATCTACTTTTTTACATTAAGAGTAGCGATTAACTTTTTATTTTAAATTATACGATTCAAAATTAACTTTTTTTTGTAGATAAAGTTGGTGATATCTAAAATACGTTGAGCACAATCTCAATAGGCATGATGACAATTTATGCCCTCGTGGAGATAAAGAAAACACTGTAATCCAAAAATATCATATTTGAAGACTATTGGAGTATTGGGGCATGAAATATCATACAAGTACTTCGTATATTATTAAAGTACTATGAGCATATCATCACGGTAATTATAGTGTTAAAGTGAACGTGATAATGGTTATCCACTACCTTTATTTTACCCATAAAATAATTATTATTTTCTTTTTCCTTAAAAGTGACTTTACCTGATTGATTATCCTTATATTATAATGGTTTATAACTAAACCACCAGTACCCATCAATAATTAGAAAATAAAATCTCAAAGAAGAGTTGTAAAATCAGTTAATTTTGATCATCGCAATTAGATAGAATTGGGAGTCATTATAATCGCTGTCAACATAACAAGGAATTCCAATTACCATTTCTTTGATAATTTGTATGGATAAAAATTAACCCATAATCTAAAGAAAAATGCTATTTGTACCCGCTGATTTACACACTCAAGTGAAATTGTCTGTGTGCAGACAATTCATTTTTTTGGGGTGGTAGACTATACATTGACAATTACACTTGGGCGTGTAAATTTGATGTGTACACGATGTACAAGTAGCACGATTGTAATTAAAGGGGATGCTTGGATCTACTTTTGAAATTTGCTTATGCTCCTTCAAGGAGAAGAATCAGATATTGGGGTGTTTGGGTGAAAGCTCAGAAGTATTTCAGAGTGCTCCAAATTACTCCTACAAGCAGTTGTTTTAGAAGTTGAAGGGATCAGGTTCTGAAAAATTAATTCTGATTCTACTTCTGCGTTTAAAAAAGAAGCAGAACTAGAATCAATTCGAAACACCTCCTAAATGTTACTAGTTCCTTCCTTTTAACTAAAAGCCTTCTTCGCCATTTGGGAATCAACATGGACTAACTAAACAATTAAAGGTATCAGATTATCAATCATATACTATCGTATCTTTTAGTTATCAGAAGTTCTCTTTTAATTTTCCTCTACTTTATAAAAGAACTTGATTTTCTGAACATTTACTCTGTATGATATGCATGTGTGTGAGAGAGAGAGAGTGAGAGTAATGTATCAAAAGATAAGATAACAATAAGAAAATGATCTTTCTGTAATTTGAGGTCTGCGTGCGGCTTATATACATAAACATAGTTTAACTTCAAAGTACATGTTATTTCATTAAGTTATGATGATTCTCCGAGCTTTAATGATAAAGCTCAGAGTTGGATGACCTTGGAGTTGGGACAGCAATCAAAGGAGTCTTCTTCCTAGCGACTATTCCGAACCCATCTGACAAATCCAGCTTTTCCCCTTCAGAAAGCCGCCAGTCGAAGGAATGCAACAACGAGGCCAAAATGTACATTAGCATTTTCTCAGCCAGGGGAATCCCAGCACAGATTCTCCTTCCCGACCCAAACGGAAGAAACCGAAAATCATTCCCGGTGTAATCCAATCCCGAAACCAAACCCGGATCGAGGAACCTTTCAGGCATGAACTTCAACGGATTGTCCCAAAGCTGAGGATCTCTGTGTAAGGCATGTGTATTCAGAAAGACCCTAGTGCCTTTTGGGATTGTGTAACCGCCCACTTGTGAAGTTGCTGTTGGACACCTGGGGACGAGGAGTGGGAGTGGAGGATGTAGACGCAAAGTTTCCTTCACAACAGCATCCAAATAGGTAAGCTTAGGTAAATGGAGTTCTTCCACAGTAGAGTTCATTCCAACTATCTGCTCCAACTCATTTTGGACCTGTTTCATGACCTCTAGATCGTCAAGAAGCACTGCCATGACCCACTCCACTGTCGTCGCTGTTGTGTCTGTTCCCCCTATCACTATATCCTAAAAGTAAAACATACAATTTACAAAATTACAAAATTTTGATTGGCAACTCAAGAGGTTTATTGCCTGCGCCGGTTATAAGTAATGTGCTTCAAATGTTCAGAAGGCTTTCCCCTGCTTTTCTTGCTTGTTCTTGTAAGTTCTTTTCTCTATTCTGACACTTTACATTTTCTATTGATTTTAATTTTACTTTTTCCAATATCCCTGCTTCATTTTGATTTTTTATTTCAGTCCTGATTATTATCATCTTAGTTTTAACAAGCATTTAAAATTGTAAAGTTGTTAGGCTTTTGGGCTATTGTTGATTGTTTATTGAATTCTCTTACGGTCTGACCTACAAATTAGTTTGGTTGGGTGATTTCATATATCTAGCTGTTTTAAAATATGTTCACGCTGTTTAGGATCACTGCTTCAAAGTAGAACATTTGCAGCTTTTAAGGTGTCATCCGAATTACTCCTTCACTAGAGTAGAGATAGTCCTTCCGTCTACATCCAACTAATTCAAGTTTAGCAGGTAATTTGTGTTTGGAAAATTCAAGTAGAGATATTCTTCACATTATTGAGGTTGTATTGTTATTTTATTCGACAAAATGTTTGATATGAAACCTTAAATGTAGTCATGTCAGTGAGATACGTAATAAAATCACTGCTAACGGAGTTCTCATGACCTCTTTAAAACAAATGGTTCTAATTTGTAAGCTGGGTTTTCTTAGAAGCAGCTTCAAACTTCACGAAACTCCCAACTTATTTATAAATATATTATTGGAGTGCTTAGATTGTTGCCCTTGACATGGTTATGAATGTCAATGTAAAGGAGTGTTTGGGATTACTTAAAAAAAAGCGCTTTTTAGCTTTTGGCTTAAGAAAAGCTGAAAAGTGTGTTTTCAAATGACAGCTTCTGCTTAAATTAATCACTTAAACTGGAAGCAGGTAGAAGGGTGCTTTAAACTGTTTCTCACTTTTTCTATTACACAAAAAGTACTTATTTTACCAAACACTACCAACTTTTACTTTTTCAGAATCACTTTTTTCTCAAACACTACCACCTTTTACTATTAATCACTTTTCCCAAAATCACTTTAAAATATTACTTTTTTAAAGTTGAAGCAATTGCAAACACTCCCTAAGTAGAGCTCTCAGAACATGGTTTAAAGAAGCCATAGAAAATTTCATGAAGTGAGATAGCACTAATTAGTAAATTTGAGCTAGGTTGATTTCTTAATAGTGCTAATTAGTAAGTTTGAAACGGGAAAGCGTGTGATTTTGAACTTCTGTTATCATCCCTTTGGGTCATTGTTTGTGGGTGAGGTGTTACTTTGTTAGTTTGAGTTCATTGTTTGGTATTTGTATGTTTTCTTAAAACATCAAAAGTTACGGTTTCATAGCCTGTTGCATTTGTAAAGGTCCATGACTTCCCCGTGTGATTTTTAGTCATAGTCTGGTAAATGATTGTAAATATATTAAGTTTTAGATGAAAAATGATAATAACTCTCAAACGTTGGATTCGACTATGTGCAGTAAAAGATGTTAATGTTACACCAAATGCAACTATGTGTAGTGGCATTTTTGTAAATACATTTGAAAAATTTGTGTTACACATCTCTAGTGCATCGTGAAGCTGATTTAGTGCAACATTGTCAAATATTAGTGCATTATGATTTTTTTAGTGCAACTCCGTAAAATTTAAATCTTAATGCAACATAAACCCTTTTTCAATGCAATTTATAAATCTAAACGATTAAGATTCATTCTCATTTCTCAAATTAGATGTGTTTCTCACCTGAACAAAAATCTATCTTAGGTTTATATATAATTACTTATTAATTTATTTGTTTACATGTGGACGTGTATGTGACCCACTATATTGATACATATTTATGGTTTATTATGTTTAAGTTTAAGTTTTTAGTTCTTAACTACTAGCTAAAACCAATATAATATCTATTCTTACACTAAAAGACACTCCCCAGGGGCGGACCCAGAAAATTCATGTTAGGGGGTTCAAAATATTTTTTTGGGACGAAAATTATTTTTGGAGGGGGCGGAAATTATTTTTATTATATATATACACTAAAAATAAATTTTGTTGAAGGGGCGGTGACCGCCCCCTGGGTCTGTAGTACGGTCCATCCCTGACACTCCCTAGTACTTTTGTACTTGAATATTACATAGTACGGAGTATGTTTTAGTTATAACTTATCATTATTATTTTGTGTACACATTTTTTCTTTATGTGGTGGAAACTAAGACCTGTGAATATTATAAATACTTAACATTTTTAAACTGTTGTAATATTATTTTAAAAGTTTTCTAATTGTTTTGATTATTTTGAAAAAAATCATGATTTTATCAAGCCAGCAACCAAGTGGTCTACCTGTTCGCTCGTACGAGTATGTATGGACATGTGGCTAAACCCCATTTGCTAGGAGCGGAGCCAATGAACAGAAAATTTAGAAAAAACTTGGGAGCCTGTCTGACTCAGGTTTTGTATTTTTGTACAGAAAGAGTACTAGACACAAGAGAATAACAGAGTACAAATCAGAATGAAAAAGATACCTCCAAGATGGCTTTGATTGCACCAAAATCCAAAAATTTGCCAGCTTCACCAGCCTTCAGCTCTAAGAGAATCTGCATAAAATCCTTCTCATCCCCAGCCTTCCTCCCATCTCTCTGAGACTTCTCAGAAACCATTTTTTCCCCTTCTTCAATGATGGGCTCAAGAATATCTCCTACAACCTTAACTAAATTACCCATCTTTCCCTGAATTCCCTGCAGATCAAACCTTTCCAGCCATGGAAAAAAATCAGATATATTAGGCTCCCCAAGTGTGGCCACAAATTTACCCATCACCTCCCTGAACATTTCCCCAACTTTCTCACGCTTTTCTTCATCAGATCCTAAGGTACTCCCCATAATCATTCTCGTCACTACATTCATTTCAGTCAAAGAAGCCAATTCCCGGATGTTCACAGCTTGACCGGATTTTGACCTCAGACTTCTGATCGCTTTTCTGACCTCTTCTCGCCGGTGATCATGGCAGGCTCTGATGTTCTTGCTGCTCAGCATCTCCCGGACGAAAATCTTCCGGGCTTCGCGCCAGTAATTGCCGAGGGGCGCAAAGGCGATGTCACGGCCGCCGTACGTGGCTATCAGTGCCGCCGCCGTCGGGTGGCGGTTACCGAAAATTGCATCTTGATCGCGAACGATCTCTTTCACGAGGGACGGCGAGCTCACCACCATGCACAGCCGGCTTCCTAGTTGGAGCTTGAAGATGGGTCCGTACTTTCCGGCGAGATCCGTGAACTGGTGGTGAAGATCCGGGCGGAGAAACGGCAGGTATCCGACTACCGGAAAACCGAACGGTCCCGGCGGTAACGGGCTAGCTGGCTTGAATGGATTTCCGAAATAAAGCCGCCACAGGGTATAAAGGAGTAGAACTGTTAATAAGAACAGAGCAGAAGTTTCTATATTGGTGCCGATGATTTCGGCGGCAGAAGCCATTGTTGGGTGTGGGTAGGATCTTCCGGGGTCTTTCAATTGTCCGCCATCACTTAAATGGGTTTTAAAGATTAATAATCAAATTAGAAGAAAAGTACTTTCTCCGTTCTTTTTTAGTTGCAATAGTCAATCTTTGCACATTTACCAACACACACATTTGATTGTAAGTATATCTTAATCTCAATTATTAAAATAAATATTAAAAATCAGATTTTGAAAATTTGTAATGAGATGAATTGAAAAATATATTTTTTTAAAAATAATTTCCATAAAATAATAGTGTAAAATGTAGTCAAAGTAGATCACGTGAACAGTGCAAAAAGTCAACATGTCGCGATTAAAAAGAGACGAAGGATAGTATGTATGACAAGTCATATTTTAAAAATAAAATAATTTCATTTTGTACATTCTATCTACGAGTATGTTTTAAAGTAATCAAATTAAAATTTCTGATGTTAATTTTGCCCATATTTGAACTCCGGGACCCATCCTTGTTGACTTATTTTAAGATAAGATAAGATGGCCGTTTAATATTGAACATGTTCTCACTAAGGATCTGTTTGCAAAAGTTTCCGTTTTTAAAAAGGTGGTTTTTTTAATGAAATGGGGAGACATGATTAAATAAAAGTTGATAGTGTTTGAGAAAAAAGTGATTTTGAAAAGTAAAAGTGGGTAGTGTTTGGTAAAATAAGTGTTTTTTGTGTAATAGAAAAAGTAAAAACACTTTTGATGCGGAAGCCGAGATAAATAAAAGTTGTAGTGTTTGGGAAAATAAGTGCTTTTTAAAGCCTAAAACTGAGAAATGCTTTTTAAAAAGTAGTTGCAAACTAACCCTAACTTGTTTGACTGTCAAAACAAATTCAATTAAATCACATTTAAATAGATAAAACTAAATTAGCCTTAGACAGCTTATGCCATTTGGCATATACTTGTATTAAACCTTTAACGGACCAAATATGTTTTTATTTGAAATAGTTTTATTCTATATCAGATAGACTATACCAATTTTAAACTCATCATATGATCACAAGGCTTCACCGATTATAAAATACATACGAATCAGACATTTATCAGACCAATGTAGACCGGACCACACACAAACCGACCAGAAAATTATGTCCAATAGAATAGTTAAACCTTAATTATGATTTCAAAAATAGTTAAAATGGTCATGAAAACTGAAAAAGTAACATCAACCAATTTAACTACTAAGAGCATCTCCAGCGGTTAGCTAAACACATTGTAGCTAATCCATTTTCCACCAATGTGGTAGTCCAATGGTTAGCTACAATGATTGCCTCTTGAATAGGTCCACAAATCAATCAATTTTGAAAATATACATTTTGAATGAATTTTATTATTTATATAATAAAATAATATTTATTTTGAAATACTTTCAAATCAATGAAGTTGAAAAGCAAACATAACCAAACTTGTGACAGATTGATCTGATCAAGTTGATCGTCAGCAATGACATTGATCAAACATTAATCCAACGTCCAACATTAAGCCGACAAGAGTGAAAATGCATATTATTAAAATTAGTACAATCATATGTATTTTGTTAAGTAACAAAATAAAGAATAATAATTTGCTCAAAAACATACATACTGAAAAATATCAACTCTAAATTAAGTATTTGATGAGAAAATTAAACATTTCTTAAAACACATTAAATAAAATACATATACTAAATTAAACAATATCAATTCAAATATCAATTTAAAAACCATTCTCTATTTATAATAACTAGTATTCTCACCCGTGCGATGCACGGCCGAAATTTTTAATCCAAATTTTATAAATCAGAGTAATCAGAGTAATATATAAATGTAAAAATAAAACATAAGAAAATTAAAATCGTTAATTAACACACAATTTAAGAGTTTCATAACTTAATTAACGTGTAAAAATAAGATTTTGAAACACTTCTTTGAAGACAATATTTGAATGGTATTGTTCTTTTACAATTCATTGCACCCGTGCGATCTACGGGGTCAATGTTCTTTTAGAACTTGAATTAATTAAAATTAAATATAATACAAATACAAAAACATAATAAACTCACTAGAATGCTTTTGTGTGTGCTCTTTAATAAAATGAATAAAGCTTTTCTTTTTTTCAAATACATTTTTAATACAAATGTATTAAAAAATACACTGTAAAAGTAGTAGTATATGACAATATAAACAAAGTAAAGAAAAACCGATCGTCATATAGTAAGTCAAACACAATACATAAGCTTAGGCTTTAATGAAGAATCATTTATCTTTACAAATTAGAATATATAGGTGAAAAGGTGAAAAAATAAGGTATACTTTTAAGAACATTCATTTGGCAGAATTGACTAAATTCGGTGATATTGTCAAAGTAATGATTGAATCTAGTGAAATACGGAAAACTTATATTAAAAATGTACGTAGTTTCAAAATATTTAGCCAAATTTAAAAATTTGACCAATTATATATATTTATTGGAAATTATTTATAATATAAATATGATACGAAAATATTCTTGGTTAAAAGTATTTTCATAAAAGTATAAAATTTATAACTTCCATATTATTATACTAATCAAAATCATGATCCAACTTTTAAGATTTGACTAAATATTTTGGGACAGAGGTAATATTTTATTTTACTGATAAAGAAAAATTTATACAAAAATATCTTAAATATAAATTTCAATCGAAAAAGTAATTTCAAACATACGTATTTTAATTGTTACACAATTCAATAAACTAAAACAAAAATTACGTTTTCTATAAAACAATTAAAATGATAAGCTAAAACTAAATTGCTCATACTAGTCAACTACAAAAATCCACTTCATTAACTCTGGCTCATTAAGTTGCATGACATGCACGTAGTGTATTGTTTTAATTCGTGGCACATTCATACAATCGATCATATCTGGCACATTCACACTTCTTCCCACTACCACTGTCAACCACAATAACGAAATGCCCCCATTTGCTACAATCACCCCCAGGCCTCAACCATTTCCCTTCTCATAATTATCAACTAAACATGTAGATTACTCACCTTCTACCCTTCCATTTCACAAACACACAACACATTGCCTTTGCTGCCATACGATAATCAAATATTTCAGCCCCAATTCCCCCATAATTTATGTCATTGATTCTGAATAAAACCGATCTGATTGATACTCTACCAAGGTAGAGAGTTCAGAATTTATATTTACAGCCACAATGACTCCCTCCCCCAACTCCCTCCGGGCTCCGGGAACAATAAACAAACTTTCATAAGTAAAATCAAAATTGGTAATTTTGATGATATGTTTGTGCTCTATGTATGTCATTCTATGGAGATCTAACCAAAGCCAGGTTGGTAAGTGAAGACTTCAAAAATTATTTCTCATTTGATCATTAAACTCTTCTCCTGGTTTTATTTCATAGGGCATGAAACTTTAGTCAAAGGTGTCCTATACTGCGGGATAATGCATGTCTTGTCCATCTAGATTCATTGGCAGGAGTTTTATTTCACCAAAGAATGATTTCCAAAGCTTTTGATTTTCATATAAGATAGATTTATCGAAATTCAAGGTATATAGTTCTGATTTGAGATCTCATGTTTTATATTTTATACAAATGAAAGTGTGGTGTTCTTAATAAAATATTTAATACAAATGATGTATTTTTTTTTTAATAAAACATGAGATCTCAAATCAGAACTATATACCTTGAATTTCGATAAATCTATGTTATATGAAAATCAAAAGCTTTGGAAATCATTCTTTGGTGAAATAAAACTCCTGCCAATGAATCTAGATGGACAAGACATGCATTATCCCGCAGTATAGGACACCTTTGACTAAAGTTTCACGCCCCATGAAATAAAACCAGGAGAAGAGTTTATTTAATGATCAAATGGGAAATAATTTTTGAAGTCTTCACTTACCAACCCGGCTTTGGTTAGATCTCCATAGAATGACATACATAGAGCTCAGACATATCATCAAAATTACCAATTTTGATTTTACTTATGAAAGTTTGTTTATTGTTCTCGGAGCCCGGAGGGAGTAGGGGGAGGGAGTCATTGTGGCTGTAAATATAAATTCTGAACTCTCTACCTTGGTATGCCCCCATCTGAAATATTTGATTATCGTATGGCAACAAAGGCAATGTGTTGTGTGTTTGTGAAATGGAAGGGTAGAAGGTGAGTAATCTACATGTTTAGTTGATAATTATGAGAAGGAAAATGGTTGAGGCCTGGGGGTGATTGTGGCAGATGGGGGCATTTCGTTATTGTGGTTGACAGTGGTAGTGGGAAGAAGTATGAATGTGCCACGAATTAAAACAATACACTACGTGTCATGCAACTTAATGAGCCAGAGTTAATGGAGTGGATTTTTTGTAGTTGATTAGTATGAGCAATTTAGTTTTAGCTTATCATTTTAATTTTTTTACAGAAAGCGTATTTTTTGTTTTAGTTTATTGAATTGTGTAATAATTAAAATACATAAGTTTGAAATTACTTTTTCGATTGAAATTATTGTAGATGACATTTAAGATATTTTCATATAAATTTTTCTTTATCAGTAAAATAAAATATTACCTCCGTCCCAAAATATTTAGTCAAATCTTAAAAGTTGGATCATGATTTTGATTAGTATAATAATATGGAAGTTATAAATTTTATACTTTTATGAAAATACTTTTAACCAAGAATATTTTCGTATCATATTTATATTATAAATAATTTCCAATAAATATATATAATTGGTCAAAATTTTAAATTTGGCTAAATATTTTGAAACTACGAACATTTTTAATATAAGTTTTCCGTACTTCACTAGATTCAATCATTACTTTGACAATATCACCGAATTTAGTCAATTCTGCCAAATGAATGTTCTTAAAAGTATACCTTATTTTTTCACCTATATATTCTAATTTGTAAACATAAATGGTTCTTCATTAAAGCCTAAGCTTATGTATTGTGTTTGACTTACTATATGACGATCGGTTTTTCTTTACTTTGTTTATATTGTCATATACTACTACTTTTACAGTGTATTTTTTAATACATTTGTGTTAAAAATGTATTTGAAAAAAAGAAAAGTTTTATTCATTTTATTAAAGAGCACACACAAAAACATTCTGGTGAGTTTATTATGTTTTTGTATTTGTATTATATTTATTTTAATTAATTCAAGTTCTAAAAGAACATTGACCCCGTAGATCGCACGGGTGCAATGAATTGTAAAAGAACAATACCATTCAAATATTGTCTTCAAAGAAGTGTTTCAAAATCTTATTTTTACACCTTAATTTAGTTATGAAACTTCTCAATTGTGGGTTAATTAAATATTTTAATTTTCTTATTTTTTATTTTTACATTTATATATTACTCTGATTACTCTGATTTATAAAATTTGGATTAAATATTTCGGCCGTGCATCGCACGGGTGAGAATACTAGTGACCCAAATGACAACTAGTGAATGATGGCCCATCGACAACTTCCATACTTGTTTTTCTAAAGTAGGGAAATTAAATTCCTTTAAAGTTTAAACATCAAAAACCTTGTCCACCCTTTGATTTCAGTACACACATGGACCGCCAACTTTTCCATCTCATTTCTTTTTATAGAAGTCATTATCTCGCCACCAAAATCGTTCATGATTCTTTCAATATATATTATCACAAGATAAATCATCCGGCAACAAAAAAAATCATCGCATACGTAGCATCACTTGAATAACCGTCTTCAACAAAATCTCACGACCAGCCCGAGAGAGGAACTAGTTATTCCACCTTTGGATTCTTTTCAGCCCTCATTCCTTTAAATAGAGCAACGTTCCTTTAAAATGAACTTTTATTATTATGGTTGGTAATATGAAATTATTTTAAATGAAAACACATAGTAGAGGTTATATGTTGTGACTTTGATTATATAATGGTATTTGTGTAAGAAAAAAGAAAATGCATGTTGGTCGTACGAAAAATTGAAAGTAAATTTAAAATAAAATGTAAGGCGTAATAATAAGTACTACTTGATCATGGAATACCACGATTTTACAATTTAAGTATCTCCTTCGAGGGTCCTAAGGAAGCATTACAAAAACGAACATTCATATATGTTGGAACTCTACAAAAAGGATCACAACTTTTTGAAAAGTTCTTTATAGATCATATTATCAGTAGTGTTGATAACTAGGGCTGATCACGGATCTGGGAATTCCCGTTCCGTACTGAAGAACCGTCCCGAACCGTTCCAGAACCGATAGAACCGGAAAAATGTAATACCGTACCGTACCGTACCGAGCTTTTTTAATAATATGGTACGGTACCGGTTCTTAGTGAAAACCGTACCGGAACCGTCCCGGAACCGTACCGAACCGGACCGTCTCGTACCGTCCCGAATCGTCCCGAAAACTAGTGTTATAATATAATAATACTACGTATATTATATATAATATAATAATATGTATAATATATTATATACCGAGTATAATTGTCCGTATATTACTCTTACATCTTCTTTGGGCCCAATCCAATTATTAAAACAAAAACAATACTAGCTAATGCCACTTAAATAGAACAAAAACTCTTAAACCTAATCGGCATTCGGCAACATGCACTCGGCAACATATCCTCTAGTAGACCAAAAAGTCCAGAAGTGAAGAACGGCAGAACTAATCGCCTTTGGTGTTCCTCCTGAATTCGGCTCACCTACAACATATCCTCAATTGGATGTTACTTTTCTTTAATATAGTTTGACTATAAGTTTCATATTTCAATTTGATCACACAATATCAGTTTAATATAATCTTGCAAGTTCTTCTCTTCAATTTTTGTAGAGTTATTTATAAATGTTAAAATCTAAAGTTTTTTATATTTCATGGGGGTTATTTAGTTATTTAAGAACCGTACCGAACCGTACCGGACCGTACCGAAAATTGGTACGGAACGGGACAGGTTCTACATATACGCGGGACGGTACCGGTTCTTGATTTTTAAAAGAACCGTACTTTGGGACGGGACAGGTTTTTCAAAATAACCGTCCCGTACCGTCCCATGCTCACCCCTATTGATAACACGACCCTCTTAATCACATATAAAAAAAATATTCAACCCACTCTTTGAGGTGACCCTTGACATGAGAATGTACAACTGATTTCTTGAGGTGACCCTTGACATGACAGTGTACAATTGATTATGCGTAAAAACAAATTTTGGTAGACATATGCAACTTAATGGATTGATCGTAATTGACTTAAACTTATTATCGTGGCAAATGAAATGATGACCGATAATTGATTGCATTGAAGTTTGAAGGAATTATGATATCCAATTAGACGAATGATAACCTTGAAATTGAAACCTCTTGGTCAATATTTTTGCCATATATAACCATTGTCTTCAAAACATAAGTTAGATGATTTTTCATTTTTCTCATTAGCATTATAAAAACCTCAATCTATATTCCAAATTTATGGTTGGGTATCCCTGATGCCATGATGGTGTTCAAAAACTTTTGAAAATGCACTTTATCGAATCCCGTGTCAATATTGCCCTGCAATGAACATGGACTATCAAAACTCAAATATGTCTTCATTTCTACATACACAAGTGAATTCATATACATATTGATAAGCTCAACAACATCATTTGTTCGTGTCAAAATAGACATTTGCTGAAAATGTGATAGATTAGTCATATTCTCCATAAATGTGCTAGGAACATTTGAAGTAATAGGAACATCTAAGTGGTAATAAACATATCATCGGGGTATATCAATGAAGACATCTCCATCTCTAACATTCTCAATTTTTTCATTTCATGTTTTGACCACCAAAGGTGAGAAACTTTCCAATTCATCCGTTTTACAATGTGAACAACTGCACCATGACCTCATTTTTGTTGAAGATGACGACGTCTCCAAACTTAATGTCAGTTATATTGATAAAGTTTCAAAATCAATGTCATATTATAGCTTCATATGCAACGCCATTATTGCTTTCATTGGGCGGGAAAAAATCCTACCTTAATTATAAAAATTATAAAAATAATGATTATCGTAAGGAAATATAGAAAAGTTATACTCCCTCCGTCCCCGAAAGAAGTTCTCCATTTGACTTTCACACATTTTTATGCAAGTAAACTTACCAGAGGTAAACTTTACTGTTTTGACATTGTTTGGACACTGTTTGACACTGTTTGACACTGTTTTGCACTGTTTGGCACTGTTTTGATGTAAATAACTTTCCATTTAAGGAAATGAGAACTTAAGTTAGGGACATCCAAATAAGAAAAGTGAGAACTTCTTTCGGGGACAGAGGGAGTACAATTTTAATACACTAAGCAATCAAATCTAAATGGGTGTCTTGTTTTTAATAGCATAAATTTGAAAAAATTTCCTATTTAGAGCGTGTATGGTAATACCGAAATTGGCCGAATCGATTGATTATGCTAAATTTGATAAAGCTCTGGCCAAAATGGATGAATTGGTTGAATTAAAAAAATATGCAAAATATATTTTATTACTTGAATAATGACATTTTATTAATCGATTAATTAATATATATATTAGTTAAATGATGTTGTTGAGCTTTTTTATGACTATAAAATAAGTCATATAACTAAATTAAAATAATTTAACATATATAAAATATATTTTATTAATTAAATAATGACTATATTTTAGTATTATTATTACTGTTGTTATTGCTACTACCCACTCTTAAGATGTTTTCTTTTGGACTAAAATTTTCTAGTCTGGTCTGATCTGTTAAATATCGGGTCTCTGTGTAATTTATAACTATGGTGGTCTGGTCTGACCTGGTCTGAGACTTAAAACAGTCTAGAAAAAAAACATCCTTATTACTATTATTATTAAAAGGAAAATATATTAAGTTTGATATCTACTTTAATGTAGTTGAGATTTACATTCTATTATTCTAAGGAGAAACTTTGCTGTAAAAAATTGTAGCAATTTTTAACTTTGTATTTGTGCAGGGATTGAATTAAATTTCGTAGTGTTCATATGCTCATTGCAGTCATATGCTTGATATATGGAATATGTATATTTGATTGTGCATTGAATGAAATTTAATTAATTACCACAATAGCTTACCATTCATTTGATAACAAAGATGGAGCCATAACTACACTATGTAAAGTAGCAATTTGTATGGAAAATCCGAATGACCGAATAACAGAGAAGAAATTTTGATCGACATTAAATAAGTTTGATAAATTTGTAATAATAGCAAGTTTAACAATTTCAGTGGGCATTAATTACATTACCTTATTTACCTATATTATTCAGTGTTTAGCCGGATTACATTTTTATGATACGTAAATTTACATTTTTGTCCTTATTTTGGGCGGCAAATTTCCCTCCAATTACTGTAGCAACACTATTACTTTATATTATACTAGAAAATTGATCGCGCGTTGCGCGAATGTCATATGTCATAAGTATCTTTGAAATGTTAATTTTAGGAGCTATATATAGATAATACATAGTATATCGTACTTATTTAACAAAAAATGAGATTCAGTTGAATTAGTTGCTGTTACAATAAACCACTATGTATGAACAATGATTGAGTAATTAAGATATGAATATTATTTGTGTGTATAACACCGGCCCAATGCAGTGTATTGGATGTCTATTTTACGAATTTAGCTCCTCTCCAGTTACTGGAGTTCTCCATTAGGAGAGAGATAGAGTGAGATGGGGAAATGGTGGGGTAGGGAGAGAAAAAAGATGGGGTTTAATTATTATTTTTAAGGAGAGAGATAGAGTGAAAAAGAAATGGAGAGAGTAAATGGAGAGAAGAAAATGGAGAAAAGTATGACTCCTATTTTACATTTACACCTCATAATCTATATGCTTTCTTTGGGAGATTCACGGTTTTAATTAGTTTTTACAGTTACATTTTTGCTACATTTTTGCTTTGCAATGAGCATAGTATTATTTATACCCAACAGATATCCAAATATCTGAAGCATCTTAGAAATTTTGTCCCTACTAATTTTACTACCAGTCCCGCCCCACTTGAAAACAACAGGTCGCATTTCAGTAACAAACATCTAATACTACCCCCGTCCCAAAAAACTTTGTCATTTCAAAACTTTGACTAATTATATCTTTTTATTGGAAATTATTTGTAATATAAAAAATTATATGAAAATGCTCTTTGTTATAATTTCTTTCATAAAAAGGTATAAAATTTATAACTTCCATAATATTATACTAATCAAAATCATGATTCAAATTTTTTGAAATGGCAAAATTTTTTGGGATGATGGTAGTATGATTAAGCACTTATAAGACATGTGTGTTCCCAGAGCCCTAGATTCCTAGTCCATGAGAAAAAACTCCTTCAAACTATGAACCAAGATGTAGATTTATGTGGATATAATTCAGGTAAGTTCATTATAAATTGAAGTGTACAACGGTAGAAGTACTCTTTTAGGTATATAAATAAATAGTTTGTGGGTTTAGTTTTCATTCAAATTTGAAAACATATTAAAAAATCAATGCTTAACTCATTCTATAAGTATAATCATTTTTAATGTTTTTGTGATCTTGATTGTCAAATGATCCACCCTATTCCAAAAGGGCTTTTTTGAATATAACATTTTGTTATGTACTCTTCTAATTCAAATGAAAACGTCAGATTTAAAACAACACACAATCAAACATGTAGTGTGCTTTTAAATTCCCTTCTTATAAACTTTTGGAGACCACTTAATGAAAAACTCAAGTCTCGATTAATATAAGTAAAAAAACGCAGCAAAAAATCCAGGGAAAAACAGGGCACAAAGTACAGGGAAAAAATGCAGCACTTGAAGGCAAGTGCGATGAAATGACCTTGACATATTATCAAACATGTAGTTTCCTTTAATATGAACTTGTGAAGACTGTTGATCACAATTGAAGGCTTAATTAATATAAAACCAGCATCGAAAAACGCAGGTAAAATGCAACCAAAAACTGAAGGAAAACACAACAAAATGTAAGGTTTAATTGACAGAAAAGCAGCATTGAAAAACGCAGGTAAAACGCAACGAATAAATGAAGGAAAACGCAGCTAAAAAAAGAAGAAAAACGCAGCAAAGAACCATCCATAACTCCCCTACGTGAACCACCAATGCTGGAGTACTTCTTATGTGGTTGTAGTGTAGGGTAATTTGTGAATTTACATCAACAGCAATAAAAGTATTCTATTAGGCATATAAACAAACAGTTAGTGTGTTTAGTTCATATGCAAAAAGCTTCTAATGTTTTTGAGTTTGTCTTCAAGTGGATGACCACAAAACAACTTTCTCATTTTTATGACAAAAGAAAGTGTAAAATTTCATCCCAAACAAAAGCATACATCAAGTTAGATGAATTAAGCATTCTTTCATTAGAGGCTTACAGAAAAACATGGTAAAAATTGCCTCCAATCTTAAACAAGGAGGAAAGCTAAATACTAAATGGCAGAAACCTCATCCTCTTGTCTTCTGAAGCTATATATAGGACTCTGAAGATGTGGAGGAAGATAATCTACACGAATTATATAGTTTCAGCTAAGGGACCTATCAACTTCAGTAACGGGTAATGAAAGAAGAAAGAGTTGAAAGAGTATCACTGCGTCCCTTTGTGTAGTGATCATATAGTCAACGTTAGCCAATCAGTAGCACACTCCCTGACCGGCGAAAAACATAACACCGTTACCCCCCAAAAAGTAACACCGTCAAACGAACAACACAATGGCACTCGTAACGATAGGTGAGAGATAATTTAATACAAAAACTGTCCGTTATAGTAAAGTTAATATCAATGAATTGTGTAGAATATGTTTAACATAAGTATTTTTTTTAGCTGTATACCATGACATATATCAATTTCACAAATAATGAAATGTAGTTGAGTTTGGAGGTGTTACCATAAAATAATATAAACAAAGATAAAGTAATTAAGACATACATTTGTTTGTTTATATTTAAACAAACAAATATAATGGGAGTTTAGGAGCCAAAGTATATGTGGGAAAATGTCAAGGCAATTTTGAAAAGAAAAGGTAAAAAACTCACAATATAATTCTTTTGGAGTTTGAACATTGGTTCTCTAAAGAATGTTGAAAATTAAATAGTGCGGAGATTTAAGTGGTTGACATTCAAATATGAGTCGCGGCGTTCAAACTAAGTCAGTCATAAAACTAATTAAATAAATATATCCTATTGTTCTTCTTCTAAACGTGCAAAACTGATATGGGTTTTCAATAAAATGCAACTATAGATAATTATAAACCATAGATAAGTATATCCCAAGGAGCTTAAATGACATTTTATAGAAGTCACACACCTGAAGAAAGAAGTCACCTGAGATGTGGAAAGTAATTAATGAATTCTTTTGCTACTTTCGGGTGCATGCACAAAGCTCTAACCCAAATGCAGATATTCAGTGAGTATGTGTTCAATTGATGTCTTCAATCAGTCTTGATGAATACGAAATATGCAAGGGAAAACGTGACAAAAGTGCAGGGAAAACGCAGCAAAAACAGCAGACTATTTAATCAGAATACAAGTTTTCATCAATATAAAATATGGAGAGGAAAACGCAGGGAAAAACGCCGCAATAGTGCAGGAAAAATGAAGGAAAAACGCTGAAATTTAGGGCTAACGTAATGAAATAAGCTGAACATAGTAACAAACACCTAATGCATTTTTAAAGTCCTTTCATATGAACTTGTGGAGACCATTTATTCACAATTGAAGTTTTGGTTATTATGAAATATGTAGGAAAAAGGGCAGCAAAAAGCATTTGAAAAAAAGCATCAAAAAGCAGAAGAAAAAAACGAACTAAAAACGCAGAAGTTTTAGGTAACTACAAGGATGTCACCTCGAGATATTATGAAACACTTAGTGTGCTTTTATAGTCCATTAATATGAACTTGTTTAGACCATTACACAATCCAAGTCCCAATTGATATAAATATGCAGGAAAAAAGAAGCAAAGAGTGCTGGAAAACGCAGCAAAAGCCAAAAAAAACCCCAGTGAAAATGAAGAACTTCACTACAAAAAAACACGCCTTTAGTCACGGACGTTAGTCACGGATTTCGTCCGTGACTAGCCTAGTCACGGGCTAGTCACGGACTAGTCACGGATTTTTGAAAAAAAAATTAGTCACGGATTTGGCCGTGACTAAGTCCGTGACTACATAAATCCGTGACTACGAACCGTGACTAAAGTCCTCCGGTTGCCCCAACTCCGTCGCCGGGAAGCCCGTTTTTATTCCGGCGACTTAGTCACGGATTTATCCGTGACTACGTCCGTGACTAAAAAAAATTAAATTTCCAGCGCTCAAAATTAATTTCTCAAAATTTAGTCACGGAAAATTCCGTGACTAGGTCCGTGACTAGGTTTTTTATATAACTGAACCACACCAATTCATTCCATGTATATATAATACAGTTCACACCAATTCATTCCATGTATATATAATACAGTATCTGTTTGAAAGATCGAAGGATGTAGTCCATCTTATGTCATTTTCCCTGTTTATGCAGATAATAAGGTATGTTATTTGAATTCTTTTTATTTAGAATTAGTTGATTCAATTTAAAATTGGTTAGCTAAGCGTAGTTTTAAACGTAGTGATGCATTAAGTTAAATTAAGTAAAATTAGTTAGCTAAACGTAGGTTTTAAATAATTAAGTTAAATTAATTAGTTAAGTTAGTGTAGCTTTTGATAATATTATATATCTCTATTCTCTCTCTCTCTCTCTCTCTCTCTCTCTCTCTCTCTCTCTCTATATATATATATATATATATATATATATATATATATATATATATGTTTTGGTTCAAATAAGAACATGATCTTATGAGAGAAATGAGAACGAATCTGAACCGTTAGATTTGCTTCAAGTGAAATTCAATGTGCATTAGATGAAAATAATTTGTGCATTAGGTGAAATTGAAATGTGCATCACAAAGGGTACGATAGAGTGACATTATGTGCAGTTGAACTATGCATTACGTGAAATTGAAATGTGCACTAGGTGAAGCTGAAATGTGCAGAATAAAAAGTACGAATTCTGCTTATTGTGCAAATGTTTGTACGATGCACCTTGATGTTATATATATATATATATATATATATGGGAAAGATCAAGTACAAATTCTGCTTATTGTGGAAATGTTTGTACGATGCACTTTGACGTTATTTGCATTGCATATTAAGGTTCAAAGTGTTGCATATTATATAGTCATAAAATAGCAATTGCACATTAACGTTCAATGAGTTGCACCCTAGAAAAGTTAGGTTGTATTACAAAAATGCCACCTTGCCTTTATATCCTTTAGATCATCAACACATCGGATGGCCAAGATAAGTTTGTACTTTGTAAATTAAACATGGTTTGTATTTGATCTCTATTCTATATATATATATATATATATATATATATATATATGTATATATATACATATATATATATATATATATATATGTATATGTAGGGAGTGGTTCTAATGAGAACACACCTTATTGTGAGAAATGAGAACACATCCTAACCCATCATCTCATTAAATGAATGACCATTAATCAATTGACTCACAATATAAAGATGCACTTCATCACATGCAATCTTTCTAATATAAATGAAAATAGTAACGTGCAACTAATAAAGGGTATTAGAGTAATCCTGTAAAATCCATTTATTGTTGCAACCGTTGTAGGCTTTCACTTTCCAAAAAAGTAGGTAAAGATAAAATCTTAAATCAAATATAATATTTTTAGTTTAAAAGTGATTTAACTTTTTAAATTATAATCCAACTTTATCAAAAATTATATCAATTTAAATAACTTTTTTTTATCTTTCAAATGACATCAATATTGTATGAATAATTTTTTTTTAAAAAAATAAATAATATATGTATACAATAAACCACAACAAGCATCTTCAACTATCACACACACAAGAATATGTATCTCATGCACAAAAACCAGTATCTAATGCACACGAAAATGAGTATCTCACAAATGGTTTGTATATAAAGCACAAGAGCAAGTATCTCGATCACAAAAATAGTATCTAATGCACAACAATTAAGAACTAATATCGATCGAACACATAAAGATTTCATATAATTTAAACAATTAAGAACAATTGATGAAAACATTACTTAGTTTTTGTGAATTGTTATTGTGAATTATTTGAAGTTCATTAAGTGAAATTTAATAAATAAGTGTTCGTAAACATATCAAATAATTAGAAGATATAGTTATTTAATAATATTAATTGAACGTTATGTAATTGTAGTGCATTGAACTTTAGTAAAATTGAATATATTAATGCTCCTACGTATGAATTAGTGAAAATCTCTTTTTAACTTAAGCAAAGAACCAATATCATCAATAATCAAAGATAGATAAGAACTTCCCCGGTCATTCTGCAACGCGTGGACCACTGTCTGCGCATCTGTTTCAAATGAGGTGGGACCAAATAATGGTATATGATGCATACTGTGGTAAAAGGTCAGAGACGACAGTTTTTAACAGTGGCCAATGTTTTTACCATGGCTGTTGTGGCGACGCACGTAAAACTGACGCAAAACTGTCGTAAATGTTCCTCCTTATGTTTTTACGATGTTTGACCGATGATAAAGCAAACGGATCCCTGTCCGCACTCAAATTATTTTTAGAAAAAAAAATTACATATTCTGAAACGTTATTAAACCCGCTACAAAACCAATTCAAACTAACTCAAGTTTTGATGTATAAAGTAAGAGATTAAGTGTGATTTGTGTTGACCAAGTGAATAGTAAATATATCTTATAAAATGGGACAGAGGTGAATTGTTGTAGACATTTTTTTTAAATTGTAGTGATTAAAATACTTATAACATTGATTAAAATAGTATGTAGTGACTGATGGAATAATAGTTGTGATGCCTATTATATTAGGCGACGATCATTTGGGATAAAAAATTAATGAGTGAAGTCCATGTCCATGTGAAATTAAAATTAATGCTGCATAAGTACTACGTATTTTATAATAATAGAAGTTTCCAACTGGTATGAAATACTTTTTTACTGTGAAATGTAGCTTGATTTTACCTTACAGATTTGAAAGGTTTCTTCAACAAGAAATCTCCACGTTCTCATCTTTTTATTTTGAGCGTGAAGTCATCACTAGAAGAAAGAGACCTGCCCGGAACGATGACATTGGCGAGGATTTATACGAAAATGTAGTTTCCATTTTCAATTACCCAGGTAGAGTTAAAGGAGCTGCGACACACCGAAATCTTACCGTTTTACTAGAATTACTGTTTGAATTCATGCCAGAAACGCACCTTCTGGACCTAACACCTCCATCTGAGCACGAAATTGTTCAAATACATGAAGAACAACGATAACGATCTGCTCAATATCAGGAAGAAGGAGAATGGATAGACGGTTCTGATACAGAAGAAGACGTTGTATATGTAGAAAATAACGATTCTGACAGCGAGTAATTGTGTTGTTGTAATTTCAATTTTTTTGACTCCAAATATTTGTGCTCTTTTCTTCATCATTACTACGTATATTACTCCAACAATATTTGATTTTTTTTCTTCATCATTATTATTTGTGAAATAAAAATTACTCCATATTAATTCAACAACAACAAGTTTTTTATATCCATATTATAAATTCAAAATATACTTTTAATAATTCAAAGTTAGAAATTCAAAATTAAAATTTCCATAATTCAAAATTTAAAATTACTCCATATTATATCCATAAAAAAATTCGAAAAAAAAATTGACCGGGTTAGTCACGGATTTATCCGTGACTAACCCGGTCAATGGCGGCCCTGACACCGCGTGGCTGGATTCGGGGATTACGAAGGGTTTAGTCACGGAAATATCCGTGACTAAATCCGTGACTAATCCCTTATATAAAATAAACCCTTGGCGAATTTCTCATTCCAAACACTCTCCCAACCCTAAAACTCTCCCTCTATCTCTACTTCTTCTCTCTGTCCGCCGAACCCTTTGACCTCCACCGCCGCTTTCACCGTCCGTCGCCACCGTCCGTCGCCGGTCTCCGTTAGCTACCTCCGTCGAAGACTCTTCGCCATCCTCTTCATCAAGGTTATGTGTTCTAAATTTCAATTATTTTTCATTCTTATTTTTAGTATTTGATTTTCATTCCAAAAATGCATGTTATTATTAAAGTGCATGCTCTTTTGTTGAAATACACTCAAATGCATGATTATATACATGATTTAGTTTATATGCTCAATTTGATTTATGAATGATTCTTTAGTTTTGTATACATTTTTGTGTAGTAATATGATTAAATATGTTTTAGTTTATATTTTTCTTTAATATTCGAAATATAATTTTTGAAATACATGTTTAATATTAAATTTCGAAATACGATTTAGTTTATACTTTTCTTTAGTTGGTATACATGTTTAATATAATTTAGTTTATTACATGTTTTATATGTTCAATAATTTTAATATGTATGCCAAAATATGATTTAATTTTAGGTTAAACAACATGCATGATTATTCAAACCTTTTTTTAATTTTTTTTTAATTTCGGCCTTATGTGTTTCTTTTATTCTTGAATTATGTTAGGTTAGTTTGGACTAATTTTTAGACTTAGAATGAAGCATGCTAAATAGAAATATTTGGACATTGTTAGGATTATTGTTTTTTATCATCTATCAAAATTATTATTCCCGAATTATTTAAAAAAATACCCCCTCATGTCAAACTTCCAAAAAAGTTTAACATGTTAATTATAAAATATTAATTTAGACATTAAAAACAGTTTTCTGAAATAAAATATAAAATATAGATTATAAAAAAACACTTTAATAAAAAAAAGTTTTTGTTAAACTGCTTAATAAAAAACGGGTTTTTATTAAAAAGTGTTTAATAAACTGTTTTTTATTAAAAAGAGTGTAATAAACAGTTTTTTATTAAACAGTTTAAAAAAGTGTTTATTAAAGACATTAAAAAACAGTTTTTAAAAATTTTAAACTGTTTTTTTATTAGAAAGTGTTTAAACAGTTTAAAAAAGTTTTAAAAATGTTTAAACTGTGTTTTATTAAAAACTGTTTTTATTAAACAGTTTTAAAAAAGTTTAAACAGTTTTAAAATAGTTTTTCTACGAACAGTTCAATTGAAATATTTTTAACAACAATTTTTTTTAAGAAAAATTAAAATAAGTTTTAATTTTGGTTTTTAAAAAATAGATTTTTTTTTTAAAAAAACAAAACATTTAGTCACGGATCTGAGCCGTGACTAATTTTTTAGTCCGGAATTATTTGTTAAATTTAAAATTTATTTTTTAAAAAAAAAAAAAATTAGTCACGGATTCATGACCGTGACTAATACGAAATTTCAAAACATTGAAAAAAGGAAACGCGGGTTTTTGAAAATTTCAAAAATTTGAAAACTTAGTCACGGATATTTCCGTGACTAATATGGCCGATTTTTTTTTAAAAAAATACTTAGTCACGGACACGTCCGTGACTAATATAAAAAAAATTTAAAAAAATGTAGTCACGGATCTTAGCCGTGACTAAAGTGCCGGAGCAGATATTCCGGTGACAGATTAGTCACGGATCTGGTCCGTGACTAATCCGTGACTACATTTAGTCACGGACAATTTGACGTGACTAAATTTAGTCACGCCCAAACAGTCACGGAATTAGTCACGGACAGAATCCGTGACTAAATGAGTTAGTCACGGATTTTTTACAATGTGGTCCGTGACTAAATCCGTGACTACAGCCGAATTTTTTTTGTAGTGCTTGAAGGCAAGAGCATTGAAATAACCTTGACAATTATCGAACACCTAGTGTGCTTTTAGTTTTGTTTGATATGAACTTCTGGAGACCTTAATAACAATGAAAGTGTTGATTAATACTCCGTAATACGTATAAAACATGAAGCAAAAAAACCAGCAAAAAGCAGACAACAAAACACATAAAAGGTGAGAGTTTTTTGGTGTCACAAATTAAAAAGCACAGAAGAATCCCAAGTTCACGTACCTGAAACTTAAACACTGTTTTATATTCTAATAGCAGGGGACTAAAATCTAAGAATGAAATATAAAAATGTAATACTGAACTGAATTAAGCAATGGACAAGGCACAAGGAAGAATGCTGAAACAATAAACAAGAAAATAGCATACCTAAAAGAGTTTTTGTTAGAAATTAAACTTGGCTTAGCCCAATCATTGGGTCCATTAGAAATTAACTTATTGGGCTAGTAGTTGTATGAGAAATAATAAATTAGTTAGCCCATAAGTTAGAGTTAGTAAAGAAAGGTCTAGAGTACTCTTTAGTTAATGTACTTATTAAATGATTCTATAATATTCCTAAGCTAGAATCCTATGGAATAGTGTAGAATGTTAAAGACATAGGAGTGCCTAGAAGGATCCTAAGAGACCTATAAATAGAGAACTCCTCACTCATTTGTAATGCAAACAAAAGCTCCAAATCAATAAAAGTTTCAAGTTCTTCCAAAATCATCTCTCTCTAAAATTCTCTTTTCCACACACAATCACCTAAATATAATTCTCATAAACTCCTTTATTCCAATAAAGTGGTATCAGAGCCATCAATCCTTTCAAGAAAGATGAATGCCAACGGCTTATTTCCCTTCCAATTTCCTCGTCTCACCAAAGATAACTACTCTAGTTGGTGCATTCGCATGAAAGCCTTGCTAGGATCTCAAGATGCATGGGAGATTGTTGAGAAAGGTTACGAGGAACCTCAAGATGATGTTACTTTAAATCAATCCCAAAGGGATAGTCTCCAAAGGAGTAGGAGGAAGAATCAACAAGCTCTCACTCTCATATATCAATGCTTAGACGAGGCCATGTTCGAGAAGGTTGCAAATGCCACCACTTCTAAAGAAGCATGGGAAATACTTCATAATTCTTTCAAAGGAGTCGACAAGGTGAAGAGAATTCGTCTTCAAAATCTTAGAGGTGAGTTCGAACAACTTAAAATGAAATATTCGGAATCAATATCCGATTATTTCTCTAGAGTGTTGGGAATTGTAAATGAGATGAAGAGAAATGGGGAGGAGCTAAAGGACATAACGGTGATTGAGAAAATCCTTCGCTCTCTCACCAAAGACTATGATTATATTGTGGTGGCCATAGAAGAGTCTAAGGATTTAGAGACCATGACCATTGATCAACTTATGGGCTCACTACAAGTCCATGAAGAAAGAGTTGTGAGAAATAAATCTGATGAATCATTGGAGCATTCCCTTTACTCCAAACTCTCTTTTAAAGAAAGAGGGGATAATAGAGGTGAAGAAAGAGGCCAACGAGGTCGTGGTTATGATCGAGGACGTGGTGCACGTGGAAGAGGTGGTCAAGGTCGTGGTTATACAAAATTCAACAATGAAGAAAGAACTCAATATACACAAGCATCTAGAGGCCGTGGGAGAGGAAGCAAACCACAAAGGTACGACAAGTATCAACTAAGATGTCATAATTGCAATAAATATGGTCACTATGCATGCAAGAACTCTCATCATGTTAAAGAAGAGGCACATCTCATGGAGATGAATAACGAGGTAGAACTTACCTTGTTGATGGCAAATCATGAAGAACAAGCGAAGAAGAGCACATGTTATTGAGATACCGGAGCTAGCAACCACATGACGGGAGATAAAAGCTTGTTCGTGAAGGTGGAACATACTCAAGGTTATGTTACCTTTGGAGATGAATCGAAAGTCGTGGTGAATGGTAAAGGTAACGTTCTAATCCGCCTAAACGATGGAAGTCATCAATTCATTTCCGATGTCTACTATGTGCCCAACTTAAAAACAAATATTCTAAGTATGGGCAACTCCTAGAAAAGGACTATGATATTCACTTAAAGAATCGTAGTCTTTCTCTACGAGACAATAATGGGAGACTAGTTGCTAAAGTGCCGATGACTAGAAACCGGATGTTCTTGCTTGATATTCAAAGAGATCAAGCCATATGCTTGAAAAGTTGCTTGAAAGACGAGTCATGGATTTGGCACTTAAGATATGGGCACTTAAACTTTGGTGGCTTGAAAATGCTATCGTCCAAAGGCATGGTGAAAGGTTTGCCCTTCATCAATCATCCCGATCAGCTATGCGAAGGATGCCTACTTGGGAAGCAATCAAGGAAACCATTCCCTAAAGAAGTTGCCTCAAGAGCTAAAGAGCCATTGGAGTTAGTCCATACCGATTTATGCGGTCCTATTACTCCATGTTCTCATGGTAAAAGTAAGTATTTTCTCACTTTCATCGATGATTACTCATGGAAAACATGGGTATATTTTCTTAAACAAAAATCAGAGGCCTTTAAAGCATTCAAGAATTTTAAAGTTCTTATTAAGAAAGAAAGTGGGTACGTTATTAAAGCCATGAGATCAGATCGGGGTGGAGAGTTCACATCAAAGGAGTTCAATCAATTTTGTGAAGATAACGGCATCCGTCGTCCCATGACTGTCCCACGCACACCACAACAAAATGGTGTTGCCGAAAGAAAGAATAGGACTATCCTCAACATGGCCCAAAGCATGCTAAAGACGAAGAATATGCCTAAAGAATTTTGGGCTGAAGCTGTGGATTGTGCTGTCTATCTTCAAAATCGCTGCCCCACGAAGAGTCTAGATGGATTAACTCCACAAGAAGCATGGCATGGAGGTAAACCTGGAGTCTCACAATTGAGAGTATTTGGATGCATTGCATATGCTCATGTTCCTGATCAGACTAGGTCAAAACTCGATGACAAGAGCGAGAAGTTCATATTCATTGGATATGACAAACACTCAAAAGGGTACAAACTCTACAATCCGGATTTGAAGAAGCTCATAATAAGTCGTGATGTGGAGTTTGATGAAGAAGGCTCGTGGAATTGGAGCATTGGCGACAAAGAAGATTATAGCCTCTTACCATCCATGGAATATGAAGAAGTTGAAGAGAATCATGAAAATATAACTCCTCCACCATCTCCCACTCAATCTCAAGCTTCCCCACCAAGTTCGGATGAAAGAGAAATACCACGCATGCGAAGCATTGAAGAGCTTTACGAGGTAACACAAAACCTGAACTCAAATGATGAACTTACACTCTTTTGTCTATTTGGTGATTGCGAGCCACTAAGTTTTGAAGAAGCCACAAGAAACAAGAAGTGGAGAGATGCAATGGATGATGAGATTAAGTCCATTGTGAAGAACAAAACATGGGAGCTAGCCACACTTCCATCAAATCATAAAGCAATTGGAGTGAAGTGGGTATTTAAGATCAAGAAAAATGCAAAAGGAGAGGTTGAGAAGTACAAAGCAAGACTAGTGGCCAAAGGCTACGCCCAAAGACATGGCATTGATTATGAAGAAGTATTTGCGCCTGTTGCTAGATTGGAAACAATAAGATTGATAACTGCAACGTACTCGGCTTCACAAGTGGACAGAGTGACTATCGATTGCCTCTTTGAAACCCATGTGAAAGCAGTGTTTCCCAGGCAAAACAAGAACCCAGTTGTGCACTCGCGGCTCACAACAAGTGGAAGATACATCAAATGGATGTCAAGTCCGCATTCTTAAATGGGTTCCTAGAAGAAGAAGTCTACATTGAGCAACCCGAAGGTTACAAAGTCCAAGGGCAAGAAGATAAAGTGTTGAGGCTAAGAAAGGCTCTTTATGGGCTTAAATAAGCACCAAGAGCTTAGAATAGTAGAATTGACAGTACTTCCAAGCTAATGGATTCATGAAGTGTCCACAAGAACATGCACTATATGTAAAGAAAAATCATCAAGGAGACATATTGCTCGTGTGCATATACGTGGACGATCTCATATTTACAGGTAATAATATGACGATGTTCGATAAGTTTAAACAAGTCATGACAAGGGAGTTCGAGATGACTGACATTGGGCTTATGAGTTACTATCTTGGCATCGAGGTTAAGCAAATGGATGATGGTATATTCATCACTCAAGAAGGATACGCGAGAGAAGTACTCAAGAAGTTCAACATGGAGGACTCCAAACCTGTAAGTACACCTGTCGAAAGTGGACTAAAGCTATCAAGGTATGATAAAGGAAAATTGATTGATCCAACTTACTTTAAGAATCTTGTGGGAAGCTTAAGATACTTAACATGTACAAGGCCGGATATTTTCTTCGGTGTTGGACTTGTTAGTCGATTCATGGAGGCCCCCACAACAACTCATCTAAAGGCCGCAAAAAGGATTTTGCGATATCTCAAAGGCACCGCCGAATATGGATTGTTTTACTCTTCATCTGATGAGTTCAAGCTGGTTGGATATTGTGATAGTGATTGGGGTGGAGATATCGATGACCGCAAGAGCACAACTGGGTTCTTGTTTTACCTGGGAAACACTGCTTTCACATGGGTTTCAAAGAAGCAATCGATAGTCACTCTGTCCACTTGTGAAGCCGAGTACGTTGCAGCAACATCAAGTGTTTGTCATGCAATTTGGCTCAGGTACATATTGCAAGCTCTCAGCATGTCTCAAGAAGAAGCAACAACAATATTCGTGGACAACAAGTCAGCTATCGCATTAGCAAAGAATCCAGTGTTTCATGATCGAAGTAAGCACATAGACACTCGATATCATTTCATCCGGGGAAAGATAGCGAAGAAGGAAGTTCAAGTAGAGTATGTGAAGACTCAAGACCAAGTCGCTGATATTCTCACAAAGCCACTCAAGCATGATGTCTTTGCAAAGATGCGGGATCTACTTGGTGTTGCTAAGTCAAGTTTAAGAGGGGATGTTAGAAATTAAACTTGGCTTAGCCCAATCATTGGGTCCATTAGAAGTTAACTTATTGGGCTAGTAGTTGTATGAGAAATAATAAATTAGTTAGCCCATAAGTTAGAGTTAGTAAAGAAAGGTCTAGAGTACTCTTTAGTTAATGTACTTATTAAATGATTCTAGAATATTCCTAAGCTAGAATCCTATGGAATAGTGTAGAATGTTAAAGACATAGGAGTGCCTAGAAGGATCCTAAGAGACCTATAAATAGAGCACTCCTCACTCATTTGTAATGCAAGCAAAAGCTCCAAATCAATAAAAGTTTCAAGTTCTTCCAAAATCATCTCTCTCTAAAATTCTCTTTTCCACACACAATCACCTAAATATAATACTCATAAACTCCTTTATTCCAACAGTTTTTACCAACGACCATGAGATGGGGATAATTGGAAGTTAGAAACTCATTATAGATCTGGCAGAGACAAAGGTAAAATCCACGAGGAAGATATCAACGACCATGATAACAAACGCTACATCTTCTTGAATGGAGAAGAGGAAGAATTCATGAGGTGCGCTGTAAATAAAAATGAAAAGGTGGGTAGATAGGCGATATAACTCCTGGCAGTGTGTAAATGAACTTAACACCGTTAGTTATCAAGCTGGACGGTGAACTATAAATTTTGAAACGGCAAGTGTATGAGACACTCAAATAGCACACGATACTACACTTTATAGCCTAACTTGTAGAAGCAATGAGCATTTAATAACAAAAAGCTAGTGGCCTTTATAAGATAGGTTAAGAAAAGATTTCTCTACTCAGTGGCAGATGTGTTCTATTCAACGGTGTTCATGTGAACACCCAAAAATATAAAACCAATGAGAATATATATGTATGAATATAATAGTTTATTTATTAATATTGTAATGAGAAAATGTGTAATTTTGAACACCTAAAATATGAATACTGCCACTGGTTCTGTTGCTGCTCCACCCCTAAAATGTCATGCACAAAGTTCATCCTGGATGTTCATCCCCATATTTGCACTATGGTTATTGCTCTCATATCATACTAAGATTACAAACATCGAATTGGTCATATTCTTTTATTAGAAACTTTACGTTTGGAAGTTAATCACGAAAGTTTAAGAGTAGGTTTTTATTTGAATATATATATCCTTTGTGTTTTCAATCAATCTGAAAGGATCCATTTTTAGAGCATCTCCAATGTTATAATGTGCACGGTGCACATGTGGCATGAAAGATAGCCACAAAAATATTAACAAATGAATTATCTCTCTCCTTATTTGAATGGTTTTATACAAATTTGGTAAATTTTGTTCCACAATGTCAAGAAGACCGTCTAAATATTGACATTGTGATTGACATTGCAGAGAAAAACTTACCAAAATTGTATAAAATCATTCAAATAAGGAGAGGGATAATTTATTCGTTAATATTTATGTGGTTATTTTCGATGCCACATGTGCACCGTCCACATTACAACATTAGAGATGCTCTTAAATGATTTACATCATATCCTCAATAATTCTAAAAGTAATACACTATTACAACTACTTTTTTTAGATTTATCCTACATTCCATCGCATTATTCCACTATCTTCCCATCATACCCTCAATAATTCATATTCCCTTTCACTATTCTTAATCTACCTACTTTTGAAATGTGAAGGTTTTTAAGTTACGGAGGTAGTATAAAACTATAAACTTGTAATAAAACAGACTTGCTAGGCAATCTAGGCAATAGTCATTCTAACCTTATAAATTTTAAACATGTCTATATCCTTGAGGACCTTGCTCATTGCAACCTCTTCCCAATAGCATTTAAATTACTTTCCTATTATAAATTGTGTTAAAGAGTACGTTCTTCCGATTCCCATGTTTTCGGATGGGCTATCAGACCATTGAACTAACACTTGGTTTCGGGCTTAGAAATACCAGTCGTACAAGAGCTAGTAGTTTGGCGTATAAAAAAATAAGCACAAATGAATAGAATCGCGAGAATAAAAACCTTGAAAACAGCGGAATAAGAAAGTTTGAATATGTTTAACTTTCATTAATCAAGAGAATCGTTTGCCAAAAGATAATTCTGCCATCCGCCTTAGAAGGGTTGTTGCTCTAGCTAAGATATGAGCTACACGATACACGGATCGTTTACAATGCATAACTCACATATAAGCTTCAAACTGAAGCAAATGTTTAATATCACCAACTATTAGGTCAAGATAGGAGCTTCTCTCTTCATTCTCCGGTTTTGAAATGATCACTGAGCATCCGGCTCTATTTCCAAAGCTACCCAGCGTTGTTCCTCTACCCATGTCACCACATCCCTTATCCCGTGTGCTTCGATGATGCTTGCATCGATCCTAATCTGCGGAACAAGTTTCATTGCCTCTCTCCACCCTTGTAATGTCGCTGCCCCCAATAGAATCATGTGATAACAAGCTCTGTTTGCCAACAGAAAAACCTCAACTGATAGGATTCCTTTAAAAGTTTTTCACGTTATTCAAAAAGTATTTAATTTTATATTTTGTAGAAGGTTTTTAATATGTACTTTAAAAATATGAATAATTAGTTTTACAATGTTTTATTTCTCATATTAGTCTCAGATTCAGATCAAAGATAGAATGGAATTTTCCAAGATAAAGAATTAATAGTGAACAGTCAAAAAAGGAAAAGAATCAATAGTGGGAAGATGTTATACGTAGTATACTTTTTGAAACACTAGTGGATTTGGAGTCATTTGACAGCCTATGTTTTTACGAACACTAAACGTTTAACTCAAAATGGAGTAACTTTTTACACAGTATAATTTTAGCAATTTTTATTGGTATGAAATAACTTAGGGAGGAAAAGAGATGCAATAATAAACGTAGGATTATAAGAGATTGATGGATTATTTATAGGCATTTACAACATGTCGACTAGTTAAATGATAATAATTGAGCTTAACCTGTCTTATAATTAATAACGATGTTAACAGGACAGAGGGCTCGATAAGCAATTAAATAATTTTGGACCTACCCCCATTAGCCGAGCCGTGTTCTGGGCTAGGTAAGGTTCATTTTCAAGATATATCAAGCCAATCGTATTTGACCCGACCCATTATCCCAACGATTTTAAAATTTTCACATAATTGTTTAATTAATAAAATATATTTTCAATAGAATTTTTGACTTTAAGTAGATTAAGTTACTTCAATTATTTCATTAAGACTGTTAACAAATGTAGTCAATTCATGCCTTTGAAAATTGGACGTGAAATTTGGACGTGTTTAACATTTAGCGGTTAACACTTAACGGATAATGGATTATGTTAGCGAATTTCCAATAGCGGTTTAACTAGTACGATTAAAAAAAACAGGGCCGTAGATGAGGGCGTGCAAGAAGTGCTACCGCACAAGGCCTCTCGATTCAGAAGACCCAAAATTTTAAATATAGCCTACATAATATACAAAATCCTTTTTTATTTGATTAAAGATTCCTATTTTAGTATTTTGTTTTTAAACACAAACATTAAATACTAATGTTAATATGTAATTAAAATGCAATTTTTAATTATAAATGTGCAACTTCTTTATTACATAAGGACTGGATAAGGCCTAGTTATAATAATTAGCACAAATTCTTCGTATAGTTTGTACGAGCTTGGTTTTAAGGGAAGGAGGAAGTGGTTTTTTCAGTAATATCCTACTCTATATTTTTTAGTTCATGATTTTAATTCACTTCTTTTCGCTTTTAGTTTTTTTTTACCGATTTTGGTTGTTCAGGTTCGAAATATGATTATATCTTAATGTCACATTTGATTGTAGTCTTTTTTGGGTTATTTTTAAAGGCTGCTTTTTATATTATATTTATTTAATATAAGGCCTATTTTACGTTATTTGCACCGGGTCTCCTAATCTATTGGGCCGGCCCTGAAAAAAAATAGTGGTTCAACTAGCGGAATAAGTTGTTGAGTTGTCAGAAAATGTTTGGTAATTTAGATGTTTAACCATAACATTTAGTAAAAAGCGTCATATTTCAAAACGCAAACTCAAAATGCTCCTATTTGCGGCGTTTTCATTTCAACGGTTCCTTCCAAAAGCGCTAAGACCGGGCATCTCTTTATCCAACAATATATTCACTTATTAAAAACGCTAAAAGTGGTTAAGGATATATTCTTTTGGACTAAAATTTGCTGATCTAATCTGATCTGCTCAAAACTGTCTAGTCTAGTCTGGTAAAGTCTGGTTTATATGTGATTTATAACTACGAAAATCTGATTTGATCTGATCTAATCTGATCTAGGAATTAAAAACACTCCAAAAGAAAACGTCTTCAACAGTCATTTTTTTTTTTTAACTAAATGCCATTTTTCAAATTGCCATTATCAAGTATAGGCTTTTAATAGAACACTCACTCGAAAAGGGAAACCACAAAAGACGGTTCCAAAACTTCCCAATTAACAGCGCACCAACCGTAACAAACCCGGCCCCGTTTGCACGCAAACGCTACTCGGCCCACGTAACTGCTTTCCTCTCGGAGCTCCGACCCATCTAGAGTTGCAGAAAAACGGTCTCTATAATTGGAATCATAAATCACGACGGCAGAATCTATATCACCGCCATCGGATTCCTCCCTGTTTCTCCTCCCTCATTATTACTCCGTGTATGCATAAGAAATTTCTGCAATTTTAGATCTTGCGGTTCAACAATGTCGAAGTCTCCATGGAACATTGGCACATGGGCTGCTGAAGCGGAGCGGGCTGAGGCTGAGGAGCGCGAACAAGCCGTCGCTGCAGCTGCGGCGGCTCCTGCCGGAAACGTTGCCGGTGGGGACTCTCAAAACTTCCCGAGCCTCAAGGAGGCTAACACCGCGAAACCGAAGAAGAAAGCTGTTGCCAAGATGTCGTGGCAAGAGTTCACGACATACGACGCCTATGGCTCTGGCGGTACTGGTAGACGCTTGACGCACGAAGAGATGCTCCATCTTCCTACGGGTCCCAGAGAGCGCTCCGCTGAAGAAATGCAATCCGGTCGGCTTGGTGGAGGGTTCTCAAACTACGGGAACAGGTTTACGGGCCAGCAATCGGGTAGGAACCGAGATCGTGATGGCGATGGTGAAGGTCCCTGGGGCAACAATCGGAGGTCTTATGGTGGTTTCGACGATGATCGTAGAGGCCCACCATCTAGGTCTTCGGATTTCGATCAACCCTCCCGAGCAGATGAGGTTGATAACTGGGCATCAGCGAAGAAACCCTTTCCGTCGTATGATTCTGATTTGACTGCTGCTCCAGGCGCTCGTTCAAGGTATGCTATGCTCGGAGCCGGAGGTGGTTCCTCAAGGGCTGATGACGTTGATAACTGGGGCGCTTCGAAGAAACCGAGTGCCCCTCCACCCGCCAGATCTTCAACCTTTGGTTCTGAGTTCAGAGACTCAAGGTCTGAAGCTGATCGCTGGACAAGGAGTGTTGTAAGTCAGAGATTGGTTTTAGATTCGCCTAAGAGTGAACTTGGAACTGACAATGTGATCGAGGTTCCTGTAAAGGTAAACAAACCCAACCCATTTGGGGCGGCCAGGCCTCGGGAGGAAGTGCTGGCTGAGAAAGGTCTGGACTGGAAAAAAATAGATGACGAGATTGAGGCAAAGAAGGTTAGTAGTCGCCCAACAAGCTCACAGTCGAGTAGGCCTGGAAGCTCTCAGTCTGCCCGTTCTGAGGGACAGATATTGCAGGGTATGGTAGAAGGGGGGATAAAGCCGAAGGTCAAGGTAAATCCATTTGGGGATGCGAAGCCTAGAGAGGTTTTGCTAGAAGAAAAGGGTCTTGATTGGAGGAAGATTGATTTGGAGTTGGAGCATGGCCGCATTAACAGGTTTTCATCTTGTTTTCTGAATTTTGTTTTAGACAGTATCCCCCCCCCTCTATTGTTCTCACAATCTAAATAATTTCTCCCGCTGTTTGATTAATGTGGATTGGGCTGAAAGGAGGAATGTTTAGATGTTTCTAAAACTGGCAGGATTATGGTAAAAATAATTAAAGTATACTAACCTCAGTCCTATTAAGGTTTTCACCTTTAAAGAGTACCAAGATTAAGAAAATGAAGACAGGGTCATTGAGATATATATAGAAGACATGAACATTGAGGGATTTATGGACCCCAAATTTCTTTAGTTTAATGGTAAGTAACAATGTTTTTGGCACAACCAAATCAAGAAAGTCGTCAAACCTTTTAAGGACTGTAGATGTAATATATTTATAAACTTATGAATGTGGATTGAAATATAATTTGCATTATCATCCACTTCAGCTATTTCAGCTAAAAAATCATTTCAACTCATCCTTTTAATATAATTTTCAACAAATTCAGACGCAATTGGGTTAACTAAGTTACCTATTGTTAAAATAAGGCCGACTAACTCATTAAGCTCAAGACACCAGCAAGTTGGCTTTTGTGCATACTATCCGTTCCATGCCAATATCATCTTTATAATTGGTTAATTTTCACTGGATTTTATATGAACATGTGAGAGCAGTATGCATAAGTAGTTAACAACAGTAGAAAATACAATATTAACTCTTAAGGAAAGATAATTTAATGTGCCCTCCATTAGACGTTTAGAATGTGATCTTTCTATGAAGTCATTTAATACCATGACAAATTGGCGATTCTGGTTGTTATAGTTTGTTATAGAGTTATAATCTATTGAGTTGTAGACTTGTAGGACTTCATAGGCATACACTAATTTTCACAGCTGATCTTTGTTTTCTTAATTACTCTGTATAAGTTAAAAGCTTGTACAATGGAGTTAATGTTGATCATGTGTACACACGATGGCATGTTTGAAGTTTTCGATGGGGTTGGCATGACATTTTTTTGTTATAATCAGTGTTTGATGATATAGTCAGTTTGCTTCATTGTTGGTAACTTATATGCGGTATTATCATATTACATCCACATACAATGTATATTATACATCCATCATGATAGAATAAAATAATAAATGAGTTGTCTCCGATTTGCATTGTCTTTCAGATGTCATAATTGCAAATAAAATTAATTATTGTATCATTGTAGGCTCATCTCATAATCTTGACTTTTTATGTTACCATATATATTGTTGAATAAATGCATTTAGAGAAGTGAGAAGGAAAACACTTAAGTTGAATCTTGCATTAATAGAAGACTGGATGTTTTTTTAAATTGTTGAATAAATGCATTTTTTTAATGAAGTTCAGCCATTAAGGAGCATATTATGTTAAGCCACATTTTGTGCGATTGTTGAGCAAAATTTATGCTTTTTGTTATGTAGTGGTTTATTGAACAAAGTAAAAGATGCTTTCTGGAGTAGGAGATACACATTCAATGTTTCCTCTTTCATCTTTTCCAAGAATAATTAATCCATAAAGAGCTACAAAACTGTATGAATTACATGCCATTTTCCCATGTGGATAACATGTATTAATGAGATACCAAATTGCTCCTTATTATAGCTTATTGTTGGTCTTGTGTGATCTGCCGTGTGCTTGTATGAGTCGGCCATGGGCAATTCTGCCTTTTAACCTCTAGATTTACATCTTGTTACAAGATAGGTCTTAGTAGAAATGATTAAACAATTAGGATTAATTCATCATTACATACTTTCCATTGTCTATCTCTCTTCAGTGAAATTGATTTGCTGGTATGGTCTAATGAGCGAAAATTAATTCTTGATACTAATGAGCGGAAAATCTGATTCATTCGATTTTCTTTTGGCCAAAAAACGAAGGTGGCCTGACCAAATCTCATCAGAATTGTGTATGAGTGTGAGTGAGTTGGTGGCAAGTAAACAATCTGTTATATGAAAATGAGAATACATCTTGCACAGTCATCTTGGGTATCTAAAGGCTCATATATATTGGGTGCACCGAATAAAGGTGAAGTTTGTGACATTCAAGTGTATCCTTGTAGGAAGCCTATTCAATAAATGCTCAATTGCTCAATAATTTCCATTGATCCAACCATTCATTACATCAATTGAAAGGGTTGCGATGCATTCTGATTTTTCATAGGAAGAATTTTTTTTTTATATAAACCAATCTATATATATAAGCCTATTCAATAAATGCTCAATTGCTCAATAATTTCCATTGATCCAACCATTCATTACATCAATTGAAAGGGTTGCGATGCATTCTGATTTTTCATAGGAAGAATATTTTTTTTATATAAACCAATCTATATATATACATATATATCTTTCATCCAAATTTCTAATTGTGAGAAAAAATTGTTTCAGGCCGGAGACAGATGAGGAAAAGAATTTGAAAAAAGAAATAGAACTGCTTAAAAAAGAAGCACGTCAAAACCCCGGTGAAGATGACCAGGGAAGCATCATCCATGATGAACTGATAAATAAAAAAGAAAGGGAATTGGAACTGCTGATCCGGGAATTGGATGACAAAGTTCGTTTTGGTGAAAAGGACAGTGAGAGGCCAGGGTCATCATCGAACAGAGTTACTGACAGACCCCCATCCCGGCCAGGATCTGTTGATGAACACAGAAGTGGTGAGTTCATGGATGTTCGGCGGCCTAGATCGCGTGGAACTGGAGGAGATGCTTTGTATGGCCGAGTTGATGACAGAAGAAGATCACTGCAGCAGCAGCAAGGTGGTGGTAGGCCAGGTGATGATAGAAGAGGTACAGCCCAAGGTGCTTTTCCTACAGAGGACACAAGAGCTTTTCAAGGCGCTGCTCGGTCAACTGATGACAGAAGATTTCTTCAAGGTGGTGGTAGGGATAGAAGATTTGTTGGTAACAGGAACATGGAAAGGTACTATAACTCTCTGTCTCTTTATTCTACACATTATAAGTTCACTTCTCTTTTTGCAAACACATGGAGGATAATATATTTCTTTTTGAGGCCAGTGTTTACTGGTTCACATTTGGTAGTCTCTGTTGTTTTATAGTCTGTTTGGCTATGGTTGTTTGGATTAAGATCTGCTGGAACACCTTAACAGAGAAGTGATTGGGAAAATCTATTTCAGCCAAAATATGCACAGCATAAGCCAAAACATGCACAGCATAATGCCGAATCAGACTACCAAAGGGGCTCTTAATTTATTTGCTCTGTATATTCGGCGTGATCTTGTTGAGAGCAATTGAGGATGGATGTGAATAAAGTGTCAAGATTTTAACATTCTTTTGACCTTGAGACAAACTTACTGTGTAAGCGCTCTCATGGGGGGGGGGGAGATTGAAGGTTTTGAACAGAATAAAAACCAGAACAGTTCTTAACTAGTCTCTTTCTTTTAAAAAAATCACTACTTCTCCCCCATTAAATAGTGTTGCTTGCAGTTCTTTTTGAATACTCTATCATTTGCAATGGAGCCAAAAACTCACTATTTTTTGGCTTGAGAATTTGATGGAATAATGCAAAATGACTCACTAAGTTGTCTGCGCTTCTTTGTTATGAAGCAGCAGTCGGTCTATGCAATTTTTGACACAATTTTCACTATGGGTCATCCGGAAACGGCCTCTTTGTACTTTAGTATAGGGGTAAGGCTGCGTACTTCCGACCCCCCTTTACCCCACCGTAGGTAGGAGCCTTTGCGGCACTGGGATAATGATGATGATGCAGTTCTTTTGAATATTGGAAATCTGCTACTGATTATTTAGTGGGTTGAAAATTATTGCCTTCTTATCGTTTCATACTTTCACATTTCCCCATCTCCATGGGTTTATTTCCAGAGCTATGCCCTTAGAAGTTCCTGACCATTTTTCAGGCTTCGCCCCAAATTAAGTTCAACTAACTTTCACCATTACTGTTGGCAGGTCAAGATCTGATGACAGATGGTAAACTTCAAACTGCTGTGGATTCTTTGCTCTGACTGATTATTAAAAGATAATAATTTTTCTCATCTTTTGTTTAATTGCATCTTAAGTTTTGCTGTGAGAATTGGAGCTAAAATTATTGGGTGTTAGCGCCAAGTACATTAATTGCTGCACCTTGTCACTTTTGTAAAATTGCATTTCCCCTACTACCCTTATCGTCTCAGCTCAGATATAACTTATAGACAGGGAACATTGTTTTGTTTTGCTTGGTTCGTAAGACTACTGTAATGAATTCTGCCTCCGATGGCTGCTATCTTTTTGGTAGTTTTCTGCACCATCTCAGTGCCACTCCATTTCCCACCCTTCTAAAGTCATTTGACATTTTGACCTCATCAGCTGCAGCTGCCCATTGCATTTGAACTTTAGGTCTCATTTTGAATCTAGTTGTTGACTTGTGGTCGAAAAGACTCTTTTTGAAAGTGCTTTAGAAAGTGATAAATGTTTGACGTCGAGGTTGTAAACAATGTTGTTCCAGTCTAAACACCATTATCGAAGTAAAATTGTCCTTTTGTTGCATTTTTTTCATCATTTTTATACTGTGTCCCCCTATTCACAACTTCTGTATTCATTTTTTTTATGACTTTAAATAAAGTCCTCTTCTCTAGGGATGGACTCGGGCCGGGCGGCCCGGCCCGGGAACCGGTCCAGGGGGCGGTTCGGGTCGGCCCGGCCCGGTTACTGTGCGGTTCGGGCCCGGGCCCTTTGATTGGCGAACCGGCCCGGCCGGTTCGGGCCAAATTAATTTTTTTTTTTAATTTTTTTTAAGTTTTTGGGTTGGGCTTGGTATATTGGGCCATTTGAGGTGGTTTGGGGTGGTTTGGGGGTGAGGGGGGAGGGTTGGGGGTTAATTAGGAAAAGCAAAAAAAAAAAAAATAGAACCGAGGCCCGGCCCGGCCCGGACCCGGGATTACCCGGGCCGGTTCCGGGCCTCCCATTTCTGAATCGAGGCCTGGCCGGGCCCAGGCCCGAACCGGGCCCGAATCGGAACCGGTCCACTCCTACAGTCCTACTCTTCTCTTTGGGTAAGAAAAATTATCAATTTATTTTATTGTCATCAACTAATAGTTACTACATTATTAAACGGGTTTTTTACAAGAAAATTATTAAAATAAAACTTATTTACAAAAATATGACTATTTATTACTACAATGTAGTGTAGTGTTAACTAAAGTTCAAAATTTGAACATGAATTATCATGATTTCATTACTACTCTAGTAATTGACTAATTGGTCATATTTTTGTAAACTATTTTTATTTTGGTCATATTTATGTAATTATTTTTTATTAAACAGTGGTGGAAATATCAATGGCATTTTCCCCACCCCTACTTGCCTACTTGGGGAGTGGCGTTTAGTAAAAAATTCCATTACTAAAGGAAACACTAACAAATCATATAATGATCTAAGGCTAAAAGTACAATTTTTTTTGTAAACTGAAAACTTTTACTTGATTTAGTTTTTTTTTTTTTGCAGAAACATTTTACACCACCAATCTGATTTCGTCCTTCTACATCCCAAAAATAGAGTGAAAGAGTAAAGTAAAAAGAAGAAAATGCTTTTTACACCCGTATTTTTGTTTCCAAAATTCTCCGTATGATTTATTTGGTCCTACTCAAATTAAAGTATAATATTTCTCTAATTAGAAGTGAATGAGTCACATTTTAATATAAGAAAAAAGAATGATGCTCCTAGGGGTGGACCGGTTCCGGTTCGGGCCCGGTTCGGGCCTGGGCCCGGCCGGGCCTCGGTTCAGAAAAAGGAGGCCTGAGCCCGAACCGGTGGTGGGCGGTTCCGGTTCCGGTTCCGGGCCAGAACCGGGCCGGGCCGGGCCACCCGGAATGTTTTTTTTTTTTCTTCTTCTTCTCTTATTTAACCCCCTACCCCTCCCCCTCCACCCCAAACCACCCCAAACCACCTCAAATGGCCCAAAATACCTAATCCAACCCAAAACTTAAAAAATTTTCAAAAAAAAAAAAAAAAAAAAAAAATTCCGGCCCGAACCGGGCCCGGCCCAGCCGGGCCGGTTCACTAAACTGGAGGCCCGGGCCCGGACCGGTATACCACCGGGCCGGGAGGCCCGAACCGGAACCGAACCGGTTGACCGGACCGGGCCGGTCCGGGCCCGCACAGTAGCGGGCCGGTCCGGTTCCGGGCCGGTTGGCCCGGCCCGAGTCCATCCCTAGATGCTCCTATTTATACAGTTGGTTTTTGTTTTAGTGCTACTTAGATATCGATTAATAGCATGGGAGAAGCTAAGATAAAAATCAATTTAGTGTTCGCAATAACATATGCATTATATGGTGCTATAACAGTTTGATGGCTACTTTCATAACTCTCATTTCTCATCTCACAACCAATTCAATAGCACAAGTGTTACAAATTGCGCAAAACGTCCTCTCCTTGCAAACTATCAGAATATTTAAAACCTCATAAAATTAGTTTTGAGCGGAAATGTCCAAGACTTATCAGGGATTGACCTTATCTCTCAGTACTCCGGCCGTCTCCAGCTATTAATTAAGTTTTAGTGAAAGTGTTGCTGTAAATCTGTGATCATTTAAGTTGTTAGCTTGTTCTTACCTCATTTCAAATTAAAGTCCATTTCATGAGCTATGATATATGAACGATAATCAAGTCAACTGAAAGACAAAGATTGAGTTATAATATACGAAGTAAGTTTTTTAGTACGATACGTGACCTTAAAGATTATAAGAACACATGTTTATTCTTAAACTAAACTACTAGTCCCTGTTTGGAAATCCTAATAACTTCTGTCCAATATATCTAAAAGAATTTATGAACTAAAATCCATTAGTGAATAATACACATATGAGTAGCGATCATGTCAAGTCGGCCTGACAGGACCTGCCATCCGACCAAGGCCATTTGGCCATTTAGGGTCCTTCCCGGTGGCATTTTTTGATAATTTTTTTTGAGAATGTTCTTCTTAAAGTCTAGTTTATATCCACCAAATTCAAACTAAAAATTTAATCGCGAAGTTCGTCAAATGTGGAATTGAAAAACACTGCGTTGTTTACACACACACATAACACAGTGTGTTTAAAAAAATTATTTAATTGTTTTTCCGATAGAATTTCAAGAAAAAATTTGATGGACATAAAATAGACTAGATGAAGGACATGCTCGAAAAATATCATCAAAGAATTCCACCATGAAGGACCCCGAACGGCCAGGACCAGACGGAGAGTCCCGTGAGAACGGCATGACCGGATTGCTACTCATAATTGTTTTAGAAACTTGGGATGAAGAATTGATCGGATGATATAGTTTTCACTTCCAAAACTTTTTTTCCCGTGATGCATGATAGCTGGTGCAGGTGGTCGGCAACAACAAATGGTGGCGACGAGCTGGGAGCAATTAATTTAGTAAATTAAATAACCAACCATGCACTTTTGTTTGGAATTATATTAATCAAGCTAGATTAGATGGAAATATATATGGAATATGGATAGACTCATAGAAGTATAAGTGTATGATAATATATATGTAACTTCTTATACTTATTTCACAGTTCACACCATACATAGCATAACGTGATCATGCCCTCCATGATTATTTTACCACACATTTTAATTATTCATATAAATATATATTACATGCATGCAGAAATGGTCGGTCGTGCATCAAAGCTTAGGATCTTCAATCCTCCAAACCCTTGAACTCAGATTCCATCACAAAGTGAGTCTCATCATTTACATATCCACCGCCATGCCTTCCACTCACCAACTTCTTCTCACTAGAAGACACCTCCACTTTCTCTTCTTGCACCTGCACAACCTCATTCACACGGCCGCGGCCGCTATCATGGCGGCCAAGGTGGTGGCTTTCATGGTGTTTCCCACCGAAAAGGTGGTGGTGGCCGCCGTGGTGTTTTTCGGGGACATGAGGCCTCACCATTTGCATGCATGAAGAGTCTTCATTGAAGTTGTAAGACACTTCTACTTCCTCTTTTTCTGCGAAGCTCATTTTCTTGTGGGCACCCCCAGCAAGGATTTCACTTTGGAGAACCATTTTTTCTTTATGGAATTTGAGTTGGATCAATCTAATGTGTTGGTGGAAATTTGTGAGTTCATTAGATGTATTTATAGGGCTTGTAATGGGATTCCTATTTGGGTAAGAAATAATAGATTTTGGCTCTTTGTCCAAATTTTAGAATCTTTTTTTTTTTTCATTTGCAAAATGGAGATGAGAATATTAATCTGTGATCACTACTAATTTGAGTGCGCATCCAGCGTAATGACAATGTGACTGATGAATATCATTCTTTATTTTATGATCGAGTTTTCTCAATATATCTATTCCCAATTGAAAAATGTGAATGTAATTTAGATTCTCTCTCAATTCAAACACGCAAACTGATGTAGTACTTTATAATCGAGTTTTAATTAATGGAACTAGTAAAGTACTTATAATTTTGACGTAAATAAATGTGATAGGTAGGAATGATAACCCCATAATAATACTCCATTTAATTTAATATTGCAAAACAATAATACGAAGAAATGGAATAACAATATAGCAAAGTGAATAATAGAAGCTAATTAAAACAAAACTAAGAGTTATTTCCTCCGTCCCATAAAACTCTTCCCACATTGACTTGGCTCGCACATTAAGGGAGTGAAAGTAAAGTGAAATGTATGGTTATAGTTGTGTAATAAGAGTAAAATAAATGTGAGCCACACAAATTGTCCAAAAATGGTAAGTGAGAAGAATTTTTTGGGATGACCCAAAAACAATTTTATGGGACGGAGGAAGTATTTGATAACCCTTGTTTTTATGTAAATTATTTATCAACTAACTATTTATAAACAAAATTAGTAAGGTTTAAATTATTTTCTGAATTTGCTAATAGAACCATTTTAGCTATTCTTTCATTTGATTTTTTCTTTAAGTTTTTATATTTACTTTGATTAAGCCGTTGCGGAGTATATAAATAGAATGAAAGGCTATGGGATTTGGGAAAATGCGATTTCGAATTGGGATTAGATAAGACATGCGAAGAATGGAGCCAGACATGGGAAATACATACATTTGTCCACAATTTAGAATCTACCTATTTCTGCTAGCACCTCCCCCAAATCTATATGCATGTTTAATTTGTTATATTCCACGGCTTTAGTCCCTTCGGAATTGAAAGATGGAATATGTTTTCTGCAAATTGATTGCATTAGAAGCATATTTTATGTTTCCGTGTTTAGAAATTTCTCCCGTTGGTAAATGATAGTCATGCCTGAGAATTGAGAATGATTGCACTTGGACTCGGATCAGATTGGATAGACTCAAACAACCTAAACAAATTAGATATAGAGGGTGCTTGATTACTTCGTATGTCTTATCAGTCAATTTTTTCACCAAATACGTAATTCTTGATATGTGCGCTGAATAGTGTAATAATAAAAATAAGTAAGGTTGAGGCCGGCCGTTACTTTTCTAGTCACACTGACTGAACTTACAAAGTTACCATAGAAGATCATTTTAGTTATTTTAATATAATCTTTTCTTTACTTTACTAACATAATGTCTTTTAATTTTCTTCCCAATAAATCAGTCAATCCAAACAATTTAGCGAGAACTATAAAAATTCCAGCATAACCAATTCACCCAATTTTACTATTCCCAAACAGACTCATAATAAGACTTAGCTTGCACAATATACTACGGGTATGTTTGGCACAACTAGCTGAAAAGATACTTTTGTGAGCTTTTTAGTAACTGTTAGCTTTTAGTAACGGAAAAGATCTTAAAAAGAAAAGGTGATAGCTGTTTGGTAAAAAGCTAACTGTTTGATTTAGTTTGATTTGGTATACAAGCTGTTAGGACTAATTAATACTAAAAGTCACGGGCTTTTCTTAGATGCTACTCCCTGTAGCATCTCAAAAAAGATCTTTTATTTTTTGAAAAGCTCTTAAAAATTGGCATGCCAAACAAAAAACTAGAAACTTTTAGAGACTTTTTGTATAGTACAAAAGCTAGAAGGCGGAAGCTTATGCCTGCCAAACATAGCCTACGTCTAAACCGGCCAGTCAATTCAATGATCTCATTTATATATGGTCCATCTCAAACTCATCTCCAATGTCTTTTAGAGAAAAATTATGCGTCTAAACCAGTCAATATATAATGATCTGATTTATGGTCTATCTCAAACTCATCTCCAATGTCTTTTAGAGAAAATGTTATGTGGTTAATTAAATTAATTTCAATGACCCCATTTTTATTTGTTCCGACGACATTTGCGCCATCTCAAATATAGAGGGGGGTTATTTAGGGACGAGAGTGTATTATTAAATTGTAATAATAATCAATTATCACTATTATTATTATAATCATCATCATCATCATCATTACTACTACTACTACTATTACTATTATTATTATTACTATTACTATTATTGTTGTTGTTATTTTTATTATTGTTATAATATTCATCATCATCATCATCATTATTATTATTATTATTCATATTAATATCATTATTATTATTATCACAATTATCATTATTATTTCTATTACTATTATTATTATAAAAACTAAAGGTGACTACAATCACTGGTGTAGACGGAGGAGAAAATTGGGGTGAGCCGGACCCATATAATTCGTACTTCATCCATTCTTAAATAAGTGCAACAGTCAACATTTCACACTTGTCGAGACACAACTTTGACCATCAATATATATAATTCTCTATTAGTAAAAAATTTAAAAAAAATAGTTTATGAAAATTTACAATGAGACAAATTTAATAATATATTTTTTAAAAATATATATTAATACATCAATAAATAAAATGTAGTCAAAGTAGAACATGTGAATAGTGTAAAATTTCAGTTGCACTTATTTAAGAACGGGGGTAGTATAAAAGATTGTATCAAAATTTTAGTGAGCCAGGGTTATGGGGTTTCCCTGCATAAATATAATTATATTTGTAATATAATTAAATATAATGGCCACTTTCAACGTCACTTCAATTACCTATTATACCGATCATAAATATTTTCTTCGTCCAAAATTAATTTGTAAAGTAACACTTTCGCCAATAAATCTTATAGTTAAGTTTTAAGTTTTAATAATTAATTAAAATTTTAATTATTAGTTCAATTTGAATAATTTAATTTTACATATCCAAAATACATTGAAATTTATATAAAGTTGCAAAATTCTTAGAATATCTTTAAAATTGGTTTCCTAATTAATTGAATTGAATAAAATTGTTTAACTAAAAAAAGTTGACAAGGTTGACTTTGCAAATAAATTTGGGACAGGATAATAATTATTTCTTCATCCGTTCTCTTTTAGGGTCTGCTCTACATATTTTCCAACTCACATATTTGACCATTAATATCTTTTATTTATTATTAGTAAAAAACATTAAAAATTTCATATTTTGAAAATTTAAAATGACAGGAAATTAACAATATTTTTCAAATATTTGAATTATACTTCGTAATACATTAATAAATAAAATATAGTTAAAATAAAGTATGTGAATAGTATAAAATTCAACAATGTAAAGTTCACCAATATAATATACTAGTATGTAATACAACTAAAAAAGAACGGTGATAGTATGAATTCAGAAAAGAAAGATTAAGGTCATATGTATAAGGGAAAAATAAATAAAATACCCCAAACTTTGAAGGAGTGTGAGATAAACACCATAAACTTTCATATGTAATTTAAATACCCCAAACTTTATATAAAAAGTTATTTTAGCACCATGGTCATATATAATTTTTTTCAAAAATAGAAATTTAAGGTGTTAATTGCATAATTTAAAATAACAAATTAAAAATGTTGCAATTATATAGAGTGGGAGTAGTATTAATTATTTTACAACGGAAGTTTAGAATGTTAATTGTATTTTCACGAATGCTAAAATATTTTAAATTATGAAATTAACACAAAAAATTAACATTTTTGAAAGAAATATTACATGACCATGGTGCTAAAATAATTTTTTATAAAAAGTTTGGGGTATTTAAATTACATATGCAAGTTTGGGGTGTTTACCTCACACTCTCTCAAAGTTTGGGGTATTTTAATTATTTTTCCCTATGTATAAAAAGATGAATAGCTTAACTCATGCAGAGTATGAAGTATATAGAATAAACATTTCTTACATATACAATTTTTTTTAGTAATCAAATATATTTCACAATTATTCAGGCTAGATGGACAGAAGTTTAGAGGGCAAGGAAATACGAAGTACATGAAACTCTTAGCTTATTCGATCTTATTGTACGTAGTTTCGCACCATGCATTCTTTATTTTAGCACATATTTATTTTCCAACATGCAAGCAGAAATGGCCAGTCGTTATAATATAATTGAGTCTTCAATCATCCAAACCCTTAAACTCAAAGTGATGGGTGCGCCCGTTTGGAGTGCCCGAATACTTCAAGGTTTCAGTATTCCTATAATAGTAGGGTTCCCTAGCAGCGTGGGAAGCAAAGTGAGTGTCACTTCCATATCCCTCCCTATGCCCTCCTCCACTCAACACCTTCTGCTCACTAAAGATCTTAACTTTCTCTTCCACAGCCTCATTCACATGGCCACCATTACCGTGGTGGCGAAGCCCGTGGCTTTCGTGGTGGTTTCCACCGAAAAGGTGGTGGCCGCCGTGGTGTTTCTCGGGGACATGATGGTGGTGGCTGTGGCTAGCCGGCCTCACCATTTGCATGCTTGAGGAGCCGTTGCTGTGACAGAAGGTGTCATTGCAGTAGGACACTTCCCGATCTTCTTCTGTGTAGCTCATTTTCTTGTAGGCACCCCCAGGAAACATTACTTCATTCTTGATAACCATTTTTTCTCTAAATTGGGATTAGAAAATTGGTGGTGATTTAGAGTTATGGGGAAAGTTGATGGTGGACATTTGCATTTCCATTGGATGTATTTATAGTGTTTGCAATGCTGGGTTATATTCCTACTTCAATAAAGAATAATGGATTTTGATTATTTGTCCAAATTATAGATTTTTTTCTTTTGCAAATTGCGAAATGGAGATAGAGGAGCATATTAATCGGTGATCACTATTAGCTTGAGTGGGCATCCAGCTTAATTAATGAGAATGTGACTGAATAATATTCTTAAGGAATTTTCCTGTTTCCCCGGCCAGTGCTACTTGTAAATACAAAAGAAATTGTTCAAAATAAGTTAAGGAATTAATTTTACTCATTAAGAATTTTTTAGATGATTCAAAGAAGAATTATGCGAGTTTGATAAGTTTGAGTTAACTTTCGAAAATCGACTTTTTTCATGTTTTTTGATGTAGTATACAAAATGTTCTATCAAATAGACTTGTCATAAGGCTAATTGCAACCATTAAGTGAAAAGTGGAAACATTAGGGCCTTTTTACTAACAGAGATATTTTCCTGTTTTCTACTTCTGTTTTTCGTTCTCCAATTTTCTGTTTTTATTTTTCAATTTTTCTATCTCCAATTTTCTATTTCTATTTTTTAGTTTTCTATTTTCAAATCTGATAACATGTTCATCAATTTTTTCACCCAGTTCTGTGATCATCCAAAAGACTGAGGACACGTTTACTTCACGAGTTACTAAATGGTACTTATTAAGACTCGTGTTAATATATAAGCGGCGCATAAAATAAGCAATGTTGTAAGATCATGTTTACTTCAAAAGGTTTAAAGCACTGTTTAACATTAAAATGTCCAAAATAACCCTATACATATATAGACACACAAACATTAATGAACACAAATATATAATATAATATGTGGGGTCGATCACCTCATACGTGTACCCATACCCCTAACCCCTACCCCGCCCCTATACCTCATACCCCCACCTTACACCCAATTCCACACCCTTGACCCCTACCCCTACCCTTACCACGATCTTACACTCTACCCATACTCCCCTACAACCATTCATACCCACACATACCTACTCGTAGGGGTCGGGGTAGGGAAGGTATGGGTAGGGGTGGGTAAGGGGTATGGGTCGGGGTGGGGTGATAAGGTCTAGGGGTAGGGGGTTAGGAGGGGGTAGTGGGTGGGTTAGGGTCGTGGTTAGGGGTAAGGGTGGGGTAGTGGGTAGGGTTAAGGTTGGGTAAGGTAGGGGTAGGGTAGGGATTTGGGGTACGATGACGGTAGGGTGGGGCCGGGATCAGAGTGAGGCCGAGGTAGGGGAAGGGTAGGGTAGGGGTAGGATGGCAGTACGAGGGTGGGGGTAGGATGGCGGTAGGGTGGGGGCCGAGGTAGGGGCATGTGGTAAGGGGTAAGGTAGGGGTAGGGGTAATATACGAGGGGTGGGGTAGGGTAGGGTGGGTCGAGGTGGTAGAGGGTGGCGGTAGGGTAGGGTGGATTGGGGTGAGGCCGAGGTGGGGGCATGTGGCGGGGTGGGGTAGGGTCATTGTAGGGTAGGTAGGGTAGGGGTAAGGTACGAGGATGGAGGTACCGGAATGGAATTGACTTCGGAGCGGGACCAGGCCCACCATTAGGTGTAAGTATGCAAATTCATTACAGCGGCATTGTAGCATCTGCTTTTTCCAAATTTGGAAAACTAGCAAAAGTCACTTTTGCAAATCATTAAGGAAAGCAGAGACATATCTCATTTTTTCATTTTGGAAAACGATTTAGTAAACACGTTTTCCTGTTTTCATTTCTCCAGCTTTCTAACAATTTTCTTTGGTAAACACGTTTTCTGTTTTCTGTTTTCCGGTTTTCCAATTTTCTGGAAAACTGGAAAATATCTCTGTTAGTAAACAGACCCTTATGTTTTCATCTGTGAACGTGTGATACCAGAATAAAAAGGGTATATAGAAGGTATGGTATTGGCCATTGGGTAGCTAGCACCAGTGGGGAACTTATCCCTCATTCATTACAGCTGAAACGAAAAAGGGAGGATGCTGGAGAAACAGAGGACAAAGTTGTTAAGAATTAATTAACGCAATACAAAGAACAATAAGAAAAGAACACACGAAATTTGGTAACCCAGTTCGCCACAAAGGACTACGTCTGGGGGCGCTACCAAGCCAGGAATTGCTATTAATTTCGGATCAACTGATTACAAGTGAGAGAGCTTGTATTTATAGAGTAAAATCTAACCCCCAAAGCAACTAGGACGAGCGGCCCACAGTACGGCCCAAAACTGTACGGAAACTCGCGGATCTTTAGAAACGGACCCAAAAAAATTCGGGCCGGCGAATAGGGCTTGGTTATAGTGTCTCTAACACCTTACAAAAGTCAGGCAGCTGCGGCCTGCGGGGGCCTCCAGTAAAAAAGTGTTTAATTTTTTAAAACTGTTACAACCTTTTTATTTGAAGTTTTTACAAAAATATTATTAAAAAAGAAACTTATTCACAAAAATATGAGTAATAGTTACTACAGTGTAATGTCATGATTATTTAAGTTAAAAAATGGAACATAAGTTACTATAATTAAATTCACACAATAATCACTAGCCACATTTTTGTAAATAATCTTTTTTTCCTCGTACATATGTAATTATTTCTTTTATTATACTCCAATTTTCACAGAAAATGTATCAAAATTCATACTACCAATATTGCATTTATAGAATAAAAAAAGCTAAAGATCCGACTGCTTGGGTTTTAGTCTTTTAGACCCAATTTTTTAAGGTAGATCCAAACAGAGGCGGATCCCATAATCTTTGTATGGGATTATGGTGGCCTGATACCCCAGACAACTTTTTTTTTTCAATTTTTTGGAAGAGTTGGATCATGTTAGAAATATGTTAGTGGACAATTGGATTTTCATTTGATGTATAATGCATTTATAGTGTTTGCAATGGGATTCATGTTGCATAAAGTGCGTTTTAGAAAGAAGTCGAAACCAGTTAATATTGCATATTTCTCAGCTAGTCTTGGGCTCTTGGCAAACACATAACATCATTAACATGGTTAACAATACCCTTGAAATTTACCAACATTGATGTAACATATTGGTCGGGCCTAGGCCCAGGCGGGCCGGCGGTTCCGAATCGGTAGACCCAGGACCGGCCCGGGTAGCCACCGGGTCCGGGCCGGGCCAGGCCTCCGTTTTTTTTTTTTTTTTTGCTTTCCTAAACCCCCCCCCCCCCTCACCCCCCCACCCCCCTCCCCCCAAACCCCTCCTAACCATCAAGCCCAACCCGGGTGGAACCCCAAAAAATGGGAAAAAAAAAAATAATCAATTTGGCCCGGACCCGGACCCGAGAACCGGGCCGGTCCCGGTCCCGCACAGTAGCGGGCCGGTCCGGTACACAGGCCGGGTGGCCCGACCCGAATCCACCCCTAATGTAACACGACTACTCATTAGAAAGAAAAGGTGTAAACTTTTTACCAAGACGGTTGCCATAAACACAAAAAAGACATTGCTGTTGGGAAATCTAAATGCTAAGAAGAGACAAGAAAGAAATGCCGCTTAAGAAACAATAAAGAGATTGATGTTTCACAAAAATTTCCCAAGAGGGAAAACACAAACAGAAAAGATAAAAGAACTAGACTACCATCTTCCTGCAGAATTGGGATCATCAAGTGCAGGATAGGAAGATATACACAACTATACAGGCCGCCTAAAAACTAATGCTATCTCGCAGCAGCAAGTTTCATAATGTTCCATGAATGAAATATCTATCTTTGTTCTATGCAATGTTTTAATGCAGATTCCACGTCAGAGAATTCATCCTACTATCATTCATAGAGGATAAATATAATTGCAATTAGGATATGTCTTTGGGGCGTAGAATTTCACAAGTAACAGAGCAGCTGCAGCGTGGATGAAAATTGGATCAACCGTTTTCTCGTACCACTTGCATCATCCGCTTTCTCTCAAGCAGTTACCGGGCAAGAGAAATTTGTAACGGTCAAAGTCCTGCAAAAGATGGGCTGGCAGATTCACTGCTGAATAAGAGTGTGGGATGGGCCCCATCTTCCCAATAATTTCCTTGAATGTATACTCCTCGGGCAGCATATCAAACAAATCGTCCCCTTCACAAATGACTTTTTGGACTCGTTTTGGGTTGAGAAAATGAGAAAACCTTATTCTGTCACAATGGCTATAAGCTTTCATCTTGAAGATAAACTCGCTGATTCGTCGAAAACAGAAGCTACAATGCCACCCTGCATCCACCAAGATATCATCTGATTGCCTATAATGAGCATACCTTGTCTTCCCGGACTGATATCTATGGATAGAAGCCCTCCAGCTATTGTTATCAACAAAGAACTCAAAGGAATAGAGATAATTTCTCATTCTTAGATGCAAGACAGGTGGTATATCGTCGCACCATCTCAAGAGGTTTATAGTGTTCCTACTAGGTATTTCGTCAACGTCTGACATGATCAACAAGTCATCATCCTGAATGCCTGCTTGTTTGAGAAGATAGTCTAGCGCTAACCGCTGATAAGCCTCCTCCACAAATGGATTCTCTCCCCTCTTAAATCTCCCAGGGACTTGACCGTAAGTCAGCCTCGGCTCAACAAAGCTGAAATCCTTCCTGTTCTTGGAAAAGTACAAGGGTTTCGGCAATCCAGTGAAAGTCGAATTTGATTCAAGCAAAACAAACTCCGTCACAAAAGGGTATAACTCCTTCCATCGAACAGTCAGCATGTCCACCTCATTACTGAACAATACAGCATCATAGACACGCCTAGGGAACTCCCGAACTCCCCAGCCATGAAGTTTACAGAGATTATCCATCGACACATTCACGTCATAATAGTGAGGGATTTCATGGAAGGGCTTCGGCGGTTTCTCCCATAAAGGTCGCAGAAAGTATGTGATTTTCTGGCCGTGAACATAGATCCCAAAGCCACAAGTTGGTATCAGAACGAACAGCAATATTAAAATTTTGAAGTCGAGGCCTCGAAGCAGACATTTTAATCTTGATAGTCTTAATCCTCTACCCGAATCCTGCAGATATTCATGACTGTTAGTAAAATCTTCAACACAAGCATACATAAAGATATCCCTTCAAAATCTCTATTTAGACACAAGGACACAAAGATTCAATCATATCACCAATATGAATACACAATCCAAAACCTTTCCCATGTCCAGGACACATAGAATGCAACCTTGACGATTGGAACACTTCTGAAACGCGATGAAAATCCTTTTGAAAGAAAAACTAACCCAGCTTCAGATACTCTTTACCTTAAACTAATCATGCTTAAAGATATTATTTTGTCTTTTTCCAAAACACAATTTTCCAAATCGGACGAGCATATTTGAAGTACAAAAAAGGAAAGTCTAACAGGAATCTTCCCAGTACAAACATAAAGGCCGTGCCTTTTCATCAGATCTCAAAAAACCCTAATGCATAGAAGCTAGAAATTAAACGAAAAATCAAAACTTTACCCCGGTGCAGATATCATCTTTCTTCATGAGACAGTAATGAGATCCCCCTTCTACCATCTTCGTCGAGACTTTTTCGCAAAATCTAGCGACGTTCATCGCCTTTTCCCCTGCCTCCTCAATGCAGAAATACTCTGCTTCTGACCGATTATCAGATCGAACCCAAATCAACACCAGCTTCCAATCGAATCCCAAACCCACGAATCAATCGACAAATTTGGGAATAACAAACTTTTCAGGAATAAAAAAGTATAACAAAATCTAAATTGGACGTTTGCAGCCCAGAAACTTTTTTCTTTTAACAAGGAACAAAACGCGGAGGATTGGAAAAGGCAAAGAAATTTCGCAGACGAATGTCTCGTTCAATAATCAGAGGCGAGGACCGTTTATGATGTAAGTAATGTACGATTGGAGGCTCAGTGGTTAACGGGTGGAAATTCCGAATGAAAATAAGTGAATAACAGGAAAGCCGTTTCTTTGTCTTCTACCCCACTATTAACGTGTCCTTTATTGAATCTTCGACCTGGCAGAATATCGTGGTATTCATTGACGATGTTGCCCACGCTTTGTACGAGATTTCTCCGAGTTAACGTGGGTGCATTTTTGACATTTTGCTGCATGAGCCGGCCGGACCCTTTCTTGAAGCGAAGCGCGTCCATTGACAGCAGTCCGTGGCGATATCGTGGTTGGCTTGGGAATGGGTCGCCCATTGGGTTGCACCATGGAAATTATCTAGTCCAATAATATTGCCCCACAAAAAGGACATTTTTTACTTCTCCTGTACTTCCTTAGTCCCATAAATATTGGACATATTTGACTTGTGAATTGTGATGGAGTTCTACGCCCGATCTTGGACGCCTTCTTTGGGCTTTGGACTGGTTGCTGGCCCAGCCAAGGAGCTTCACTGTTTTGGACTGTTTTTCACAAGTGATGATCGACTGTAATAAAGTACGTAGTGTTACGGAGTACTATATACTAAAACTTGATCCGATTTGTGAAAGGAGAGCAGGAGGAGAAGAAGAAAGCGGACAGCCGGACACTCTCGGCCATAGGTATTTGGTGGTGCTACACCGTTCTTCTCCATCCGTCGGCGGCTCCACCGTATGTTTACCTGCTAATTCCGGCCAAAGAAGAAGTTTACAACCACACTCAGTCGAAAAAGTCCCAACCTTTTGCCACTATAATCCCAAACACCAAACCAATTCCCTTGCAAGCCACTTCTGAAAGTTGTTGGCTTCCAAACCTCAAGTGCTGCCTTTGTCTTCGTCAAACCTCAAATTGAATTTAGAATTGTCCTTGTCTTATTAATCTTAGGAATCTGATGTATTGTAAATTTGTTCGGTAAGAAGTTACAACGGAGCTTTCAAAGACGCAATTATGTTGGGATAACAGGGATGGGGATATAATAGGCATAATATTTATAATTAATTAATTCATTTTAATTCAGGGCTTTGTTTAGTAAATTAGGGACTGTATTTAGAATTACCCTTTGGAAAATGGAGAAAGGGCTTTAACTCGTAGCTTGGTATACACTATACATGGACCTTTGCAGTTGGCGAGCAGTTCTTTAGGATTATTTTGACACTAAGTAGGGGCATGTCCTATGCTAGTTTTGGGCTTTTGTGAAGTATTTGGACGTTCCAAATTATCTCTCCGCCGCTACCGCTTGCCGTAGGGTAGGGGGTGGGGGACGTTAGTTATTAGTTTTGTTTATATTAGCTAGCTTAGATAGTTTTGATACATTGTATCGTTACTTTTGGGTGTTACTTGACATTTCATATAAAAAAAATAGACAAATTTGAGTTGCACATAAAATTATAAAGTAAAAACTGTATCATTGATATATGTGCATAGGGAAGAGAGAAAAAACAAACTTAGTCACATATTTATTGCTTAAAATAGAAATGACAAATTGTTTTAATTTGGGATGAAAAAATTGGCCAATAATCACTAAAAATGTGACCTTTTATGTTTTGTCACTAAAATAATCACATACGAAGTATTTATTACTAATAAATAAATAAATCATTCCCTACATTTTTCAGGATTCTTCTTCTTTTGTCAATTATAACAGTGATATTATGAGTGACTTCTTCTCAAATTAATGACACAAGTGCCTACATAGTGTTATGCTAATGTTCAATTGTCGTTGATGACACTCATCGAGTTTTAAATATGTTTTTATCGAATACCATCATCCTTTTCACCTCATCTATGATGACATCGTTGATCTGCCCTCCTCTAGCACCACCCTCACAGGAGGAAGGAGTAGTATAAGACTTAATTATATGCAGTATAAGGCTGAAATGAATGTCGTTAGTTTTCAAACAGTCGAGATAGATCTGTAGGTACAATGGAATCAGGCTAAGACGTGACATAACTCGAAACCGTACATGACAAATCATGTACTTTACATTGATTATAATTTATATGTCAATGTCCGAAACGAGGTAGCTTTAATTTTTCACCCCACCCTCCACTTGGTTCCATGGCTAAATTTGAACATATGTCTTTTAGCTTTTCTTAACGCAGAAATTTTTCTTGTACACAAGTTGTACACATTTTGTACACAAATATTGTCAACAATAATTGTTTATGTATAGAAAAATATTTTATGTGATCGAAATGTGATTTTTTTAGATAGATTTTACCACACATGCAATATATGTAGGGTTCACATACAAAAGTTGTTTGTGTGATCATTTTTAATTGTTTGGGTAAACAAAATATGTATCTATCTATATATGTGGAAATGAATGATGTAGTATGTGTGCTCAATTTACATGTAATATAATTTGAAAAAAAAATGAAAAGGTCAAAAAAATAGATGGAAATATATTAATAGGCTCATTTTGTGCAAGGGAAAAACTAGATATAAAAAAGCAGAGAAGAAAATGATCTGATATTCTTTTGGTATCTGTGTGGGCTAGGTAGAGAAGGAAGAGAAAAGGGAGCAAGAGGGAAGAGATAAGGGAGGGGAGGAAAAATGTTTTGAAATTCAAAAATAGGACTGTCATGTTTTTTATTCCCTGAATAGGAGTAATCTGCCAAGTTTGGAAAAATGCCATGTTTAAAGCATAGTAATGCCAAACTTCGCAGAAATTTACTCCTATTCAGAAAATAAAAAACATGATAGTCCTATTTTGAAATTTCAAAACGTTTTCACATTTTTGAAATTACCATACTTTGATATGACAATATTATTGTCATAATTCACATTTTTTCTAAAAATAAATATAAACACTCATATTCACGGAATAAAGGCGTCATACTCATGTTTTAGAAATTTACATTTTATTCATATTAGGGCAATTTCTTAAAATTTTACCATTCTCTTTTCTTAAATTATTTTATTGTATAATGTAAAGGTACTAGTAAATTTTGAGAGGTAATGACGTTTCAGCCGAAAAATAGCGGTTTGATCACTTATAGCGTTCTCAACATGTGAAAAAGTTTTTTGGTGAATAGTTGCTCGACGTTAGCGTTATTGAATGAAAACGCTGAAATGGAAACGCTGCAAATGTGAGAGTTTTGGGTTTGAATTTTGAAATATGACGTTTTCTACTAATTTTATGGTCAAACAGCTAAATTATCAAACATCTTCTGACAACCCGCCAACCTATCCGCTGATCGAATCCTTCATTGACAACCCGCTTACATAATCCGTAATTCGCTAACTGCTAACCACTAATTGCCAAACACGCCCTATATATTATGACTTTTCATATAGATTTTTCCTTAAATATTACTAATAAAATATTATGGGGGAAGAGTGATTTAATAACAATTAGTGATTGTAATTGTGTTCAAACTTTAAATGATAGTGACTTGTGTGTATTTTTTATGATCTTAACATTGAACACAATTGTAGTCGCCTATAATTATTAAGTCATACAGAGTATATTTTTGTTCGTCACTTTTTCAGAAATAATATTAGCAGGATCTTTTCATATTAATATAGATTAGTATAAGCAATAATAATAATAATATAATAATAATAATTACTCCATATTATTATTATAATTAATTAGAGATTAAAAAACCTAAAACTCACTAGATACCTTATTTAGTAGAGGGACAGGTACTCCAGAAAAAACGAGTAGGTAGTTTTTCTAGGGCTGAGCACGGATCTGGGATTTCCCATTCCGTACCAAAAACCGTTCCAAACCGTACCAGAACCTAACAAAACCGGAAAAATATACTACGTAATACCGAACCATACCGAACTTTTTTAATACTACCTCCGTTCTTAAATAAATGCAACATGTTGAATTTTACACTATTCACATGTTCTACTTTGATCACATTTTATTTAGAGAAAATTACCATGGGTATGAGTAAAACTCCATGAGTTTCCCAATCTATGACCTAACTAGTTTTATTCCCAAAATAATATTTAAAATTTTAATTTTTAATTAATTTCGTAATTAGTAAATAATTAAATTAATTTCATGTACTAATATACCCTTTAGAATATGCCTATAAAACCCTAATCTTCTACTCATTTTCTCTAAACCTAAGCTCTAGCCTCAGCCGCACATCTGCCTCCCACGACCGCCTGTCACCACTGTCCCGCTGCACAGCCGCCTGCCGCCTCGCTACGAGGAGCCATCATCCATGTGTGCCACCGTCATCCCAAGCTCGGTGCGCTGCCTCTCAAGCCCCACCCTTCGTCCGCAACCAGCCGTGCCTCCCAGGTGCCGCCGTTCGCCCATAAGCAGCCGTCATCACCGTCTAGCTGTCGGAGAGCCATGTGTACCGCCGCCGTCCCAAACTCTGCGCGTCGTCTCCCAGGCCCCGATCTTCGTCCCCAACCAGCCGCCGCCTTCCAGGTGCCGCCCTTCATCCCCAACCAGCCGCCGCCATCTAACTGCACGGCGCACTCCAACTCACCGCCTCCATTCAGCCGCACGACTGTCCGCCTCCATTCAGCCGCACGACTGTCCGCCTCCATGGGTGAAGATGACTCGCAGAAGACTTCCGTAGATGAATACTCCAGTTACAATTAGGTTTGGATTTTTTATGCGCAGGATCCGCTACAAGGCTTAGGCTTACCATTTTCAATTTTTGTTTTTTTTTCTATTTCTTAAAGTTTGGGTTTCTAAAATTAGAGTTTCTAAGCATTGAATATGTGCACCGAACATCATAACAGATATTGTTGAGAATGGAAATATATATGTTGTGCATGGCAGTGAATAAATGCATTAAGCAAGTTTATTGTGCGGTGATAATGACCGGTATGCAGTAATACAGAGCAGTAATTTCGCCATGAACCGCAATATACTTAATTAGACGTAAAATAATAATATTATTAAATCTAAAAAAACTATAAATAATTTTGTAAAGTAAATTAGAAGAGAATCAATTTTGATCGAAGCGCAGTGATTATTACCGGATGTGCAGTGAAGTCATGCATTAATTTTGTGCATTAACGGCAATATAAAATACAGTAATTTTAATTGGACGAAATTAGTTCAAAATGCACATATTTTAAATAAGGGTATTTTCGTCATTCAACATTTAAATATAAACGAATTTTCTATTTGTTTTTGGATTTTTGGTCATACAAAGGTATAAAAACTAGTTAGTTCATAGATTGGGAAACTCATTGAGTTTTTGTCATATTCTAGTAAATTTCCCTTTTATTTATTAATGTATTGATAAATTTTTTGAAAAAATATTGTTAAATTTATCTCATTGTAAATTTTCAAAATCTATTTTTTTTAATTTCTTTACTAATAGGGAATAATATATATTAATGGTCAAAGTTGTGTCTCGACATGTGTGAAATGTTGACCGTTGCATTTATTTAAGAACGGATGAAGTAATATGGTATGACACCGGTTCTTGAGTGAGAACGGTCCCAGAACCGTACCCAAAAAATTATATTGTAGTAGTAATATATATATATATATATATATATATATATATATATATATATATATATATATATATATATATATTGTACGTATTATATATAAAACCGTATGAGATTATAAAGAATCGAGCTTTACTCAAATATTATATTATAGTAGTATATTATATTTGTCATGTGAAGACATACCTTTTACGGAGTAATTTTTTAGTTTGACTATCACAGTATCACTTTCGATTTTTATTTGAATCTTACCTATCCTTATTATAGTTTTGACTATTAGTTTTGTATTTCAATTATGTTTGATTTTAATCTTGCAATCCCTTCTCTTCAATTTTTGTATAGTTACTTATTAATGGTAAAACTTGAAATATTTTTGACTTTAAAAGAGTTAATTATTTAAGAATCAATTAGTACCGAAAAAATGTACCGAACCGTATCGAAAATTGATACGGAACGGGACGGATTTTTTGAAATAAGTGTCTCACATCACCGTCTCATGCTCACCCCTAGTTTTTTTTATTCTCTCCGTCTCTTAAAACTTTGTCAATTTTCCCTTTTTGGATGTCCCATTAACTTTGTCACTTTCCTTTTCAAGTAAGATATTTGTGGTTCTAGTTAATTCTCTCCTCTACACAAACTTCAACCACACTGTTTTTACTTTATTAATTTCCGTGCCGGTCAAACTTGGCAAAGTTTTAAGGGACAGAGGGAGTATCAAACTTTAGGTAGTTGATAAACACTTGCTATTATAATGCGTGTATACAAGTAATTACTAATACAAGTAATAATTATGAGTATTTCAATTTTATTCCATCGGTAATTAAAAAGCATTTCATTAAATCCCAAGAGAGGACATAATGATATTCATTACAAAGTACAAGGAAATGGTTAAGAACTACTTCCAATTCCAAGAATCCCAAATACTCCATACTTAAACCTTTCATTCATTGCTTTCATTAGCACACAAAACAAAGAGCTACTACATGTCAAAGGTTTTGCAAATTAAAAAAAGTACGATTAAATCAATCAATAGTAGTTATACAGCTTGGTAATAAAATTACCAAAGCCTCCAATCTCGTCGTCCGACCGGAACACCGGCACGCCGGTCAACGCCGGAAACTCGTTGCCGATATTAAACTGCGGCGGCGGCGGCGGCGGTGGATAACCGAAACCATCATCCAAACACCCAAACGCTTCCTCCTGATGATAAGAATGATCGTTACCGATTACCCCAAAGTTGCCGTCTCCATCAAAGCCCTTGGATGTGGCGTCAGTTGCATACGTGGACGGCTCAGATTTCATGGACGTGGGCTTCGGGAAAAACCCATTGAGAACGTCCCCTAATAGCCCGGAATCCGACGGCTGAGATTTAAAGAAGTCAAGTCCACACGTGGGCCCTTCAGAACCAACCGGAGAACTCTGGGTCATGGTCGGAGTATCTAAACAGGAAGTCAGAGGGGTAGAAATGGAATTACCGCCGCCGTGCACGACTGAGATTTGGTTAATGAAAGACGAACAAGAAGGAACATTATTGGTGTTTAGGTTACTGTTCGATGACAGCGATGAAAGCATGGGATGAAAAAACCGGCTGTCGTTTGCATGGGTGTGAGGGGATTTGGGAAGGTAAAGCCCGTTGACGGCGGAGAGCGGCGGCGGACACGGCGGGAACAAGAAGTTGGTCCTGGCTTTAACCCCACGCATGGCCCTAGCCGCCACGTCATACGCACAAGCGGCTTCCTCCGCCGTGTCATAGGTTCCAAGCCACCGCCTCTCCTTCGACAGCGGGTCCCTGATCTCCGCCGCATATCGGCCCCACGGTCGGCGGCGCACGCCGCGGTACTTTACTCCGCCGCCGGAGGCACCGTCTCTGCAGGGAGGGCGCTTAACGGCTGGACCACCGCATCTCTTGGAAGACGGGGGATGCGGCGGGGCGAGGATGTCAGAAGTGCTGTCGTGGGTTAGACAGCCTAGCCTCTTGAGTATAGCTTCCTCCATTTCTGTTCAATGTATGAAAAGGATCAGTTCAGTATAGGGACATATACTAGGTTAAAGGATATGATGGAGAGACAAGATCAGAGTAGCTAGGCTGAAGAAACTGCACGTGAAGTTAATGGTGACGAGAGAAAGGGGAGATGAGTAGGTATTTATAGTAGAGAGAGTGAAATGTAATCATTGCTTTATACTGTTATCGATTTTGTTGTTCACAAGTGAAATGAAATGTGATGGACGTAGTGATGGAATTTGAATATTGCATGCGTTTTTTAGGTGCGGCATTGCCGGTATTTAGACTTGTTTTGCAACTGCTTTTAAAAAAGCATTTCTCAATTTTTGACTTTAAAAAAACACTTATTTTTCCAAACACTACAACTTTTATTTTTCTTGGCTTCCGCGTCAAAAGTGCTTTTACTTTTTGTATTACACAAAAAACACTTATTTTACCAAACACTACCCACTTTTACTTTTCAAAATCACTTTTTTCTCAAACACTATCAACTTTTATTTAATCATGTGTCCCCATTTCATTGAAAAAAGCACTTTTTAAAAGCATAAGCTGTTGCAAACAAACCCTTAGTCTGTATTTATGTTGTGAAGTGTGAATACACCTAAAAAAACTTCTTTGAAAGATGGTGACTCATTGAAGAAGATATATCTTGGAGTTCATTTTGTTGTTGTTGAGACTTATCAATATCAAATTACTCTTTATAGTGTAACTATTGAAGATGGAGTCTTGTTCAGATTATTAGAGCAGCTTTTAAACTGGGTTTGATGGTGATTTAGGCCGGGCAACTTTCTGGAATGGAAACTCGATCGGGTATATGTGGTCTACCCGATCGGGTATGTTGAAGCCCAGACCTGGGAACTCACTGGAACGTGAGACCCGACCGGGTCAGGAGATGTACCCGACCGGGTCAGTGAAGGTTTTAGCTTTTGTTTTGGTTACCCGCCCTGGTATGGACCCGGGTAAGCTTTCTGAGTATATACCCGACCGGGTAAAGGAGGGCACCCGACCGGGTATACGGGACAGATTTTTTAATTTGTGGGCTTAATCAGGGCCTGCGGCTTTAATCTGTATTTAGGTCTTCGTAAACCTATTTAAACACCCTAATGTACTTGTAAACCTCTGACGCCGACATAATAATACTCAACTCTCTCTCGTTCGTCGTGGACTAGCAGAATCACACCGATTCTGTGAACCACGTAAATTCTTGTGTTCTTGTTCTTTAATTTATCGTTTATCTTTGCCTAATCGTAACAAGTGGTATCAGAGCTATGGCTAACGAAGGGAAGGTTAAGATCGATAAATTTGATGGTCAAGATTTCGCTTTCTGGAAGATGCAGATCGAGGATTATCTCTACCAGAAGAAGCTTCATCTACCCTTGTCTGAGAACAAACCAGAATCAATGGCGGAAGCGGAGTGGAACTTGCTGGATCGACAGGCTCTTGGTGTGGTAAGGTTGTCGTTGGCGAAAAACGTTGCTTATAACATCGTCAACGAGAAGACAACGTTTGGACTACTCAAGGCGTTATCCAACATGTATGAGAAACCCTCAGCGGCCAATAAGGTTTTCTTAATCAGACAGTTGGTGAACACAAGGATGAAGGAAGGTGCATCAGTGACAGATCACATCAACGAGTTTAATTCAATCATATCCAGGTTAGGCTCGGTTGAGATCAAATTCGATGATGAAGTTCAAGCATTACTTTTGTTATCATCTTTGCCCGATAGTTGGTCCAGTACAGTCACAACAGTTAGTAGTTCGGCTGGAACCACTAAGCTTACTTTTGAAGGTATTCGTGACTTAATCCTTGGTGAGGATATCCGGAGGAGGAGTTCGGGGGATAGCTCCAACAGCTTGTTGAGCACTGAAGATAGGGGCAGAAAATCCACTAGAGGGGGTAACAAGAAAGGAAGATCAAAGTCGAGAAAGAGAGGTCAATCCAAGAATAGGAAGGACATCAATTGTTGGAATTGCAAGGAGAATGGACACTTCAGAAATCAGTACCCAAAAGCCTCTGCAGACAAAGGCAAGAAGGAGGTGAACGTGGAAGAGGACTATGAAGATGTTCTAATTTGCAGCGTTGAGAATTCAATTGAGTCCTGGATCATAGATTCAGGTGCGTCGTTTCATGCTTACCATTGCAGGGATTTGATGACAAATTTCAGGCCCTACAACGGAAGAGTTCGTTTGGCGGATGACAAATCCCTAGAGATCACGGGTATTGGGGATGTTGATCTCAGTACCACTTTGGGTACAACCTGGAGGTTGAAAGATGTGAGGTATATTCCAGACCTGAAGAAGATGTTGATCTCAATGGGACAGCTTGATGAGGAAGGCCATAACGTTAGTTTTGGCAACAAGCAATGGAAAGTGACAAGGGGAAAGCTGGTCATTGCTCGTGGACAGAAGCATGGTACCCTGTACATGGTTGAAGTGTCCACAGATGAAGCAAACGCAGCAGTTGAAGATACAGTGGTCTCTATTTTGTGGCACCAAAGACTTGGTCACATATGTGAGAACGGAATGAAGATGCTGTCTTCAAAGGGCAAAATCCTTGATTTGAAGAATTCAAAGTTGAACTTTTGTGAGCCATGTGTACTTGGCAAACAAAAGAGAGTAACCTTTGTGAAGATGGGACAATCACCCAAGACAGAAAGGTTGGAGCTGATTCATTCAGATGTCTACGGACCTACAAAGGTCTCTTCAAATGGAGGTTCCCGCTGCTATGTTACATTCATTGATGACTCTACACGGAAGGTATGGGTTTATTTTCTTAAGAATAAATCTGATGTCTTTAACACTTTTAAGAACTTCAAAGCTGCAGTTGAGAATGAAACAAATCTCAAGATTAAGTGTTTAAAGAGTGATAATGTGGGTGAGTACAGTAGCACAGAGTTTGTAGAGTATTGTGCTGAACAGGGGATCAGAATGCTGAAGACAGTTCCAGAAACACCACAGCAAAATGGTGTTGCAGAGAGAATGAACTAAACACTGAATGAGAGGGCCATGAGCATGAGATTGCATGCAGGACTCCCAAAGATGTTCTGGGCCGATGCGGTGAACACAGCAGCGTACTTGATCAACAGAGGACCCTCATCTCCCATAGGTTTCAGAATTCCAGAAGAGGAATGGAAAGGTCGAGAGGTATCTCTTCCTCACTTGAAAGTTTTTGGTTGTATTTCTTATGTCAAAGTTAAAGATGCAGATAGTGACAAGCTCGAGGCAAAGGCAAAGAAATGTATCTTTATTGGGTACGGGTTGTATGACATGGGCTACAGGTTCTGGGACAACCACAGCAAGAAGGTTATCAGAAGTAGAGATGTCACCTTCAACGAGAATGCTTTGTATAAAGACGGTCTTGCAGCAGAAACTAGCAAAGCCAACCAACTAGAAAACAAACAACAAGTGGTGTTTGACGGGATGACTGAAGATGACATAGCACCACCTGTTGGTTGTGATGAGATGACTGGAGGCTCTGGGAGCAGTGGGAGCTCAGGAGATACAGTAATTTCTGAAGATAGTGGGAGTGATGAAGATAGTGGGAGTTCAGAGGCAGCTACTCCACACATCAAACAGTCCACTAGAAATAGAAGACCTCCTAACAGATATTCTCCTTCAGCAAATTACCTGTTGCTGACTAAGAATGGAGAGCCAGAATCTTACTCAGAGGCACTGACCGTGAGAAATTCCATACAGTGGAAGAAGGCCATGGAGGAGGAGTTAGATTCACTTGACAAGAACCAAACTTCGTCCTTAGTCAAGCTACCACCGGGAAAGAAAGCTTTGGAGAACAAGTGGGTGTTCAGAATCAAAGATGAAGCAAATGGAAGCAAAAGATACAAGGCGAGGTTAGTAGTCAAAGGGTTCCGACAGAAGAAGGGGGTTGATTACAATGAAACCTTCTCTCCGGTTGTGAAGATGACTACTATTAGGTTGATCCTTGGTATTGTTGCTGCTGAAAATTTGCAATTGGAGCAGCTGGATGTAAAGACTGCTTTTCTTCATGGCAACCTTGAATAAGACATTTACATGGCTCAACCAGTATGTTTCCCAGTGAGTGGTAAGGAGAAGTAGGTGTGCAAACTCAAGAAGAGTCTATACGGACTAAAGCAAGCTCCTAGACAGTGGTACTTGAAGTTTGACAGTTTTATGTAGCGGAATGGGTACACTAAATGTAAGATGGACCATTGTTGTTACTTAAAGAAATTCAAGTCATCATACATTATTCTTCTTTTGTATGTTGATGACATGTTAGTGGCTGAAGCAAACATGCAGGAGATCAACAAGCTTAAGAAGAAGTTGTCCGAAGAGTTTGAGATGAAGGATTTAGGAGAAGTGAGACAGATTCTTGGGATGAGCATAGTCAGAGACAGGATAGATGGTACTTTACAGCTTTCACAGAAGAAGTACATTCAGAAGGTCCTTGAGAAGTTCAAAATGACGGATGCCAAACCAAGGAGTACACAGTTAGGGAGTCATTTGAGACTCTCCAAGCAGCAGTCTCCAAAGACCAGTGAAGACAAAGAAGAAATGGCTAAAGTTCCTTATGCATCAGCCGTTGGCAGCTTGATGTACGCGATGGTGTCAACAAGGCCGGACATTGGGAAGGAGTTAAGTGGCTGTTGCACTACTTGAAAGGTACTTCTGAAACTGCCCTATGTTTCAGGAGGAATGGTGTAATCCTAGAAGGATTTGCCGATGCTGATTTGGGGGGCTGTTGTGATTCCGGGAAGAGCACTACAGGGTATGTATTCACTATTGGAGGTACGGCAATCAGTTGGATGTCCAGACTACAGAAGAGCGTAGCTCTTTCAACCACAGAAGCAGAATATATGGCCATTGCTGAAGCGGCCAAGGAGTTGATCTGGTTGAAGAACTTTCTTTCAGAGTTGGGCATGAAGCAGGGAGATTGCGGTCTATACTGTGACAACCAGAGTGCTATTCATCTCGCGAAGAATCCGGTGTTTCACAGCAGAACGAAACACATCAAGATGCGGTATCATTTCATTCGAGAATTGATTGAAGATGGTACTATAAATTTGAAGAAGATCCTTGGTACAAAGAATTCAGCAGACATGCTTACCAAGGCGGTGACAACGGAGAAGTTGAAGCTATGCATGGCTTCAACGGGCCTTCCAGATACTTGATGTGAAGGCGTGAACGAGAGAGAGAGAGAGATCAGGGGTTTTACAGAAGATGCATGTTCTTGGATGGCAGATAATTGTTGACCAAGCCTCCAAGTGGGAGATTGTTGAAGATGGAGTCTTGTTCAAATTATTAGAGCAGCTTTTAAACCGAGTTTAATGGTGATTTAGGCCGGGCAACTTTCTGGAATGGAAACCCGATCGGGTATATGTGGTCTACCCGATCGGGTATGTTGAAGCCCAGACCTGGGAACTCACTGGAACGTGAGACCCGACCGGGTTAGGAGATGTACCCGACCGGGTCAGTGAAGGTTTTAGCTTCTGTTTTGGTTACCCGCCCTGGTATGGACCCGGGTAAGCTTTCTGAGTATATACCCGACCGGGTAAAGGAGGGTACCCGACCGGGTATACGGGACGGATTGTTTAATTAGTGGGCTTAATCAGGGCCTGCGTCTCTAATCTGTATTTAGGTCGTCTTAAACCTATTTAAACACCCTAATGTACTTGTAAACCTCTGACGCCGACATAATAATACTCAGCTCTCTCTCGTTCGCCGTGGACTAGCAGAATCACACCGATTCCGTGAACCACGTAAATTCTTGTGTTCTTGTTCTTTAATTTATCGTTTATCTTTGCCTAATCGTAACAGTAACTTATTCTAATACCAGAAGTATATTCAGACTTAAGTTCCCTCTTCAAAACCGTCGGAATTGAAGATGGAGAGATTACATATGTGCCAATAGGAAATTCCAAATTCAAAGAGAAAAACGGTCTACTAACTATAGATGACAACCTTTATTTAGATAAATTCAACACAAGATTTTGTTTTCATACACGGTAATCACAGAAACAAATTCATTTGATTATGGACCAAGCTAAGTAATGCTTGAACAAGTTTCTGATGTCATGTTGCCCGTCCAAGAGTTCATAAAAAGGTTTGGAGGAAATGATGGAGAAGGTAAATTCGTACCCATAAAGTACCATACCTTTGTCCATATGAATCAATGAGAATGTATAAGTTGAATTATTTAAATCTAAATTAAACATGATAAAGTGATGTGGTCTAATCAAATGAATGATAGGTACGGTACCCCATATTTTAGAAAGGTACCACAGATGTCACCGATGGAGAAATAAGAAGTGACATTTCGATGACTTTCTCATACCATTTGGTGGTTCGATTCGATCATTTAATCACATTCTTGGGCCTAAATGTCTATGTACACCCGTAAAAAGAATCTCAAAAGAAGATACCCCACGCAAATTGGAGTTGGAAAACGATTAATAATGAACACTGCAGTATAGAGGACATCAACCCAAAAAATAGTACTCCCTCCGTCCCAATTTGGTTTGCAAAATTTCCTGTTTCGGTTGTCCCAAAATGGTTTTCCACATTCTAATTTAGGTATGTAAATAACAGTAAGTGACAAATTTACCCTTAATTTTACTTTTTTCTCATCAACTTAAAGGCATCTATTTTTAGGATGAAGGGCAAGAGTGTAAAAAGCATGCAAGCATCATTTATTATCATTTCTTAATCCTTGTGGCAATCAAAGTTTGCAATTCAATTCGGGACGGAGGGAGTAGAAAGATTAGCCTCTATAAGCATAGTACGGGAAAGTTCCAATAAATGTCGGTGTTTACGTTCTGCCACCCCATTTTGCGCAGGCGTATCCGGGCAAGATTTTCGAAAAAGAACTCCACACTTAACAAAATGATTGATGCATAAAGAGTTAACAAATTCCCCTCTACCATCACTTTGAAAGCACTTAATTTTGCAATTAAATAAGTTTTCAACAAGAGTTTGAAACTTGCAAAAATGATTAAAAACCTCAAATTTCTTGCGCATGGGATAAACCCAAGTGAAACGAGAAAAATCATCAATAAAAGAGACATAATATTTAAAAACCTAAATTAGACACCACAGGCGATTGCCAAACATCTGAATGAATAAGCTGAATTGGAGCAGTAACATCAGTAAAAGGAAGACGGTGGGACTTGCCCAGTTTACAGGAAACACGGTCATGCAAAAAAGTACTAGTGATAGTAATAAAATTATTTTTCCTAAGGGACAGTAAAACACGATCTCCACAATGACCAAGACGTTTATGCTATACCGGGCCAGGAACACGTGCAGTCTTTAAAGCAAGAGATGGGGTAGGCTCATAAGCTGCTCTAAAAGGGTAGACGGTCGGTGTCTCTATTGGACGCTTGGAGAAGTGTGACTCCCGTTTGATGGTCCTTAACAAGAAATAGAATTTTTATTAAAAAATAACAGAACAATACAATCATTATCCACATACAAACGTTGAATAGACAACAAATTATATTTAATGTGCGGAACATGATAGACTGATTTTAACAGTAATGCGCAAGTGGTAGTGGTTAAATGTACATTGCCAATATGAGAAACAGGGAAATTTTTACCATTTGCAACTTGAACAGAAAATGAGCCAGTGTAAGAAGATTTACTAGATAAAATACCTTCATGCGGGGTCATATGAGCTGAGGTTCCAGAATCTGGATACCACACAGAAGCATTGTTTTCACCTGTAGGAATTGCCGCCAAAGCTGGAGAGGAAGGAGCAAACTGAGAACAAGTAAGAGCTGAATGTCCTGGTGAAAAACAAAGCTAACAAACAACCGGTGGTGGAGGTGACTGATAATTGTTCTCATTAGACGGAAATCCTGTAAAAAAAATGGGTGTGTACCACAAGATGATATAACCTTAATACACAAAGAACTATCACCAACATTACTATACGTCGTACCTGGGAATCCAGCCGGAGCATGACCACGAATCGGGTACGGGCCAACTGCCGGAGCACCCCCTTGCTATTGCCCTGCAAACTGTCCCGGTGGCTGCATGTAAACTGGAGCACCACCCTGCTGCGGTTGCTGCTACCCGTCATAACCACGGCCACGTCCCCAGTGTCCACGACCTCGGCCACCACCCTGATAGCCCCGAACGCCATTGTCGCGAGTTGGAGCACCCCCTCGGCCCTAGGGTCGAGCTGCTGCATGATCATAGGCAGCAAAGGCCTGATGACCCGGGGTTGAACCCTGGGAACGAAGATATAGAGCGCGTTGTTCCAACGCCATAAGTTGTGGACGAAGGAATTCAAAGGTGAAGCTATCCGGGAACATAGTAACCCAGGTAATAACGGATTCGTACTCATGTCCAAGGCCTTGAATCATGGACTGAATAAGTTCCCGATTACTAATAGGTGAATTGATAGTGTTAAGTGCATCGGTCAAAACAATGACTTCCCGTAAATAGTCATCCATGGACTAATCTTCCTTCTTCTGGAGGGCAGATAAAAGCCGCCCGAGCTCTATGCCTCTAGCAATACTCGCGGCCATAAAACGGGTTTCCAACCGTTTCCGGATTAAAGCAGAAAACGAACAGTATGAACTTCAATTAAAATATTATGGGAAAGGGTTGCAAACAGCCACGATCTAACAGTTTGGTCAATTTTTAGCCATGAATGATAGTCAGGACTAGATGAAGGACTAGATGAAGAAGGTGCAACAATAGTTTTTTTATTTCGAATAGAAGTAATTATTGTTAGGTTTGAAAAACATCGTTATGTTTAAAGTCTTATAATGCCAAAAATGTGACATTGATTACTTCTATTTGAAAAATAAAAATATAATGTTATATTTGGAGATTTATAAATGTTCTACTTTAATTAGAACATTTTTTTATTTTTAAAAGATTCCGTGTATTTTATTCCGAACCAAAATTGTATAGTTTGAATTGAACTTTGGGACATGTTCTAAATATGGGAGAACCAAATAATACCAACAGGACCCGTCTAAATTAATACTTTCTCCATCCCAAAAAGATTGGTCAAATTCAATTTGCTTGGTCAATGGTGGTAAAGTTTGACCAATGATATTTTTTAATACAAAATTATTTAAAATATGAATATATATCAACATATTCTTTACTAGGAAATCTTTCATAAAGGTATAAAATTTATAAATTACAAACAAATATAATACTTAAAATCATTATCTAAACTTTAACATCATTGACCAAGAAAAGTCAAATTGATCAATCTTTTTTGGAATTGGGAGAGTACTATATATGTAAATATTTGAGTTTTCTCTACTTTAACCATCCAAAAAAACACTCTTATATATTCGACCTAACATTTTTTTAGTTTTTTACATACCAAAATTACTTGTATTATGATATCAACTTATGTGTGAAATTTTATATTTTAATGATAACTCTATGTTTGGTACTTCTCTATGTCTCTCTATATTTGTTTCGTTTTACTTTTTTCGCTAATCCCACTAATTAAGTTTGTCTTTTAATATATTTGATATCTAAATCATTTGGATAACCCTTGGGAGTCGGGAGTCGGGAGTTGGGAGTTGGGACTTGGGAGAGAGGCACATCATTTCTTTTTGATAGAAAGGGCACCACCTTTTTTTAATAAGTGTCTGTTTGGTAGCGATGATTTTTGGTATTTCAGGCTTATAAGTTAAGTTTTTCACCAAATACGCAACCTTTAGATTTACGGGTTGAATTGTGTAATAATAAGAAAAAGTAAGGTTGAAGTTATTTTTCTGGTTGTATTGGCTGAAGTTACTGTAGAGGAACATTTTAACTATTTTTCCTTCATTTTATTAGTAAAATGTACTTTAAATTATTATTTTTCACAAAATCAGCAGAATCAGCCAATACAGCTAGCCACATCAGCTAGAACTTCATAAATTTCAGCAGAATCAGCCAATACAGCCGATTTGGCTATTACCAAACGGGCTCAAAAAGTATGTGGATGACTACTTTTTCAACTGAACTATTAAAATACACTTTTATCCCTTCTTTTTTCTTTTATCACTTTTTTTATGCGGAAACCTACAATAGTGCTTTTGATTTCCCCGATGGCCTCATGAATGGATTGAAGCATCTGCCTTCAACAATTTTTCCAACTTTTCATTTTGGGATGTTACAAAAATTCTTCTCACTTGTCATTTTTGAAAAGTTTAGTTTGGTTCACATTCATTTATTTTTTCCTTACACAATCACACATTTTATTTTCACTTTATTAAAACCGTGTCAAGTCAAAGTGGGAAGCATTTTTTGGAACAAAGCGAGTAATACGTGTAGGATTGTATAGTACACCACTCTCCCTAACAACTTTTTATTTAATATACTCACACATTATTTAATATGGTGTAATAATAATGCCCTTAATGGTAGTTACACATTCAATCATGAGTCACTTCAGCTAAAATAATATCAAACACTCCCACCTCAAAACTTCATCCATTTCAACCAGTTCAGTAATTTCAGTTTTTTAGACCATTATCAAATAGGCCTTCAATGTGTGACTTCAAAACACAAAAATAATGCACAAGTAAATAGTATGCAATCAAAATGCTCCACATAAAACAAATCAGTATTAGATAACTAAAAAAACTTGAGACAAAATTTCACGCGCCACTTAAACACACAAAAAAAAAACATATCGGACCAATATTATATATGTGTGTGTCTGAAGTATTCCTCTCATATTTGTAAATTTATAAAATAACTACATTTTATAAAATAGCTATATTTTTTTAATAAAATAACTACATTAGACCTTGGCACGATATTTAAGAGGGAATTAGTAGGGACAATAAAAAGTGTAGTAAAAGTAGGAGAAAAAGTTAAAGAATGGGAAAGAGAATATAAACACTAGAAAAAGTAAAGATTATTGAATATTTTTAAAAGAAAAACTTGCCAAAAAGGGAAAATGTCGCAAACTTTTAAATACATCCCAAATAGAAAAGTATAGCAAATTTTTAAATACAGATGGAGTACTTCAATAAGAATAATTATATACTAACTTTATTACCACGTAGCACAATAACTATATACGTAGTAATTACTCTATTGATAAAATTTAAAACAATAATTAATGTTATTCTTATCATTATTTTTAGGAAAAATAACTTTAAATAATACGTAGTACCAACTATCACGCATAAACCAATAATAATTCATACTTTGAACGTGATTTTTAATAATATCAACTATTTGAGTATAAACAAAAAATAATGTGGAGTCACTTTTCGACAAGAAATCTAGTCATTTAAGACATTAAAGACTAATAAAAAATTATCAAATAAATGATATTTGGAAATACAGTCTCTTATTTGATATTTTGATACTAGTTTTTTATGAATCAAATGATTGATTTTTCATTAAAATTGCTTTCCGTCACTTTTGATCTATATTTAAATAGTTGATATTATTAAAAATTCATTTGCAAAGTACGTATTATTCTTGATTCATGAAAGATAGTTTTTATTATTTAAACTTATTTTCCCTTTTTTCAGATATTAGTTATGATAAAAGCACACAATGATTTTTCATTAAACCAGCTTTAATTTTCCCGAATTTCAATGATTTTTCATTAAACCAGCTTTAATTTTCCCGATTTTTTCATGCTCCGGTTGATTGTGGTACAATATGAGCTTTTATTCTGACGACCTAGTTTGGTTTAATTCGTTTTGATCTAAACTAGACTGATTTCATGTCGGCCTAAATAATGTCGCTGGGTATGTCCTCATGTGGCTTACATTATTATGAAAGTATATTTAATAAATATATTATATATGGATTATTAGGATGTTTTTTTTGGACGATTTTCGACCTCAAATCAGATCAAACCATATCAGATTTAAACAGTTCAGACTTGAACAGACTAGATCATATCAGAGTTGGACAATAAATTCACGGGATAACCCACCATGGATGAACTGTCTGGTTTGATAGAACAAGGAGGGAGAAGGCTGACATGTTAGGTTAGGAAATACACAGAGACATTTAGGTTATAAAATACACAGAGACGAGACATTTACCATATAAGTCAAGACTAAATTTAAACAGATCGGACCAGATCACTAAATTTAATCAGTCAAGACTTGTACAATTGTGAAAACATAAAAAATGTTTGAAATTTGTTATTGTACTATATTATTCTTACTTTGATCGTTTAATTTATCTTTATTAGCTAAAGTTCCATTGCTTTTATATACGAGTACTAGTTTTATTTTTCTCATCAATTTATAGCCAGAACTTAATGAAGGGTAGAAAATTCATAATTTTATTGTCTAAGATATGTAAGATAAGATATTTTCAGCGCCGTTTTTAGGGGTTAATTAGGTTATCCGGAATAGGGCCCCGAATTTACGGGGGTCCCAGATTTTTAAAAATTTATTGGTATTATATATTAATATATTAATCATAATCAGTAAAATACAATTAGTAAGGAAGAAAAATATAGATCCATCATTTTCTCGTTGGTCCTTTAGTTCTCATTTAATTTACTCAAATTGCTTGAATAATGAGGTGTGTTACTTTAGATCAAGAATTAAGTATAAGTAAAAAAATTATAATAAGTATGAAATTGAGTAAGTTTTTGATAAAAAAAAATTATTACATTATTTAATAAGTATGAAATTGATTTAAGTATAAGTACTTGAATTGAGTTTTTTTAAAAATATTTTATACTAAAGTGAGGCCCTAATTTTACATTTGGAATCGGAGCCTCCAAGATTAGACGGCTCTCAATATTTTACACTATTATTAAAAAAAGTATATCTATCTGTAGAATCATACAAAAAAGTTAGATCATCTAGTATCAAATCACACACGTTCACAGAATTCACACTTTACCAAATTTAAACAAAGCAGAGGTTGAAATCAGATGAGATCGAAAATTGCTATCCAGTGGAGAGAGGCGGCTCATGACCCATGAATTAAAAACCGTTGAATAAAGAGGCAAATGGAATGGGGTGGGCAGTGCTGATTTGCTGAAATGATAGGACTTGGCTATTTAGGGATGGAGATGATCAGTAAAGCCAAAAAAACGCAGACACGTATAAGCATTGCACTCATCATCTCTCCTCTTATATCGTTCCTGCAAATTTTTCTCAGGTATATGGACAAAAATACAAAATGGTATAGGAATCCTGGATAATATAGATTCGTGCAGTTAGGATCTGGTCCTAATTTTAAAAAACTTAAACGGTTCGGGACGAGGATTGTCTTTAAAAACTCAAGAATTGAACGGTTCCTAAAATTTGGAAAAACAGGCACCCGGATCGAACTGTTTATAATATTGTAATTAATTGTTACCGAGTCCAAATAGTAAATAGTTATTAATTGTAATTAAATTCTAAATATATAGTATTTACCTATATTATGGAGCATCGATCAATATCCATATAGGATGTAATGTGGACTTTTCCACCAAGAAGTACACTTTTCCATAAAAACCTACTTGCAAAAGCTTCGCAGACATCAAGATTTCGACGAAAAAATGTACTCTTTGATTTTATTTTTTTTGGAAGAATTCGGCTTATATTAATAACCGATAATTTTTCAAGGTATGGGTCAAAAGATAGACATAAATCTGACAACCGTTATCCCTCGAACCAGACTCGGAATTAATCGTCGCAACAATAAAATTCGTTGATCCATTATTGGAAAACACAAAGCCAAAAACGGATATTCCTCTCTTCCCCCATATCCAAAATCAACGTCTAAAACTGGAACGTAAACAAAATGTACTCTTCGATGGAAATATCTTTAACATGGAAAGATTTATTAATTAAAATATCAAATTAAATGTGAGTGAATAAACACGACATTAAGGTTACATACCAATGAAGCGTTTGGAAATGTATAAGATGTTTTCATCTAATTGATTTTTGTTACGGAACAAATAGATGTGATCATACAAACTACAATGTTATATACGGAGTATTATATTGATGAGAGTGGTAAATACTTTGCAATTCAATAGGATTCATCAGATCACTCTGACACTCTTATAGAGATTGTTAAGGTTTAAAACTCATACCAATAATTAAAAATGTTGAATTGGCATCTAACGGAATAAATAGTGTAAAAGTATAACCACACCATACAAAAAAATGAAACCAAACTAAAAGGACGACAGTAGTAGACCAAATATGCCTAGACGTAGATAACACCAAATAAAGTTTACGTAACAGTAGTACCAAATAGTAAACTACAAGTAATACCAAATTTATTAGATCAAATCAGGTTGATCCATTCCTAATCCATTGGATCAAATCAATTTAAACCAATTTTGAAATTTTCAGTCATCATAAAAACATTAATTATAATAGAGCAATTCAGTGAATAGTAATTAATTATAATTAAATCTTAAATATATAATATTTACATATATTATGGAGCATCAATTTCCAATACGCAAAGATTCATATGGCTGAAATGATTGAACTCTTTTGCATATTCGCACATATTTTTCATATGTACACTTTTTATTCTACAATATTTTGTTTCCTTTAAAGATAGTAGTTATTTTTATTTAAAAAACATATAAAAGAGTATTTTCAATTTCAAAAAATTCAAATGACTATAATATCTATTTAGCAATAAGTGTATATTGATTAGTTTTCTTTATAAGATATTCAATACAAATAATAGTTTCTATAGAAAACATGTGATAAAAATGTCAGTGTATTCAAAACATAAGAGGTAATGATTACAAATTAATTGATATATTTTTCTAATTTATTTTCAAAATTTGACACTTTAAATTTTATTAATAAAATTACACTTCAAATTATGCTTAAAATAGGACAAACACTAAAAATACAAACTATCCATTTCAAATTAATGAATTAAAAAATAATGCTGATAAAGTATGATATAATAGCTAGGTAAATTGGGAATAATTGCAATTTTAGTACAATAAAATTCGATTGTGTTTCGTTATTAGTCCAGTAACTTTACTTGGTTGCAGATTTAGTACTAAAACTAATAAATCTTTGCAATTTAAACACCGAAAAATGTATTTTCCGTAGAGAATTCGACTATGGCGACATCTTTTCCGGGGGCTTTACAGACGAAAAATGTACTTTAAATTGCGGTGGGAAAGTGGTTAAATTGCAAAGAATTATTAGATATAGGGCCAATGCAAATATGCAATCGAATAGATCGAGTTACACAAGTAACGGGTACAAACGAAAGTTACACAAGACTAAATTAAATACTCCCTGTAAATTGTGACTGCATAAACATTTTGCGATTATCCTAAATAAATATATACCATATTTATCTATGTTTTTACATTCTCCGGAAAATAATGGGAATAGTAGTTCATACTAAATACTAAATGTGCATTTATTTAGAATAAGAAAAAATAAAAATACAAAATTAATTTCATATTTTTGTATTCTCCATATTCATTTTATATATAGCTTATCGAGTTAATTAAGTAATTGAAATAGTATTGATCAAATACATACTATTTAATATAATAAGTTAATTGTGTGTACATACATATTAAGATCCTCTAATTTAGGGATACACAAAATGAATAAAATTGATTTATTTTTAAAATTATTTATTCAAAGTTTTTTTAACCAATATGTCTGCATTTTGAATTAAATCCTTCATAAAATTTCATTAATACCTTGAGAGATAAGTTTCAAGAGTAATGCTCAAAAGAAATAAATTTCTTTGCCCAAGCAGTGAATGTGGTTTATACTTTATAAGGAGATTTTCTAAAACCTAACAATATGGTGTTTGGTGTATGTGGTGTTTTACATTACAATGTCACTTTTTAATATATTTCCTTTAATTAATTTACTATCCACAACGAACAAACGTTTATTTAAAGTAAAATAATGAATTATTTATATGTTGTATAAATGTATATCTTACAAAAAATGTATATCTTACAAATTAAAGTATTTAAATATTTTTAAAATCCGCTTGCTTGTGACAACACCCGAGTAAAACACTAATTTACTTATTTAAAGTAAATCACCTATATTAATATGAGTATAATAGATATCGATCATCCATCTTACATCCAACCTACGAAAACACTTCTATATCTTTACAACAATGTTTGATGTACTCATTCTCATACACACCTTATACCCATAATGTTTGTGAATGTTTTCTTGTCTATGAATCCGGTTCACAGACAAAATATGTGTTATTTTGTCTTTGCAAATTTTGCACAAATAAAATATTGTCTGTAAACGGAACTTAGAAACAACAAAGTCTAGCACAAACAAGATGAGTATAAAAGTTGATATAAGGGTGAGTACATATAATTTTTTTGATATCTTTAATGCACGCGTGGAATACATTATGTACAAAAACGCCTATTTCTTTGAAGTACATAATAATTTATGTACTTCCGACTTCGTAAATTCTTACTACATCCCATGCTACAAATAGTCGAACGTCACATACTCCCTATATCAACGAAATTGTCACTGTTTGTCGTGTTTGCCCTATTTTAAATCTCATTATTATATCTGACATGTAGAAAGGAAATGGTTTTCGTGCTCGATTAAATGGTGGGTCACAGTAACTCGGAGTATTTCTATAGTTTTTGATAGAAATTAATGTGGTCCATCCAATATATTGTGTGAAGGAATTTCTAATTAGATTAAATTAAAGAATAATGAATAAATGGTATATTAATTCATTGTAATGATGCATTTTATGATTTTAATACCTCACAATTATTAAACCAACAAAATCGATCGGTATTCTAACAATATTAATTAAAACGTTCAATTCATGATACTCAACTCGAAATTTGACCTAAATGATTTGACGTAATAGTTTGATATTTACGGAGTATTTACTTTCCAAAAAAAACTATATGAAATTTCACGAATATCAAATTTAGATTTCTTATAGTCCGGTTTATTTAAGCAAGAACCAAACATATACTCGTAGCTAATTTATGTATTGCAGGATTTGCAGCATATCAGAATTGGACTTGACTTATAATAACTTCATATACTTCTTAAAATAATTATATGCACATATTAGTTACGTTTTTGAATTTCATGAAATTAAGGTTATCAAGTAAAATTAATTTGAAATGAACTTTAAAATGATACTATTAGAAAACATTAAAATGTATGTAAGATAACATTTTACTTCATTCAATAGTAACGTAATTGAAGTACCGAAATGCATCAATAGCAATAAAGCCAATAAGTATACTCCGTACTATATTTTGTAATATTTAGGTGGTCACAATTCATTTTTACTGTATTCACACTTTATCAATTCGATATCAATCATACAATTTTACTTTAAATTAAAAATCATACCACACTCTTTTGTCCCAGACTTAGAGGGACGGAGATAGTACTATTTATGCATTTAACCCTTAAATGAATGGTGAAAATATATTGTAAAGTTAATTGATATGTTTATGATATTTTGATTTTTTACAAAACATATTGATTAACAGAGTAAATCAATAGTTCATTGATTTCAAATTAATAAAAAAGAAATAATTACATATTTATAATTAAAATAAAGATTGATGACAAAAATGTGACTAGTACTGAACTGGTAATGACACTAGATTGTAGTAAGTATAAGTCATATTTGTGTAAATAAGTACTATTATAGTAATATTTTAGAAATCAATCCTAATGAAAAATTAAAAATGGTATACATAGATATTTTTCCTCATTATATCGTACTGGAATAAACAATTTAGACAACCATCGGCTGCAAGTTCAGTGGAAATAGAAACAGTGTGAACAATGGAATTACCCTAGATGATACATATACTAGTCTAGTGGTCGGTGATGTATTATGTTACTTGTCCTACATAGTTCAAAAGGACGGTGAACTAGATGGAGATGCATCCCATAGAATCAGAACAATGTGGATAAACTAGAAGAGTGCGTCAAGATTTTTATATGATCGATTTATGTCGACTAGACGAAAGAGTGAAATTTATCACACAAATATTTGGCCTCCTTATTAGACACAATGGCATTTTCGTAAATATTGGAAAAGTACATCAGGACTATTTTGCATTAGATTGACTCTTTATTGAATAACAATCTTTATGTTCGTCAATCTTTTCAAAATACCGGACACTTTTCCAATATCTTATATTTTATTGAATAACATTGTGCCAATTAAAATATATATTAAAAACATAATGTTTTCCAATAATTTATTTAACTAACTTTTCGGTTGAATTTTAAAGTAAATTTTGTTGGGCATAATATACACTTCATGACTAACATTCTAACAAAGTTTTCATCAAAAAAATTACTCAAAAAACACCTCAAATGAATGTGACTGGAGGATGAATCCTATTAGAACGGCCTGATCATTCCTCATAAGTACTCCCTAACTAATAATTGCTTTAGAAAATAGAATTTTCTATTTGGAAGGAAGAATAAAAGAAATTGGACAAATAAAGCATTCCTCATATGTGTAATACTAGTATAATCCAATAGATGAGAGGAAGTAATTTTACAGTACGATGACCATATTCCAGTATACCCTTTCGTCAAATTATCTTTGTCTTAATTTATCGGTTCTATTATGTTTGTTATATACCCCTGGTCACATTAAGATAGTCTCATTTTTTTCTTTTGTGTTCGTGCTATTAAGATTGTCTCATACCAAATTTAGTAAAATTTATGTGTTCTCAATCATTCTTACTTTGCCAATCCAATATCAACTGCACAAATTTACTTTTTTTAATAATCGCATCATATTCTTATGTCGCAATGTTAATAGAATGTAGATAGTACTAATATTTGAGTGAGTGCAATTTATTTTTATTTTATTTACATTATAACAGTTTAATACAGAGTACAAATTGATAATTGCGCCAATCTTCTTATCCCAATATTAGGGCAATACAGGAATAAGGATGTTTTCTTTTGAATTGTTTTCAGTCCCAGACCAGACTTAAACAGACTAGACCAGACTTAAACAGACCAGATCAGACCAGACCAGACCAGACTTAAACAGACCAGACTTTTATAGTTATAAAATACACAGAGATCAGACGTTTAACAGACCAGTTCAGACCAGACCAGACCAAAATAGACTTAAATAGACCATACCAGACCAGACCAGCAAATTTCAATTCAAAAGAAAACATCATAATACTCCCGTAATATTAATACTCCGTAATATCTCTACTAGTATATATAGAGTTTGTTTAAGAATTGTTCATGGAGTTATGGCAGCTGATAATCTATTAAACTGTTGTGCAACTTGAACCGTTGGAAACGTGTGGACGTGTAGGAATTACGATAATGACATGGTCTATTTTTACTGCGGGAGAAGATTGAATGCTGATTGATAAAATCATGCTCGCATTTATTAGAAAATCTGCCAATCTTGTCAACTTTTATTGGTTAAGATAAACTATTTTTAAAAAGAACGGTTTTAATTCAGATTACACTTTATGAAGACCGTTTCTTAGAGTTCAATAGGTTATCCAGAACAAGACCTCCAGTTTTAAGGAGCCCCATATTTCTAAAAACTTATTAGTACTATATAGTAATATTATATATTAATACTAATCAATACAATACACTTAACTAGCTAGTGAAAAAGAGAAATATAGATACATCATTTTCTGTTAGTCCTTTTACTCTTTTAGTTCTTTTTAATGAGTATTCCATTGATTTGAGTATAACTATTTGGATTGAGATTTTTTTTTAATTTTTTTTATATTAATATGGGAACCCGATTTTAGATATTAAACCAGGGGCTCCAAATTCTTTAGACGGTTCTGCACTTCATGTCAGAGTGCTCCATTCCACTTTAAAATCATTTTACTTTGCGCCTCAATCAAAAACTTTTCTTCACAAAGTGTTATGTGTTGAAGAGTAAAATAAAAATTTCTTTAAAATGAAGTACAAACTTCAATATCACCCAAAAAGTGGGGGTGCAGAGTCAAATTCTCTCTTAATTATAATTAATATTGTCATGTTAAATGCACTGTACTGCAACTATTTGGCAGTCACGCCTATTAGATGACAGTAAGTACTAACATGTTAGTCCTGTTTCGGGAATAAAAACACAGTAGTCCTAGTTTGGGATTTTAAATTTCATTTACTCCTATTTTGAGAAATTTCTCTAATATATTTACTCTACAGTTTTTTAATTAAAGTCTTACTTTACAGTTATATATGTGGATTTTTTCTATGAATAATTTGGATTAAAAGTCAAATAATTTGATATAAAAATAAATAAACTCAGAGTTTAATGCTTTTTTGGAAAAGGGGGCAAGTAAGACCTTGAACTAATCAAAAAAGTGCAAATAAACCCTTATATAGGATATTTTGTCCGACCGTCGTCATTTCGGGAGGTTCCCGGTGGAATTTTTTTATGAAATTTTGTGAGAATCTTCTTCATTAAGTCTAGTCTAGGCATATCAAATTTCAGCTAAAAATTAAATCGGGAAGGCAGTCAAATGAATTTTAGAAGATAACATCGCAGTTAAACAACGCAGTATATTTCAGAAAATCATTAGACATCCTTCTCACTTGAATTTTTAGCTACAATTTGGTATGGCTAGACTAGACTTAATGAATAAGTTGCTCAAAACATTTCATAAAAAAATTTTGCCGGGAACCTCCCCAAATGGAGGTGACTAGACAGAACGTCCTATATAAGGGCTTATTTGAACTTTTTTGTTAGTTCGAGTGCTTATTTGCCCCTTTTCCCATGTTTTTTTGTTACTTAAGACTTGTATTTGTTTTTTTTTTTAAAACAATTTGAAAGATGAAAAACAAATCCTAATTTTAGAACTTCAATGTACGAAGTATTTAACATAAAATTGATCTTAAAAGCTTATGAGATACTGAAAACTATATAAAACAGTGATCTACGGTTAGTTTAGAGCATCTCCAATGCTACAATGTGCACGGTGCACATGTGAGATTAGAGAGATAGACAAAAAAAATTGAATTTATGACATTTCTTTCTCATTCTTTCCACGGTTTTATGTGTTTTTGGTAAGTTTTCCTCTGCAATGTCAAGCACAATGTATGCATCTAGACATTGTGCTTGACATTGTGAAGAAAAACTTACCAAAATGATACAAGATCCTTCAAATAAGGAGAGAGATATTTTATTTATTATTTTTTAATTGGTTATCTGATCTCTCATGCCACGTATGCACCGTTCAAGTTTTACCATTGGAGATGCTCTTAGTCCCAAAAGTAGCTATATTTTTACTTATTTTAGTTTTTACATAATTCAACATGAGAAATAAAAAAGCTACGTGATTGATGAAAAAATCGACTAATAAAATTAGTGTTGGGATAATGGGCCAGGTGAAATACAATCTACCCGTTATACGTAAGTATGGCCAGAGATCATTAACATCAATATCAGCTCATAAATTAGATCAGGTCCATATACTCCCTCCGTCCCTAAATGTTGTTCCAATTGCGGATTACGAAGGTTGACCGACGATAAAGTTAAATAATCCCTGTGAAAACTCGGATTATCTTTAGTAAATAAAATTTACATATTCAGTAATTACATTAAACCCGCTACAAAGCCTGCAAAAAATAATTCAACTTTTATAAAATTTTGATATAAAAAGTAAGAGTTTAAGAGTGATTTAAGTTGACCCTCGATAAGCGAAATGAAACTTCTTTTAGGGACAGAGGGAGTAGTATTTATAAATTATAATTAGTGGATATGTTGTCGACGTTATAAATGGACATGAATCCCTTGTATTTACTGCACTATTTTTAGTATATGATTAAAGGGTCAAACAAGCTCTCGAACTAACTTAAAAATTGTAAATCACCCCTTATATAGAAGGCTCTGTCCGGCCGTCGCCATTTAAGACGGCTCCCGGTGGAATTTTTTATGAATGTTTTTGAGCATCTTCTTCATTAAGTCTAGTTTACGCATACCAAATTTTAGCTAAAAATTCAATCAGGAAGACAGTCAAATGAATTTGTGAAGATAACTGGACAGTTAAACGGCGCAGTACATTTCAGAAAATCATTTGACTGTCTTCGCGGTTGAATTGTTATCTAAAATTTGGTATCGGTAAACTAGATTTAATGAAGAAGATGCTCAAAAAAATTTATCAAAAAATTTGGCATCGGGTATATAACGACGGCCGGACAGAATCTCCTATATATGAGGTGATTTGCACTTTTAAGTTAATTAGAGCGCATATTTGACCTTTTAGCCTTAGTATATTGAATTATATACTGTTGCTCTCTCTTTCAAGATAATTTCCTACCAATATCTCAACCAAATCAGAATAACAAATTCCAATACGGTAGAATTTAGGGGTGCAAATAGGCCCATTTACTAACCAAAAAAGGTCAAATAAGCTCTTATTTAGGAAGCTTTTTCCGGCCGTCACCATTTGGAGTGGTCCCCGGTGAAATTTTTTGATGAAATTTTTTTAGCATCTTATTCATGAAGTCTACTTTACTCATACCAAATTTCAGCTAAAACTTCAACCGGTAAGGCATTCAAATGAATTCTTGAAAATAACTGCGCTTCTAACTGGGCAGTTATTTTCAAGAATTCATTTAATGCCTTCCCGATTGAAGTTTTAGCTGAAATTTGGTATGAGCAAACTAGACTTGATGAATAAGATGCTAAAAAAATTCATAAAAAAATTCCACCAGAAACCACCCCAAATGACGACAGCCGAACAAAACTTCCTAAATAAGAGCTTATTTGACTTTTTTTTGTTAGTACATGACCTATTTGTACCTTTTTCCCTAGAATTTATAAAAAGGTTTAAAACGGTGTCACGGTGTGCAAACAAAATACTCGGTGTTACCAATTAAAGTACTGAAATTCGCACGTGGAAGATGAGAGCACCTCCTTCCTTGTTGATAGGGGTGAAGACAGAATATCTGCACAATGCTCACAGTGGCGGCGCCCAGAGATTGTCCCCACCAACAATGCCGTCTGCCACAGTCATTACTCCTCACCTCAATTTAATACAAGTACACACACGGTTACACGGAGTGCAATTCTTTTCAATTTTGTGCAGAGCCGTCATTTCCTTATTTTTATTTTGGAAAAAAAACACATTATCGCTACAACCATGCTTGTTGCATTACTTTGTACCCACTTTATATCTATCAATGTGAAGGCTATTTTTTTGTCTTTGAAGTCGGTTCACAAACAAAATATTCCTTTGAATTCTTTCACAGACATATTTTGTATGTGAAGGAACTCACAGACAAAAAAACTAACTTCACAAACATGGGTGGGTACAAAAGTGGCTATAAAAGTGGGTACAAACATCATTTTCCTTATTGCTAAGTGTCCCTGTTAAATCCGAGAGTTTGGCACCAAGAATCTTTGGATATAATATAATGAAGCCATATAATCTATGTTGCACGAAATGCGAAAATCATTAGGAAACGGGAAATGTGAAACGTAAACTTTTACTCAAAATAGGCTTGATTGAGAGTTTCTAAAGAGTTTCCGAAACGAAAATGTACTCTTTCCAAAGAAGTTCCGTGCTACATAAGAAATAACCCGGTTCAATTTGTCTAATTATACCGTGGTACCGACATACCATGAGCATGGTATGCATGTACCACATACGGCACCGTTTTTCTTTCTATGGGAGCACTACATATGTTTTTTTGTTCTTTTTCCAAATTCTCTTAAGTCCACCCACTTTCTTTTCCATCAAGTCATCCAATGCTTCAGGCATGCTATTTCTTTCTCTTTACTTTTCTTTTATTTTCTTGAATTCTTTCTTCATCTCCATCAAAATACTAAAAAATATTAATTGTGATTTTGCTTATCTTCATTTTGAACTAATTTAATTATAACTGATCAATTAAGTTTTTTTAAAAAAATTATCATACAAAATTTTATTAATCCACATAAAATAAGTTTATTGCATTAATAATCATACACTACTTTTGCCCAAAAAATCACACACTACTTTTTTACTTTTTTCTTCAATTGAAATTACTATTGAATTTATATTTTTTAGAGGTTTTTAAGACATTGAGTTTGTTTATTTTGATTTTTGTAGTTACATTTGAATCTTCTTCTGTGCAAGTTACATCTCATTATACCTATACGCGGGTTACAATTTAATATACACGAGTTACATCTTAATGTATGCGAGTTACACACGGAATAAAGTCCAGCTATATCATTTTTATTGCCCTAATATTAAAAATAAAACACATTCACTATTTAGAAAAAAGTAATTAAGATATTAAGATCAATTTTTCTTTGTTTACATTGAATACAATTTTCATAATATCTCAAACACACACACAAAAATCATTGTTCAATTTTACAACAAGTTACATTCTGTATACACCCAAGTTAAATCTGCCATCAACATGAGTTACATTTGTAATAACACGAGTTACATTAACAAATCAACCCCTGCTATTGAAACAAAAAATGATCTTTTCTAAAAAATTATTTTTTATAACCATGATATTAAAAACAAAACATATTCACGTTTTACCTAAAACAATTGTGCAATTAGACTTTTTTTCATTGCTTACATTGAAATCAATATTTGACAAGTTACATTTTGGATGAGCTTGAGTTACATTGATCAATAATGTGAGTTACATTTCTTTACATGCGAGTCACACCATCCATGTTACTGGGACAAAAAAAAACCCGTCAGCCCTTGAACCAGACTTGGAGTTAATCACCTTCAAACAAGCAATATAACTCGCTGATCCATTAATGGGCAAACTTGAGCTACAGACGATTGAAGTAGACCTAACCTCACCCAATCTTAATGCAAGAGTCTTACAATAAAAAATAATAACAACAAAATAAATAACAATTTGATGACAAAAAACAACAGTAAACGCATATAAATAAAAAATCATTTCCTTCTTCACGAGCACCTCCATAGATCCACCAGGCAAACCCCCTGGCGGTGGTTCACGAGGAGGTCAGACAATCGATATGATTGTTGACACGAACAAGCCACTGCCCCAAACCCTAGCACCAAAGGCTCTGCTCCCATCCGTCGCACGATTGATTTCCTGCCGAGCAACCTTCATCTGTCACACCACTCCGTGCAACACATACTTCTTCGAACCACTCTCCTTTGTCGTTCTTCCGCCCATCACGTTTTCCGCCGAATTGAACCACCGGTCGCCCTGCTCAAATCTGCTACTCCAAGATCTCGCTCGCCCTTCGTCCTTTGACCCGCAAAACGAAACGCAAAGCAACCTTCCGAAGCCCCCAAAACACCCCCTGCCTACGGCCGCACCTCAGAAGGCCGAGAGCGGAGAAACTGAAGCTTTAGCGGCTAAAAGCCCTAGAGAGAGAAAAAAATACTCCCTCCGTCCCAATATAAAAGGCACATTTGTGTTTGGGGAGTTTTTAAGGGTGAACACTGTTTGACACTGTTTAGACATTGCTTGGCACTGTTTGGACACTGTTCGGCACTGTTTGGCACTGTTTTGCACTGTTTTGTTTGCCAAAAAGGGAAATATGCCTTTTATATTGGGACGGACCGAAAAGGAAAGTGTGCCTTTTATATTGGGATGGAGGGAGTATTAGTTAAGCTGGAGTTATTATTAATAGTAATAATATTACTACTAACTTTAACTTGACCATTAATATATATAGTTCTCTATTAGTAAAAAAATTAAAAAATTAGATTTTGAAAATATACCATGAGACAAATTTAACAATATTTTTTAACAAAATATATTAATACATTAATAAATAAAACATAGTCAAAGTAGAGATGTGAATAGTGTAAATTCAACATGTTACATTTATTTAAGAACGGAGGTAGTATATATTTTCATGTATATTTAAGGTTCTTTGGTATAAGATGTCTAAAATGATTTGTATGTACTTTACTTTTCTTAAGCAACACATTTTGTTTTGTTCTTTTGTTTTGGTTATTAACTTTTTATCATACTCTAATTTAGTTTTGCAACTCTACAAAACTTTCAATATAATTTTTAAATGGTAGATTCTATGGTACCCTTAAAGTATCATACATTTGTCCACATGGACCAATCAGAATAATGCTATTGAATTATTTAAATCTAAATTAAAAAAGGACATAATGATTTGGACCAATCAAATGCATGATAGGTACGGTACCCCATTTTTAAAATGGCCGGTACCGAAGTACGTTGTCACCTTTCTAAATATGTAAATTCTAACAAACAAAATAAAGCGCTTCTCTCTAGGGCTTCGGCCGCTTGAAGTTTTTTTCCGTCTTCGATTTTAATCGAAGGACGGCCGCTTTTTCCGTCTTCGATTTTAATCGAAGGACGGCCGCTATTTCCGTCTTTGATTTTAATCGAAGGACGGTTGCTGTTGTTTGTGCTTCATACTCGAAGGGCGGATTTGCTGTCATGGCTCGAGGAGATCGGCGTTGTGGTCAAGGTTCGAGGATGATGTATTGCTGTCGTCGTTGGAGAAGATCGGCGCCGCCTATCCGTTTACTCTGGTTGCATGAAGCAAGGATGAGTTTGGTTATGAAGGGACGGAGGATTGATGCATGGCTTTTGGCAGACAAAGGTCACAGAGTATCAATTAGCATGGTACCGGTGGTAAGACCTCCTCCTGAACCACCACCATGGGATGTACGAGGTGCTAGAGTTCGTGAACGCTTTTCTTGTAGTTTTTATTTGTTTGTTATTTGTTTTCTTGTGTCCACTTTTGTTGTTGGTTTTGACAGTTTGTTTGAGTTTTTTGCCTCTCTTTATGTTATTGGGTATGGTTGGATCTATGGGAATAGGTTTGGCTGTGTCAAACCCACTACATGGTTAGCGATTCGTGTTGCTCTCTCAGGGGTGACCGTCTCAAAGTCTCATCATAGGATTACAGTCGTAGTTGTTGAAGTTTCAGTTGGTGTCAGTTTTATTTTCCTTTTGCTTGATGTAATGATCTTGAATCTTTTGATATGAATAGAGTCTCGTTTGATGATAAAAACGAACAAACAAAATAAATTTAGATATTAGGAGAGAAGATACTACGTACGTAGTATAACTTTATCATCACTCAACCATAAAAACCGCAAATTGAAATAGTCGTAAATCTATAATCCGTATCAATAGTACGTATAAAAATCTATATTGAAATATCAAAACTACAAATTAAACTATTGAGTATGATTAAAGTCTAACTACTGACTACGTGTGTTAACGTAACCAATTCGTTACGTTAATGACTATATTAATATTAACTAGCTAACTAATGACTACATTAATTCCATATAATAATAATCTAGTAAAAGCTAAGTCTAAAACATTAGGTTTTAGAATCACCAGCTGGCATGGATCCAAAAGCTAATTAAGGGCGGAGCTAGCGGGCAGTGAGGCAGCTGGATGGATTAACAAATGAATCAGAGGATGTGATATGGGCGTTGGCGCAAGAGGATAGGGCTTCTTCTTCCTTGCATCTCAGGTGTACGTTGTTCAACGTTATGCCCATGCATGGTTCTCTCGAGCTACAATCCAAATTCACTCCCACTTCTGTTGTTGATGTTCCTTGTATGTCTTCGTAGTTCACATCACTAATCCTCACGCCCGAACCCTAAACATTAAATGTAAATATACACATTATCAGGGTTCGATTTTGGTGAGAACACTTTTCCGATCCAAAACGATACACATCATGGTTCACGGAGATTCACATTTATGATGTGAACATGTGTGTGTGTGTTTAAACTATACACAGTTATAGTTTACATCATCTAATTTACGCCCTGCACATTTTTGTTTTACATAATGTATGATATCCAAATCCAATGCTCCTGAATCATTTTCGTTTCTTTCTTTAGATCATGTTTTCATTTGAACCAAATTCTATATTATGATATGGCTAACTATATAGCAAAGTTAAGACCAAACATACACATAATACCAAATTTTTCCATGTCGAGATCAAACCTGTTAAGACTTAAGACCAAATTGATCGTAACATAAAATTTGGTATAAAACACTACAAAAAAATAACAGAAATTCGGCAAAAAAAATTATGCCAAATTTCGTGTTAATAACATTTTATCGAGGCCAAATTAAAATATGTTATGATCAGTGACAAATTCGATCGATCATATCATATCCGTTCCGTACCAATATCGTTATTTTATTTTAGTGAAAACAGGTTAGCGATTACCTCGTTAGTGCAGCCATTGGTGTTGGGGCAGTAGTTTTGGTCAATGATGATGGGGTTTCTGACGTCAGACATGAAACCATGTTGAAAATTGACGCCTCTAACGAAGCCGTTACTTGGCTGCGACCAAGTTTTGATCCTAAATCCGTTTTGTGTGCCGCTGAATCTAACTCCGGTGACGGTCACGTTTTGTACTCCTTCCTCTTCCATTTCCCAACCTAGGCTCCCAATGCTACACAGATTGAATAGAGAAGATCATATAAATAGACCAAATAGAATCAAAATTGTAAACATATTTATAAAATGTACATAATATCTAACATAAACGTAACATATGAGACAAGACTAAACCAGATAAAAACCAAATTAATCACTTTCAATATATCCAAACAAGAATATTAACACGTGACAAGTAGGTCTGTCAACGGGCTGGGTACGGGTCGAAATGTAGTGTTCCAGACCCGGACCTGTTAACCTCTATATAGTTCCAGACCCGACCCATATACCCGGCGGGTCTAGAAATATGTTCTGTAACCGTACCCATTGGATATCAGAACCGTACTTATACATTTAGGGTTTTCATCTATAAAAGAAGTTGTCAAATCAGTTAAAAGGCATGAGATCAATAAGTAAAAATGTTTTTACCCGAACTTATTTTAGTTCTAAATCTGACCCGATCAAACGTGACAAAGAATTCCTCACTAAAATATGCTTATCCCTTTATACCAAATATTCCATAATGCAACTATATATCAAAAGTAAAATTGTTTTCATGCATACTCCCAACGTCCCCAGAAACATATATGGTATCTATGACTTTTTTGTGAAAGATGTTAAAATTTGACGAGTGATATAGTTGCATACAAAATACTATCGTATGAAAATGGTATGAAAGTTTTCTTTTGTTAAGATACGGGGTAATATTTATAAAAGTATAAAATTTGTAACTTTTGCAAAGTAATACGTATATGCATGATGATATGAATATGAATGATATGGAAGGTTATTGACCTGATTCCGTGACCAGGACCACAAGTGATGTCTTCGATCCACAAGTCTGAACTTCCGGGGCCGATGGAGATGCAGTCATCACCAGTGCCAATTTTAGAATGTAATATTCTCACGTTAGATGACTTCTGGACATGAATACCATCCGTATTAGGACTATCTTCAGCCGCTGAGATATCAACTTCTTCCAATTGAGCATTGTCGCATCCATGAATGAGAATGTGAAACTTCTGACTGTTTTGAGACTTTAATCCGCTAATAGTCACATCATTTGAGTGATAAAAGCTCAGTGCCTGTATTTACACACATATATCAAAAAATGATCATCCTTTTTAAATCTAATTTAGTTTGAACTAGGCTGATTTGAATTAGTCATGCACATGTTTGTTTTATGTGCATTTTACCATTATCGAAGTTCGACCTAATATGATCTGAACTGATCCGGCCTGGTTTATTTAGGTGTCATCTGGCGTGAGACCGAAATCAATAATCCAATAAAAACATTCTAAGAAAGAAAAAAGTATTACATGTAATTTTAAGCATATATCTCCCATAAAATAAATACTACGTATATTGGTAATGTAACTGTGTACTTCATACGGAGTATTAAACAAACATATGCATTCTCATCTATTTTGACATATTTATACCGAGTATATTTGTTCTAGCTATATAATTTTTTGTTTAATGAATAGTATTCATTAAAAATTCATGTACTTAAAAAACTAAGGTGACAACTCTGGTAATTTTTTAAAAAATGGGGTACCGTACCTATCATTCATTTGATTGGACCACTCTTTTATTATTTTTAATTTAGATTTAAATAATTCAACTGCAACATTTTCATTGGTCCATGTGCACAAAGATATGGTACCTTATGGATATCATAAAATCTACCAAAAACCAATGATCGCCGCATTATATTTATAGAGTCGTATTTAACAGAGTTTATCTACAAATGGACACCGAAGTAAATAGCTAACAGACTTCTTATTGAAAAAGCATCACAGTATTTTACTTCAATCTAACGCTGAAGTATCGCGAATGGACACTTAAAGCCAAAATACCTTGTACTTGACCATATGTCCTAACCCTAACATTTAACACTTATTGATTGCAAATTTGGAATACCTTGTTAGGGTTTGCATTATTATTTTAATCACGTTACCCCAATTAAACAAGAACATTTATTTAACACGTATTTTTCGATCGGGAATTTAGAATACCTTGCTAGGGTTTGCACTTTGCATTACTATTTATTTACTACTCGTATATCTCAGACCATCTAAGGACTTCACTGGTCAAATAGGATTTCTATAATACACGAATTGAATTATTGTGATAAAAAATAATTACTTTTAAAGTAATTTCTAAACCTACAGAGAGTAAATTTTAACATTTGATTCTAATGGTGATATCATCTCGAACAGTGGCGGACCCACCTTACCTTGTTTTCCACGGACTTCTTCCCGTGGGAAGAAGTCGATTTTACCTAGTCTGCATTGAGACAATCAATTTGGAACTGAGAGAATATTGTTATTATTACATCTGTTCTAAAAATCGTTCTAGGCGTCCGACTAGTCCCTACTTAGGTGGTGGTCGGACGTCCCGATTTCCGTCTAGCGCTCCGATTAATTGGTTTGCCATCTAGGTGAATTAGTCGGCCGCCTGATCGGCCGCCTAGGCCTCCTAGATTCGTCGAACATTACTTCACTTTTTAATTTTAATTTTCTAAGCGATATACGTACTTTAGCTTTAGCCATAGATATAAACAAATGAAGTTGTAAATTAAGATAAAACTATATAGTTTGCATATATACCTAAAATTTGTCATTATTTATATTTACTTCTTCCGTTCCATAAAAGTTGCAACATTGGAATTTCTGCAGTATTCACACACCTTACTTTGATTACGATTTTCTAATAATATATATAATAAAAATATTATGTATAAAATATTAATAAATTTGTATTAATGTAAATTTCCAATTTATTAACTTTTTTTAATGTTTACTAATACGTAAATAACTATAATTATGGAACGGAGGATAGTATAAAATAATGAAGTTAAGTGATTAGTTATCATATACTACCTTCGTCCCATTTATATTGGGACGGAAGAGGGTGACACGGTTATTAAGAAAAATGGGTTTGTGAGGTTGATATTAATTGATAAAGTAAGAATAAAGTAAGAATGATTTAGAGCCACACAAACTTTGCCAAATATGGTATGAGACAATTTAAGTGGGATTTCCCGAAAAGGTAAAACGGGACAATATAAATGGGACGGAGGGAGTACTATGTAGGATTAAATGTGATAATTCTATCATTCATGTTTGTTAATGTATGTATATGTATATATGTATTATACACGCAAAAATACAATATTACTTATCATATTTATGCAAAAATATAGATAAAAATACAATTTCTATGTTTACGACTAGTCCACGCCTAGGGGCCTGCGCGCTCTAGGCGTTGGGCTGGAGCCCGACTAGAACCTAGCGTCTTTTAGAACATTGATTATTACTGCAATATTCGTACCGTAGTTCCTTCCGGACAGTTATCGCGAGAGTGTTTGCAAGACCAGAGACTCGAACCTTGGCCATCTAGGGTTCCGCCAACTATGGAAACGCCAGAAACTTTACTGAACTTGACCCAATTACCCTCACTTCCGATGACATTATAGTCGGAAGGCGCCACAAGAACACCATTTATATTAAACCTTATGTCATTGTTCTTGCATGGCCCTTCGAAAACCACACTGCCCAATAAGAACCTTCCCTCGGGCACGTGGATGACGGCGGCGTCCGAGGAGGCACAAGCTGCCGCCCAGGCAGCCGAAAACGCGGCCGTAGAATCCGTTTGACCATCGGAGACTGCTCCATATGTCAGAACACTGAAGTTAACGGTGGCTGCTTCTGCCGTGAATATTAGTATGTATATAAACGTGAAAAGAAGAAAATAAAGTTGTCTCTCTATTGCCATCTTTGTGATGAGAGGAAATATGGTCATCGAAAGAAGAAGATAGCTAGGGTAGAAAGGATGTATAGCTAGGGTTTATATTTATCCTTATCGATGGATAGCTCGATTGAGTCTTTTCTTTTAGCGGGAGAGTCATAGAAAACTAGTTTGTGCAGGAATCTTTTTACATACGGAGTATTGAGCAAAGTTCGTGCAGGAATCTTTTTACTCAATTCCGTATTTCCATATACTTCGTATTTACATATTGAGCATAAACGTTTAAATATTTATTAATACGAGTATCACTTATGATAAGGTGTAGTAGTAAATGATTCAAATACGAAGTATTATATTAGTCATACAAATTAACTTTTTTTTTAAATCAAATACTCCTTTCTGTCTCCCTAAGTTTGTCCCGTTTTAGCTTTTTCGTCCGTCCCACTAAATTTGTCCCAACCATATTTGGTAATATTTGAGTGGTTAGAATTCATTCTTACTTTATTCACACTTTATCAATTTAATATCAACCACACGATTCTACTTTTTCTTAAAAACCACACTACACCCCTTTGTCTCAAACTTAGGGGGACAGAGGTAGTAACTATTTTATTATTAAAAGATAGCAAAATACAAGAGAATATATAACCTAAGACTACAATGGGATGAAATATAGAACAGAAAAGATCAAATGAATCGTTCCAGATCGCTAACCTCGTAATAATGTAGTTTAGTCTAATAGTCTTGCTACTCTTCTAGCTATTCCAAAGAGAAAATAAAACATTACAATTAAAAGATTCAGCTTCACCAGCCACCGAAAAGGGAGAATTTGTTTGATCAGAAATAAACAAAGGAAACTCAATTGAGTAGAAATTGTCTAGATCATAAGTTACGTTTGACCAGCCACCGAAAAGGAGATCCCATTGAGCGGTATCCTTTTCTTTGAGTGAGCAGGTGGCCTGGTTCATTGGGAGGGCGAGTAGTTGAAACTTCAGAAGAATTATGTTGAACCTGTCTTGCCAACCATTAATGATGAACCACTTGCAAGGTTACATCGACGAGGAATTCACAGCCTCTAAACATTGCTATGAGAAGAATAAAAACACGCTCACCTGAAGAGGACATAACTCTGGTCAAAGAAGATGTCGGACCAAAAACCAGAACCCTAGAAGATAGAAATAAAAAGAGAGAGAACATAGCAAAACCTTTTATTCATTACTGTCCAGACAACGTACATCACAATCATCAAAACTCTTGTCAGGCTGAGAGAAGAAACCAGAAAGTAGTTGTCCAAAAGCTCGCCGCCTAGGGTTTCTCTAGGGCCAGCTCATTTTATTATGTTCAGCTTAAAATAAAGTTAATGATACAAGAGAAAATTACTCTAGGTATGACTAAAACTCCCTTACTTTCCCAATCCATGACGACGTAACTAGTTTTCTCCCAATTTTTTTTGTAATAATTAATAAATAAATTAATTAATAATATTTATAGACTAATATACCACTTAGGTTAAGCCCATATAACTCTAATAATCTCCTAGTCCTTTTCTCAAACTTTAGCCTCTAGCCTCCCACTGTCAGCCGTTTGACCACCTGCCCTTGTCATCCCGCCGAACGGCCGTCTAGCACTGCCGCCCCGCCGCACGTCTGATTGCCTCCGCTATTCTGCCGCACAACCGTCTGCTTGTTGCCTCCATCTTGTGTCAAGTTTGTTCCCCTGCTCAGGTCTGCTCACGGGACATGATAAGAGCCAAGTTACAAATAATTTTCTCAAGTAGTGCCCTGATTCCCAGTCCTTAATTTCTTTCAATGCTCCAATATATTTTTTATCATCCCCAAGAAATCCCATCGCAAAACACGCTTCTCTGACACTTGGATATTGAATGTTGGCAACTGTCCTAACATCCTTATAACAACATGGCCCTTTTGTTACAGTGAGCATCATTCTTAAATAGAATAATTCACCTGTTGTTGGAGGTACCCACATGAGTCCACCAATAGTGTAACCCTTATTTCGTGGCTTCCAACACCTCTTGTTAGCTACATACACAAACCCCAAAACTCTGCATCGAGATGTAAACTTTTCTTCTAGATAGATTTTGTTTGCTTGCATTCAATTAAGATGTAAACATTGATTCTTTAACAGTTTTTCTTATTAGCATGACTCAATGTCATGGTTGTCACTAAAGAACACAAATTGTTCATTGGGAAGGTGAAAGAAAAGTCTTTAAACTACCGGAGACCTACTATGAATAGGAAAAGAAAAGAAAAAACTCCAACACGCCTTACATGGTGATACATACCTGCAATCAAGATATTGTTTGATCTCATCAATAATTTCAATTTGGGTTGAGTCATCGTCGTGTGCTGGATTAATAACGAATGTGATCCGATCATATCCTTTGTTGATATATATACTTGAATATGTATTTGATCAAAGTGCTTCGATTACACCATTACATGTTGATTTGTGCTTGGTGCGTACTTTAATATCAATTTTGGTTATAAGCCACAACATGACGATTGTTTAGGAAAACACCTTTTTTCTATTGTGTTTCCATTCTCTCTTCTCCTATAAATAAGATAACCACCTGAGGAAGCAGTTCAGCTCAGTTGATCATCAACTCACACTCCCTTATGGGAGGTTCGGGTTCAATACTCAATGGAGTGAGTTTGATCTTAGTTTACCCTAGACCCCAGCCCCACTCCCCCTGACCCCCCCCGGGGTAAAAAAAAGTAGGATAACCATCTTTGTCAAGTGTTGTTGATACCTGAAAATGGAAATATTATAACAGAGATGGCACTATTATAAAATTGTCTCATTTTTACTTAGTAACCATCTTTAACAGAGATGGCAACTAGTTCGCCATTTTCCTCTGGCCTCCACCCGCTTAGCGGCTCGCTAGCCGTCCGTCTGTATCCCCCTGCCACCTGCCTACAACATCCCAACCACTGCTCCAGTGACTTAGATTCTTCAACTGCTAACGACGAATCCACAACACCAATCAATCCTTCCAACGCCGATATTAGAGGTCGCGACTGTTGAGGTCGCACAGCCCAAGGTCACCTCTCATCAATGTTGAAGAGAGACCTAGGGTCGACAATGTTGAGGTCATGCAAGCCAAGGTTGATCTGCGCTCACCGATGTTGACTCCATTGTTCTGATTTTGTCCTCCTCTTAGTCCTCTTATTCCTCTTTGCTTCTAGATCAGTAATGATGTGCAGTGTATTTTAAAACATTGAGCATTTTGATCATTACGTGGCAATGAATGAATGCATTGAAAGAGGATGTTGTGCAGTGAAACGAAGCCAATAGATAATGTCACAATATAATATTGGCCAGAAATGCAATGACTAAGACATGAAGTGCAATAATGTAGAACAATAACGAATGCTGACATAAATTACAGTATATTTAATTAGGCGTAAGAAACTAAAGCTATGAAATCTAAGAAGAAATAAACAAAAAAGAGCTAAAAATTTCTAACATTTTCGTAATGTCTTGCAGTAATGCCGACATGAGGTGCAATGATGTCATCCCATATCGCTAACATGAAGTGCAATATTTTTAATTGGGAGAAAGCGGTGCAAAATGCACCTTTAAGGGTATTTTTGTTTTCCAGTATTTTAATATCACAAGATTTTTTTATGCTTTCCAGTCATACGAATGTCTAATAATAAACATGTTTAGTCATATAACGAGAAATTTCCCTAAATTAATTCAGATATAAATGTTGTTAAAAAATAAAAATCGCTCAGGTGATAGTCATATTAACCTACATAAGCATGTTAAATTTACTTTAAAAAAAAGAAAGAAATAATCTTTCGTAAATTGCCAATTCAGAGGTTCCCTAAATTAAATCGGGCTAATGGAGGTTTTTAGCGGATCTTAGATTTGATTCTCTTGAACTAAAATGATACTTCGTATCATTTTGATCGAAAGCATAATCATATACTCCGTAAAGATGAGACGATCTTAATGGGACAGGCTACTAAGTAAAAATGAGACAATTTTAGCGTGACTTAGAGAGTAACGTTCATGTATTATGGGTATGTTTGGCAAATGGCTGTTAGCTGTTGTTGTTAGCTGGTTGTGTCAGCTGTTTCCTAACAGCTGGTTGTGTTAGCTGTTTTGACCGGCTGGTTATGTTAGCTGATTATAGATAACTGTTTGGTAAAATTGGTTGTTTCGAAATGGCTGATAGAGTGTAAATTGAACCAGCCGAATGAATAAGCTGCCCCCCTTAGCTTCTTCAACAATCCATTTTTTTCAGCTTTTCAAACTCAACAAGCTAATTTTAAAAGTCATTTACCAAACATCATTATTAGCTTCTTTGACCAATCAAACAGCTGAAATGGGTCAAACAAGCTAAAAGCCGGCTGATAAGCCATTTGCCAAACATACCCTATAAATTTATTATATCACATACAAACAAATGTAATTTGTGCAGCTTATTACTAGTTTGAAAACAAATAAATCCCCAACAGAACATAGAGGCATGACAAGATGCCATAATATATTAGGATATTTTTACGTGGACTGAAATTTGTTGATCTAGTCTGATCTGGTCTCATCTGGTCTGGTTTGAACCGGTTTGAATTGATCTGATCTGGTCTAGTCTGATAAATGTCTGCTCTATGTGTATTTTATAACTATCCAAGTTTGGTCTAGTTTGAAAACAGTCCAAGTAAAAACATCTTTAGTGTCGACAAACCACTAATTGTTGGTCTGGTATGAAAACCGTCTAAGTAAACACATCTTTAGTGTAGATAAACCACTAATTGACATATATATGCGACTAGTCAATCAAGTATTTGGTGGGATAAAAAGAGAGCACAATATATCCAAAACTCTTCCATCCATCTAGCCAATAAAAATTTCTAAGCTCTTCTACGCCTTGCCAAACAAATCCACCACCACTGCTGGGGAGCCTGACCAGATGGCTATGTTTCATCAACTTTAAATAAAGAAAATCACATTCATCTCTTCTGGTATATGAGAGGCCTAGATCTTGATCTCCTACTCCTGCAGTTAACTTATGCCAGTTTAGAAACAAGATTAGATTTCTAGGAGATCTATTTACAACAAGCTGCTATCGAGTATCACCTGTTATGCTCATAGTAGATGATGATGATGATGATGATGATGATGATGATGATGATGATGGTGGTGGTGGGGGGTAGGTTATCCCAAATAAAACACACAAGATACAATAAATTTAAGAATATGCACTAAGCAAAATACCTGGTTATCTCAAGAGAAGGGTAGGAGAATGCCTACACCAATGAGAATGCTTAGCTTGCTACGAGGAGTCGAGGAGACCTCGAAACGTGTCTATAAATGAAAACGTTGCATGCTACGCCAGTGAGTTCAAAGCATCATAATAGATTTTCTTGATATATAGCTTATTACAATTTAAGAAAAGAGACTCCTTAATAGCAATGACCACAATGCTCTTGGTCTAATTAATGCCCGGTTGTGGCAAAAACTGAATTGGACGAGGACCAAGTTGCACACTAAAATGGATATAAAATGGGGGGAGGGAAAATTCTATACATTCAGAGTATGAAACCATGAACGCAAACAAATAGCAACAGCATCACTGATGTACCTCATCTACTAAGCGAGTAAAAAGTCACAATAGTCAATTTCATATGCTTAAAAAGTTTTCATAAACAGTCACATCCTGATGTCCTAGTAGTGAAATAACATGGATAGAAAAGTACCCGAAGATCACCTTCACCTATCAGCGCATTACCTTAAAGAACATAAGAAGTATTCAGATCTTCATACCTTTTCATTGCCCTGATAGGTGAAGGTGATCTTCGATCGTCTTCTTGAATAAGCCTTCCTGTAGCGACACCCCACCGAGGGTAGTTAAGAAGCATGTCATCGAAGAAGCATAAACAATATAGAAGAACCAAACCTTTTATAATCATCAGAAGATTCATCATTGGAATAAGTGGGATAGCTAAATAAGTTATCCTTATTTTCCCTACCCTTGCTGCCAACAGAGGAGGACCATTGTCTCATACGTTTACCAGTCACTTTCATCTCTGCTTCTAGACTTTTCTCTTTTTTGATCCTAGCCTTTTTATCTCCTTCTCCTAATATCACCTTTACCTCTTGATCTGCTCTCTCTATCTGTCTTCCCCTTGTTCTATGTGATATCAACAGAAGCTTTTTTCCTTGCATCATGCTCATTTTCCATTTTCAATGACTTAAAATTTTTATTATCATCATCGTCATCAAAATCATCATTACCTAACTAAGCTATCCTTATTTTTTCCCTACCCCTGCTGCCAACACAGGAACACTTTTACCTCCTGTGTTTGCCAGAGTCACATTCATCTCGGTGTCTAAACTTTTCTTCTCTTTTTTCATCCTTACCTTTTTCTCTCCTTCTACCAATATCATCTTTCTCTCTCTCATTTTTTCTCACATCAGAGTATTTTGCTTTTCTACACGCTTAAAATCTTTATCATCCTTCACTAGATTTTTTTTATCATCACTAGTTTTGCCATGTCTCTTGTGCCTTTTATGGTTACGATTACCTATCTTAAAGCTCTTTTCCTTGATGTTGTCTATGTCCTTAATTTTGGCCTTACTATTATCTTAATTTTGGCTTTCCTGAATATGAGACCTATCGAGTTTTCTCTTTTTATGATCAAAACCTTTGATTATTCCTTCAGTTTCTACAGCTTCCTCCTCAGCAAGGGTTTCTTCTGAAACTTCTGAGTTGGACTTTGAAGGCAGTCGAGAATCCCTATGCAACAATTACATAACTTCCTTGTCATCACTTGGTTGTCTGCCAGTTTTCTCAATACTCTGTGGAAGAATTTGAATTGCCACTCTCGTCTAAAGTCTTGCCATCTATGTGATTTATTGCAACTGACAGTTGAGTATAGTTATCTTCGTCATGAATTTTTTTAACATTATTTGATCAAGACCAATACCGGAACCGATCAGTTCGGTCCCCAAATCATTGAACTCGACCAGGTACCCTATACACCCGATCAGGCACCGTTCTTCCCCCGATCGGATCTAGTGATGGACCCGGTTCGGGCTACCCGGCATGGGAACCGAACCGTCCCGCTACTGTGCGGTAGTCATGGACCCGGGCCGGTTCAGGGCCGGGCCCGGCCGGGCTTTTTTTTGGAGAAGGAAGGCCCGGGACCGGCCCGAGTAGCCACCGGGTCCGGTCCGGGTCTGGGCCGGGCCTCCGGTTTGGTTATATATTTATATATATATATATATATATATATGGGGTTAGTTCATGTGAGAACACCCTCTTAGGAGAGTAAAAAAGAATAAAACTTCACCATAGATTTATTTGATCTGATGGCCACGGTTGGAGTGGAATTAAAACTTCCATCCACTTATTATACGGCATAGTGGGTGAATTTTAAAAGGAAATGCTTCACTGTAATAAATACATAAGGGCTAAAGAGTAATACTGCATGGGATTTATTTGTTACGTTCATCCGGATTATTTAGTTGTTTCCATATTGATTACAATCTCAATGTTGGAGAATAAGATAAGTGCATTAATGACCTAACATATTGAAAATAATACATGAAAGTGCAATGTATTGATTACTACGTACAAAAATTTATTTATTTATAATATGTAATGTGCATAACATATAATACATATGTGCAGACTTAATAGTGCATGTGAAAATAGATATATTGCAACGAATAATTTGAAAAGTGATAATACTATTGAATAATGTGCACAAGAGATTTGTTTTATACTGTGTGCATTTGATTTAGTAGATATGTGCACATTAGATTAATATATTAATGAACCTCAATTGTTTACGTTCTTAAGTGCACTTTTATACGAGTCAATATATATTGCACTTTTTATCTCATTAACATGCATTGTCTATTCATTAATATATATCTTTTTCATGCATTTGTGCACTTCTATACTTTAAATCTTATACTTATTGAAACACTTTAATTGAATTCTTATGCACTTTTAACATGTATATGTGCAACTTGTATGGTTAATCTCGTTTAATATTTTTTATTTTAGTATTTGTGCACATTTTAATAAATTAAGTTGCACTTTTGTAACTATCACTTTTTATCTCATTAAGATGCACTTTTAATACATTAACTTACTCATTACTAGTGCAATTTCGTAAATTTTATCTTGAAATAAAATTGAAAATGAAGAGCAGGTTATCAATTAACAACCAATAAGTGCACTTTAAATCTATAAAAAGAAGTGCACTATTGCATCTCGATCAATTTCTAAAATTCTAATTGATTTATTTTTACAAAATAAAATGCAAGTTTTCCACTTCTCTATGGTGATGGTTCCATCCTTTGGATCCCACTATAAAGAGTACACGTATATAACTATATATAGAGATTGAATCATTATACCTATAAATACATTAAAAAGCTATACAAAACTAGTCAAATCGCACCTAATAGGAAACAAAAAAAATTAAAATAAAATTAAGTGTCGTACATAAACTTCAATAACGGTGAATGGAAAGTTGTAATTTCTGATGTCCATTGAACAATTGAAGTAAAAAAGAAATAATTTATGAAGATGACGAACCAAACGTGTGCAAAAGAGAAATTGAAAATAAAATAAATGGAGTCATGTAAAATGGTAAAGATGAGAGAGTCAGAGAGAGAAGTATGGGTGACCGTTTTGGAATGAAACGGAGTGCATTAAGTATTAGGAGAAATCACCTAATTGCCCTCTACGAAAATTTATTAGAAATTAAAATAGATGCTTCATCCAATGGCTCACATCTACTCTTTTTTACTCTCCTAAGATTAAGTTCTCACATGAACCTAAATCATATATATATATATATATATATACACACACACACACACACACACACACACACACACACACACACACAATGTTCCTGTCAGGTATACCTGACAGGAACCGCCGTCCGGCCTCCTCCTTTTGGGGGTCTTCCCGGTGGTATTTTTTGCTCAAATTTTTTGTGTATGTTCCTCATCAAGTCTAGTTCATCCATACCAAATTTAAGCAAAAAATTCAATCGGGAAGGTCGTCAAATGATTTTTCCAAGTTTACTGATCCGGAATATGTATTTTCCGGACCAGTTAACTTGCAAAAATCATTTGACGACCTTCCCGATTGAATTTTTTTCTGAAATTTGGTATGGATAAACTAGACTTGATGAGGAACATACACAAAACATTTGAGCAACAAATACCACCGGGAAGGCCCCCAAAAGGAGGAGGCCGGACGGCGGCTCCGGTCAGGTATACCTGACCGGAAGATTACTCTATATATATATACACTAGTTTTTCAACGCGCGTTGCGCGTGTGGGATAGTGCCCAATACTATTGACAATATAATTTTGAATCCAGCAAGACCATTGACTCTTCCAAATGATATGATATACACCCTAGAATGGCAACGATTGTGGTCCACTTTTCTAATATTTGATTTGCTAATTAACTCGGGAGAAAACATGGGAGCAATTGTGGCCCAAGGAAAATGAAAAAGATCTTCCAAAATCGTAAAAATGTATGATAATTTTTTTGATAAATAAGGATGTTTTTATTGAGACTGATTGCAGTCCCAAACCAGTCCAAAATAGACCAGATCAAGTTTAATTAGACCAATCCATATTTAAGACCAACCCTGATCATACCAGGCTTCAATAGTTATAAAATAAGATAGGGCAGACATCACCAGTCCAGACCAGGCCTAAACAAACCCGGTCATACCAGATCAAACCAAATGAGGCCAGAAAATCACAATCCAGTTAAATACGGAGTACATCTTAATAGCCTAGAAATGATCTATGTTTTATGGGAATAGTTTAAAAGCCATTATCAGCCGGAAATATTAATATATACTACGAGCATGTTTATTAGGCATATGTCCTGAAGAGTTCTACTACCAAATCAGATTTAGGTCTAGTTGCCTTGAAGAGAGAAGTACACAACCCAATCCATTTTCACCCAACATACTATTAGGTTAGACATTTCTTGTAGTTTTTAGTAGGTCGTTTAAGTGTTGATGACCATAAATATAATTGTCATTCCTATGTATCAATTCGATATTGATGTTCTTGTGATTATTGGAGGAGTCATACATCGTATATAAAAATAGACCGGATCCACTTTTCTGATATTTGATTTGCTAATTAGCTCGAGAGAAAACACGAGAGCAATTGTGGCCCAAGAAAAGTGAAAAAGATCTACCAAAAATCGTATAACTTTTGATAAATAAGAATGTTTTTATTGGGACTGATATTGCAGTCCCAAACCAAAATAGACCAGATCAAATTTAATTAGACCACTTCAGACTTAAACAGACCAGATCAGATCGAGCTTCAATAGTTATAAAATACACATAAGTCAAACATCACCAGACCAGACCAGAGTACGAGTTTTATCGGTACAGTTTAAAAGCCATTATCAGTCGGAAATATTAATATATACTACGAGCATATATGTTTAGTAGGCATAAGTCCTACCTTCTAGCTTTTCTACTATTTACAATGTTTTGAAAAGTTTCTAGTTGTATATTTGACAGGGTAATTTTTAAGAGTTTTTATCATCAGAATAAAAAATCTTTTTTTGAAAGGATACACTGATTAACATTTGAGAAAAGTCTGTAGTTTTAAACATTAATTAGTCAAAACAACTTGTAATCCTAAATATAATTAAATCAAACAGTCAACTTTTATTATCAAAGTTCCCGAAATGGGACTGTCATGTTTTTATTCACAAAATAGGATTAATTACTGCCAAAGTTGGAAAATACTGCCATGTTTGAAGTCTGGTACTGCCAAAACATGACAGTAATTAGTCCTATTTTGGGAATAAAAACATGAAAGTCCTATTTTGGAATTTCCAAACTTTTTTAGTCCCATTTTGGGTAATATCTCATAATCTTTTCTTTTTAAATATTTTCAGTCATTAAGAGCTAACAATTACCCTAAGCGTACGGTATAATAATGGTCAAAATGCATTTCGTGCTATATTGGAGTCCTACCTGCAATTTGTAAAATGGCCTTTGGAGCACCGTATATGTTTGAGAAGATGAGTATGAGACCTGCGGCCTAATTGACTGATTCCCATAGAATATTCTTTTTATTGGAAAGAAGAAAAATATTGTTTATTAATAACCAAAATAAATGTTTTTAGAGTTGAGATTAAACTCCTAAAGAGTTACAAAGCCACAAAGGCAACGGAAATGATTGGATTTGTTTTCAACTTAACGGAAAGAAACGGAAGAAGTGGGTTATAAAGGTCAATCAATTCAAAATGTACAACTTATTATGCATATTGAACAAACTTTTATTGCTTCTTTATTACACTAACATTTTTTTCATTCCTAATGCAACATTACCATCATTGGTGCTTATAGTTTATATATATATATATATATATATATATATATATATATATATATATATATATATATATATATATATATATATATATATATATATATATAGATTTTGGTTCAAATGAGAACAAGTCTTAACGTGAGAAGTGAGAACAAATCTCAACCCTCCAAAATTACTAACGATTTCCGATCAAATAAGTGCTAGTAGAGGATACTTTCGTCCTCTTCTATGTTGGTAGTTACGTACATTGACCATCTTTCCATTTTTTAATTTGAAGGTACCGATCAAATAAGTACCGTTTTTTTAGGTGTCATCTTAATTGTTTAATTTTAGTTCTAATGTGATTTTACTTGTCTGTTTATTAAAACACGATTTTTTATTACTTTTTATAAAATATTTTACTTGTGTTAAATGATGGTTCTTGTGTATTATGTACTATTTTAATTTTTGGCTATGCATTATGCATTAGACATTGATTCTTGTGTATTACGTACTACCTTAAATTATATTTTAGGAAGTCATTTTGTATTGAATATTAATTAGTTCTTAATTTTTATTGTTAATTAGATATAGGTTATTGTGCACAAAATATTTGTTAAAGTGAGTGATCATTATAATACGTATTGTGCATGAAATATTGGGTCACATGTATTACATTCAACTACACATCATGTACATCAATTTACGGTTATTAACTCATGCGAAAAATTAAGATTTATTTTCTTGTACATACACATTCTTGTGCATGCGTATTATTTAAAAGTTGTGTTAAATGATGGTTCTTGTGTATTATGTACTAATTTAGTTTTTGATTAAATACATAGTATGCATTAGATATTGATTTTTGTGTATTATGTACTACTTTAAATTATAAATTACGAAGTCATTTTTGCATGGGATACTAATTATTACTTTGTAATTCTTAATTTTTATGGCCAAATATTGTTTTTGTGCACAAAATATTTGTTATAATCTTTAATATGTATTGTGCATTAGATATTAGTCCGTGTGCATTATATACTTGTACTTTTTGTATGGATTCCATGTGTTTTTTACGCCATCGTATATGCTACTATGAATTGAAAGTTTTTTATTTTTTAGTTAGGTTTATTTTGGTAAGTTTGGTTAATTGTCCCTAAAAAACATCCGTATTTTGAGGAAGTGGGGTATCAATAATTAATGCTCATTTTTACAATTACAACCATGCCCTTAGTAACCACCGTATGATAGAATTACAAAGAGAAGAAAATCATCCCCTACGGTTATACTCACCAAAATTAGGTGTACGAGATGTAATACACCCGTTTATTTATTAAGATGAGTGATCATGATTTGTTCTCATTTCTCACAATAAGACTTGTTCTCATTAGAACCACTCCCTATATATATATATATATATATATATATATAGAGAAATCATCTCATCAGGCCGGCCTGACGGGCTTCCCCGTCCGGCCGAGCCTGTTTGGGCACCTTCCCGGTGGAATTTTTTGATGAAAATTTTTTAGCATGTTCCTAATCAAGTCTAGTTTGTCCATACCAAATTTCAGCTCAAAATTCGATCGGGAAGGTCGTCAAATGATTTTTGCAAGTTAACTGGTCCGGAATATGTATTTTCCGGACCAGTTAACTTGCAAAAATCATTTGACGACCTTTCCGATCGAATTTAGAGCTGAAATTTGGTATGGACAAACTAGACTTGATGAGGAACATGCTCAAAAAATTTCATCAAAAAATTCCACCGGGAAGGTGCCCAAACGGGCTCGGCCGGACGGGGCAGCCCATCAGGCCGGCCTGATGAGAAGAGCTCTCTCTCTCTCTCTCTCTCTCTCTCTCTCTCTCTCTCTATATATATATATATATATATATATATATATATATATATATATATATATATATATATATATATATATATATATATATATGTTTTCCTAACCCCCCACCCCCAAACCCCTTCTAACCATCAAGCCCAACCCGGGTGGAACCCCAAAAAATGGAAAAAAAAATCAATTCGGCCCGGACCCGGGCCCAACCCGGCCGGGCCGGTTCGCCAAATATAAGACCCGAGCCCGGACCCGCCCCCCACCAGCCCGACCCGGTGCTTTGGGCCCCAAACCGGTCTTTTGACCCGGACCGTAGGGTTTAGCATGGCAGGCTCGGGCTGAAGAAAAGGTGACCCGGCCCGGTTCGGGCCAATATTTTTTTTTCGATTTTTTTTGTTCCCCCGAGTTGGGCTGGGTGTTTTGGGGGGGTCAGGGTAGTTAGGAAAGCAAAAAAATATAACCAGGCCCGGCCCGGCCCGGACCCGGTGGATACCCGGGCTGGTTCCAGGCCTACACCTTAAACCCCAAAAGCCCACCGGGCCTAGGCCCAACCCGGTTCCATCACTAATTGGATCCATGCCTAATTTTCACCATCAGAGATGCTCTTGGAGTCTTGGAATACCACTTTCATTTCCATCTTTTTGGCTAATTTATTGACTTTGCTTATAAAATAAAAATAATACTCCGTACTCTGTAATAAAAATGGATTAGTAGCTATGCGTTACTTAGTGACATGCATGTATTACTCCGTATAAATTTATAATACTCACATAAAATAATGCTTCAATAAACTTTGACGGTAGTATTCCTGCTGCTTATTACTAGTTTAAAAACAAATAAATGCCCAACAGAACAGAAGGGCATGTGAAGATTGCATGAGATCCCATTATAGTAGTGTCGACAAACCACTAATAGGCATATCGATGCCAGTACTCAACCAACTAACCAAGTATTTGGTGGGGTAAAAAGAGAGCATAATACGTCCAAAACTCTTCCATCCGTCTAGAAATTGCACTTCACCTTGTCGGGGAAAAAAATCTCTGAGCTCTTCCTCCCCTTGCCAACTGAAATCCTACCCGGATGATGGACAAACAACTCCAGCAATCGCTTCTGCAAGCCTGACAAGAACGATATGCTTCATCTACTTTACTACAAATCACATTCATCTCTTCCGGCGGATGGGAGACCTAGATCTTGACCTCCTACTCCTGCAGTTAACTTGAGCCAGTTTATAAACAAGAAAATATTTCTAGAACTATTTATCACAAGCTGCTATCAAGTTTCACCTGTTATGCTCATAGTAGATCATGATGGCGTGGGTTATCCCAAATAAAACACACAAGATACGATAAATTTAAGAATATACACTAAGCAGAATACCTGGTTGTCTCAAGAGAAGGGTAGGGAGAATGCCTGCGCTGATGAGAATGCTTGCTACGAGGAGACCTCGAAACTTGTCTATAAATGAAAACATCGCATGCTAAGCCAGTGAGTCCAAAGCATCATAATGAATTTTCTTGATGCGACTTTCTCAACCTTTTCAGAATACAGGCTTTGAAAGTATTGCCACTTCAGATATTCTATGTTTACAATCTGCTTCCAATATGCTTGCTATATAGCTTAAATTCTTAAAACAATTTATGAAAGGGAATCTTCGCTAGCAATAACTAGAATGTGGTTAGCAATGTCTCCGAACTAGACCACAATGATCTTGGTCTATGCCCAGTTGTGGCAAATAGTGAATCGGACCAGGAACAAAATAAAAAAGTCAAATCCATAAGAGGAAACAAGATGCACTAAAACGTACAGAAGATGGGGAAGTATGAAGCCATATATATATATATATGCAGAGTATGAAGCCATGAACCCAAACAGACAGCACAGCACCACTGGTGTACCTCATTTACTATGTGAGTGAGTCAAAATAGTCAATTTCATATACTTCAAAAGTATTCATGAAATCAACAGATTACTATCCTGATGCCCTAGTAGTGGAAATTGTCGAATATCTTGTTTAGGAAAGTACCAAGTACCCGTACAAAATGAAATATAATAAACCAAACCTCATATCCATTTTGACATAGAAAGAGAGACTTCGATAGTGATAAGTCATGGCAGAGATAGTTTAAAGAAACATATTGCATTATATTAAATACCATAAGAAGTAATCAGATCCGCATATGTACCTTTTCCTTGCCCTGATAGGTGAAGGTGATCTTCGTCTTCTTGAATAAGGCTTCCTGTAGCCACACCGCACCAAGGGTAGTTAAGAACCATGTCATTGATTGCAAATCCAGAAACCCCAAAAACAATATAGAAGAAGCAAACCTTTTATAATCATCAGAAGATTCATCATTTGAATCAGTGGGATAGCTAACTAAGTTATCCTTATTTTCCCTACCCCTGCTGCCAATAGAAGAGGACCGTCGTCTCCTATGTTTGCCAGAGTCAATTTCACCTCTGCGTCTCAACTTTTCTCTTTTTTCATCCTTTCCTTTTTCTGTCCTCGTAATATCACCTTTACCACTTGATCTGCTCTCCCTATCTGTCTTCCCCTTGCTCTCTGTGGTATCAACAGAAGCTTTTTTCCTCGTATCCTGCTCATTTTCCTTTTCTACTGACTTAAAAATTTTATTATCCTTAACTTGATCTTTTTTATCATCACTAGTTTGATCATTTTTGACATATCTTTCGCGCCTTTTATGGTCACCATCATCCAACTTATCCTTGATATTGTCTATGTCCTTATTTTTAGCCTTACAATTATTATCTGACTTGTTTTGGCTTTCCCGAATATGAGAGCTATCCAGTTTTCTCTTTTTATTATCGAAATCTCTGTTTATTCCTTCAGTTGCCACAGCCACTTCCACAGCAAGGGTTTCTTCTAGAACTCCTGACTTGGACTTGGAAGGCAGTCGAGAATTCCCATGCACCAATTCCATAGCTTCCTTGTCATCACTTGGTTGTCTGCCAACTTTGTCAATACTAGTTGTGGAAGAATTTGGACTCATTTTCATAGCATTTTCCACATTCTCAGACAACCCGCCTTTCTTTTCAATTTTATCAAGTGAACTGCCATTCTCAACTAGAATCTTGCCTTCTGCTTGATTTATTGCAACTGACTGTTGAGCCAAGCTATCTTTGTCAGGAATTGTCTTAACATTACTCTGAATTTCATCATTATCATCATCATCATCATCATCATCAGAAGCATAGTTTGCAAGACCCAATACATTCCCAGGGGAAGCAGAGGCAGAATGCTTGTTGCCATCACCAGAATCTTCTCTAATTTTAAATGGTATAAGAACCTTCGCAGAAGCCTTGGGAGTTGACACAGCACGTGCGGACGATGACAATTTATTACCAGTAAGGGTAGCATCTGATTCAGCTGTCACTACAAACTTAGACTCAGCAGAAATCCAGAAGAAACTTGAATTAAAATAACTGGCAGAGGAAACCAAAGAAAAACCAAACCTTCGAGGATGGGGCTATCTTCACTAAGAACTTTTGTCGCAATTTCATCAAAAAGCTCATCAGTGACCTGTTAACAGATATTAAGTAAAAAAAATATGGCTTGACATAAATGGACTCATCCATCAGGACCATTGACCAGCTGCTACCTTTAGAAGAACTTCTGTTAGGACACGCTTTATTTCGACATTTATTGCTGCAGTTCTAGCGGCATCAACATCATCCTAAATGAAGAAATGAGCATTTGTACTGTCACCTCTCATTTAATTGATGAAATTTAAAAAAGAACCAGTAAGAGAGAACTATAGAGAATTCAAACATCACCTCACAGAGATGATAAAAGTAAAGCAGATATAAAAACATATGGAATTCGCATGAAGATCAAATTATAAAAATTGGAGCCTTGAAAAGATATTGAACCAATTGACACCATGTTTATGAGATGCTTACGACAAGTTCCAACAAAGAGCATATATGAGTGTCAATTGACAAAATGCAAATTGCATAAATTACATAAATAGGGGTCACAATCCAAATGGGTAATTATGATAAAGTCAAAAGTATCACCTCATCGTCATCCTCTTCTTCTGTAGATCTTGATGACTCAATGCTTTTAGTATCTACCTGATCACCTCTTCTATAAGGCTTGTTAACATCTTCATCTTCAAGGTCATCATCCCTTTGTAGATCAGGAACTGAGCTAGTGATGACAGCTTTTTTTTTAATGATTTCCTCTCTAAGCCAGTTAGGCACAGATGCCTAAAAACTCCAAAATAGATGGTATGAATAAAAAATAAATTACTCTTAATCATGGATGAAGTGTTTGGCTATAATATATACCTTCTTAGGGCGGTCACTAGGCATTGCATAGGAATCAGCCGGAAAAGTAACAGAGGTAGTAACTCCAGCAGCTCCACTGCTGTAACCAAATGTGGGATTCACAGTAGGTACTGTTGAATGGAAGTTAGGTGCAGGTAATCTCCCAAAAACTGGAGAAGGCACTACCATGGCAGGTTCAACCTTGTGTATAACACAATAATTATGACAGTCAGTCAGGTTAGCAACATATACTAAGGTATAAAAGGAGTAAGCTGCTACCCTTGTTGGATTTGGAGGAAGAGCCAATGAGATATAGGAAAAATTACCCCAATAGCAGCAGGAGGCCATGCATAAGTAGAAGTCATTCTTGAAACAGGATCAACACCATTTGAAGAGCCCACTGAATCAGAGTGTGAATGATTGGATTGTACATGCAAACCATGGTGACGGTTAACATGAGGTGCAAACTCTAATGGTTTGTCCATCAAGTTGATTGCCTCTGTAAAATGTCCCCCGTATGAATGATGAGGCTCTTCCGTCATTGTAGACAGAGGACCAACAGGTGGTGGTGGTGGCAGTGGTTTTACATTATGTTGTACACCAGAGGTGACAGATAAAGAATGAGAATTATATAGCCTATCATTTTGACGATTGCCAGCAACTTCTTCCCCTGTCATTAAGTTACTAATCAAATGGCTAAGTATTGATAGTCTGAAATGCAATCTTATGGAGTTGAATACTTGAATTATATCAAAGAAAAGGTTGGAAAATCTGCACTCAACTCTTGATTACAAAATATGCAGGCTTTGCAATTAGGCCATTCCTTAAATTTCAAGGAAATAAGCTTCCTTTTTAAAATGGAATTGTAGAGAAGACTTTTGGCCCATTACAAAAATACAATTTAAAACTGATTTTACCAATGTATACACATCAAAATGCAGAAGCACGGTAAGCATGAAGAGATCGTGAAATTGTCGTCATATGATGAAATTGGTATTTCAGTAATTTAAGTAATTCTTATTAGCAAGTTAAGTCACTCTATGAGCTCCAACAATTTGTTTATGAGTACCTAAGAAGTTCCTGCAAAGAACTAATTTCCAGGTGTTATTAATAACTAAATATCTCTCTTATGCTAGTAAGCATTGAATAGTCTATTCTGGTACAAAACAGTTAGCTAACTAACAAAGGGAATTCTATTACAGTAAACTAGTGAAGACAAGTTAAAGCAATTCCTGGGAATGAGCTTCAGATGTTAATTTACTACACCTAATTAAACACATTACCTCCAATGGAAGAATAACTAGAAGGTACCTCCGGCCAATGGACTAATGGACTTACAGACAAGTTTCCTTGTTGAGGCAATGCACTTGTTGGATCACCAGCCAAGCTTCCATCCCTGTCTGTGTAAGATAAATGCTCATCATGATGAATATAAGAAGATTTTTGTGAGTGACCAATAGGTACATTTTGAGAGGGTGCAGCCACTGAATCTGTAAACTGTTGGTAGCTGGGTGTCCAGACTCTTTCTTGTTGAGAATCTTGGAAATGAGGGTCCGCAGATTGGGGATATCTGTCATAGTAGTAGTGATTGGGCTCTTCATGTCTACCAGATTGTGTTAATGGTGGTTGTTGGTTGTCAGATGCAGCTTTAGCGGCAGCCCATTCCCTAGCCTTTGCAGCCCAATCTTCTTCTTTGGTATGGGCTAATGGATGGGGAGGTAACATTAAGCACAAATCTTAAACCTTAAATATGGTATGTATATAAAGATGCATGCATAATTTGATGGAGACTTTAATGACTGCATCATACATCATGCAAAACATAGCATATGTTAAATAGCATCATACATTTCAATGCTCCAATATTTCAAACTGTAATTTATCATGGAATATGAGAAAATATGTATATATGCAAATCAACACTCAGAAAAGGAAGAGTAGCTAAATGGGGGGATATAGCGAAGTTAGTAACTAACCTGAGTAGTCCGAAGTTTGATGATGCCCCCAGTTTGTGCTCCCCAAGTCCTGCTAAAATTTTGTCAAAACAGATGAGTTATAGTTCTTAGTCTTCCAAGCAAATACATTTTTTCTAGACTTCATACACACCAAATGTATGTATACCTGGTTCGTGTGATGATGTGATTGTGGAAGCGGAGGAGGAAGATTAGGTCTAGCTGCTGGAGGATGGGGATAATGATTTTGAGGAAAATGATGGGAAGGATAAGGGGCATGATACGGAGGAGGCGGCGCACTCCACTGATACGGAGGAGGAGGAGGAGGATGAGATGGAGAATGCTGCGGCGGTGGATGGTACTGGAATTGTGAAGGGTGCCATGAGCTCGGCGGTAGAGATGGCGGCCTCTGAGATTGCGGTGGTGGTGGTGGATAGTGGGGATCTGCCATGGAAGGCAGGGGCGGCGGAGGAGGCGGCCGGTTATAGCCGTGAAGATGTTGGAAGTCCATGTATTATGAATTGAATGGATTAGGGTTTAGGGTTTGAGAAATTATTTATTGGGAGCATATGAAGTCGGCAATGGAAGGAAGTGGCTGTGGGGACGGTGGTTGTGGTGGCGCAAAGGCAATAGCTGAACTGAATTATGGTTACCTGAAGAAAGAGAGACTGAGATTGTGGAATTAAGGAATCATCGGCCAAACCAAGTAAAAAAATAAGAAATTACTACATATTTATAATTATAAATAAATATAATAAAGGTGATTACATTTAAAAGATCGCATTTTATAACAATTCTGTATATTCGTTCAACAACAAAAAATCTGTATATTTTTCTTTCAAAAAAATAATGCATATTTTCTTTAAAAAAAGTCATTTATTTTAATTATTACTTTGTAATTACTACGTATTTCACAGAAAATAAAATAACTAAAAAGAAATGAAAACAAGATGAATCACAATCTATTTTTTATAAAAAGTAATCTTTATACTATCGTATAACATATTGCAAAAAATACATGCATCATCATAGAGCATTTCAAGATTGACTTCAGGGAAAATTTGAGAAATATGAGCAAAAACGTCTCAAAAATCTAAAATATGACTTTTTATTTCTTAAAGAGGAGTAATTATTGTTAAACTTGGAAAATATTTTAAAATTAAAATCCAGTACTAAAAAATATGGCAGTAATTACTCTTATTTAGAAAATAAAAATGTTATAATTCTATTTTCAAATCCATAAACATTTTTTGTCCTATTTAGATAATTTCTCTTTCTCCTAAACATCACAAAAATTAACACCAACGCATTAAAAGTACCAAAAGTTAACTATCCTCAAAGCTCAATCCTCAAAGCTCAATGATATTAATAAGGGTTGGTTTGTAACTGCTTTTAAAAAAGCACTTCTCAGCTTTTGGCTTTAAAAAAACACTTATTTTCCCAAACATTACAACTTTTATTTTTTCTCGGCTTCCGCGTCAAAAGTGTTTTTACTTTTTCTATTACACAAAAAGCACCTATTTTACCAAACACTACTCACTTTTACTTTTTAAAATCACTTTTTTCTCAAACACTATCAACTTTTATTTAATCACTTCTCCCCATTTCATTAAAAAAAGCACTTTTTTAAAAGCAGAAGCTGTTGCAAACAGACCCTAAAGCTCATAGCCTAGCACCATCTTAAATACTCAATTACATTAGTGCAGTCAAATTCATAAAGGACTTTATACACAAGTACCTTTATGAAACCTTGTTATGTTTTGTATTTCTGTTAGACTTAAATATGTTTTTGGTCCCTCCAAATATGACACATTTTAGTTTAGGTCCCTGCAAAATATTTTTTTGGTTTTTCATCCCTGTAATATGCCCTGATTTGTTTTTTGTCCTTGTCTCATTCCAAAACCACCCTACTTAGAAAAAAAATTATTGTGAGTTGCATAAATTCACTAGCAATATTTAAATTTATCCTTTAATAATTTTTTTGAGGCTAATATGAGAGCTAAAATAATGTAAAACTAAATATTCACATTTTTAAAATGTATATTAAAAGTCTTTGAAAAAATAAAATCAAATACTTTTGTAATAACATGACATGGGATTATAGGAAATCTATTAGTCGGGATTAGTTTCAGATCAAACGGATGTTGATATCATCGGTGATGGACCAAAAAGAAAACTAACATAAATTGCAGGGACGAAAAACAAAAAAATAATTTTACAGGGATGTAAAACAAAATGTACTATATTTGCAGGGACTAAAAAGATATTTAAACCTTCTTGTTATTGTCGATTTATTAGCAAAAAGAATCTCATTCTTACTTCTTAGACCATTGTAGTGGTTAAGGATTAGGAGTCAAAAAAATTAAAAATGGAACTTTTAGACTATTAATTGAATGTAGTGGAGGATTAAAAGAGGGAGTAAAAATGGGAAGGGAAGTGAAAGAGTGTATAAATAAATGCTTGGGACAGAGTAAAAAAATGGGGGAGGGGCTGCCTGCACGTCTTCGTATGCTGTTGCAAAGAAGGCAGACTTCCTTTGACATCATTATTATCCCAAATTGTTTCAAACTTCTATAACTTTTGTATTTGTTCACCAATCGTTTCAAAAACTAACTATATCAAAATTTATGAATTTTTAATATATTTCATATGACACCATTATGTAATATATAAAATGAAAATAATAAAATCCGAAGTTTTAACTGTTTGAAGTTTTCTTGAGCCAAAAAACACGAAACACAAAATTTTGATTTATGGAGCCTTCAAAAGTAACTTAATATTCCATAATCGAACTTTGCTTGAACTAAGTTCATTTTTTGTTAACCGAAAAACATTAAAAAAAATTAATGAAATTTACTTATTGTTACATCGAAATGTGTATTTTTTATTTCATAATTATTCAGGGAAAAAAATAAAAGTAAAACATCACTTATAATAATTTAGTTAATGTTTTACTAAATTAATAAGTAAAAATATGCAGAGTGTATTTTATTGACGGTGCACGAGTGCAGGGAAAAAACAGTATTGACAGAGTCTAAACACTATTTTCATATGAACGGAATCCAAATTTAACAAGTTGGACTCTTGACCACTACAAATGGTCTTAGCATTCGAAATCAAGCATAGTATGTACTTCTAGGCTTGCTTCGGCGGAAACCGGGATCACCGGCGGGGCGCTGCCGTGGTAGGCGCGCGATCATTGTGGTCGATGAAGAAGCATCAGTCGACATGATTACCGGAAAAAAAAAAATAAAACCCTAAGACTCTTGATACCATGTGAGAATAATGAGGAAGTGCACCTTAATGGTAGTCCCGGAAGTATTATTTATAATAAAAAATAAGATTCCTACTATAATCAGGCAACGTAATTAACATTAATAAATACATTATTACCTTTCTCCTTTATAGTCTTTCTTACACTTTTTCGCAATACCCAAAAGTCAAAGATATCCTCTTGAAGCACCGCTCGGCCACGGATCCGGAACCTCTTCCTGGCTTTGCAGCAAGGTAGGGTGTCCGGCCTATTAGGGGCGTCGGATCAAGAAACCAACGGCAACCGATCTTGGTGGACCGCATCTCGAGGCGCCTCCTTCCACGTCTGGCCGTCTGTGGCCGCAAGGCACCTCTGCCGTGCGGCAGAGGATCTGAATCCCTCGGCCACTCCCCAACACCTCTCTAAGACTCTAAACCATGCTAGTGAAAAGGACACTATAGAAACAGGTGAGAGACATATTCCAAATAGGATTTGCAAAATCAGCATGCTATATCCATCTCAGTAAACATGTGGGTTTCACATATAGGGAGCCTAATCTTCTTTCTCAGAATCACAAAGTTTTTGTGTGGGATGCACATTTCCAAATGAGATACATTCATGGTTTGCTTTCTCCTTTAGTCTTGAGCATGCCATTTACCCTCCATGCGGTGAACTTCCCACAAGTAGTAAATGTATTTAGTTTACATCACTCCCTCATATCAATTCAATCAATTCATCTCTAATTCTAATCAAGCGGTAACCAAGTGGATACCCTACATGAAGGTGTTGATTCGCAAACATTTTCTCCTATGAGATGCATAATGTGAACTCATTCGACTGAGAGCATATCTTTCTGAACTTCAAATGGATATTTCATAGTCTTTGCTAACAGTGTTCGTTGAATTTTTTATCTGTTTTCCTTCCCAAGACCTCCCTCTTCTTTTGGCTTGCCCACAACCACACATGTCACTTTAGCATTAGGACCCCTATAAGATTTGAATGCACTAAGAAGTAATTGTCTCCAAAACTGCCACAAGGATAGGAATGGTTGGAGCCAATATGTCAAGACTCTTTGTATCACAACTCTAATGAGTTCTAACCTACTTGCATAACTCATACATTTCATTTTCCTTTTTGAGATGAAACCATCATTTTTTTCAAACATATGGGAGTATTGGGCAATGGAAACCATCATTTTTTCAATCATATTCAATATAGAATTTTTCTTTTGTCCATTTAGAATTACAAAGAATGTACTAGTATTTGATTTGTCAATGCTAATGACCATACCTACTATCTTGTGAAACTTTTATATACACTTCATAAGTGTCATGATTGAGGATATGTCCCTTTTAGATAAAACATTAAGCAATCAGCAAAGATAAGGTGGTATTCCCTCCGTCCCGAAATAAACGTCCTGATTTGACTTTCACACAGATTAAGAAAATGAATTTGACTGCACATTGTTTGGCACTGTAGCGACACTGTTAGGCACTGTAGCGACACTGTTTGGCACCGTTTTACACTGTTTGACACTGTTTTGTATAGATTTGTTTACCAATAAAGAAGTGAGACATTTATTTTGGGATGGACCGAAAAAGAAAGCAAGACATTTATTTCGGGACGGAGGGAGTATATTTTTAGTTTTCCACATTTGTGAGGAAAGTAAAAGTCGGGATTACAAGTTTATATACTCCATACTCTGGATAGATAATCCATACAAAATAGGACTAGAGTAATGACAGTGATCCCCTTATCTCAATCTATCATCCCTCTCTTTAAGGGAATCCCAAAAGATAATACTGCGTGTCATGTGCTTTCTCAAATGGGGCTTCTAGATGAGGCAGACTTCCTAGAGTACTCTACACAAAACGTTGTTCACAATATCCCTAATCCCTATTCTCTACAAAGAACTTTGCACTGGATTAATGAGCTCAACCAAGAGAGTACTCATCCAGTCATCCTCTTAACCAGGATATTTGTAAATTGTAATAGATTTATATACAACATCAGTACATGACATAAGGGTTATGTGAACATTTAGGGATCAAGACGATGCATGTATGGCTTAATATGTTTCACTTATTAAGTTCAAAAATATACCCATATCTTATAGTTCAATTCATTGCCCTTCTTTGATGAATTCATTTCAAGCTTACCAATTTTTGTAATTGCCACATTTAAATTTTATCAGCTCTTAGTTTTATTTAAACTCTAGTCCCAGTTACGATGATAAAATTAGATTTCTTATTCAATTTATTTTAGAGTCATTATTAGTTTTTAGATAACTTAAGTTACTTTTCTTTAATCACAAATGTAGTTTAGACAATCATAAATTCTTTTAATTAAGAGGGCATCCAATAATTTGAGTTTACCTATGACCGCAATTAAAATAAACCATTTGTCATTGTTTTGAGACACGATACTCAAGACCACCCGGAAAGGTTAAACTCTGTTGAACCAGAATACAAAACGCGAAAGCGGTTTATCAATCATAAATTTACATAAGAAGCTGATCCCAATTGAACCATAACACAGGTGGAAACCACAAACTCTTCAGCTAAAATCAGTCATCCAAGATGTTTTCTTCTTTCTCCACTAACCATACATATACTATATATTCATGCATATATACAAATGGTTGTGAACCAATCTGGCAATTCAGAAATTCCAGTCAACAAGGCTCTTTACTTCATGCCACAGCATCCGCCTGTCGTTGAGCTAATCGCGCATACAAGCCACCACTGTGAAGAAGCTCCCTGTGGTTGCCCATCTACAAGCATTATGGGTTTTAATTGAGTATCATGGTGCTTATCTCAATAATAAGAGTTTTAACTAATAATCATGGCGCTTACTTCCATAATACTTCCACTATCCATGACCACTATCCTGTCTGCAGCTTGAATTGTAGAAAGTCTGCAGGAAGAGGTTCATAAATAGTAGACTAATAACGTTCAGAAGTTGGTATACTGGGAATATAGTGATAATAGAGCAGGCAGTCACCTGTGTGCAATTACTATTACAGTTCTCATCGTCTTCAAGTCTCTTCTGAATGCACGAAGGACACCCTAAATTCAATGTAATAGTATGAGTCAGGATTTGGAGTTACAATAATATCCTGCTAATTTTTTGGGGTAGGTTGTCAACCTAATATTTTTTTGGATGAAGGTTAATAGATTGAGATTAAAAATAAATACACACAGGTGCCAAGGGTCAACCTAATAATAAATTTATAATAGCCTGATACCTTGTGTGCCGTGGCGGAGGAAGGAATTAAACCAGCTATCACCACAGATATAATAAAAGACTTTTATAAGTTACAACCGTCAAAAGTCAGAATCATATTTTAATTTTTTCTTCTGTGTAATTACATTTACAAAAAAAAAATCTTTCTTATGAAACATGACACATTTGGGGGGGAGATTTGAAAAATGGCTATTTCTGGGGCAGAGGAAGTCTTTGTAAACACCTTGACACATGAAAAACTTCAGTTATTGCCATACCAGACCCCCTATTGCATCCCGCCATTGTTGATGTGGACCATGTGGTATGGCTTCAGACAAATAGTATTCAACAAAGCATATTGGACTAGGCAGATGGCAAACTGATGCTTAGTTAGGAGCATGTAGATGCGAATTTTCGGACCTCATACTCTAAACAAGAAAGGAGTTCATACCTAATTTAATCTCTCTACTGTACACTAATACTCGATATGATTCTGGACTTTTTTAGTACTCAATTTGGAGCTAGGCAATGTAATTTGGTCCAGTTGAGTTCTTGAGTATTTGGCTATAAATAAGAAGGGAAAAGGTGCAAATAGGCCCATGTACTAACAAAAAAGGTCAAATAAGCCCTTATTTAGGAAGTTCTGTCCGGCCGTCGTCATTTCGGGTGGTTCCCGGTGGAATTTTTTGATGAAATTTTTTGAGCATCTTATTCATTAAGTCTAGTTTACTCATACCAAATTTCAGCTAAAACTTCAATCAGGAAGGCATTCAAATGAATTCTTGAAAATAACTGCGCAGTTAGAAGCGCAGTTATCTTCAAGAATTCATTTGAATGCCTTCCCGATTGAAGTTTTAGCTGAAATTTGGTATGAGCAAACTAGACTTGATGAATAAGATGCTCAAAAAATTTCATCAAAAAAATCTACCGGAAACCACTCCAAATGGCGACGGCCGGGCAAAGCCTCTTAAATAAGGGTTTATTTGACCTTTTTTGGTTAGTACATGGGCCTATTTGCACCTTTTCCCAAATAAGAATGGTACTTCAATCAAAACTAAATTTAAACCAAATTTAGGATTCAGTTTGGTACTCAGCTGTGTAGCTTTGACCTAATGTAACCCTCAATGGACAAAAATACGCTTTATAATTAGAAAATATGTATGCATGATGACTAAATTGAGTCTTAATTCCCCCAAAAAAAGTCATGGATCAATTGGTCAATAGTACTCCAGATGTCCCTCAAAATGGCATCCCTGTGAAACTATATGGTTAAAAATTTAGGAAAATGCCAGGGGAACACAAGTTGTACACAACTTGTACACACAATGTCGGTCACAGACATTTGGTACGGAGTTGCCTGTGACCACAGACAAGAGTTGTCTGTGTACACAGACAAATTTTGTCTGTTTCCACAGACATTTACTTTTTTTGTAAAAAGTACTTGCCAGTGTCAGGCGGCTCTCAGTGTACTTTTTACAGAAAAGTAAATGTCTGTGACCGACATTGTGTGTACAACTTGTGTACAATTTGTGTACCCTATCATTTTCCAAAAATTTATGAATGAAAGAGAAAGAACATCTGACCATGCCGCCGTTCTTTCCTTAAAAAGAAAAGAGTGATCTTATTTTGGGACAAAGAGAAAAGGAAAAAGTAAACCTTTATTGTTCGGCAGAGTGAGTATATATAGTTTAAGGACTAAATCCGGCACATATACTCCAACAAAAAAATACCTTAATGTTGTGTTCACTCTCTGCATCTAGAGCACTGGTTGCTTCATCAAGGATTAAAACATCTGGATCTCGAAGAAGAGCCCTAGCAATTGCTATTCTTTGCTTTTGTCCTCCACTTAGCAACTCATCATCAACAAGAGTTCGGTAACCATTGGGCAAAGCCAAAATGAAATCATGAGCAGAGGCCTGCTTGGCTGCCCATTCCACATCTTCCTGGCTAATATTCAGTGTGCATCCATACCTTATGTTTGAACTGATATCTGTGTGGAAAAGCCGAGGTTCCTGTTGAAAAAATCCTCAATGAAAACACTACCTACAAAATCTGTTTATTTTTATGTTAGGTCATATTTTGGGTGGGAACCTGCCCGACATAGCCAATTCTCTCTCTCAACCATTTAATGTCCAGATCTTTAACAGGGTATCCATTGATCCGTACCTATTTACAATTCAAGAGGTAAATCAGGAAAAAGATTATTTTGCTAAATACGTGAAGATATGGCCATATCACCATATGTGTGAAAAAAGGCTCCAAATTTATCAAAATACACATAGCTTTCATGCAATGTGCCAAAAAGGAGTCAAAGACAAATCACATATGGTAAATTTCGAATAAACCAACAAAGAAATCATAAAAATACAAGTACAATTGAAATGTTTCATGACAGTTGAACATCAGCAAAATTTTAAAAATGGTACATTGGTCAAACTTCAATCTTTATTCGGAATGGAGGCAGTAATGAAGTTTACCTGGCCACTTGTTGGCTCATAAAGGCGGAGGAGGAGGCTCACCAAAGTGCTTTTTCCACTACCACTAAGAGCATCTCCAATGCTATAATGTCCACGGTGTACATGTGGCATGAGTGATAGCCACAAAAATATTAGCAAATAAATTATTTCTCTCCTTATTTGAATGATTTTATACAATTTTGGTAAGTTTTTTCCTGCAATGTCAACAACAATGTCAACATCTAGACGGTCTCCTTGATAGTGTGGAGAAAAACTTACCAAAACTGTATAAAATCATTCAAATAAGGAGATAAAGAATTTATTTACTAATATTTATGTGGCTATTTTTCATGCCACGTGTGTACCGTGCACATTTTACCATTGGAGATGCTCTAAGACCAACCTGTCAAAAATTAAAGTTAGCTAATCAAAAGTGTGGATTTTTTTCAATTAACGTAAGATTATATTCCACTTTTTTTTCACGCCTGTCGGATCATCTTCACTTTTCATCCATTACTTTCATTTTTTTAATTTTGGTGACAGACTACAGATTTCTTGTCACTTTTAGTCCTTCCAATTACTTATCCGACCAATTTTGTACTTTATAGTTTATATGGTTGGCTTGTCACCGAATAGGTGATTGGAAAGATCGGAAGTGGCAAGAAATCCATACGTGTGCACGACAATTACAAAATATGAAAGTCGGGTATCAAAAGTGAAAATGAATAAATAGTTGTGGGACAAAAATTAGAACTTTATATATATGTATATGTACATATATATATATATATATATATATATATATATATATATAGAAAAGATCAGGTCCCTCCGGAGGGACGGGAGGGACCGTCCGAACTTTACTGTTTGGGGCGGTTCCCGGTGGAATTTTTTGATGAAATTTTTTGAGCATGTTCCTCATCAAGTCTAGTTTGTCCATACCAAATTTCAGCTCAAAATTCGACCGGGAAGGCAGTCAAATAAATTCTTGAAGCTTACTGCACATTCAACTTCAAAAAATGATTTGAATGCCTTCCCGGTCAAATTTTGAGCTGAAATTTGGTATGAACAAACTAGACTTGATGAAGAACATGCTCAAAAAATTTCATCAAAAAATTCCACCGGGAACCGCCCCAAACGGCGGAGTTCGGTATGGAAATATAATTCACAAATAATGGCCTCACCTCATAGGGTGTCCACATGTGTATATTTATAATAAGCAATAGAAAGGGGAAATTACAAATATGTCATCTATTATATATTATTACACCCCCTCAATCTGTGCAGGGGAAACAACGCGCAGATTGGCACGTAAAAATTCAAACCGCTGACTAGATAAGCTTTTTGTAAAAATATCTGCCAACTGCAACTGTGTAGGAACATATTTGACCACAAGATCTCCATGAGCAACACGTTCTCTGACAAAATGGTAGTCAATCTTGATATGCTTACTACGATCATGTTGTATAGGGTTAATGGCAAGATAAGAAGCCGAGACATTATCACACCGGAGTTGCACAGGGGCCGAAATGGTAATGCCCATATCTGTCAACAAGGATCGAATGAAGAGAGTATCCTGAACCGTATACGCTATAGCACGGTATTCAGCTTCAGTGGATGACTTTGACACGGTAGGTTGTTTCTTGGACCTCCAAGAAATTAAATTACTACCCAAAAAGACGGCATAACCTGTGGTAGAGCGGCTACTATCCGGACAACCAGCCCAATCCGCATCAGAATAGGCAACAATGAGAGAGATATCAGGATTGGACTGAAGCCATAGGCCATGATCTACTGAGCCCTGCAAATATCTGTAAATACGCTTCACAGCCAAAAGGTGAGTAGTACGAGGAGCATGCATGAACTGAGAGACCAAATGCACAGCATAAGTAATATCAGGTCTAGTCAAAATCAAATACTGTAATGCACCTACCATACTACGATACTCAGTAGCATCGGTGAGAAGTTCACCATCAGTCAGAGAAAGGGTGGTTCGTGACGGTAAAGGAGTACGAACGGGTTTCACTGTGTGAAGATGAAATCGTCGTAATAAGTCGGAGATATATTTTTGCTGAGAAATAAATAATCCCTTAGGTGTACGACGAGTCTGAAGACCCAAGAAAAAATGTATATCGCCTAAATCTTTCATGGCAAACTGTGTGGATAAGGACTGAATAATGTGACGAACAAATGATATAGAAGAACCAGTAATTAAAATATCGTCCACATACAAAAGAACGTATACTACCTCAGAACCACGACGAAACACAAACATGGATGAATCAGATTTACTCTGAGAAAAACCATGTGTGAGAAGAAACCCACTGAATCGATGGAACCAGGCACGAGGAGCCTGTTTGAGCCCATATAACGCCTTTTTGAGGCGACAAACATGATTAGGGAAAGAAGGATGGATAAAACCTTGAGGTTGACGCATATACACTTCCTCTGTGAGATGTCCATGAAGAAATGCATTTTTTACATCAAGCTGGCGAATACACCAACCAAGAGAAACAGCGATGGACAGAACAAGACGAACAGTGGTAGGTTTAACAACGGGACTAAAGGTTTCAGTGAAATCTATACCTGCCTGTTGCTTGAACCCTTGAGCAACCAAACGCGCTTTGTGGCGCTCAACAGAACCATCAGAATTATATTTAGTCTTGTAAACCCACTTACAACCAACTACATTTTTAGTGCAGTCATAAGGTACTAATTCCCAAGTCTGATTTGCTAGTAACGCATTAAATTCATCAGCCATGGCATCCCGCCATACAGAAAATTTTTGTGCCTGAGAATAACATGTCGGATCATCCGGTGGTGCAAGAACACTTAAATTAAAAATGGTCTTAGGTTTAAAAATCCCATCTTTAGAGCGGGTCTGCATGGGGTGAATATTAGCAACCGGGCTAGGTGACGGGCTGATGGATGAACTGTTGGAAGGCGGACTGTCCACCGAGGACAAACTGCCATTTGATGAACTGCCAGGCGAGGTGGGGGATGCTGGTGGAGTATTGTGTGGGGTTTGTGGTGGAGTATTATTATGGGATGCGGGTGGAGTATTGTGTGGGGTTTGTGGTGTAGTATTATTATGGAAAGAGGGAGCATACGTAGTGGGTAATACGGGTGACATGATGCATGGTTGTGATGGATTGTCTGAGGTAGGAGCTGTGGGATTAGCTGGAGAAATGGTGGGAACCGGTGGTGAGGATAATTGAGGGGACCGTATACATGTGATTGGCCAGGAGGTTGATAGAGGAGACATGGTAGGTGGACAACGGACCAGGTGAGGATATGGGAAATTGTGTTCATGGAACTGGACATCTCGGCTAATATAAACTCTACCAGTTAAAGGATCTAAGCAACGATACCCTTTATAGCCCGGAGCATACCCAATAAACACACAACAAATGGAGCGCGGTGAGAGCTTATTTGAAGACTTGGCAATGAAATTTGGAAAACAAGCACACCCGAAAACACGTAAAAAATTAAAATCAGGAACTTTATTAAAAATCATCTCAAAGGGAGTTAAATTTTTCAAAAGTGGTGTAGGAAGGCGATTGACAATATAAGTAGCTGTGTAAAGAGCATCAACCCAAAAACTAGGAGGAAGCGAAGATTCAATTAACATTGTCCTAGTTAATTCAAGTAAATGACGATGTTTTCGTTCTGCTACGCCGTTCTGAGCGGGAGTATCAGGACATGATTTTCTGAATAAAATACCTGTTTTTAAAAAATGATTGTGAAACATAATATTGTCAAATTCACCACCACCATCACTTTGAAAAAATTTAATTTTTCTACTCAAGAGATTTTCAACAAGAGTTTGAAAATTACAAAAATGATGAAAAACTTCTGATTTGCGGCGCATAGGATATATCCAAGTATAACGTGAAAAATCGTCAATAAAAGAGACATAATATTTAAACCCAAGATTGGATAAAACAGGCGACTGCCAAACATCTGAATGAATAAGCTCCAAAGGAGCAGCACACGAATGAATAACATCCTGAAAAGGTAGTCTGTGGGATTTACCCAACTTACAAGAAACACAATCATGATGAAAATTACTAGAAGCAGAAATAAAATGTTTTTGCCGAAGTGTAGTTAAAACTCTATCACCACAATGCCCCAAACGTTTGTGCCATGTTGGTCCAGGAAGTAGAGTAGTCTGAAGAGCATGAAAAGGGTAAAGATGGTCTTTATTGGAAGCCTGAAGAAGATGCACCCCCGTCTGATTGTCCTTAATAAAAAAAGAATTTTTATTAAAAATCACCGTACAATCATTATCCGCACATAATTTATGAATAGATAATAAATTATATTTAAGATGTGGGACATGATAAACGGAGTTTAATGTAAGGGGACGGCCAGATGTATTAATTTTAACGTTACCAACATGAGAGATAGGTAATTTAGTACCGTTAGCAACTTGCACATTATTAGAGCCAGTATAAGGAGATTTACAAGATAAAATACCTTCGTGTGGGGTCATGTGAGCAGAGGCACCTGAGTCAGGATACCACACAGAGGCATTTGTCTCACCCGAGGGAATAGCAGCTAGAGCAGGCGTAGAGGACCCAGTGAACCGAGGACATGTAAGGGCAGAATGACCTGGTGAAAAACAAATTTGGCAAACAACTGGATGTGGTGGATTGGAAAAATGATTGTCCAGTGATGGAAAACCTGCACAATTACTATGAGTACCGCAAGAAGATAAATGATTAAAGTATGAATAACCAGACCAAAAATTACTCATAAGTGCACCTGAGTGTGCAGCCTGAACTGGTCCACGTGGAGGTCCATAAGACTGCTGGCCGTATGTAACCTGCTGGCCGTGAGCAGCTTGCACCTGGGGCGGAAAAGCTGGGCCATAGTGATGCTGAAAATTACCAAATTGATGCTGAAATTGACCACGACCCCTCCCTCTCTGGCCGCGACCCCGGCCAGCTCGTTGGCCGCGGTATCCTTGCTGTCGGCCTCCTCCCTGTCCGCGAGTTCCACCACGATCCGCAGGTCCATTACGTGCAACAAACGCTTGATGAGTTGGGGGAAGTTCCTGGGAGCGGAGATAAATAACTCGTTGTTCGTGTGCTAGCAAGATCGGACGTAAATTCTCAAGCGTGGCACCACCGGGAAAGTAAGAAACAGCCGTGATCAAGGATTCATATTCGGGACCAAGGCCCGAAATAGTATACTCAATCAAATCTTTATTAGTAACAGGAGAATTAATCAAATTTAAGTTATCTGCCATAACCTTAATCTCCAACAAATATTGTTCCATAGTTTGATTTTCTTTCTTTTTAACATGCGAGAGTTGTCGTTTGAGCTCCATGGACCGAGCCAAACAAGCTGACACGAACCTCGCCCTAAGACATTCCCATACAAGGGCAGAAACTTTAAGGTGATGAACTTCCATTAGAATGTCACGGGACAAAGTGGCGAAGATCCATGAACGAATGGTTTGGTCGATTTTCAACCAATGATGGTACTCCGGATTAGGAGTTTCCCGTCCAAAAGTATCACGAATAAACGGTGTTGGAGCCAAGATGGACCCATCTAGCATCCCAAAAAGATTATGGGAAACTAGGAAAGACTCGAATTGGGTACTCCACGGAAGAAAATCCTCAACGACATTCAATCTAGTAGTAACTATATTGGTCACATTAGGTGTAGAAAACGCTAATTGTGAAGCCAAAGATGCCAAAAGAGTAGAAGAAGTGGTAGAACCTGGCAGCTGGACTAGTGGTGGAGGCGGAAAAGAGACCATACCAGGCTGCCCGGACACGTCGATGCTTGAGGATGACGCGGCATGAGGATGGATAGACGTGGAAAACATGACTGCAGGGGACGTGGAGAACTGCGCGGCCGAAGATGGCGCTCTATACCCGGTAGATGCGGGGTTCCACGAGAAGGGTTCCGGCATATTGAATAAACGATATGATCCCAATGGAGGCGGAATATTGAAGCCTGCTTGCCGAGAAACGGACGATGAGGCTGGAGAGGATACCGAAACTGAAGAAGGCTGCACCGGAGACATGGGCGCCATAGTTGTTGTAATTGTAGGCGAGGAGAAGGCAGGCGCTGTAGAAGCTGCGGCTGAGGAAGACGAGGCCATGAGAGACGTAAGGAAGATGTTGTGCGGCTATGTGAACGAGAGATAACGAGTGCTCTGATACCATATGGAAATATAATTCACAAATAATGGCCTCACCTCATAGGGTGTCCACATGTGTATATTTATAATAAGCAATAGAAAGGGGAAATTACAAATATGTCATCTATTATATATTATTATTCGGACGGCGCCTCCCGTCCCTCCGGCTGGACCTGATCACTTCTCTCTCTCTCTCTCTCTCTCTCTCTATATATATATATATATATATATATAATACATGAGTATGTCCTAGATAGGATGAACGATAGAAACACTTACAATTGCTAAAACTTCACCTGGATTCACTGTGAAGTTAACCTTTCGAAGTACTGGTATCTGTTCAGTAGTAAAAAAACAAATTAAGCTTGTAGATTCACGCAATTTGCGTGTAGGATCTCATTTAAATATGTGTAGGAATGCTAATGATTGAATGAAACGTACCGTTACCCTGGTAGGATAGTGAAAGGTAACATTCTCAAATTGTATGTGCCCTGATAATTTCCCTAATTTTGATCTTGTAGCATTCTCGCATACATTAAGTAAATTGAAGAATAAAGAGATAGTAACTTTACTATGTACTCATAATCTCTGCTAAGAGCCCAACATCGGACAACTAAAAAGAAAATGTTGGGTTACTAAGACCTTTTGTTGAGCTAGCTAATAGAATTGATTTCATCTTTTTAATGTGGTCTAACTAAAGTGTCTTATTGCACAACTTAGTGATCCTAACCTACTCGAATTTCTGAAGAGTTGACTAAAATGGTATGCCATTAATGAAGCAAAGGGTAACATCAGCCATCAGGGGCATGTTTGGATCATGAAAAATTCTAGGGAAAGGTAAGGAACTGCAAAGGAAAGTTATTTTCTTAAAGTCATTACATCATATTGTGAAAATATAGCCACAACTGCCATGTAGATACTTGTTTTTGCAGCAAGTTGCAATTTTTATATATTCACCATAAAAGGGAGAAATATTTTACTGACAAATTTATATATTAAATGAAAACAAAGAACAAAGAACGAACAACATTTCAGATGTCGGAAAGTAAAACCTTTAGCAATGAATTCACTGCTGGGTTCAAGATTCATCAAATGAAAAACCTTTTCACTTGCTCCAACAGACTGCATTAGTGATGACACGCTGTCCCCCAACCACTGCATTAGTGATAAGCCATTCGCTATATAGGATGAACTTCGTAAGTTTCTCTGCTGTTATATGACCAGCTAGAATGAACATTCCTCCTATCACGACAGCAATAACCTAATAAATGTTTTGACAAACAAAAATTATATTTTGCTTACATGAACAAATCATCGTTAAGTTTTAACTATATCAAAGGATCAGAAAATAAGGGCAACATGCTCGGTTCATGCCTAAAACAAATCGACTGTATTACACCTCTAGTGCTAAGTTCCATTTGGTAAGGGTCATTCGGCTTATATGGGTGAATTTGCTATATTTCCAGCCAAATATAGCAAATTCTGCCAAATAAGTCAAAAGCTACTTGATTCTGCTTATTGGCTGGTAAGCATAATAAGACAAACATACCAAACAGGCTCTTAGGTTCTCAAAGCAAAAAGCTCTTAAGAGATCCTGACCTGCATTGAGTGGTAGAGAGTATTGAATCCAGAACTCCAAAATCCATATGCAGCACTCTGTCGCAGGCTTATATCAGCTAACCTACCCAACCACTGTGAGTATCTGCTTATAAACAAAGTTATATACAATTGTTAGTATCTGTTTTACAAGACTTTGGGTTGAACTACCTAGTAGATTAAATTCAATCTTTTAGTGTGGTTTGGACCAAATGCCTTATGGCCCAGTTAAGTGACCCCAACCCAATTCTGAATCCATTCATACTTGATAACTTGGTACATAATCAATAAATGAGTACAGTTTCCGAATTTTTGCATTTTTTCCCTTTTAAACATCAGGGTTGTCTGCATTTAAAAACCCCAGTAGTGAGTAAACCAGAGGTTTACCTTTCGAGTTCTAGTTTCTCAGTCCCATACGCACGAATAGTCCTCATTAGAGAAAGAGTCTCTTGAGCAACCTAATGTAAGATGAAAAAGAAACTCAGTCCTCCAGGAACAAGAAGATGAGAACATGAGCATCCCAAAATTACCTCATTGGAAGAAGCAGTGTACTCTTGAATCAACTTAGCTGCATTCTTTTGCTACCTATAGAATGAACAAGTCATACAGAAGGGTCATGATTGACATTAAGTTTTTAACATTCACAAGTACAACTGCCATAAATCTTGAGTCCTGCTTATATTTTTCATATTTATTTGTTGATTTAACTACAACTATAAAAGTTAATGCATGTTATTTCTATTTTAGCATTTTTAAAGATTTGTCTTTCCATGAATCTTGAGATTCTTAAGTGTTGGATCTCTCAAGTATAACAGCATAGGAAAGCTTACCGGCCATATAATAGCATTAAGATTGATATGGTAGAACAGATTGCTAATGTGCACAAGCCAAGTGGCCATGACAAAACCAATAAGTAAATCAGAGCAACTATTCCCTGAAATTTTGAGAAAAGGATGAGATTTCATGTTCTAAAACTTCCGCAGTCTGTTTGGATCTCGTAAAATGCTGGGTGGAAAACGGGGAGCAAAAAATATTGAGGTGAACTGGAATGAAAGAACATGTCAAAGGAAAAACGTAGGGGAGACATAAAAAGCTGATACAGACTCAATATCTTAACTTTATGCATTTGTACAAACTCATTTTAGTTGAATAAAGACTATGATAATGAAATATGTTTGAAATTTCAATTTTTAACCCTGAAATTTGATATTTCTTCTTATTTCCCATAGTAAACTGAAGCATAAAGTAAGAAAAAATGCTTCCTATAGCATTTTTCCTTACGTGCCATTTTAGGAGTTCCAAACATAGTCCTTTGCAAACTCATGAAGACTTTTGAAACTAGTGAGCAACATAACCTGAAGAAGATTACGTAGTATCAAATTGAGGTCATTTCCAATTACACGAGACACATGCTGACAATCTGCTCCGAGCCTACTTGTCAGATCACCAACTGTTTCAGAGTCAAAAAAAGAGATATCCTACAAAGGAGTTGGCTTTGAATGAACATGTAATCCTTCGTAGTGCTTTGTACTTGTACTAACAAGGAAAATGGAGGGAAACTGTTTCTGATAAATGACATTTTGACATGATAAAATAATGATAAAGTTCACAAATAGCTTAGATTATTAGGGCCTGTTTACTAACAGAGATATTTTCCTGTTTTCTACTTCTGTTTTTCGTTCTCCAATTTTCTGTTTTTATTTTTCAGTTTTTCTATCTCCAATTTTCTGTTTCTATTTTTCAGTTTTCCATTCTCAAATCTGAAAACATGTTCATCAATTTTTTCACTCAGTTCTCCAATTCCACACCCTTGAGTCCTTGACCCCTACCCCTACCCTTACCACGATCTTACTCTACCCATACTCCCCCACAACCCTTCATACCCACCCATACCTACTCGTAGGGGTCGGGGTAGGGAAGTTATGGGTGGGGGTGGGGTAAGGGGTATAGTCGGGGTGGGTGGTAAGGTCTAGGGGTAGGGGGTTGGGTGGGTTAGGGTTGTGGTTAGGGGTAAGGGTGGGGTAGTGGGTAGGGTTGGGGTAAGGTAGGGGTAGGGTGGGGAGTTGGGATAGGATGGCGGTAGGGTGGGGCCGATGTAGGGAAGGGGTATGGTGGGGGGGTAGGATGGTGGTTAAGGGTGGGGGTAGTGGGTAGGGTTGGGGTTGGGGTAAGGTAGGGGTATGGTAAGGAGTTGGGATAGGATGGCGGTAGGGTGGGGCCGAGACCAGGGTGGGGCCGAGGTAGGGAAGGGATAGGGTGGGGGTAGTGGGTTAGGGTTGGGTAGGGGTAGGGGTAGGGTAGGGAGTTGGGATAGGATGGCGGTAGGGTGGGCCCGGGATCCGGGTTGGGCCGAGGTAGGGGAAGGGTAGGATGGGGGGGTAGGATGGTGGTACGAGGGTGGGGGTAGGATGGCGGTGGGGTGGGGCCGAGGTGGTAGGGGTTAGCGGTAGGGTGGATCGGTGTGGGGCTGAGGTAGGGGGCATGTGATAGGGGGTAGGGTAGGATCATTATAGGGAAAAATGGGTACGCGGGGTAAGGTTGGGTGGGTAGGGTAGGGTAGGGTAGGGGTAAGGGGTAAGGTACAAGGATGGAGGTACCGGAATGGAATCGACATCGGAGCGGGACCGGACCCACAACTAGGTGTAAGTATGCAAATTCATTGCAGCGGCACTGTAGCATCTGCGTTTTCCAAATTTGGAAAACTAGTAAAAGTCACTTTTCTAAATCATTAAGGAAAAGAGAAACATGTCTCAGTTTTTCTGTTTTGGAAAACGATTTGGTAAACGCGTTTTTCTTTTTTCCTTTCTCCAGTTTTCCAGAAATTTCTTTGGTAAATACGTTTCCTGTTTTCTGTTTTCCAGTTTTCCAGTTTTCTGGAAAACTGGAAAATATCTCTGTTAGTAAACAGGCCCTTAGTATTTTAATCTCATTTTTACACTATGTTTATGTTTTGGTCTTATATATTGAGCAATTTATATAACACTTTAACAGATACGTAGTAAAAATTATACAAAAAACAATAATCAATAGTCAAATGCTCAATTTAATTACTCAACACTACGTAGTTATTTAGTTAATACGTGAGTAACCTGTGGTATTGCAATGCAGAGGCTATTGTGTTACGGAGTATTTTTTTATTTGGACTGACTGCACTAAGAGTTGGGTGGATTAGAATATTAGATACGTGGGGGCTGGGGGCATTTAGTTATTTTTATTGGGGGCAATTAAGAGGGCTAATTTTTTTTCCTAATATATTATATGGAGTTATGGAGAGTTTATTGGGGGCAGCTGCCCCCCATATCACTAGTGTGCATCCGCCCCTGGACGAGTGTCGTTCCGTGGAATATGTCCAAAATAAATTATTTTACTCCTAAAATGTTAGGTGATCCCATTTGCTTATTTTAAATTGTTACTCCCCCCGTGCCAGGTGGACAAAATGGTTTGGTTTAATCAAATCGGAAATTGGTGGTTTGGTTTGGATTTACTTGAGTATGTCGTTTGGTAAAAATTTGCTCAAATCGAATGGTTTAGTTTGATTTGGTTTTAAAAAAAAACGTAAATAAAATCAAACACCGAACAACTTTTATACATACTCCGTATATATTTAGGTTCAAATGAGAATACCATCTTAGGAAAGAAATAAGAATAAATATGAGTCATTAGATCATGTGCATGTTTGACACACATAAGTCTCTGGCTTTTAGTTTTTGTATTGTTCAAAAAATCTCTAAAAGTTTCTAGGTGTATATTTGGCATGACGATTTTTAAGAGCTTTTCAAAAATTAAAAGATCTTTTGTGAGCTACCGGGAATGGCATATGAGAAAAGCTTGTGACTGTTAGTATTAATTATCTGTACTAATTAGTCTCAATAGCTTGTATATCAAACCGAACTAAATCAAACAGTCAACTTTTCACCAAACAGCTATCACTTTTTCTCTTAAAGATCTTTTCAGTTAACCGTGCCAAACATACCCCACACCCCACATGATTTTACTTAAAGTTTAGATAAGTTTTTTAAGTTACAAATGTTGTTTTGAGCATGATGTTAGCATTTTGAAAAGTATATCAAGTTTTAAGATCTTTGAGTACAAAAACTAGAGCGCTAATCCAGAAAAGTATATCAAGTTTTAAGAACTTTGAGTACAAAAACTAGAGCGCTAATCCAATTAAAAGTTTCATCACAAGTTTTGAGTCGTTCATACATATAATACAGTAACACACTTGCATACTCCACAAAATATAGTCTTCTGGCTACATATAAATATATAATTCGTTATTACTCCCTCCGTCCCCCTAAGTTTGGGACAAAGGAGTGTGGTGTTGTTTTTAAGAAAAAGTGGAATTGTGTGGTTGATATTGAATTGATAAAGTGTAAATAAAGTAGGAATGAATTCTAACCACTCAAATATTACTTTATATGGTATGGGACAAACTTAATGGGACGGACGGAAAATGTAAAACGGGACAAAGTTAGGGGGACAGAGGGAGTATTATTTTTGCATTCATAGCGAAACCCCAAATGCACACTCGCAGCAGCAGCAGATGTTCCCAACACCCTCATGGAGAGGTACTACCTGGAATTATTAATCAGCACAGCCCGTACCGTAAAAACCAAAACATATATACTCGGAATTCAAGACGAAATAAAAAATTGCACCAAGAAACACTTATGCCCCAATGCAATGTTACACCACATATTTACGAGAGCCTATCCGAGTGGAGTAGCTATCACTATACAAAGAACAAATATATCCTGCGCTAGAAGTGTATTACTTACAAAGTAGCAAGTAAATACCAGGTGTGCAGTCAAAAGAAACCAAAGAACAGACTTGTTAGCAATGAAATACCATGCAATTTGAGTCATAGAAACAAGTGTATACTTGCTTTCAGGCAAAAAGAGTATAAAAACGACGCAAAACATTCGCACTTGGCCAAAATTTTGTTTCTTGACGATGCAATCATAAAATGGCCCAAAAATAAAAAGGTCGCAAGTAGTAACATACATATTGCAGGCTTTCAGCCCATGACATTTCCATAATTTGAAATCATCAGGCACTCTCCGATAAATGACGGCCTCAACAGGCACTAAAGGATTGCCATCATTCTCCAGATCTTTGACCAAAAAATCAAGGTAATAAAAATGACCATTTTCCGCAAATTGACGCCCCACCTTATCCACGCTGGCAAACTCGCAACACTTTTCAGGCTACAGATAATAGCATTTAAAATAGTTACATATAGGCTTTGTTTGGCGGGCATAAGTCTCTGACTTCTAGAATTTGTACTGTTCAAAAAGTCTCTAAAAGCTTCTAGTTATATGTTTGGCATGACAATTTTTAAGAGCTTTCCAAAAATTAAAAGATCTTTTTTGAGATGTTACAGGCAGTAGCATTAGAAAAAAGCCCATGACTTTTAGTATTAATTAGCCCTAACAGCTTGTATACCAAACCGAACTAAATCAAATAGTCGGCTTTTTTACCGAACAACTATTGTCTTTTCTTTTTAATATCTTTTCAGTCACCAAAAGCTAACCGTTATTAAAAAGCTTACAAAAGTATCTTTTCAACTAGTTATGCCAAACATACCCATAGAAGATCTGGAGAAACACATAATGTATTTGGCTCAGAAAAATGATGATGAAGTGCTTACACGGTATTTATGGTGCTCATCAACAATCCAATCGCACATAGAGAGGATGGTATCATATTCTTTAGCACCCTTAGCTTTGAGTCCTTCAAGTTTAACAGGCTGTACACCGCCTACAGGCATGCTGGAAAGCCTACTTCGACCTCCTCGTCTCTATAACACAGGAGGAAAAGAAGATTTCAATGTATAACCATGAAAATCACGACAATAGTTGGGTTTTAGCCCCTATGAGATATGGTGAAGGAAGTGCAAACATGATAAAAATTTATATGATGTTGAATCGAATCCAAAAAATTAAAATATGACCATACTTTTTTAGACCACCTCTTCAGCATTTTCTCCAGAGCCTCTTGTGTCAAATCATCAGTTAGCTTCCGACCCTCTAACACACGTTTATAGCGTACATACTTTGTGGGTAGCACAAGAGTCCTCCAAGTCGACTAACAAAACAATGACGACGGCAAAAAACAATTACAAATTAGTTAACCCTAAAATAAATCATACATAAATTTGAAATCGAATCCAATTGGAATAACCGATATTCGAATGCCAAAAAGAAGATCTGGTGGGAGAATCGTTACGATCATATTGAATCACAGCTTATAATCGTACCTCGTCGCTGTCGGAAACCGAATTCGTCCCTCGTTCGGTAGACTCGGAAGTCCCCATTCCGGATTCCAGTTTGTCGAACACTGCTCTGCCATGGGGGGAGACCTTGAACACGATATCGGCCATTAGAGTTGCTCCGCTCGAAGACGTCTTTCCCTGTTCGCGTAACTGGTTTGAGCGTGACTATTAGATTATTCGAAGGTCCTTCTCTATGCACCGCCTTTGCGAATTCGGAATTTGTTTATCTAAATAACTTAAAAGTTGAATTAATGACCTGAATAATACTAGCAGCTTAAGACCGGTCTTGAAAAACGGCAGAAAAGAGACTAATTTAAACTGAAAGGACCAAATGCCCATTATATAAAATCTGAAAACACACCCCTGAACTGTCTGAACTCCTCCCATCTTTCCCCAGCCCGTGTTCTCTCTCCTCCATGACCAGTTTCACGAGCATGAGTGAAAACGAAGATTGAAGATGAGGCGCGGTGGCGGGGGACGCATTCGAAGACGAGCGACGATGACGGGCACGACGACGGTTGATGGTGATAAAGACGGCTCGAAGCAATGGTCTCGACGATAGAGTTCGATATGTTGTGCGCTTGTTTGAATCTAGGTTTTTTTGGCCGATTGGGGGTCGAATCGATGGTGGACATGATTTATAGGCCGTCGGTGGCGGCAATGGCTTCTCATCGCGGGCGGTGCGGTGCGTTTAGGGGTGGTCGGCTTCGCCCTCTTGATATTGGCGGCTAGTTTATGAGGCTGGGGATGGCTGGCCGGGACTGGGGCCTGGGAGGTGTGAATTGCGACTTGGCTGATGAGCTGCTAGGATCTCAAGTAATTGTAATTGACGGGTGGAGTGACTGTAATTACTCAAGTTAGGTAATTGTAACTGGTCGAATTAGGTAATTGTAACTTATTAAATCAGATATATGTATATATATATATATATATATAGGGAATGGTTCAGGTGAGAATACTCTCCTAGGAGAGAAATGAGAATGAAATCTAACCAACCATGTTATAAATCGCACGGCTTAAAACAAAGATTAAATGGAATGTCGAGATCGGCTATAACACACGCGGTCGGAGGGAAAATAGGAAATAATGTATACGTTTAATAACTAAAGGGCATTTTTGTACAAGACTCAAAGTCGTGGATGGAAAGCACGATTACTTTATGGAAACATGTCATGCTTGTTTCCTAATGATTAGGGAAACTAATTCCTTTACGTGATACCGAAAATACGTACTTTTTTCAATTTGGTTATTGAAATCATTTTTTTAAATCAATTTTTATTTCTTTGTATTAATCACGTCTTCTTTCTAAGCTAAATACTTTACACTCTGCACAAAAAGGTTTGCATTAAAATTTTGTACCTATGCACTTTTATTCAAAACACTTTGCACAAGTTATATCACATAATTTACACTCAAGTACAAAATAGTCGCACTTTTATTCAAAATTTTATGTAACATCATTTTAATTAAATATTTGAATTTTCGAAAATAGTAATTTAAATAATCAACATCATTCATCAATAAAACAAATGTGAAGAGAAATATCATTTTATCACATTAATATGCACTTTTGTAAACTGCACATCTATGTCAATTATTTTGCACTTTCTAAACATTATACTGCACTTTAGCATACAGGTATGCAATTCCATACACGTACGAATTAGATGAAACTGAAATGTGCATTATGTGAAATTGAAATGTGCAACACAAAGGGTAAGATATAATGACATTATGTGAAGTTGAATTTTGCTTTAGGTGAAATTGAAATGTGCATTAGATGAAACCGAAATGTGCAGAATAAATGGTACGATGTGATGTCATTTTGGTACCTTTTATTCTGCACATTTCAATTTCACCTAATGCACATTTGAGTTTAACCTTTTATTCTGCGCATTTCAATTTCACTTAATGCACATTTGAGTTTAACCTTTTATTCTACACATTTCAAATTCACCTAATGCACATTTGAGTTTAACCTTTTATCTGCACATTTCAATTTCATCTAATGCACGTTTCAGTTTTACCAAACGCATAATTATGTTTCATATAATACAATCCAACGATCCATATTCATTCTCGATTCTCTACCCTGACTATTTTTAAGTTATTAATGTATTAATAATTTTCTTTTTTTAAATATTGTTAAATTTATCTCATTGCAAATTTTCCAAATCTGCTTTTTTTTTAATTAATTTTTTACTAATAGAGAACTATATATATTAATGGTCAAAGTTGTGTATCAACAATGTGAAAAGTGGACCATTTCACTTATTTAAGATCGAATGAAGCATATCAAAGGTGCACAATTACAATAATAAAATATTGACAAATTTAATTATGATAATTATTTGCAAAAAAAATATTGAAAGTGCATGGTAAAGATATTTAAAAGTGCACAGATTGTTTACATTGATATACGGAGTAATATTTAAAATAAAATAAAGTTATGAAAAAAGGAATGCAGCCATGAAAGGAAGTAATTTTAAGTAGATCAAAATATGTACGTAATATAACGAAGTATTATAGTCATAAGGCAAATATAAATTTTAATACGTGAACGATAGAAATAAATAATTAAAAAGTCGCGCGTGTAGATAATTATGTCCTACATAGTGGATAAAGAAGATAGTCAATGCACCGAAAAAATGGGAGAAGCAATCAGACGAGCAAAATAAGGAAGATTAGTGAAATGTCATATTAGTCCCTTAAGTGAAGCCGTAACGGTACTTAAACTTGACAAATCCAACGGTTATGGTGTATTCTCATTTCACTCATTAGATGATATTCTTATTTGAACCAAACTCTCTCTCTCTCTCTCTCTCTCTCTCTCTATATATATATATATATATACACACACACACACATGTATATACATGTATATATATATATATATATATCCTACCTCTGTCCCAAAATTAATTTCACATTCGATTAACGATACTTGACTGACGATAAAGCAACTTGATCCCTGTTCACACTCAGATTATTTTTAGTAAATAAAATTTATATATTCAGAAACTACATTAAAATCGCCACAAAACCTGATCAAGAAAATTTGAGTTTGATAAAAATCTAATATATAAAGTAAAGGATTAGGAGTGATTCAAGTTGACCAATGATTAGTGACTGTGAAGTTGTTTTTGAGACGGAGGGAGTTTTAAAATATGATTCATTCCTCGTAATAGATTAAGAGATATGAGAAGTAGAATGTTCTCTCTTAATCTACTACGAAGAATGAATCATTTCTTGGCTCAACTACTACTTCATGTGCTTTGTGACGCACTCAACACATGTCGTATCTACCCTGATTGAGTGCAAACGTTAGTCATAGTCAAAGTACATCACACCTCACAAGTAGTACGTATTGACCTCAAGTCGGGGGAATATTACACTACTCTATACGCCGATAATTTAATCCCGTAGACACATGAATAAAATTTATCAAATGATTTCTCGATGGGTATACCAATATTCTCTAAAATATCTATGTGACTATCATGAATTACAGGAACGCATACACTATTTAAAAGAGGTTAGGGCACTTAACTTCCCTTAATTGTTATTATAAAACCCGAACCTCGTACTCATAGGTTTTCAAATGCCCTAACCTTTTTTAAATAGTGTATGACTGTCATAAATCTTTTGTAAAACAGGTTTTAAATAGTGTACTCATAGGTTTTAAATGCCCTAACCTGTTAGATTGGCCTACATATTTTAAAACTGTTGTAAATGTGTGCATGTGTGTCTATATATATATACATATATACATATATATATATATATATATAGGGAGCGGTTCCGGTAAGAACAAAACTTAGGAGAAAAATGAGAACGAATCTGGACCGTTGGATTGTATTATGTGGAACCAAATTGTGCATTTGGTGAAACTAAAATGTGCATTAAATGATATTGAAATGTGCAAAATAAAAATTTAAACTCAAGTGTGCATTAGATGAAACTGATATGTGCGAAAAAAAGTACAAAAATAACAACACATCGTACTTTTTATTCTGCACATTTAAGCTTCACCTAGTGCACATTTCAATTTCACGTAATGCACAATTCAACTACACATAATGTCACTCTATCGTACCCTTTGTGATGCACATTTCAATTTCACCTAATGCACATTATAGTTTCATTTAATGCACACTGAATTTCACTTGAAGCAAATCTAACGGTCCAGATTCGTTCTCATTTCTCTCATAAGATCGTGTTCTTATTTGAACCAAAACCTATATATATATATATATATATATAGGTTTTGGTTCAAATAAGAACACGATCTTAGGAGAGAAATGAGAATGAATTTGGACCGTTGGATTTGCTTTAGGGGAAATTCAATATGCATTAGATGAAACTGTAATGTGCATTAGGTGAAACTGAAATGTGCAACACAAAGGGTACGATACAATGGCTTTATGTGAAGCTGAATTGTGCATTATGTGAAATTGAAATGTGCACTAGATGAAACTGAAATGTGCATAATTAAAGGTACGATGTGATGTTATTTTTGTACCTTATATTCTGCACATTTCAGTTTCATCTAATGCACACTTGAGTTTAAATTTTTATTCTGCACATTTCAATATCATCTAATGCACACTTCACTTTCACCAAATGCACAACTCAGATCCACATAATACAATCCAACGGTCCAGATTCATTCTCATTTCTCTCTTGGGAGTCCGTTCTTACCGGAACCGCTCCCTATATATGTATATATGTATCTATATCTAAAATCTTATAATGGCCAATGGGGGTTAATACCCTTATGGGAATAAAAATGTGTTGGTGTAATAGTGTAGCTATATAGAGTTGTACATTATTCTAAAGGCATAGTACCGCTCTTATTTCTTCGTTGCTCTTTGCCCGCAGCTTCCGTTAAGTTAAACCCCGATTCGTTAAATTCATAGTGGCGCACCATCCCATCCTTGTTTAACTTCACGTCTCCGTCTTTGCTTCACTTCCACTTCGTATCAATTCCATTCATTCACAAACATGATACAACCTTATCTCTTCCTGCACTCAACATCCAGCATCCCTTAGGGTTAATTAGATGGGATAAGGAAGGCTTAGCTTACGGATTTTTAGAGAGATGGGTTCGTCGCGAACTCAAAGTTCCTGACCGCCGTCGCATACTTAGCGGGAGGAGTTCTATTTTCGCCGGAAACCTTCGGGTCAAAGTCCGACATTCAACGGCCTCTTGAGACCCTCACGTTTGTGAAATTGGCCCACCTACTCTACTTCTCCACCTCGTGGGGAGCGGCTCTATGGTTCACCTTCATTGGCGGCATCATCATGTTCAAGAATCTGCCGGGGCATCAGTTTGGGAATCATGTCCCCGACGTACTTCACTCTGGTCGGAGTTTGCTGTGTGGGATAGGTTCCGGCTTTTGGGTACTTGCATCCATGGAAGACCTCATTCTGGGGCTCTTGCTTTTAACTATCAGCAATCTTTTACTCTTCACTCCCATGATTACTCCTATCATGTGTTGGTTTGTGAAGAACAGCTTACGAAATTGGTAGTTTCCTTTCAATCTCTTCCCAATCGTTTTATTCAACATACTGATTTAATCGCATATAACCATTAGCCAATTGTAGCTACCATCTGACCATTCCTGTTTTGCGTGTTTGAGTTATGGGGTGATACACCTTAAAGTGTTTTAGATGTTTTCTGAGTTTATAGTGAATAATAACTATGTTGTTGTAAATTAGCATCATTGACCTGATGTGCTTTTTGCCTAAGTGGCGTAGGGTAAATTATGTAGTTCTTCCATGTGGTCTTAGTAATAGTGCATTATTTTAGTTAAGTTATGATGAAGAAAGAATAAGGTTAAGTCATGTATTTAGGTATTTCTTTTGATGGAATTTATTTTGAAAACTAAAACATGAATTCGAGGTATTAAAGGTCTTTTTGATATTCCTCCAGCTAGAGAATTTATTAGGAAAGGGGATCTTCATGTCTAATGAGTTCATATGATATGCAAAACCAAAATATGAAGGTGAAATTATTCATAAGGAGATTATTTCACAATCTCCTTCTCTTTCCTGAAAACTTTGCAAGATTTAATGTGTAGCTTTCCTCCCTCTCTGATCTTACCTTCTATCGCTGGTGCCTATTACATAGTTGTACATGAATCCATGCATGCTACCTCTTTCTATAGGAGCCCCGTTCGATGGTAAAACTCATACAAATCGTGAAGGCTTGACAGCAGCTTATGGCAAGTGGGGATCTGCACTTGCTTCCCGATTGCATGCTGGTGGACTTTCCTGTAATGTATGAATATATATTGCATGTGATTGTTTTATATATTGCATGCTGGTGGACTATCTCTTAGAGTGGCTTGTCCCAAGTGGCTTGCGACTCAGCCAAGTGACCCTACCAGTTCTCAATTCTATCAAGAGCACCTTATATGTTTTGAGATGTAGATTGCCATTTTCATATTTTAATTTTCTTATTCACAGGAAAAAGTCCATCATTGTATGAGTATGCTTTTGAAGTCTCATTATGTCATGGTTTCAAAATCAGGTCATTGACAAAGAGGCATTTCAGAAGCAAATGTTAGAAAAGCTTATATGGATATACGGAGTATATAAGTGCATTCATGCTTCTGGCTCTGGCAGCTCGTCATCCTGGAGCAACTGTAGATGCTGTTGAAAAGCAGTACCGATATGAGGTAAATTGTACTCCGTAAATAATTATTCTTGTTGCTCGTCATCCTGGAGCAACTGCATGTAGGTGCTTGTCAATGTACAACTTTTTTCAATGCACTACTTTTTGTCAAGGTTTACTCAACAAAGTTTCATTGGATATGCTTTTTTCCATTAAAAGAAGTTCTAAAAAACTACATTTGAAATAAAAATTGCTAACAATTTATGTGAGTAAAATAAAAACAGTGATCTTGCTATGGGGCTTGTTTTCTCTATACATAATACATTGGATAGTGACTGTGGTGATGTTCACAACAACTCCTGCCATATCAAGCGTGATTTTATTTAATCCCCGACAATTCAATAATTGCAACCACTAAAGTCAATTGAAGTGCGGCCTTAATGTAATTGACCAGGAATTGGATTAAAAAATCAAGTGGATCCTTTCAGGTATCCAAACTTATTAGTGAGCTAGCAGCAGTTGCAGCTGCAGAGAAAGGAATACTCCTTAAAGAAGCTATGGAGGATACGATATGTGCCTACTCACGGGTAGTTGCCCGATTCCCAGCATCAGTCAAGGAGGTAGGAAATGCTTGTCAGTCTTGGGGGATATCAACATAACCACCTCTGATGGGCTAACAACTTTGTACTTTTTGTTGGTGTTCATTTCTTCCTGTAGTTACAAATTCCAATGGAGGAATGGCCGGTTCTATTCGCTCTCACAGAAAGCACTTGCAGCCGGAAAGTCTGGTCTGTGTGCATGGCATACCGCATGGCTCAATGATATACACCCTGATTTGCTTCTATCTCCCCCAATCCGTTTCTGTTTTAGTGTCTATGTTATTCGCTTCTATTTTCCATGTTTTGAAAAAGAGAAAGATGCGGAGTATATGGATATAACTTAAACATTCATAAAGTGGTCCGCAAAGTGGCTACTGAGTATGTCCACAAAGTGACTGTATTAAGAAAAGCTGGTATTGTAAATACAATTTCTCTTTGGAAAAACACCACCCTTTTTAAAGTATAGGTGCAAATGTTTATTCCTAACCTTTAATTGAACAAGTTAAAAAAGTCCTTGGTCCACATATTTGATGGTAAATAATGAATTTTGGTGAATAGAAGCGAGCACGTCAAAAAAATAATAGGAACGTATTTTTAACAAGTGTAATGCATTGGGAACAAATTCAATCGCTCAAAATACTAGATATGTATTTTTAACAAAAGTAATGCATTGGGCACTTATTCAATCGCGAAACGCGCGTGTTAAAACTAGTATATATATAGGGGTGAGATCACATACAAACTAGTCTTCCCATGCTAACCTACAAACTGTCACAAACTCTGCATCTTTACATTATTTATACTGCATATTAAAGTTCAAAGTGCTGCATATTATTTGTACTGCATATTAAAGTTCAAAATAATGCATATTAGTTTTAGTGCATATTGAAATTCACAGTGTGCATCTTTACATTATTTGTACTGCATATTGAAGTTCAAAGTGTTGCATATTATTGAGTTTAGGTTAGTATTTTAAGCATGGTTTGTATTTGATCTCTTACCTATATATATATATATATATATATATATATATATATATAGAGGAATGATCCTGTCCAGCCGGAGGGACAGGATCTTCCGTCCGGCCGCCGCCGTTTGGGGCGGTTCCCGGTGGAGTTTTTTGATGAAATTTTTATGGAATGTTCCTCATCAAGTCTAGTTTACCCACAAAAAATTTCAGCTAAAAATTCGATCGGGAAGGCAGTCAAATAAATTTTTGAAGATAACTGCTCCAACTTAAACATATAAAACGCAGTTATGTTTCAAAAAATTATTTGACTGCCTTCCCGATCGAATTTTTAGCTGAAATTTTTTGTGGATAAACTAGACTTGATGAGGAACATTCAATAAAAATTTCATCAAAAAACTCCACCGGGAACCGCCCCAAACGGCGGCGGCCGGACGGAGGATCCTGTCCCTCCGGCTGGACAGGATCTTTTCCGTATATATATATATATATATATATATATATATATATATATATATATATATATATATATATATATATATATATATATATATATATATATATATATATATATATATATATATAGGTAAGAGATCAAATACAAACCATGCTTAAAATACTAACCTAAACTCAATAATATGCAACACTTTGAACTTCAATATGCAGTACAAATAATGTAAAGATGCACACTGTGAATTTCAATATGCACTAAAACTAATATGCATTATTTTGAACTTTAATATGCAGTACAAATAATATGCAATACTTTGAACTTCAATATGCAGTATAAATAATGTAAAGATGCACCGTTTTTGATAGTTTGTAGGTTAGCATGGGAGGAATGGTTAGTATGTGATCTCACCCCTATATATATATATATATATATATATATATATATATATATATATAGAGAGAGAGAGAGAGAGAGAGAGAGAGAGAGAGAGAAGTGATCAGGTCCAGCCGGAGGGACGGGAGGCGCCGTCCGAACTCTGGCGTTTGGGGCGGTTCCCGGTAGAATTTTTTGATGAAATTTTTGGAGCATGTTCTTCATCAAGTCTAGTTTGTTCATACCAAATTTCAGCTCAAAATTCGACCGGGAAGGCATTCAAATCATTTTTTGAAGTTGACTGCGCCAAAATATACATATAAAAATGAAGTCAACTTCAAAAAATGATTTGAATGCCTTTCCGGTCGAATTTTGAGCTGAAATTTGGTATGGACAAACTAGACTTGATGAAGAACATGCTAAAAAAAATTTCATCAAAAAATTCCACCGGGAACCGCCCCAAACGGCGGAGTTCGGACGGCGGCTGGACCGGGGAGGGCTGGACCTGATCTTTTTTGTGTGTGTATACACACACACACACACACACACACACACACACACACACACAAACACAAATCTTCATGTCCAGTCGGTCTAACAGGTTCCGATGTCTGGCCGAGCCTGTTTGGGGCCCTTCGAGGTGGAATTTTTATATGAGATTTTTTAGCATGATCTTCATCAAGTGTAGTTCATACATACCAAATTTCAGCTACAAATTCAATCTGTAAAGCAGTCAAATGATTTTATGCAAAATACTGCGCTGTCATGACGTCCTGACCGGAACCCCCATGCGGACAACACCAGCAGAGGGTCTTCCCGGTTGAATTCTTTGATGAAATATTTTGAAGATTTTTTTTTCATCAACTCTAGTTTATTCATACCAAATTTCGGCTTCAAATTCAATCGGGAAGGCAGTTTAAAAAATTCCCGAAACATACTGCGTTTTAAATATGTACAAAATATGTTGTAAGAGAAGAGCCGCCACTTGGAGTGGCGGATTTTGTACTATAAGAGAAGAGTCGCCACTTCAAGTGGCGCCTTTTCTTAACCACGGTTAACCCAGCAGTATTTTGGAAATTATTTTTAACCCAGCAGTATTTTGTAAATTATTTATTTATTTAGCATTATTCCGGGAAAAAACTCTAACTTTTTACAAAAGAAATGCCAAAGGTAATATGTACACACTCAAATCAGTGTCACATTTAATTTGTAAATAATAAATTTGGGTTTATTCCACTAAACATCAGACGAATGGGCGTTGCTTCGCGCACCCCACAATTGCTTAACGTAACCATGAGTGGACAAATTTGGCCTTCTTAATTATTAATTAAAATTAAGTATAATTGAAACGTTAATTGAATTTGCTTTGCGCACCTCCGACTCCATGACTCCATCTTGTCCATATCAAATTTACATTAAATATACATCCAATAAAATGCTGCCATGTGGCAAGAAATTCTTTTTTTATTTATAAAATGTCATAACTTTTTCATTTTTGCCCCGGCTTTTATAAAAATTATACCAAATTAAATATCTTTTTATGATCTTTCATATGACACCCATATTATATATGTAAATTTCAAAAAAAAAAAAAAACTGGTCAATTCAGAAGTTTCAATTCTGGCCTGATCTGATCTAGTTTCATACATATGTTAGTAATATCTAAGTTCGATATAGTATAGGATAATATGAGACTAAAACGAGTAGTTCAATTGAAAATATCAGTTATACTATACAAGTTTAAACATGATCAAAAAAATTAATTATGCTTATTTATATTTAAAATTATGGATAAATAAAAAATATACTAAACTAACATTCTAAATTATTTGTAGGAGCCATTAATGTATAAAAAGAAAATTGTAATTTGAGGTGTATTTATTAGTTTGATAAAATTAATTATTGGGTGACATTAATTTATTATTATAATACAAATAAGAAAGTTTTTAATTGAATTAAAATTTACTGGTCTAATCCAATACTACAATCTGGTATAATCTCATCTTATTTGTTCTAGTAAATTTGTCTAGTCTAGTCTGAACTCATCTGCCCTATTAGATCTATGTTTATGTGCGGGTGTTTTTTCTATCTTTGTTATACAACTGTCGAAATATGATTTGGTTTGATTTGGGATAAAAAAAACATTTCAATTAAATAAAAAAATCTAGATACTGTCATATCGTAGTTATATGATAATACAATTAAAAAACAATATTATTATTCAGTATAAAGATAAACGAAAAAGTATACACTCCCTCTGTCCCAATTTTTTTTGCAAAATCAATATTTTTTGGTCAATAAATAATAAAAGCCAATACTCCCTATCGATAATAAATACAATTTTTAATTATTAAAATTTACATATTAAAATCGCACACAATTTTTTTTACATATTAAAATTTACATTTCAAAAACTACATTAAAATTATTTAAAGTCACAAACTTCAAATTAAAATATACTCCCTCCGATTCAAAAACAAGTTCCACATTTGACTTCACACATATTAAGAAAAGAAAATTGACTTTATTGTGGAGTGCACTGTTTGGCACTATTTGGCACTGTTTGGACACTGTTTGACACTGCTTGAAACTTTTTTGATGTAGATAATTTGCCAAATAAGGAAATGTTTGAAAGTGGAACTTAATTTTGGAACTGCCCGAAAAGGAAAGGTGGAACTTGTTTTTGAATCAGAGGGAGTAATTAAAAATTGACATCCTAATTAAGTGAATACAATGAAATTGTTTGACCAAGAAATGTCAAATTTGCAAATCAATTTGGGACAGATGTAGTATATGGCCATCAAAATATTATTGATTACTGTATACGACAAACTTAATGAACCACCTCACAAAGAAGAACTAGGACACAGATAGTAGGGCAAATGAGTACCTCGTAAGTGTGAAAAGGGAAAACTGTCAAATAAGTCCTCGAACTTTCAAAAAAAGGTCAAATAAGTCCTTATACAGGAGGCTCTGTCCGGCTGTCGCGATTTGGGGTGGTTCCCGGTGGAACTTTTTGATGAATTTTTTTGAGCATCTTATTCATCAAATCTAGTTTACTCATACAAAATGTCAGCTAAAACTTCAATCGGGAACGCATTCAAATTAAGTCTTGAAGACAATTGTGCAGTTAAATGAGCAATTATCTTCAAGAATTAATTTGGATGAGTTCTCGATTGAAATTTTAATTGAAATTTGGTATGAGTAAACTAGACTTGATGAATAAGATGCTAAAAAATTTTCATAAAAAAATTCCACCGGGAACCACCCTAAATCGCGACGGCCGGACAGAGTATCCTATATAAGGACTTATTTGACTTTTTTATGAAAGTTCGAGAACCTATTTGACAGTTTTCCCATGTGAAAATTAAGAGTACTATTTTTTTGAATTATTTTCAGATTCATCCTCAATTTTATAACAAGATTATAATAATTATAAAAACATTAGTATTGAGTTGTAAATATTTATATGACATTTAGAAAGCGTAATCCTCATTCTATTAGGAATTTAGGTTTATTTGGAAACATGTAACACACAATTTTGGAAACATAAAAACCTGGAGTAATTTTATTCTTGACATAGCATAGGTGGTGCGCCTAGCCATTTTAGAATTTAGCTGGGGCGTGTAATTGATTCATCAGGGACATAATTGACCATCTTTGTCAACAAATTGGTGCACCTAGCCATTGTAGAGGCACGCGGAGCACAAGCTCGAATAAATAAACGTTTGTTCCAGTAATAGGAAACTTGATGTTGGCATTCGGGCCATTATGACTCAAAGATCGTAAAATCATTATTTATTCAATATAAAAATGGAAAATATATCATTCAATTTAAAATGGCCATAAAAAAATACTTGCCATGCTTGAGTGTGAGAACTCTTTATCACACAATTAGTCCAATTTCTTTTTATTCATAGGAAATGAAACGTAAGTCATTCATGTTCCAAGAGACATATAATAGATATGCCGTATTCAAGAGCTTTGCAGTGTTATTTAATAATTGGTGATTAGTTCTCCAAAAAAATGATATTTATAATTAAATATACTTTCTATAAAAAATACAGATCTACAGATCAAAAGAACATTAGCATAAACCATAAATAGAAGAAAACATACCCTTATTTATGATTAGTGCGAATTATTTTCAGTTAGGCAGACAACTTTATAAAATAATCATCTAACCATTTAAAAGTTTTTTTTACAAACTACTACGTAATACTTTTAATATGTTTTGTAGTATGGTTTATCATTCAACTTAGCAATACCTAAGAAGTAATATCTGATAGGTGGCTAGAATTAGGGGTAGGAAAAACCGAACCGAAACCTGAAAACCGACCCTGGCCCGGCCCGAATTATGATATTGGTCCGGGCTTTTTCTTTTTGACCGGCCCGAATAAAAAAAAAACCGGACCGAACCCGAAATTTCGGGTTATTTAACGGGCCCTAAAATCTATTACCTAGCCCGGACCGATAAAAACCCGAAAACAATTAACTTTAATATAAAATCAATATAATATACCTATGTAATTTATAAATTAATTCCTAATATATGATTATAATCATGGTGGACGAAAAAATGACTTAATAACTATTAGTTACTAATAGGGATGGACCCGGTTCGGGCCGGGCCTGGTTCGGGCCGTGAACCGGCCGGGCCTCGGTTCAAGGTTTGGGAGGCCCGGAACCGGCCCGGGTAACCCCGGGTCCGGTTCGGGCCGGGCCGCCCGCCCGGTTCACGGGCCGGGCCCGGTTCGGGCCGGTCCTTTTAATTTTTTTTTATTTATATATTATATTATTATAATAATTGTTATTAAAAACAAAATTCAAGTGCATGATGTTGAAATAGGAAGTACATTTGAGAATTGAGGAAAATGTTTTACATATTGTGTATAATTTACTTAGAAAAGTGATTTGATTTAGAAAAGTGTAAGGAAAGTGATATGATTTAGAAAATTATACATATTGTGTAAGGAAAATGTTTTTAATTTTTTAATTAAGTAAAACTATTTTTACTTAGAAAAGTGATTTGATTTATAATTTACAAATGTTACAAAATAGGTGTATAAGTTGTAAGTTGTAAGTTTGTAACAAATTAATTAATTTACATATTAATATTACATATTTTAATTTAAAAACAACCTTTACATTTTACAAAAAAAAAATTCAAGTTGTAAGTTATAAGTTTGTAACCAATTAATTAATTTGAGAAGTGCTACATATGAAGTACAAGTTTACAAATTAATTTTATTGAATTGAATTATTGAATTGATGTACACAATAATATAAAATAATTCAAGTATTTTTATTTCAAACAAGTACAATTGAGAATTAGGATGCATTTAAGAAATGTAATACATTTTGAAATAAAAAATCAATCGGAATCTCCGCCTTCGGTGGTTGTTTCCTCCATAAAGTGGCGGGTGGGAGCGATGGTCATTTCTTGAGTTCTTCGTTTGGCCTTCAACCAATCATGGAAGCAAACTAGCGTCTCAAGAGAGCTCGGGCTCAACCTCGTTCTATAATCGGTTAGGACGTTGCCGGCCGCACTAAATTCTTGTTCCACGGCAACTGTTGATATCGGCATTGCTAGCACTTGCTTAGCCAGTTTTGATAAAACCGGGAACGTTCTTTCATTGTCCTTCCACCACTTAAGAACGTCAAAATCATCCCCAACTTCATAATCAACATTCAATGTTAGATAGATAGAAAGCTCGTTAACTGAGCTTTGTTCAGTAGCGGGAGTTGCTCTACTTTTTTTCATAAGAGAACCAAATGCAGATTTTAAAAGTGATTTTCCTTTAGATGAAGAAGATGTTCGCGGCATGGGAGGGGGTGCATTACCATATTGTGCATAAAATTCATTATACAATTGATGAAATAAATTACTAACCTCGTTGTATTCTTGTTTAGGGTCGATGGGATTATCATCGAACTCTTGAGTTGGAAAAAAAACAATTATAATAGTAATCTATACAACTTGGCAACGCGGCAAGTCTATAACGAGGATCAAGAACAAATGCAATACCATATATATGCGGAACATGTGAATAATATTTTAAAAATTTTTGTTTCATGAAATCACAAAAATAACTAACGTAAGCGGCATCGGAAAATTCTAAAAATGCGCCGGCGAGATTAACAGCTTCAACAAAAAACTCGTTTGCGGTAGGTTTATAAACATGACTAAAAGTTTGAGTTGCGTTATTAAAATATACCAAAACATTAACAATTTTTTCACAAGTGTCGATGTCAGCCGGGTTTATAATATAGTTACAAGTTTGTCTTAAAAAAGCAGGAAAATGTTCTTTATATCTAATAAGTACTTGAATTAAGTTATAAGTACTATTCCAACGAATAGACAAATCTTTAGGAAAAGCACAATAATTGACACGTCTTTCCTTCAAATATTGTCGCCATTGCATTTTTAGTGGAGTGTTAGCCCAAATCAATTTAATTCCCCCCTTCACTACCTTCAAAGCATTTCCTAATGCCGCTAATCCATCTTGTACACACAAATTTAGAATATGACATGCACAACGTTGATGAAAAAACCTACCCATCAATGTAGAAGCACCACACAATTCACGCAATCTAGGTATAGCAGCAGTATTATTACTAGCATTATCAAAACCTACAGCAAACACCTTATCAAGCAAATTATACTCAATTAAAATACGCTCAATGAGAGTATAAATATTATCAGCAGTATGACGATCATTGAATTCACGAAATGCAAGAACACGTTTATGCATATTCCAATCATCATCAATATAATGTGCAGTAAGACCCAAATAATATAAATGATGATAAGTATCCTCCCATATATCGCTACAAATACTAACACGTCCATTAAAGTTTGCGAAAAATGTTTGTAAATTTTTTTTTCGAAGTTATATTGCCTTATAACTTCTTTTTTAATCGTTTTGCGACTATAATTTCTAAATTGAGGATTTAAAGTGCCTTGAGCATAATCTCGTAAAGCAAGACTTTCGGAAAAAATATAGGGTAAATTTTCTTCAACAATTAAATGAGACATACCTGTCAAATGTTTTTGATCATCATAGGAGAAATTACCAAAGGGTTGAGAATTTGCAAACCTCGATATTTGTGTTTGCTTCCCCTTGCCCTTGTCTATTTTCGCATACTCCACAAGATGGGCGGACTTAAGATGCCTTGTGAGACTCCCGTATCCGCCAGAAGTTCCCAAGCTATACTCTTTGCCGCAATGATTGCAACTTGCGTACCATTTTTCGGTATTTTGTCTTTCCTTTTTGTAAAATTGTTTTCAATAATAGGAGATTTAGATTTCTTACCAGTTTGGGTTGAACCGCCCTCGTCCTCCAAGTCTTGCTCATCATCCGGGGTGCCGTGAGTCCCGTCGCCCCCCGCGTCCTCCTCCGCATCGTCATCCTCGAGCTCCTCTTCATCAATGGTTGTCGGGATGGGTTGTTCTTGTGCAAAGCGTGGATCGTTTTGGGACAATAGGTTTTGTAGATGCTCGTCGGACATCATCATATCATCTCTCCGTTGGTAATCCGTTTCAAAATCATCTCGACTTTGAAAAGAAGACTCGGCTCGCGCTTTACCTTTGCCTTTGCGTGAATTAGGACGAGTCGACGCAATCTCCCTCTTGCGGTTGCGTTGGAGATTACCTGTGACACCGCACCCGGATGTACTTGAACTTGAAATTTGGCATGTAATTGATATTCCTAGAGAATAAAATTCGTGTGACAAAATTCGTATATTTAATTAATGTACGATTAATTAAATTATCTATCGGGTCCGTAAAGTGCGAACGGACTACCAAAATATTTAGTTGGGTTATCATAATAATTATAGGAGTCCAATAAAACGCCAACCGAAGTTGATAAAAATATTTGGACAACCCGAGTGCTATTTCGGCCCGGGCCTACCGAAAATAGCAGGAATAATTGGGAGGGACTTCCTACACCCATTTGGGGATTTCTTATCTGACTTAAGGCCTCAAAATAATCACTTTGAGACAAATAAACATGGGGGTGGACGGAGTTGCTGTTGAAGGGATGGCCTAAGTCAAATTAGAACATCAAATGACCCTACTCAACATTATTTTGAGGCTTGATTGAGTAGAGGTGCCTTCCCCCTTCCCATTCCATTCATTCGAACCACAAGAAAAGGGAGAGAGAGGTCTAAAGGAAGCTCTCACAAGGTCTGAAAGTGGAAGAAGCAAATAACAAGGGAATCCAAAGAGGAGACTAGCTAGAAGGAAGGTAAGAACTCAAGTCTTCTTTAACTAGTATTAATTTGTATGATTTTTAATAAATCATACGATGAATTAAACATGAAGTTCTACACGTTTAAAAGTGTATACTATTGTTATAAAGTGGTGGTATTTAACTTAGAAGAGTCGTGGAATCGATAGGAGTTGGAATCGCCGGAAACCGCCACTTAAAGGAAGCTGTTCGTAGCTGCAGACCACGAAAGCCGCCCACCTTTGGCAAAAGCCGCCCGGCTTTCGTCTGCTGCCCAGATTTTTCATCTCCAATCGGTTTAGAACGGGGATTGATCGAAAGGCTTAACAAAGGCAACTATTTCAGCACTTCATAAGGTGAGGATGGCTGACTATATTGCTTATAATCTTTGAGTTAATTTCATGAGATTACCTAAGGTAATTAAACATGTTTTTTAAGGATTATTAATGATTAATAATGCCTAAGAATGAGAAGACTATTGTCAATAAGGAAAATGAGCATAATATACAAATTTAAGAATAAATTGTGTATGATTATGTGATATAAGCATGTTGGCTTGGTAAAGAAATTAACTATAGACTATATGTTGAAATATAATTTTAACTTCATATAAGAGTATATGAGTGATTAAAAGTTATATTTTGTATATTGATGTGAACTATATTTTCAAAGGAAAATTAGTTTGGAATTTGTCTATATGACTATGAACTGAAAATTGGTTTTTGTTGGAGTTATCCGACTAGTATTAAGATACTAGTCGGGGTATTGGAAATGAGAATATGTTAGAATTGATCCAAGGTTTGGATTGTGAAATGTTGAGCCTTAAGTAGCCTTAAGAGATACTAAGGTGGATAAGTATGAGCTAAGTGATATTAGGGGTAGGCCTTAAGGGATACCCAAGATAAAGTGAATAATAAATTGATCCCTAGGTATAGGATTGGCCTACGGGTGTATTTCGGTAGTCTTTGAGATTAGCCGGTTGATATTGGTAAATAGTAAGGACCATGGCCCTTCCCGACTCTAGAGAGCGGGGTTGGATAGCATGGACTTACATCGTGATCACGGGTTAGGGTGGAATCCGAACCGGAGACCTTACGAGGCTCCCGACAGCGGTAACACATAAGATAGGACCCCGAATGGACCTTACCTTCCTACGGGATGATGGGTATGAGTTCAGGGGCGGGATGTTGGACTCCGGCCCGAGGGCCCGATGAGGCCTCGGAGAGCGGTGACAAGTCTCGTAAGAATGATAAGACCTACGGGCGGTGTCGTGTAAACGATGATTGAAATGATATATAAAATGGGCCGTGTGCCGACAAATAAATAAATTTACTTATTATAGAGGTAATAAGTGGGAAATATAAATTATTATTTATATTATGATATCACCCTATTTTGAGGGTCTTGGAAATTAAAACGTTGATTATACTTAGTATAGTTGTCATTGTACTTGTCAAATGCTTCCAAGTACTGACCTCCCCTTCACGGGGGAGGCCACCTCACAGTTTCAGGTAGGAGTTGAGCTTGCTACCAGTGCCCGTTGCTTCGGGACGATCAAGGAAGGAAGACGTGGTTCGTGCTTCCTCCGTTCCATTTTTAAAAAAAATATTTAAATTGATGCTCATGGATATTATTTTTGAATAATTATTTGGGGGGCTTGTATGCCCATGTTTGCCAAAGTGTGGCATAAACACTTTATTAATGTTTCTGCTGCTTTAAATGAATATTTTTCATTATGTTTGTTTATGGATGTACTATGTGTGAATGGTATTCAAGACGCCTAGTATAGTATGGATGAGTTGGACTGCGGTTGACTATCCGTACTGTACGGCGGGTTGTTGACGTGTCCGGTAGGTCCGGGGCGTGACATTACCCACATCTACAGAATGTCTACCACGTTCCATCTTTAAAATTGAACAAATATTAAATGATATCAAATATTTTATATGAGTACAATAGTAATAATAAAATGTGACTAAGAAAACTATTGCGAATTCGAACTAAAATATGAGTATACAAATCGAACTACTTCTAATTAATACTTTAATGAGAAATGTATCAATTAACTAAATATTAACTAGTTTGACTAATATAAATATGAGAAATGTAAAAATTAACTAGTTTTTTTTTACTTTAATGAGCAATGTACAAATTAACTAATATTAATATGAGAAATGTAACAATTAGGTAGTTTAACTAATATTAATATGACAAATTTAACAATTAACTACTTTAGGTAGTTTTTAAAATGACAAATGTAAAAATTTACTAGTTATTTTTACCTTAATGAGAAATGTATACTTTAACTAATATTAATATGACAAATGTAAAAATGTACTACTTTTTTTACTTTAATGAGAAATGTAGCAAGTAACTAATATTAATATGAAAAATGTACCAATTAAGTAGTTTAACTAATATTATTATGACAAATGTAAAACTTAACTAGTTTTTTTTTACTTTAATGAGCAATGTATGAAATAACTAATTTTAATATGACAAATGAAACAATTAAGTACTTTAACTAATTGAAATATGACAAATGTAAAAATATACTACTTTAACTATTTTTTTCTTTAAAGAGAAATGTAGAGAAATGTAACAATTAACTAATTTAATAGATAAATTAAAAGTCTAACAATTAACTACTATTATAAGTAATATATAATATAATGTTTATAGTATATAATATATAAGTATATTACTATAAGATGAGTAATACACTTATACTTAATACTTTTATATATATATATATATATATATATAAGTATATATTAACTAAATGTAATATGTAAATATAAGTAAATAACAATAGTATGTATAAAAACTAAATATCAAATAAATATGAATGTGTATAAGTATATATAGTATATATAATGTGTAAATATATTATAAGTAATATATAATATAATGTTTATAGTATATAATATATAAGTATATTACTATAAGATGAGTAATACACTTATACTTAATACTTTAATATATATATATATATATATATATAAGTATATATTAACTAAATGTAATATGTAAATATAAGTAAATAACAATAGTATGGATAATAACTAAATATCAAGTGAATATGAATGTGTATAGTATATATACTTATATAGTATATATAATGTGTAAAGAATTATAATATGAATGTGTATAAGTATATATTTTTAAATAGATAATTAATATATAAGTAGATATAATAATTATATAAATTATATATATGTAGAAAGAATTTGGAGAAGATGAAGAATGAAGATGATTGAATATGAGAGATTTAGAGTAGAGAATTAGAGAGTAGGAAGAGTTGTAGAAGAAGAGATGTAAAAAATGTAGAGAAAATAGGAGTTTAAATAGTTTTTTTTATACCCCACCCCCACCCGACCCCCCACCCCACCCCCCTAACCCCCCAGACCCCCCCTCCTATGCTCCCAACGGCTATAGAGCCGTTTGGGAGCCTTCCCAACGGCTAGGAGGAGCCTCTTCCAATTTAAAAAAAAAAAAATTGGCCGTTGGAGGCCCGAACCGGGCCCGGCCCGGCCGGTTCACTAAAATGGAGGCCAGGGCCCGGACCGCTATACCACCGGGCCGGGTGGCCCGAACCGGTCAAGAACCAGGTGACCGGGCCGGTCTAGGGATGGACTGGGCCGGGCCGAACCGGCCCGGAACCGGACCGGCCCGCTACTGTGCGGGCCCGGACCGGACCGGGCCCGGTTGGCCGGTTCCGGGCTTTTAGCCCGTTTTGGCGGGTCGGGCGGGCCGGTTCCGGGCCCTGTTTTTGTTGAACCGGCCCGGGCGGTTCGGGCCGGGCCCGGTTCATTTTTTTTTTTTTTTTTTGGTTTTTTCAATTTTTTTTCTTTTCCTAGGGTAGGGCTGGGTGTTTTAGGGAGGTTTGGGGCGTGGGGGTGAGGGGGGGGGGTAGGGAGATAACAAGAAAGTCAAAAAAAAAAAAAACATTGAACCGGGCCCGGCCCGGCCCGGCCCGGTTAGGCCCGGACCCGGTATCAACCCGGGCCGGTTCCGGGCCCATGTAACCCGAAAAAAAGCCCGCCCGGGCCCGGCCCGGAACCGGAACCGGCCCGGCCCGGGTCCATCCCTAGGCCGGTCCGGGCCCGCACAGTAGCGGGCCGGTCCGGTTCCGGGCCGGTTGGCCCGACCCGAGTCCATCCCTAGTTACTAACTTACTACAAATATATTCAATTTATTTACCATAATGACTATGAAAACATATTTATAATAACTTAGTTACATTTTTATCCATAAATTTTATTTCGTGACATTTTTAGAAAACCTATATTATTTATTTTTATGCATCTTAAACGAAATATCATGATGATCATCTTCTTTGGATTTGAATTCTTGGTGATTTTGGAGACTAATTTTTGTGTTATTATTTGCGGTTTGTACTTTTGATTAATTTTATTTGAAAATAAATTTTAAAATATAAAAGAAAAATGAGATGATTTCACATTCGGGCTTTAACCGACCCAACCCGAACCCGGACCGAACCCGGGCTGCAAAAAAACTGACTCGGACCGAATATAGTGGGCTTTTTTCCGGTCCTTAAATTTTCATAACCCGAGACCTTACGGGTAATTTCCGGGTTTAACAAAAATCCGACCCGGACCGATCCCACCCCTAGCTAGAATGGCTGGTAGATGGATCGGAGTAGGTTCTAGGCTTGAAAGAATGAATTGCACATTCAGGTCTGGATATAGTGCCCTTTGATGCAGGTCATGCAGCACACGTTTCTGCTCTCCGACTGTTACGTGCTTCAACAATAGACGTGGATAGCCTTGTTGGCAGGCAAGGCCGCAAGGGAGTTGCGGTGGGGAGGTGAGCGGCATACCTGTAGATGACGGCTAACGGAGTTCCAAGAGTTCCGTGGACCCGGCCAGGCAGCCAGCACGGTTGGTGGCCATGTTAACGACGATGCTGGTGTGGTAATCTGCGGTGCCGGTTGACTGAAGAAGACAAAGGCGGCCGACACATTCTAGGGCGAGAGAAAAGAGATGATAGAGAGAATAGGGTTACAAGTACAGGCCAAGAGGCCCAAAATACATCGTTTATATAAAAATGACCCCAATACATATTGTATATATACGATAGCACGCTACATAGAATTTCCTTCAACATTTTTATTACTTTTGGATTTAGAGCAAAACCCCAAATGCACACTCGCAGAAGTAGATGTTCCCAACACCCTCATGGAGAGGTACTACCTGTCTACCTGAAATTATTGATCACCACAAAGTGAGCACAGCCCGTTCCGTAAAAACAAAAACATATATACTCAGAATTCAAGACAAAATAAAAAAAAAATTGCATCAAGAAACACTTATGCCCCAATGCAATGTTACACCACATATTACGAGAGCCTATCAGAGTGGAGTAACTATCACTATACAAAGGACAAATACATCCTGCGCTGGAAGTGTATTACTTACAAAGTAGCAAGTAAATACCAGGGGTGCAGTAAAAAGAAACCAAAGAACAGACTTGTTAGCAATGAAATACCATGCAATTTGGGTCATAGAAACAAGTGTATACTTGCTTTCAGGCTAAAGGAGTATAAAACGATGCAAAACATTCGCACTTGGCCAAAATTTTGTTTCTTGACAATGCAAAAACCCAATAATAACAAGGCCCAATAATAAAAAGGTCGCAAGTAGTAACATACTTATTGTAGGCTTTCAGCCCATGACATTGGCTTAATTTGAAAGGATCAGGCACTCTCCGATAAACGATGGCCTTAACAGGTACTAAAGGATTGCCATCTGCCTCCAGATCTTTGACAAAAAAATCAAGGTAATACGAATGACCATTTTCAACAAATTGGCGCCTCACCCTCTCCACGCTGGCAAACTCGCAACACTTTTCAGGCTACAGATAATAGCATTTAAAATAGTTACATATAGAAGATCTGGACAAACACATAATATATTTGGCTCAGAAAAATGATGATGAATTGCATACACGGTATTTATGGTGCTCATCAACAACCCAATTGCACATAGAGAGGATGGTATCATATTCTTTAGCATCCTTAGCTTTGAGTCCTTCAAGTTTAACAGGATGCACAGCGCCTGGGCGCCTGCTCAAAAGCCAATCTCGATATCTTCGTCTCTAAAACACGGGAGAAAAGAAGATTTCAATGTATAACCATGAAAATCACGATAATACTTGGGTTTTAGCCCCTGGTGAAGGAATTGCAAACATGATAAAAATTTATATGATGTTGAATCGCGTCTAAAAAATAAAAATGTGACGTACTTTTTCGGACCACCTCTTCAGCATTTTCTCCAGAGCGTCTTGTGTCAAAACATCAGTTAGCGTCCGACCCTCTAACACGCGTTTAAAGCGTTCATACTTTGCGGGAAGCACAAGAGTCCTCCAAGTCGACTAACAAAACAATGACGACGACAAAAAACAATTACAAATTAGTTAACCCTAAAATAAATCATACAGAAATTTGAAATCGAATCCAATTGGAATAACCGATATTCGAATGCCAAAAAGAAGATCTGGTGGGAGAATCGTTACGATCATATTGAATCACAGCTTATAATCGTACCTCGTCGCTGTCGGAAACCGAATTCGTCCCTCGTTCGGTAGACTCGGGAGTCCCCATTCCGGATTCCAGTTTGTGGAACACTGCTCTGCCATGGGGGGAGACCTTGAACACGATATCGGCCATTAGAGTAGCTCCGCTCGAAGACGTCTTTCCCTGTTCGCGTAACTGGTTTGAGCGTGAGAATTAGATTATTCAAAGGTCCTTCTCTACGCACCGCCTTTGTGAGGGAATGACGGATTAGGTTAAGTGCGAGTGTTTCCAGGAAATGTATATTCGTTTTTATTTATGGACCGAAAAGTGTAGAATGGATAAAAAAGTGTAAAATTCTGGTTCAAACTACTTCAAAGGTCCTTCTCCAGATGTTATTCGAATTCTATGTCTCACACAGGTGGGTCTAGCTTTTTTTTAGTGGAAATTGCCCGAATGAGCCACTTTAGCTCATCGTATTTCATTTTTGACACACGTTCTTTTTTCTTTCATCTCTAACCTTTTCACTTTTCACTTTTAACATTTTTATTTCAAATGTGTCTAAACTTCAAATCCTTCAATAGAGCCCCAATTAATCTCTTCTTCTGCTCGTAGCTTTCTCTTCCACAAAGCATGGTCGTTTCTCTCTCTCCAACCATGACGGAGATGTAATCCTTACGCCTTCGACAATAGCTCCGCTTCTTCTAGGTCTATCGTCGTCGCTTCTCCGCTCCGCCGCCGTCGGTCTACAATTCACTCTGGTGCCAAAATTGAGCAAAGTTGGACGGATTTCAACCCAGTTTCCGCTGCTTCTAGGTCAGTCAGTCGTCGCTTCTCGAATCTGCCGCCGTCGGGCTTCAAGTCTATCACTCTGGTGCCAAAATTAAGCAAAGTTGGATGAATTTCAACCCAGTTGTCTCTCACCAAGTGCGAAATAGAGAGTGCCAGAGATATGCAGTTTAATCGCTTGAAGTGGCTTTCATGTTTGGATAAATTTTCAGGCTCTCATACATGTTTAATACTCCGTATAAATCTACTTCATCGTCTAAACTAATGTGGTAAAGGATTTTATATAGATATATGTGCCTTACTTTGTTCTCGTGTGACTATAATTCCTTGCATTACATTCATGAATGAAATCTGTTTGATTCGTTTTCTATGCCTTGTTTAATACGAGTATATCTTTATAATGGAAATGATTTTGATAACATTAGATAATTAAAAAAAATTACAAAGGAAATTTATTTTAAATTGTCTTCTGTATTGAAAATGGGGACTGCTCTCATAATTTTTATTTTTTGCAGGTCCTGAAACCCTTCAGTTACTGTGCTTATAAACTTTGACGGAGCCATAATCAGATTAGGGACTAGCGGCGGCTTCAGCCAGGGTGGAGTTTTGGCCAGATGCAGATGAATTCCTTAGTTCTTGTTGTCAGTAAAGATGCTATTAAAGCAATAGTTTTACATACTGAATTCAAATTACTATTTATGAGAAATCAGTAACTAATCCATTCTACCAAATTTCAAATGTTGTAATAAAGGTGGGGCCTGAGGCATTGGAATGAGGCTTGGATGGTGGTTTGGCAGTTGCTTTGGTTCTAAGTATAGGAATTCGAGGTTAATATTTTTTGTGTTTTTATGCGTGAAGGCAAATATTAAATGAACCATACAGAAAAAATAATACACTCTGAATTAGAAAAGGAAGTTATTAATAGCTAGGTAGTGATGGTCAGTGTTAATGTATATTTGTTTGCTATTGAATTGCTTTTCCATTGTAGGTAAGGGAAAGAGGGGAGGGGCTTCCCAAACAATGAGCATTTGATTGATGGAATGCTTGTTGTGAACATCTGTAACTAGATATTTTAGCTTTCTTTGCTTATCTTATGTCCTTTACCATATGACATCACTTGAAATGGTATATTATTGTGATTTATAGACCTGGTGTGATATATTGTTGTATTTAGGGTTAAGATGCAACAGTGTCAGGGTCAAACTTTGGAACTCTAAAGCAAGAGCTAAAAGACGCCAGGAAGACGCTAAATTATATCAATGTGTATGAGAAGTCCATCCTATATTCCCCTGAGCCGTTGCTAGTAAATCCTTATACTTTTTGTTCAAGACTTCAGTGATCTTCTTCACTATTCATTCCTTGGATGTGCTGAACCTCTTGCAAGAGATCTAACATGTTGCCAAAGAACCATTTCCTAATTTTGTTTGTATTTCTATGGACTTTAGTACTCACATGTGCATGTTATTGTTTTATCAGATGCCGATGTGTTATTATTCTAAAATTCATTAGTTTATGTTCATTTGAGATGACCATTTGTACTGGAGTATTTTGAAACAACATCTTTTTTCAGTTTAGAGGTATCATATGTTCTTTTAAGGACAGAAAAATATTTTTGCAGATTTTTATATAAATCCCTACATGTATATATTAGGTTGTGTAAGCTCTCATGCTAACGGGTGACTACTAGTGCAATCCATTTATATTATATGATGATTGCCCTTTGTATATTATTGTTGCTTTTTGTTGTTCCAAAAGTATGTATTGCTTTTTGTTGCGTTGTGTTGCTTTTTGTGGCTCCAGAAGTGTTGCTTTTTGCTGTGTGGTGTTGCTTTTTTGTGGCTCCAGAAGTGTTACTTTTTGTTGCGTTGTGTTGCTTTTTGTTGCTCCAGAAGTGTTACTTGTTGTTGCGTTGTGTTGCTTTGGTTGCATCATGTTGCCTATTGTTGTTTATAAGTGATTTTGAATTTTACTGTTTATTAAGATTCATGTTTATTTTTGCTACTTCTTTAAAGTAAAAAAATCACATGTAAATTCATACTCAATCACTTAAAATGATAAATTAGGATTTTTGAATAAAAATTAGCCATATGATACATACAGAAACAAAAAAATTGAAAGTTATCAACAAAAAGAAACAATAGGCAAGAAAAATAAATGACAAAATAATAAAATAACTATTGCTACATTCTATAACTATTTAAAAAATTAAACAACAAGATTAATATTTTTAAATTTTTTCAGCTGTGGCAATGGTTAACTCTTTTTAGATTTATTTTCATTTTTCACATTTTTTTCGTTTTGATACAGATTTCTTCTTTTTAATTTTTTAAAAAAATATGTTTTATTTCTATTTTATATCATAGCACTTATTTTGATTTTTTAACTTTGTACAATTTCTCCAGTAAAAAAAACTTTGTAAAATTTCTTTATTTATTAATTGACTTTATAATTTTTTATTCTTTATACTAATTTGGTTTTCTGAAATAATAATTGTTTCACAAGAGTTTTTAGTAGCTTTATGTAATTTTTAATATTGTTAAAAACATTTTTTTAATTTTAATTTTTATTTTAATATTCTAGACATTTTATATTTTAATTTTTATTATTTCATTTTATTGAGAAAGTTTTTAGTTTTTTCATTTTTCGTTTTTATTTAGATATTTTCATTTTTTTAATTTATTAAAGATTCAATTATTTATATTTTTGATTGTCGTATACATACTTTTATACAAATTAAGGGGTATATGAAGCCTTCTAAAAATAACATCACTATTTTTTCCTACATTTCTCCACTTTATAAACTATTTCAAACCTTTCTCATTTTTTATTTTGAATTTTTTATTTTCAATTGTCTATACGTATCTTTACATTTTTCTGATTTATTTTGAAACTTATATTCATTTTTTAGATTTCAGGTATTCACCTTCGATTTGTTATTACGCATTATTTGATTTTTTTCCCTTTAATTTCACGATCTTATTATTTTTTAATTTTATTTCGTATTTAACTTTTATTAATTTTTAATTATGTTCATCTTTTTACAGTTTAATAAATATTTATATTTTTTCAATTAAAAAACGTGAACAGAGTAATTCATGAAGATCAATAAATTCAACAAATAGGATGTAGACACTAGAAAGGAAGCTTATTAGACACGCACTTCCTCTGGCCGGAGCATACGCTCCAGTAGCTTGGTTGTACGGAGCATGTACGATGACTACTTTTGAAAACAGAAACTTAACTAGCCTATTTTTGAAAGATACTCCCTCCGTCCCTAATAACTTTGCCAAGTTTGACCGGCACGGGGATTAATAAAGTAAAAACTGTGTGGTTGAGGTTTGTGCAGAGGAGAGAGAATTAACTGGAACCACAAATTCTTTACTTAAATGGGAAAGTGGCAAAGTTAATGGGACATCCAAAAAAGAAAAGTTGGCAAAGTTATAAGGGACGGAGGGAGTATTTTAAAAGTGAACAAAAGTGATACTACTCTTGCTTTTTAGTCTATTTGTGAAGTTTTCCCTTTTTTTAAGAAGAATTGGGCTTATATATATGGTCTTTTTATTCAAATATTACTATTAAATAGCGAATTTCTAATAAAGTGAGTTAAGTTTCAAAAGTCCAAAAATGTGACTGCCATCTGTTATACACAACCGTTGCACACTAAGGAACAAGGCTATTTATTTGCCGCACACCAATGCGTTTAAGTGTTCGCACCAGGTTTTAATAAAAAGGCAATTAATGAATTTTAATACTAAAAAATAGGAAAGAGTTTCTCCAGCTGTCCACAAACAACCGCCACTATTATCGTCGGCCAAAGTGACTCCGGCGACAGTGACTCCGGCACAGTGACTCCGCACATTCGGCACAGTGACTTCGGCACAGTGACTCCGCAGAGCCGGCACAGTGACTTTGGCACAATGACTCCGGCTTAGTGACTCCGGCACAGTGACTCCGCACATTCGGCACAGTGACTTCCGCACAGTGATTCCGCAGAGTCGGCACAGTGACTTAATTGACGTTGGCACAATGACTCCGGCACAGTGACTTCGGCACAGTTAGCACAATGACTTCGGCACAGTCAGCACAGTGACTACTCCAGCCAGCCAATCTTCCGCCGGTGAGGGTAACCACCGCCTGCAACCTCTGCCCACCACTCACCACCACTACCCCTACGCCTCCCCATCCCCCCAAACCCACCCCCTGCCCAGCCACCCTCCCTAGCTCCAGATCTGGCCAAACTCAACCCAACCCCCAATCCACCCCTCCCAAGCCCCAATTTATCCCAGACCAGACAACTCCTATCCGGCCCACCATTTCCCCTCTACAACTCCATACCCTAACCTTCATCCATTTATTCATCAAGCATCACCATTCACCTCAGATCTGTCGAGGAAGAGACGGTGGCGACCTCGAGGCGGATGCGGAAGGCTTGAGGAACGGCGACCTGGTGGAGGAGACGAACCAGAGGCAGAGGCGATGACCTGGAGGATGAGGAGACAACGTGGTGGCGGAGGCAGCGATCCAGAGGATGAGGCAGTGACTAAAGGCGACATGGAGGCAGTGGTGGCCTCTAGGTGGAGGCGGCGAAGTGAAATCAGAGGCGGAGACCTATAGTTGGAGGCGGCGAAGAGAAATCGGAGACCTCTAGGTGGAGGCGGAGGCGTGTAATTAGAAACGGTGGCATGAAATCGGAGGTAGCAACCTGGAGGAGGAGCTCATCTACCATCTTTGCAGAAGGAGAAGGGAAGAGGCGGAAGTTTCTTTTTTGAGAAGAGAGGCAGAAGTTATTTTTGAGAAGAGGCGTGCGTACAGTCAGTTTTCTGGAAAAAATAAATCCTGTCATATTTTTAGAAATCAAAACCTCAATTGTAATATTCGGGCAATTATTTCTATATATTACGGAGTATTAATCAATAATTTTTAGAGTATGTGTCAAAAGACACAAAAAATCTAACAACCATTATCCCTCGAACCAGACTCGGAATTCATCGCCAGAAACGGTCACCATATGCGTCTCAATCCCCTTATCCAAAATCAACGTCTTACAAACTGAAAAGTAAACAAAGGAACAAATACCATAATAAAAGCAACAATTATTGAAGTAGCAAACAAAAGAAAATAAAAAACACTTCTGTCGCAGCCAAAACACCCAAACAATCCCTCTGCCGTGCGGCCTCCATCCTACAACCAACATCTTCGGCGGACTTATGGAGCAAAGCCCTCCTCCTTCCCGTTTTTTGCTCCGTCCATAGCCATTTAGTCCCCCACTTGCTCCTATGTCTGAGTCTCTCATATCTTCCTCCTCTTAGAACTCTCTTCTTTTGGCTCCTCCCCTCCTTCTGTGAAGCTTTGGGATGATTCAGTCATTGATACTTTCTCCCTTTCTGCTATCTTTCCTTCTGCCTTGGATGTCCCTGGGCCACCACCCATTCTGCCAGGGCTCGATGAGCCCTCCAAGAGCTAATTATACCCTCCTGTAGGGCTGGTCTTCACCCCACTACCTGCTCTAAGTTGGGATCCAAATCTTGTTTCTAAATCTAAGCCTTCTTCATAATTTAGAGGACAAAAATTATCTGGATGTCCAATCAAACCACAGATAAAGCAAAAGTTGGGCAATCTTTCGTATTTAAAATCTACCCAATAACTTTTACCATCTTTTTTCAGATTTGTCCCCTTCTTCAGCGATTTATCCATCTTCACTAGAACCCTAACTCTCATATATGGCTCTAATTTATCCTTCTCCTGGTTATCATCATATTTAATAAAGCAATAATTTTGGGAAATAATGGCTTACCCTCTTGGGTGCCTTGAGGTTGTATTTATACTAAATATAAGTTTAGGAAATTACATAGTAATCCATATATAATTACATTATTACACCCCCTCAATCTGTGCAGGGGAAACAACGTGCAGATTGGAACGTAAGAACTCAAAACGCTGACTAGATAAATTTTTAGTAAAAATGTCAGCCAACTGCAATTGTGTGGGAATGTACTTCACAACAAGATCTCCGTGAGCCACTCTTTCGCGAACAAAATGATAATCAGTCTTAATATGCTTGCTCCTGTCATGCTGAATAGGGTTGACCGCCAAGTATGAAGCGGAGACATTGTCACAGTAAAGATGTACAGGTGCCGAAATATATATCCCCATATCAGCTAATAGTGATCTAATAAAAAGAGTATCCTGAACAGTATAAGCAATGGCCCTGTATTCAGCTTCAGTTGATGATTTTGAGACAGTGGGCTGCTTTTTGGATCGCCAAGAGATGAGATTGGATCCCAAGAAAACAGCATAGCCAGTAGTGGAACGTGAACTGTCTGGACATCCTGCCCAGTCGGCATCAGAATAGGCCATAATTACTGAAATATTTTTGTCAGATTTGAGCCAGAGGCCGTGAGTAGAGGTGCCCTGTAAATACCTGTAAATTCTCTTAACAGCCAATAAATGAGTAGTGCGTGGAGCATGCATAAACTGAGAAACCAAATGAACAGCATATGTAATATCAGGTCTAGTGATAATCAAATACTGAAGAGCACCCACCATACTGCGATACTCAGTAGCATCAGATAAAAGTTCCCCATCTATGAGAGAAAGGGTGGTACGTGAGGGAAGAGGTGTACGTACAGGCTTAACTGTGTGGAGATGAAAACGATGCAAGAGATCAGAAATATATTTAGCATGTGATAAAAACAAGCCAGTTGGCGTGCGTCTGGCTTGAATACCCAAGAAATAATGAATATCACCCAAATCTTTCATGGCAAACTGACGAGATAAGGTGTGAATAACAGACATGACAAACGAAGAAGAGGATCCAGTAATTAGAATATCATCCACATACAAAAGAATATAAACAGTATGGGAAGGAGAACGATAAACAAACATGGAGGAATCAGATTTACTTTGTGTAAAACCCCGACTCAACAAAAAACCACTAAATCGATGAAACCAAGCTCGTGGAGCCTGTTTCAGACCATAAAGTGCTTTGCGCAAACGACACACATGATTAGGAAAAGATGGATGAATAAAGCCCTGTGGTTGACGCATATATACCTCTTCAGTTAAATAACCATGTAAAAAGGCATTTTTCACATCAAGCTGTCTAACAGACCATCCTAAAGAAATAGCAATCGATAAAATAAGACGAACTGTGGTGGGTTTAACAATAGGGCTAAATGTTTCAGTGAAATCAATGCCAACCTGTTGTTTAAAACCCTGAGCAACTAAGCGAGCTTTATGACGCTCAATTGATCCATCAGAATAGTATTTTGTCTTATAAATCCGCTTACACCCAACCACATTTTTAGTAGGGTCCCAAGGTACTAAATCCCATGTTTTATTAGCAATTAAAGCATTAAATTCATCAGCCATGGATGCCCGCCAAACCTCATGTTTATTTGCCTGTGTAAAACAAGTGGGATCATTAGGAGGAGCTAAAACATTTAAAGTAAAAATCTGTTTTGGTTTAAAAATGCCATTTTTAGCACGTGTACGCATGGGATGAACATTAGTAGGAATAATAGGTAAGAGACTGGTCGAAGGAGATGAGGTATGAATATTACCAGGCGAGAGAGGGGGACTGCCAGCCGAGGGTGATGGAATGGCAGTGGTAGGCTGGGAGTTAGTGATGGTGTCGTACTTAGGAAAAGTGGGTAGAGAGGTGATATGGGGAGATGTTGTGTATGGTGGAGAGGTTATGGGAGTTATTAGTGGAGTTGTTGGTGTGCTTGGCGCAGGCAGTATATGCTGGGATGAAGAACGAGAGGTGTCCAAGGAGTTGGGTGAAAACTGATTAGTAGATGGATATGATTGCTGGGACGAAGTGGATAGCCAGGAAGGAGGTAGGCTGCAGTTTGAGGTGGACTGGGCGGTTAGGAGGGTCGTTGTAGGACGGACTCCGCTAGATGATGGAGAAGATTACAACGATGCCGGAGAAAAGGGAGGATTCACCGTAGAAGAAACCAGTTGTTCGCCGGACTGTCGGACCGCTTCCTCGCCGGAGGAGATGAAACCACTGACTTTAGGACCGCCGCTGCTTGTTGACATAGCCGCTGCAAGAGTTACCGGTGGAAGAAGCTATTGTGCCGTCGCCGTTACCTGCGGCAGTGTTAGGCCCAACATCATGAGCTTCCACCATAGGTTCTTGAGAAATAGGAGTCAGAGGAGGTTGAGAACCAGATGCACGTATGGTATCAATACATTGACCTTCCATTCTGATAATTATAGACAGTTCAAATACCCCAATGCAGTCAACACATTGAACAATGAACACATAAATGACATGATCGCATATTGACAATCACAAATACTTTAACACATGCACAGTAAAGTCTGGAACATTCAACAATGTGATCTACATAAGGATATAAGCAGTAGGCTTATTCTCTTCTCTACAGACTTTGAAGATATCAGTTCACTCTAACTACTCGTTTGAGTGTTTGAGTACAAAAAGGTAACTTCAACACTTGTGAGCATGTTCAAAATATTAACAAGCATCACAGATGCATCACATTTTAGAAATCCTCACACCATAGTGAAATAGGTATTATAAAAAGGTCAAACCGAGGTATAAGGCTTCACATTAACAGGCTGACAGGCATCACCATCTCACATATGCATCACAAATTACAAATCCATAGTCAAGTAGGCAAACAAAGGTATCATTGAGGCGATGAGGCTAACATTTTACAAATCCATTGTAAATAGGCTTCCACCATTCATGAATGAGTGAGTCACAATTACACAAGTAATACATATCAAAAGACAATAACAGTATAACACAACATATCTAGGGTTCGAGCTTCCAGGCTTCTACCATAGTATAATACCAGTTATACCACCATAATAGTTTATGAAATCAAACTTTTATACCTCACAACAGACTCATAGTGTCGTATAGTCGCAGGCTTCCACCGTTCCACTGTTCTAAGCTTCCACTGTTGTTAAGCTTCCACCGGTCCAAACTGGAGGAACAACAAGCCAGAGAGCCAGAGAGGAGAGGCAGAGAGTCAGAGACAAGCCAGACAATGAACTATTAGAGCTGGACTCCCAGAGGGTGAATGACAGAGTCATAAAGATCAGATTGACGAGAGATTAGAGAGAAGGGGTCTGCGATGAAGAGGATTAGAGTTAAGGGACTTAGGATTACCTGTAAATAATTAGTATATATACTACTTGGAGTTTCGGGTTTTTCGGGCGGATCGGGTAGCGAATTTTAAACCCTACCCACGACCCTCGACCCTGAAACCTTAAGGAACCCGGGTTCGGTTTGGATTTTCAGGTTCGGGTCACCAGACCCGGTGGGCATACAAAGGGTATATCCGAACGGGTTTTCGGGTCGGTTCAGGTTTTGCTCTCCCCTATTTGTAATAGATTTATATGCAACATTAGTACATGACATAAGTCTAAAATCCTCAACATAAGGGTTATGTTAACATTTAGGGATCAAGATTTAAGACGATGCATGTATGGCTTAATATGTTTCACTTATTAAGTTCAAAAATATACCCATATCTTATAGTTCAATTCATTGTCCTTTGATGAATTCATTTGAAGCTTACCAATTTTTGTAATTGCCACATTGAAATTTTATCAGCTCTTAGTTTTATTTAAACTTTAGTCCCAGACTCCCAGTTACGACTTACGATGATAAAATTAGATTTCTTATTCAATTTATTTGAGTCATTATTAGTTTTTAGATAACTTAAGACCTTAAGTTACTTTTCTTTTATCACAAATGTAGTTTAGACAATCATAAATTCTTTTAATTAAGAGGGCATCCAATAATTTGAGTTTACCTATGACGGAAATTAAAATAAAGAAACCATTTGTCATAGTTTTGAGACACGATACTTAAGGACCACCCGGAAAGGTTAAACTCTGTTGAACCAGAATACAGCAACGTGAAAGCGGTTTATCAATTATAAATTGACATAAGAAGCTGATCCCAATTGAACCATAATACAGGTGGAAACCACAAACTCTTCAGCTAAAATCAGTCATCCAAGATGTTTTCTTCTTTCTCCACTAACCATACATAGGGGTGGACTCGGGCCGGTTCGGGCCCGGTTCGGGCCTGGGCCCGGCCGGGCCTCGGGCCAGAAATATAGGGCCCGGGCCCGAACCGCCAGGGGGCGGTTCCGGTTCCGGTTCCGGGCCAAACCGGGCCGGGCCGGGCCGGGCCGAACCGCCCAACTTAATTTTTTTTTTTTTTTGTTCTCATTTTTAACCCCCTACCCCTCCCCCTCAACCCCAAACTACCCCAAACCACCTCAAATGGCCCAAAATATCTAATCCAACCCAAAATTTAAAAAAATTTCAAAAAAAAAAAAAAAAAAATTAAAATCCGGCCCGGACCGGGCCCGAACCGGCCGGGCCGGTTCGCCAAAATCAGGGCCCGAGCCCGAACCGGTATCCCTCCGGGCCGGGTGGCCCGAACCGGTTGACCAACCGGTTGACCGGGCCGGTCCGGGCCCGCACAGTAGCGGGCCGGTCCGGTTCCGGGCCGGTTGGCCCGGCCCGAGTCCACCCCTAACCATACATATATAGATATACTATATACGTTCCCTGTCATGCATATATACAAATGGTTGTGAACCAATCTGGCAATTCAGAAATTCCGGTCAACAAGGCTCTTTACTTCATGCCACAGCATCCGCCTGTCGTTGAGCTAATCGCGCATACAAGCCACCACTGTGAAGAAGCTCCCTGTGGTTGCCCATCTACAAGCATTACGGGTTCTAATTGAGTATCTTGGTGCTTATCTCAATAATAAGAGTTTTAACTAATAATCATGGCGCTTACTTCCATAATACTTCCACTATCCATGACCACTATCCTGTCTGCAGCTTGAATTGTAGAAAGTCTGCAGGAAGAGGTTCATAAATAGTAGACTAATAATAACGTTCAGAAGTTGGTATACTGGGAATATAGTGATAATAGAGCAGGCAGTCACCTGTGCGCAATTACTATTACAGTTCTCATTGTCTTCAAGTCTCTTCTGACTGCACGAAGGACACCCTAAATTCAATGTAATAGTATGAGTCAGGATTTGGCGCTACAATAATATCCTGCTAATTTTTTTAAGGTTGTCAACCTAAAAAAAATTGGATGAAGGTAAGTAGATTGAGATTAAAAATAAATACACACAGGTGCCAAGGGTCAACCTAATAATACTAATAGCCTGATACCTTGTGTGTGGTATGTGCCAATTTTAACCTTAAAAAGTAAAGCTTTTTTGTTCAGCAGAGCGAGTATATAGTTTATGGACTAAATCCGGGACATATACTCCAACAAAAAGTACCTTAATGTTGTGTTCACTCTCCGCATCAAGAGCACTGGTTGCTTCATCAAGGATTAAAACATCTGGATCTCGAAGAAGAGCCCTAGCGATTGCAATTCTTTGTTTTTGTCCTCCACTTAGCAACTCATCATCAACAAGAGTTTGGTAACCATTGGGCAAAGCCAAAATGAAATCATGAGCAGAGGCCTGCTTGGCTGCCCATTCCACATCTTCCTGGCTAATATTCAGTGTGCATCCATATCTTATGTTTGAGCTGATATCTGTGTGGAAAAGCCGAGGTTCCTGTTGATAAAATCCTCAGTGAAAACACTACTTACAAAATCTGTTTATTTTTATGTTACGTCAGGTTTTGGGTGGGAACCTGCCCGACATAGCCAATCCTCTCTCTCAACCATTTAATGTCCAGATCTTTAACAGGGTATCCATCGATCCGTACCTATTCACAATTCATGAGGTAAAAAATATCAGGAAAAATTGTACTACCTCCGTCCCTTTTTATTTAGCCAACTTTGACTTTTCAAGTCAAAGGTGATAAAGTTTGATCCATTATTTTAACTAATATATTTATGTGAAACTTAATAAATTAATACTTTTAGGGAAAACTGTCAAATAGGTCCTCGAACTTTCATAAAAAAGTCAATTAAGTCCTTATTTCGGAGGCTCTGTTCGGCCTTCGCGATTTGGGGCGGATCCCGGTGAAATTGTTTGATGAAATTTTTTGAGCATCTTATTCATCAAGTCTAGTTTACTCATACCAAATTTCAGCTATAACTTCAATCGGGAACACATTCAAATTAATTCTTGAAGTTAACTGTGCAGTTAAATGAGCAGTTATCTTCAAGAATTAATTTGAATGCGTTGTCGATTGAAGTTTTAGCTGAAATTTAGAATGAGTAAACTAGACTTGATGAATAAGATGCTCAAAAAAATTCATCAAAAAATTCCACCGGGAACCGCCCCAAATCGCGACGGCCAGACAGAACCTCCAAAATAAGGACTTAATTGACTTTTTTATGAAAGTTCGAGGACCTATTTGACAGTTTTCCCATACTTTTATGATAGTATTTTTAACAAAGAACATTTTCATATAATTTTCACATTATCAATATTACCGTGTATAAATATATAATCGGTCAAAGTTGAACAACTTTGACTTGAAAAACAGTGTTTGGCTAAATAAAAAGGGACGGAGTATTTTGCTAGATACGTGAAGATATGGCCATATGTGTGAAAAAGGCTCCAAATTTATCAAAATAAGCAAAGCTTTCATGCAATGTGTCAAGAGTCAGAGACAAGTGACATATGGTAAATTTCGAATAAACCAACAAAGAAATCATAAAAATACAAGTACAATTGAAATGCTTCATGACAGTTATACATCAGCAAAATTTTAAAATGGTACATTGGTCAAACTTCAATCTTTATCCGGAATGGAGGCAGTAATGAAGTTTACCTGGCCACTTGTTGGCTCATAAAGGCGGAGGAGGAGGCTCACCAAAGTGCTTTTTCCACTACCACTAAGACCAACCTGTCAAAAATTAAAGTTAGCTAATAAAAAATGTGGATTTTTTTTCAATTAAGGTAAGATTATATTCCACTTTTGTTTAACGGCTGTCAGATCATCTTCACTTTTAATCCATGACTTTTATTTTTTCAATTTTGGTGCCGGAGTGCCGGACTACAGATTTCTTGTCACTTTTGGTCCTTCCAATTACTTATCCAACCAATTTTGTACTTTATATGGTTGACTTGTCAGTTGTCACCGAATAAGTGATTGGAAAGATTGGAAGTGGCAAGAAATCCATAGGTGTGCACGACAATTACAAAAAATGAAAGTTGGGTATCAAAAGTGAAAATGAAAAAATAGTTGTGGGACGAAAATTAGAACTTTTTCTATATATATAAAATACATGAGTATGTCCTCGATAGGATGAATGATAGAAACACTTACAATTGCTAAAACTTCACCTGGATTCACTGTGAAGTTAACCTTTCGAAGTACTGGTATCTGTTCAGTAGTAAAAAAAAATAAGTTGTAGATTCACGCAATTTGCGGGTAGGATCGTATTTGAATATATGTGTAGGTATGCTAATGATTGGAAGAAACTTACCGTTATCCTGGTAGGATAGTGAAAGGTAACATTCTCAAATTGTATGTGCCCTGACAATTTCCCTAACTTTGATCCTGTAGCATTCTCGCATCCATTAAGTAAATTGAAGAATAAAGAGATGAACTTTACTATGTACTCATTATCTCTGTTAAGAGCCCAACATCGGACAACTAAAAAGAAAATTATGGGTTACTAAGACCTTTTGTTGAGCTAGCTAACAGAATTGATTTCATCTTTTTAATGTGGTCTAACTCAAGTGTCTTATTGCACAACTGAGTGATCCTAACCTACTTGAATTTCTGAAATCTCATCTATTATCACAAGAGTTGACTAAAATGGTATGCCATTAATGATGCAAAGGGTGACATTAGGGGCATGTTTGGATCATGAAAAATTCTACGTAATGATAAGGAACTGCAAAGGAAAGTTATTTTCTTAGTCATTACATCGAGTCGTGAAAATGTAGCCACAACTGCGATGTAGATACTAGATGCTTGTTTTTGGAGCAAGTTGCAATTTTTATATATTCGCCATAAAAGGGAAAAATATTTTACTAACAAATTTATATATATACATATATATATATATATATATTGTTATTGTGCATAAGATCGACAATTTGGATGGCTGAGATTAATTCTCATTTTACACGTTAAGATTTTTTTTATTTGATACGAATTCTATATATTGGGATGTGTTCAAATGAGAAGACATCTTAACGTGTAAAATGAGAATTAATCTCAGCCGTCCAAAGTGTCAATCTTATGCACAATAACCCCTCTGTGATGCACTTTCGAATAAACCTTATTTGATGCACTTTTCGAAAAGTGCATCAAATAAGGTTTATTCGAAAGTGCATCACAGAGGGGTTATTGTGCATAAGATTGACACTTTGGACGGCTGAGATTAATTCTCATTTTACACGTTAAGATTTTTTTTTATTTGATACGAATTCTATATACGAAGTATATATTAAATGAAAACAAAGAACAAAGAACGAACAACATTTCAGATGTAATAAAGTAAAACCTTTAGCAATGAATTGACTGCTGGGTTCAAGATTCATCAAATGAAAAACCTTTTCACTTGCTCCAACAGACTGCATTAGTGATGACACGCTGTCCCCCGCCCACCATGCAGAATAGATAAGCCATTCGCTATATAGGATGAACTTCGTAAGTTTCTCTGCTGTTATATGACCAGCTAGAATGAACATTCCTCCTATCACGACAGCAATAACCTAATAAATGTTTTGACAAACAAAAATTATATTTTGCTTGCATGAACAAATCATCGTTAAGTTTTAACTATATCAAAGGATCAGAAAATAAGGGCAACATGCTCGGTTCATGCCTAAAACAATCAACTGTATTACACCTCTAGTGCTAAGTTCCATTTGGTAAGGGTCATTCAGCTTATATAGGTGAATTTGCTATATTTCCAGGAAGGAAAGCTGTTTATCAAAACCCACTTCAGCCAACTAAGTCAAAAGCTACATGATTCTGCTTATTGGCTGGTAAGCATAATAAGACAAACATACCAAACAGGCTCTTAGGTTCTCAAAGCAAAAAGCTCTTACGAGATCCTTACCTGCATTGAGTGATAGAGAGTATTGAAGCCAGAACTCCAAAATCCATATGCAGCACTCTGTCGCAAGCTTATATCAGCTAAACTACCCAACCACTGAGAGTATCTGCTTATGAACAAACTTATATACAATTGTTAGTATTTGTTTTACAAGACTTTGGGTTGAACTACCTAGTCGATTAAATTCAATCTTTTAATATGGTTTGGACCAAATGCCTTATGGTCCAGTTAAGTGACCCCAACCCAATTCTGAATCCAATCATACTTGATAACTTGGTACATAATCAATAAATGGGTACAGTTTCCAAATTTTTGCATTCTTTCCCTTTTAAACATCAGGGTTGTCTGCATTTAGAAACCCCAGTAGTGAGTAATCCAGAGGTTTACCTTTCGAGTTCTAGTTTCTCTGTTCCATACGCACGAATAGTCCTCATTAGAGAAAGAGTCTCTTGAGCAACCTAATGTAACATGAAAAAGAACCTCAGTCCTCCAGGAACAAGAAGATGAGAACACGAGCATCCCAAAATTACCTCATTGGAAGAAGCGGTGTACTCTTGAATCAACTTAGCTGCATTCTTTTGGTACCTATAGAATGAATAAGTCATACAGAAGGGTCATGGCTCATGATTGACATTAACTTTTTAACATTGACGAGTACAAATGCCATAAATCTTGAGTCCTACTTAGATTTTTCATATTTATTTGTTGGTTTAACTAAAACTATAAAAGTTAATGCATGTTATTACTATTTTAGCATCTTTAAAGATTTTTCTTTGCATGAATCTAAAGATTCTAAAGTGTTGGATCTCTCAAGTATAACAGCATAGGAAAGCTTACCGGCCATATAATAGCATTAAGATTAATATGGTAGAACAGATTGCCAATGTGCATAAGCCAAGTGGCCATGACAAAACCAATAAGTAAATCAGAGCACCTGTTCCCTGAAATTTTGAGAAAATGATGAGATTTCATATTCTAAAACTTCCGCAGTCTGTTTGCATCTCGTAAAATGCTGGGTGGAAAACGGGGAGCAAAAAATATTGAAGGAAACTGGAATGAAAGAACATGTGAAAGGAAAAACGTCGGGGAGACATAAAAAGCTGGTACAGACTCAATTTCTTAACTTTATGCATTTGTACAAACTCATTTTAGTTGAATAAAGACTGATAATGAAAAATGTTTAAAATTTCAATTTTTAACCATAAAATTTGATAATTGCTTCTTATTTTTCATGGTAAACTGAAGCATATGAGTAAGAAAAAATGCTTCCTATAGCATTTTTCCTTATGTGCCATTTTAGGAGTTCCGATCACAGTCCTTTGCAAACTCGTAAAGACTCTTGAAACTAGTAAGCAACATAACCTGAAGAAGATTACGTAGTATCAAATTGAGGTCATTTCCAATTACACGAGACACTTGTTGACAATCTGCTCCGAGCCTACTTGTCAGATCGCCAACTGTTTCTGAGTCAAAAAAGGAGATATCCTACAAAGGAGTTGGCTTGGAATAAACATCTAATCCTTCATAGTGCTTCATACTAACAAGGAAAATGGAGGGAAACTGTTTCTAATAAATGACATATTGACAAGTTTTCGGTGAGAAGAAAACCTGGAGAAGAAGACTGGAGTATAGTTTTTCTCTCATTCTTGTGACCTGCAAAATAAAATGAACTATTAGCTGCACATGTTTAGCATTTCGACAAACTGAAATTATTCGTACAAAGAATAATAGCCCAAAACTGACCAAACTATATATGGTTTAAGGTTTATGCTTTAGAGAAAGAACAGAACCAACACAGATAGACTGAAAATAGCTGAACCGAATCTGATTTAAGTTGCTAGGTTTGGATTACGATTTTGCATTTTCAAATACGAAACCGATCTGATAGCACAGAACACCCCTAGTTAGGCATAAAAAGTTCTTAAAGACAAAAACTTCTTAAAGCTACTTCAAACTTTCAAAGTGATCTGATAGCCCATTAAAACACGAAGAGCCATCGTGTTAGGGTTTTAACGAAAAATGTCAACAACATAACCTCAATCTGACCACTTCTTGAGTTCTTGACAGAACCTAACTCATTAGGCGCCTAAGCCATTAAGAATTAATTAATTAAGAAACATAGAATATTAACTTCTGTTTTCAGTTACTGAATTCATTTTAATTTATTAAGTCAAGGAAAAAATACTCACCAGGACCATATTTGCCATGCCAAAGAAGCAACCTCGCAGACCACTGTTAAAAAAACCAAAACATTGGAAACAAAAAGGAAGAGAGAGAGAAAGCCCGTCAAAATGCAGTTAATGCACATAAAAGTATTAGAAGCAATGGTAACACAGTGAGAGTATCAGAGTAATGAACAATTCGAAACTATACAAAGACATACCAAGATAAGTTTTGACATCACATCACCATGCTAGATACCTAATTTAATGTCAATATAAAAGAAGGGATCTTTAACCATACAAAATCAAATCTTGACCTGCAAACTCCTGCAACAATGCTTAGCACAGCTAAGATGCGTACATTCCTGTGGAACACTGGAATACTGCTACTTTGCACTGAAAAGATTGATGCCGTCAGAAAATGTGGAATTGAAATCTCAGATAACTGATCACAGCAAAGCAAGAAAAAATGACAGAAATCAATTGTTGAAGGAATAATTCTCAGTGCAATCATTTCTTCAATATTGGTACTAACATAAATTTTGAGAATCCCATATCGGACAAATAAAGGAAACATGATGAGTTCCAGGATCTTGAGTTTAACTAATAAATAGATAGGATTCAATTTTTAGTGTGGTTGGCCAAGAATCTTTTTCCCGCCAAGTACCTCATTATTTAATTAGGTGTCGAATCCAATTATTAATTATATACATGCTATGATATTTGAGTAGTTATAGTCTACTTCCAACAGGGCAGGGCCAGTGGCCTGTTCATCATTCCTGCAGTACGGTTCGAGACCAACTCCCATAATGGCCAGATCCTACTAGGCGAAAATTATTTTGAGACTTGTGGATCTTAACACTCTTTTAGTGTAACTACTTCAGTTTCTGTTGGAGTCAAATTACAAGTAAACATATGATTAGATTCAAAATGGTTCTACCACGGCTAGTGTGTTAGAATCTCACATAGGAGATATAAAGAGAAAATAATGAGTTTATAAGATGTATTAAGGGATATTTTAACTTTGCACCCCGCTTTTTGGGTGATATTGGATTTTGCACCCCATTTTCAAAATTCTTAGACTTTGCACCCTATTTGCCTTGAAATATCTTTGCCTTTGCACCTCATTCAGGATTTTTTCTTCACAAATGTTGTAGATAGGGTGCAAAGTCTAAAAGTTTTGAAAATGGAGCGCAAAGTCCAATATCACCAAAAAAGTAGGGTGCAAACTCAAAATTCCCCTTGTATTAACTAGTTAATGGATTGAATTTAATATTTTAATACTATTTGACCCAAATGTATTAGGAATTTGGGATCAGTTGGGCGTCATCAATCTAATCCTAAACTTTATCATAAACTTACAAACCCAATGTCTTTCCTTGCATATCCAAGTGCAGAAAGCATAAAAATGATGCAGGGTTAAATCAAGAACATACAGCAGTGACAACAAGTGCTGCAAAAGCCGAAAATATGAGCCACCTATCTTCAGCTATCAAATCCCACATCCTCTGAAGCGCCCGCATAACAGTCACAGGCTCCGCCACCATTTCAACTTCCACCTCCTCGGGAGAGAGCCTCCACCATCTTCCGCCCGGCAAAATATCGCGAGCGAATTGAACCCCTTTCCAGAATTTCTCGCCCAGCCCTGCATCGCTTTCCTCAAAAGACCGCTCTTTTCCATAGTTCTGAGACGAAAATCCATTAACTGAAGCAGATGTTGCCGTATAAACATACCCATAACTCTTCTTGGAAGGAAACTTCGAAAACAATAAGTGGGTATCCGATTTGGGAAAAAGATGCAATCTTTTGTCACGGTTTCTAATTAAGCTTCTTCTGTGTTGTACATACAACGCGAAATGAGGTTGAAGTCTACACATAGGCAAAGACATGGCCGTTGAGCAGCAATGGTCCACAAGAACTGTAAGCTAAGAAAATATCGTGATGATAGGGGGAGATGCGCTGTCTCACGGAGGCACCACTCGTTCCGCTTCCAAAAAACACAAGATGTTTTAACAGTGTCAGCGGGGGTCTTGACTGGGATATGTTTGGAAGGTGGCGGGACGAGTGAAGTTCCGTGGAACACGGTTGATGATCGGATCAATTGGTGAAAATCAGAAAAGGGGAAAATTGCAGGTTTGGAATTTTCGGTCAAATAAGTATTCAGCTTTGTCCGGCCGTCGCGATTTGGAGTGGTTTCCGGTGAAATTTTTTGCTGAAAATTTTTTAACATCTTATTCATCAAGTCTAGTTTATTCATACCAAATTTCAGCTAAAATTTCAATCGGGAACGCATTCAAATTAATTCTTGAAGATAAACTACACTTGATGGATAAGATGCTCAAAAAATTTCATCAAAAAAATTCCACCGGGAACTACCCCAAATCGCGACGGCCGGATAGAGTCTCTTATGTAAGGACTTATTTGACCTTTTTATGAAAGTTCGAAAACCTATTTGACAGTTTTATTAAAATGGAATATGTCCAAATACATTATTTTACTCGTAAAATCTGAGGGTGATGAGATTTGGTTTTTTTAAATTGTTACTCCCATGGGCCATGATCAAAAAAATTGTTGCTCCCTTCGTACTAGGGGTGTAAATGAGACAAGCCGCTCGCGAGCTGCTCGTGAATCGTCCGGAAAAAGCTCGACTCGAGTTCGGTCATATTAAGCTCGACTCGAGTTCGGTTCGACTCGAATAGTTAACAAGCTCAATTCAAACCTATTTATTTTAGGCTCGTGAGTCTTTGTGTCATATTTTATACGGAGTATATAATAAATATATATGTAAAATTATATATATACTTTTTTTTAAACATGAAATATGTATTCTAATTTAGGACTATTCCATTGTCAATACTTATCACACAATGTATATTATAAAAGTAATAATTACAAAATTAATAACATATGCGTAGTAGTATTATTATAACCATAATCTTTAATATTTATAATATGTACTCTTAATATTTATTGACAGTAAAATAAAGAATAAAAATGTTAGTAAATGAGAGATTAAACTAAAATGAGAATGAATAAGTACGCATATAATGTTTTTAACTCGAGTTTGAGCATCTTATTCGAGTTCAAACCTATAAAAATTAATTAGCGAAACTTGACTTGAGCTGGAACCAAACTCGAATGGAGTTCGAGCCGAGCTCGGCTCGAGATTGAGCTCGAATTATTTAACTTGTCCAAGCTCAAGATCGAGCTCGAGCTCGTAAATTCTTATCAAGCTCAAGCTCAAACATACCCATGCTCGGGCTCGGCTCGTTTACATCCCTACTCCGTACCACTAACAATGGAACATGAGGGAGTGACACACAAATCAATAAAAAGTGGTTTATGTGGTGTATATTGAACTGTTAAAGTGAGAATGATTTAGGATGTTTTTACTTGGACTGTAATTTGCTGGTCTGGTCTGGTCTGATCTGATCTGGTCTGGTCTGGTCTGGTCTGGTAAGGTCTGGTTTCTTTGTATTTTTATAACAATCCAAGTCTGGTCTGGTCTGGTCTGGGGCAAATTACAGTCCAAGTAAAAACATCCTTAGAGTCACACAAACTTTACCAAATTTGATATGTGATCATCTTAGTGGGATGGACCGAAAAGGTAAAATGTGACAATCTTAACGGGACGGAAGGAGTACTACTTTTAAAGAAGTACAGGTGATTATTGAAGTGTTTGGATGAAAATGTAGAAGTACATCTTAGTACTCCAAATTACTCATAGAAGCGGCATTTTATAAGTTGACAACCCTATGGTTGGACCTACTCCCTCCCTATTTTAAATTTTAAAGATTGTTATAATAGATTTTGACACATTATTTAAGGAGCAAAATAATAGACGTAATAAATAGTGTGGAAAAAGTAGGAGAACTGGTGTAAAAGTACTAATGGAAAAAAATAAAGAGTAGAAACAATAAGGATAATTGTGTGTTTTTAAAAGAAAAACTTACCAAAAGGGGAAAGTACATCAAAATTTTAAATAAGTCTCTTAAAAGAAGTGTAGCAAACTTTAAAGTATGAAGGTGTATTAGTTTCTAAGTTCCTTCATCCCATTTTACGCACTCCCTATTTTAAAGATTGTTGTATCAGTTTTGGCTCATTACTTGAAAAAGAAAGTAGTAGAAATAATGAATAGTGTTATGAAGGGTGGATAGTGGTGTAAAGGTATGAAAATGAAGATAAAAAGTAAAAACAAAATGTAGTGATTGTGTGTTTTAAAGAAAATTTAGCAAAATGAAAAAGTGTAAGAAACTTTTAAATACACGCTGAAATAAAAATTAGTGTAATAAACTTGAGCTTTTCTTTTGAATGTATATAAAAGTAGATGATTAATAGCAAATAACAATTGCTGATTAATCAAAAGTACTTTTGGAAGAAAGTCAAGGCGTCCCTATAATGTTAGATAAGCAGATAACTCAAAAGTTAAGAGTTACGACATGAATGAGTCTAATGTTCAATTGATATTCCAACCATATAAGATTAATGAGAAAGTAACCTTTTCAATTTGTTTCAAACTCGCAAACCAAACATGATCTAACATTCCTTATGTCACACTCGGCTTTCATGTGAGATAACACTGAGTCTGAATCAATCATTGAACCAAGCATGTCCTTGGTCTTCTCCATGCATATAACACAGTCGCACGTACACATACGGTGAGAGAGTCATGCTAGATGATTCTCATGGGTGATTAATGTATTGAATTACGATATATGAGTAGTTCATGGGCCATTTTGTGTTTGATGTTAGATATCCCGTCAATGAGAGGAGTTTAACGAGCTTCGAACTCAAACACGAGCTGGTTTTTAAATTTGAATACTTAATCAAGCCTAGCTCAAGCATAGTTGTATTTGACTCAATTTGAGCCTTGGACCTATCGAACACCCTAAAATTATAGGTATAATTTGTATGTACATAAAAAATTAAATGTAATTAGTATGGTTTATAAATTTAAATATGATTAATAATGAATCAATAACTTGTTGTTTGATTCGCTCACAAGCTTAATAGGCATCACCTAAACTTTTACATCCAAGCATATTCATGGAGCTTGTCTAGCGCTCGGTTCAAACATCGAACGTCTATCGAGTCGAAGGCAAACCTTGTTTATAAAGCCCATCAAGCTTCGAGCTCGAACTTGAACGTCATTGTTATCGAGTCAACCCGAACTCGAGTTCTAGGTGTGCAATTTTGACTCGGCTCATTAAGGATGTTTTACGTGGACTGAAATTTTCAGATCAGGTCTGATATGATCTGGTCTTGTATGATCTGGTCTAGTAAATGTCTGGTCTCTGTGGATTTTAGAATTGTCGAAATCTAATCAGGTATGGTTTGATCTAGTATGGTTTGATTGGAACTATTCTGGTTTGGACTGAGATTGAAATAAATCCAAGTAAAATATTCTAACAGCCATAGCCACAACTATCTTCCCGGACTTGATTATAATTGCTTTGATTTGATTCAACTCTTTTTCACTATTTTCTAATGCTCCGACAAGAGTCGCCATTACGACTTAACACTTATAGACAGACACACCCAATTAAAAATAAATCACTCCATGAGAGACATGTTGAATCTCGAATGAAGTTTTATCACCTAACTAGCATTTATTATCTTCGCCCCTAACATTGAGACAATAAGGGATGGTGTGACTGTGCGGTTATTAAAAAGGTGGAATCATGTTGTTAGTATTAAGGATGCTTTTACTTGAACTAATTTCAATCCAATATCATATCAGACTAAATTGGATCAGACCAGGTTAGACTTACACAGATCAGACATAACAAGACTTAAATAGGCTTGATCCCTCCTCAATTGGAGAGCTTCTAGAAAATTCTAGAGCTTTTTAGAGACGTATAAAATTTCTAGAACCACCCAGAGAACTCTGGAGAAGTATAGAACTCTCAAAAATATTGTGGAATGGTGTGGAATCATCTAAAATATTCTGAAGATGTGTGAAACCTTCTGGAAGCTTATGGAAAAGTATGGAAGGGAGTGAAAGAATATAGAGACTCATGGAGTGTGTGGAGCATTATATTCTAGAGAATCAACCTCCGCTCTTGGATACAAGTCATCCCCACCAATCATTGTGAAGGTGGGATAGTATAAATAAGAGTAAGGTTTCGTTCCTAACAATCCAAGCCAAGAGTGAAGCCACTTCCTAGAGTCAGAAAAACATAGTGAGAGAGCCTCTTTGAGAGACGAGAGCTTGGGAAGTCTCTACGTTCAAGCTTGAGTGAGCCACCATAGAGTGAGTCAATTTTATAAACATATCCTTGTAAATTATACTATTGTCTTATATAGCGGAAAATCTCTGAATTGGAGAAACTCGTGTGTTTCCATTGCTGCCTTATTTTTTAAGTGACTGGCTTAACTTCACGAAACGGGAAAATTTGAGTTTTTCCCCAACATTGGTATCAAATAAATTTTCATCTGAGGTCATCACTAGCTCGTGCAATTCAAGATGGAAGATAGCATCGATATCGCTCATGATGGAGACATGTTTAAGCTCACCGCCAACAATTACTCATATTGGAAGCCGATGATGGAGGATCGACTATATTGCAAGGATTTGAGAGAGCGCATCATCTACAAAGAGAAGGTTGAAGGCAAGAGTGATGCTCAATGGGAGCTACTGAATCAGAACGTTGTTGCAATGATCTGTAAGTGCATCGACAAAACTCTCTTCGAGCATGTTTCTACTTACTCGAATGTTGAATTATGGACCAAGCTTAAGACCATGATGCAAAAGAAAACATCATGTAATAAGGCAAATTTAGTTCTACGATTACGTTGTTGAAGTTGGAGTGTAAGGATGGTCATAATATGATTGAGCACTTGAACAATTTCAAGGGGCTCGTAAACCAATTAGCCAAAATTGAGATGAAGATTGATGATAAGTTGCAAAGCTTTCTACTCCTTAGTTCCTTGCTGGAAAGTTGGGACACACTCATGGCTACACTTAGTAACTCGGCTGTAGAAGGAAAGCTCACCTTGGATACCGTAAGTGACAGCCTTCTGGGTGAAGAAGCAAGGAGAAGTGAGTGAGGCGAGTCTATCCATCCCGATGCTAATGTTATTGAGATCCGGGTAGGAATGAGACTCTTGGACGAAGTAAGAGCCGAGATCCGTATCAATCTTGAGGTAGGTCCAAGTCACGCTCGAAGATCACATGATGATACTGTGGAAGAATGAGCCACATGACAACAGAGTCTTGATCCTTCAAGAGAGTCCAGAAGGGCGGTAACGTCAAACAAGACCAAGACATCCCAATGAAGAAGCAAGAAGAGAATAGTGCCACTAACGTAGTCTCAAAAGAAGATCTATTATATGTCTATATCTCATTGGAAAAGGTAATATCGTAAACATTGCTTATGATGACAGCTCTTGGATTATCGATTATGGTGCTTCCTTCCATGTTACTCCCCATGTAAGTTTCCTCACATCCTACCAAAGCTGTGACTTTCGTACGGTTCAAATGGGAAACCAAGATAGATGAAAGATCGTTGGGATAGGAGTAGAGCTAGGCAAAAATGTTGAAACTTCGGTATACCGCATTTACCATATCGAAAAATACCGGATTTACTGAAAATTCGGGTATACTGACATTTTTGGTATGGTATCAGTATATGTTTTGAAAATCAAAGGTATAACGGTATATCGTTATACCAAAAGTCTTATTCAAATATTTTTTTAAAATTATAAAAACGACTAAATACACAACATCATATTAGGGATAAATGATTTTATATCAATGTTGTTCGAATAATTTTTGTTAGAAATAACTATTAATTTAATTATATCTATATTTTTTAAACTATTTTAGGATAATGTGTTAATTTTTTAATATGTGGCATGTCACACCTCGGCCCGCAGGACCCGAGGTAGTTACTCCGGACCAATAGTACTGTCCCCACAAACCACCACGAGCCTTTACCGCGCACTTTGTCCTCACTCATGCGCGCCCTGAGAAACTTTCCAGGGGGTCACCCATCCCAAGACTACTCCCGTGCAAGCACGCTTAACTTTGCAGTTCTTGGGTGATGAGCTCCCTTAAAAGGAGATGCACCTCTGTTGGTATGAGTAGTACTATTAATCCGTTTATATTAAATCTCAAGTGTTACATGGCATGTTGAACTGCTTAAATATACTAATAATAATATTTGTTCAATATTCAATATGACATGAATAGTTTATTATTTGTATTTTGTAACATTTTAATAATGGATGAAATACTTCCTCCGTTCTTAAATAATTGCAGCACTTTCCTTTTTCGGCAGTTTCAAAATAATTGCAACCTTTCTCTTTTAGTAAACAAGTAATACATAAAAGACTTTAATGCCCTTAATAATTCTACGGGCATGATCTCTCATCTTTTGCTCAACATTAAGACTCATTTCCTAAATTATTTCCATCCACTAACCAGGCCTCCCCACGTGTCTTCTCCCATCATTATCCAAGCCATCTTCTCCTCATATCTTCACCGTCTTCTTTCTTTGTCGTGTTTTTCTCCAATTTAGCTTTAAACTTGGGCGAAATGGAAATCTAGCCGGAAGATTTTTTTTCTTCGGCTACAATTTTGTGACAGTAATGCTTTTTTCTCCCTCTACAATTTCTTCTCTTCCATCGGTGAAACTCCACAACAGCCATAATCCCTTCTCAACTTTTCCATTTCACCACATCCAGTAAGGCTGCAACCACAGCTCTCCTTTCTTTATTTCTTTCCTCCCAACACAGAAAACCCACCAAATGGTGATGATTACAAAAATTGATATGCTATTATGTTGTGAACCATCTCATGATCAAATGAAACAAAATAGATTTGCTATTGTACTCCACTCGAGTTGCTTTTGCAGGAAACAAATTTAAGATTTTAATTGAAAATTAAGAAGAAAAGAAAGATCGAAATGGTTTCCGGCTACCTCAAACCCTTATTTTGCTGCATCCCAATTCCGTTTCAGTGGTAGGAATAGTACATGGAGCAGATATAGACAACAATGACTGACAAAGGGTAAAAGTGGAAAATACAAAACTCAGCCCTCAATTCTTAATTCCCGTGCCCAACAGTATGTTGCAATTATATCTGAACGGAGGATAGTATGTTGCTAGTAACACCTATTTTGTATATTTTGTTAATCTTTGAAAATTTGTTTTATTTAGAAACATAGTAACACAATGTGTCCTCCTTTCTTCGTGTCCTTTCATTCATGTGGGGGATTGTTGAAAAAGTGTTAATAAATTGCATTAATGGTCATTTTGGGGCAATTTTTTGAGTGGGATCCACTTCCGATTTGGGTTAGGTCAAAGTGGTTTCGGATTGTCTTTGTTAAGGGCTACAAAACGGATAACAGGTGAATGAGAAATTGATTCTCAAAGTTCACTCGTTGAAATGGAGAAAATAGGGAAATGATGGTTTTCTAGTGTGTTAATTTCCGGGGGTTTTACCTCAATATTACTAACAAGTAGGTGAATGACAAAAAAGTGACCTTTTATTCAAATTTCGAAAAATGTGACTAGAGTACAATTTACAATAGGTGTCAATAACGACGCTACAGTGACAATGCTATAGTGACGATTTTACACTGACAACACCATAGTGACTCCATTCCACGGTGTTTACCACCCGCTCACCGACCACAATGACACCGCCGCCAATGACACCGCCACCAGTGACACTGCCCCAATGACACGTCTACTCCGGCCATAGTGACACGCCGACACCGGCAATAGTGACACGCCCTGTCCACATCCTTCATGCGCCCTAGCGCCGCCGCTAACCACCACCGAGACACCGTCGACCACCGCCCCACCACTGGTTTGAATCCCCAACCCTCATTCACTTTCCTCTCTCCTTAGCCCCCAAGCCCCTCCCTGGCCCCTGTCTCATCTTCATCGGCCCCCCATCCCATTCCCCCGACCCCAGCTTCGCCATCCCCATTCCCGACCCCCAGCTCCCCCCATCCTTTCCACCGCTGGAACTTGATGCCACCGGCCACCACCGGTCCTACCTAGCTCTCTTATTTTTTACAGATCCATCGCCGTCATTGGATCTGCGCTGGATCGAACTCCTCAAAAAGACCATTTTTGTCCAGTGCCCCCACGGGCCACAGAGGAGATTGATTCCGTCGATCAACGAGATCTTCCTGCAGAAACATAAGATCCTCGAACGACGGCGAGCTCCATGGAAGCCGACGACGAGATTAGGCGTATAATAAGAAGGAGAAGGAGAAGATAGAGGTGGCGACGGAGGTAGTTGCGGCACTGGAAGGAGTCCGGCGTTGGAGATTGATGGCCATCGCTATGCTCTCCAGACTCTAGAGACGTTCGCGTTGTGCTTCTCTCCAGATACGTTCGGTGCAGAGAGTCCGGATCGATGTTGCGTGTTGTGCGAAGAAGGAAATCTCTACATGATGAGACAGGCTTTTATTTAAGTCATGTTTTTGTTCAAAAGAAAAGTGGTGATATTTTTGTCTAGTCAAAGTCCATAGGTGATATTTTCTTTCTTAATTTCTCACCGGAAAACTCAAGGGGTTTTGAACCCCTTATAAAGGGAAGCCTCTTTTAAGGAGTTAAGAAGCCTCTTTTAAGGAGTTAAGATTCCTAAGTGGTAAGGCTTTCTTTGCGGGGGGGGGGGATTAAATCCCGAAAACGGAGAACAAAAAGTGCGACTTGCGTGCGCGGACGACCTGCGGATTGCGAACCGGAAACTTCACATCTGGATTGCGTCTTACTTGAACTGGTCATCGCTAATGAAGCCTACGAAGTGAGAAAGCTGTTTCCCATCAGCGAACTTGGAGAACTAACCGATGATGCTGACTGTGAAGACTTCTGCGAATAAATGAGGAAATTGTACTGCGATGCAAAACTGTAAGGAGAAACAGTAGTTCGCGTCGAAGATTGCGAACTAATAAAAGCTCTTGGAGGCCGAAATGATTCTTGTTTGTCTGTATTCCGCCTGCATCTAGGTGGGAAACGCCTAGTCATCGCTTCCTTTAGAGCCTCCCAACTGTTTTCTCTCGTTTGAGTTTCCCACCATTGAAAGCAGTCAAACGCCTTTTCCTCCATCGCGTCCGGTGCGACTTCAACCTTATCTTCTTCCGCAGTAGCTTTGAATCGGAAGTATCATTCCATCCTAACTATCCATATGTACACTTCATCCTCGTTGAATAGAGGTAACTCTCCCAATCGATGCTCTTAATGCGAAGGAAAATATTCGGAATTACCTTCTGCACATTCTGGGCTTTCGGAGTTCCTCTAGCACATCCAACACACATTCTCCCCAAAACTGAATTGGTAAGTGGGCATGAAATCGTAGCGTGCGCGCCGCATCCAAAATATGTCTATGTTTACTTTCTACTATCCCATTCTGTTGTGGTGTGTAGACACATGACGTTTGAAAAAATATGCCATTAGCCAAAAAATTATTCTTTTAGACTAAGGAACTTCAGTCCATTATCACTCCTGACAACTTTGACTTGTTTATTAAATTGATGACTAGTCATGGCAACAAATTGCTTAAGGACATTTTTCACCTCACTTTTTTCACAAAGCAAATGAACCCAGACAACACGAGAATAATCATCTACGATTGTTGAAAAATGTCTAGCACCGCAAGAAGCAGGTGTTCGCTAAGGACCCCAATTATCACAATGAATCATCTCAAACGGCTCAACTGCTCTTGTTAAATTATTATAAAAAACGTCACGAGTCTGTTTGCCGCGTAAGCATGCATCACAAGCATTATTCAAATCAACATTAAACAAATATTTATTTTGTCTATTGACTAGACGCAACACTGTCTTGGATGGGTGTCCTAATCTTGAGTGCCATAGATCACCTAATGTTGAAGTAGAGGTTGAGAACGCACGAATCCGATCAAGACAGTGAAAATAATAAACTCCCTCGTTCTGTCTACCCACTCCAATCGGCATCCTCAAAGGTAGATCCTGTATAACACATATCTCATTAGTAAAATATAAATCACATTTCAAGTCATCAATTAATCGTGCTACTAATATTAAATTGCATCTTAAATCAGGCACCAAAAGAACATTTTTAATTAAAATCTTCAGACTCAATTGAATATCCCCCACACTTGTAGCGTGGGTTATGTTCCCATCTGGCAAAGTAACCGGGACCGGAGCTAGTTTTTTCCTCTTTTGCATTAGACTCGCATTTCCGGTCATGTGATATGAAGCCCCTGAATCAAGAAGCCAATTCACATCAGTCTCTTTACCTTGGTAAAAGCTTACAAGTTTCCATCATTTTTATGATACTCTTCCACTGCTCATCGGTAAAGCCCGACACCTTGGTTGCAACGTCGTTAGACGCATCACCTATCACGGTGTGTGCCATAGCTTTGTCACATCCTTTGCCTTGACTACTACGTCCACGTCCGCGTAGGCCACTGCCGGAAATCATTTGATTTTTGTTCCCAGGGGTGAAGCTCTGGGGGTTCGTCATCGTCGTAGGTGTTGTTGAGTATTCGCTGGATTTTTACTCTTGCTCTGATACCATATTAGAATCACGTACGCAAGAGAGAAAGTAAGGAGTTATTTTATTGAACTAATTTCAGTGATGTACACTTAGAAATCCTCCTCTATTTATGTACAATAGTAGCAGGTCATTCGTAGTACGTTGCCGCATGCTTAACAACTATTTAGGAAGAGATAACTATCAACAAAACTCTTCCACATGCCACTATGTACACACGTATAACAATATATTACAATAATAAAATGTAACAATAAATAATATCAACATGATGTGGGCCCTTTTCAAATTATCTGCATATGGAGGTTATTAGTTGTTTGGTATATTTCCTAACCACGAGTAATTCTTTTTACAGCGCACTTTCAGCCACAGGGATACAAATTTAGGGAAAAGGATGATTCTTCAAAAAATACACAATATTGCCTCCTGTGGTAAGTACATAAAATTGTGCAATTGGCAATTTTATCTATGACTTATTATTAGTATATATAAATCTTAGTATTTATTTATATATTATATTCACTAATTTAGTTTAGTCAAAAGAGCACATAACTTGATAATTATTTAACTTATTTCTCTTGTGTGTGATTGTTTTTTTGTTGTTTTCTTTACTAAAACATTTAATATTTATTTATATTTGTTGTTTTTTGATATATACTTATTGATAGATAATGCAGCAAACACGGTATAAAAGTAGTACTTTATTGATGAAATTCTCACAATCTCAGTAATAGTACTATGTTCGTTTCCTATCACTTATGTTTGAAACTTAACTTGTAGGGTGTTGCACTACGACAATAGCGGCAAATCTCTTATCCGCGATGTATGTATATGAACACAAGGATGATGAGAATCTAAAAGCGGTTGAAATGTCAATACAACAAATAGTAGATCACTTGCCTATTAATTTGAAGGAATCGTTTAAGGATAAAGAAGCCGATGAAGCAGGAGTCTACGTCATGAGCCTAGATGAGGTTTTATGTACCTAAGGAACCATGGCATTTGTAAGGCAAGGGAATACAAGTTTGCAAGAGCCGGGAACAATGGAGATTTTATTGAAAAGAAAATGACAGAAGTTAGTCAGGTACAATGTTACATTGTAATTTTTTTATTCTACGACATAATATTTGACCAGATATAAAGTGAACAGATGCCAACTTTTTGGAAATGCAGTTGGCAACAAATTAGTGATATAGTGCAGGTGGTGAGTTGATCCTGTTAAAGCCATTTGTACAACACCTTTAAATTTTAAATTTCGCAAAGGCATCATCACTTATTTTAAAACATAATTAGTAAATCATTGTAATTTCATATTCAATATCTTTAATTAGTGAACATTTGATTTTGGAGTTTAAGTTGTTTTAACATGTGCACTCGGTTAGGTTAAAACCGGGTGTGGCGGTAACACCCCTACTCCGCTTTAAAATTTCCGCTGCATAATTCTGATGTTTTCAAATAAAGTTATTATTATTTCTTTTGTATAAATCATTACTTACAGTTTTTTTATGTGAGAAATTTTGGGGTGTTACAAGTTGGTATCAGAGCAACTTATTGATATGTACTTATTGATAGGTAATGCAGCAAACATAATAGAAACATAGTACTTTATTGATGAAATTCTCACAACCCCAACATTAGTACTATGTTTGGTTCCTATCACTTATGTTTGAAACTTAACTTTTAGGGTGTTTCATTATGGCAGTAGTAGATGATCTCTTATCCTCAATGTACGTATATGAACACAAAGATGAGGAAAATCTAGAAACTATTGAAATGTCAATACAACAAATAGTTGACCACTTGCCTATTAGGTTTAAGGAATCGTTTAAGGATAAAGAAGCCGATGAAGCAGGAGTCTACGTCATGAGCCTAGAGGAGGTTTTATGTACCTAATGAACCATGACATTTACAAGGCAAAGGAATATAGGTTTGCAAGAGCCGGGAACAATGAAGATTTTATTGAAAAGAAAATGGCAGAAGTTAGTCAGGTACAATGTTACATTGTAATTTTTTTTATTCTACGACATATAATATTTGTTATTATTAATATGTCTTTTTAAAAAAGAAAAAAGAAACTGATGTTGACCATATATAAAGTGAGTAGATGACAACTTTTTGGAAATGCAGTTCGCAACAAATTAGTGATATAGTGCATGTGGTGAGTTGATCCTATTGAAGTTGATTTCGAGAGAGGTTCTGCTAGAAAACATAACTAGTACATCATTGCAATTTCATTTCCAATATCTTTAATTAGTGAACATTTGATTTTAGACTTTAAGTTGTTTTAGTCTGTGCACTCGGTTAAGTTACAACCAAGTGTGGCGGTAACACCCCTGTTTCCCTTTTAAAATTTTTGTTGCACAATTCTGATGTTTTTAAATAAAGTTATTATTATTTCCTTTCTATAAATCATTACTTAAATGTGTTTTGGGTGAAAATTTTGGCGGTGTTACAAATTGGTATCATAACAACTTATTGATATGTATTTATTGATAGGTAATGCACCAAACACAGTAGAAAAGTAGTACTTTATTGATGAAATTCTCACATTCCCAACAATAGTTCTATGTTAAGTTCCTATCACTTATGTTTGAAACTAACTTTTAGAGTGTTGCACTGCGGCATTAGCGGCATTAATTGCGCTTCTATGGGGTGAAATGTTTCTAGTAATGTAGCGATGAGTATTACGATTGATTATATGAATTAAGGTGCAAATAGTGACTTATCTTCAAGCGCGATGCAGTAAATCTTTTAACTTTCTTCTTTAATTTTAAGTGTGTGTATTTGTAATTTCTCAGGTTGATTTCCGCTGCATTCAGCTTGTGGAGTTTATTCTTAGTGAGAATAAGATTAGTCATCCTAATCAAGGTCAGCAACAGCCAGAAGTAAGACATGAAGATGGTGCTTGATTAGATACTTAGATCTAACATTAGAGGGGCATGTAAATACTATCAAGGGCATACAGTGATGAAAAAATAGGAACTTTTCAGTAATGAATATTAAGCGATCAATACATTTTATGGACTAATTTTTCGAAATGATTAATTTGACTGAAATTTGCGTGTTTAATTCATCGATGGAGTAATAGTTTAAAATGATTAATTTGATTAGTTAATACATTATGGCATTGAGGTAATTAAACTTTGGAAAATTATTTGTAACTTGTCCATGAGATTATGAATGGATAAAGCCAAGCATATTAAGCACATTAAAGAGGCCTACATATAAGATAAATTAATAGAAGGAATTTAGTTCTTGACTACGAAAAATAAATGAAAAAATCTATTAATATTACTCTGTAAAATGTGGTGGACAAAAAATTACTTAGTAACCACTAGTGACTATAATCATGTTCAAATTTACATTGTAGTAATAATTTGATGTTACTAAAATGCAAACTTTGAACACAATTATAGTAACTAATAGTTACCAGGTAATATTTTTATCTATGACTTTTTTATTAGTAATGTTGGGTTAATAGCCCAACACAAGGGTGAGGCCCATCACCCCCCTGACAGAGAGCACTAAGGCCCAACAAGATAGAGGTCCTAGACTCGTCTCCAGGCTCCGAGGCCCACCAGGGGCAGTTAACCACAGTGGCCCAAGGCACCACACGATGTTCGTCTCCTCCGGGGACGGTCGGCCTTAATGGGCCTTAGCCAGTAAGACTACCCTATGGCATCCTAACACCTGAGACCAGAGGATACACCAAGGACGCTCGGTGTCAAGCCCTTGCTCCAAGAAAGAATTGAACCCAGCATGCTGACGTCGCTCGTCCACATATTTTGGCGGGAAACCAAGATATTGGCGGGAGGCGCATTTAATGCTGAAGATTTGGTAGTTGGAAACCTAGCCATCCACAGCCCTCCACGTCAGCAGATATACCTACTCCTTGGTAGTATACATAGTATCATTTATTTCATTGTAAATGGTTGACTTCTTATCTCCTTAGCATTAGCAATTATTCTCAGCTCTTCCTTAGCGAGATAGACGAACGGCCTCAGACCAGGTAGCTTTAGTGTGTTGTATATGTGCCCTTATTATCAATTAATAATATACAGTTCACTGCTACAGAAACGTAAGCCCATTCTTACTTGCTTACACTTCATATTCACTAACACTCTCCACTCGAAATCCTTGAGTTACGTGTTGGGCCCACAAATTGAAGGAATAAACCTCAACAAGTAATATTTAAGAAAACCCCTAAAAATAAACTCAATTGTTTATTTATGAATAAACTTAATTATTAATGAATTCGGTCATTTTGTTAGCTAAGACTTGAAAGGCTATTGAGTCATTACCTAAATAAGATAAAAAGAGGAAAAAAAATATCAATTAGGAGTAGTACTTTAAAATTTGCCATACAAGAGTTTCTTTATTGGACAAAAATGCCCATGCCACCACATGCTACTTGTGATTGCCACTGCCCGACTCCATCGGTCGTCAGAGCTCCGTTGCTTGTCGGTTGTCGCCTAGATTCCGGCACCCATTCACCGCCACCGCCATTGGAGCTTTGACTGGGTAAAAAAATTCCAAACGTTTGCTCCAGTCTGTCTGCCGCCACCACCACCAGACTATCTCGGCATTAACGAACTGCCCCACCATCAACAGACTACCCCGATTGTCCAAGAAAACTAGGGGGAATTGATTAATTAGATTAGGGGGTATTAAGGGTAGAAAATTAAACAATGTTTAGTCCTATTTGTGAAAGATTTAGATTTTAGTCCTATTTGTGCAATTATGTTTCTATTTAGTCCTATTTAGGGTAATTACTAAAGTTAATTTTATCTCATCTCTGTGACTAAATTAAGATTTAGGCCAATCATTTTAAACACATTAGTCAATCCTAGAAATAGGATAAGGTAATGAAAATGCATGATTTAATTCTTGTCAATAATAAAAGATATTACTAGTCCAACATTTTGTTAGTTAAGACTTGGAAGATTATTTCTATGTTATGTAGCTATGGGACTAGAATATAATTTAGGTCAACCGTTTTAAACACATTAGTGAGGCCTAGAAATAGAATAAATTAATGAAAATGATTTAATTGTTGTCAATAAGAAAATAATTACTAGCCCATCTTTTAGTAATAAATACTCTTACTAATTAGGTAAAAAAAAATGTACTGGATCTCATAGTTCAATTCATTGTCCTTCAATCAATCCATTTAAAGCTTCATAGTTTTGTAATTGTCTTTATAGTTTATATGTCATGCCCCGGACCTGCCCGGACACGTCAACAACCCACCGTACAATACGAATAGTCAACCACAGTCAAGCACATCCATATTATACAAGGCGTCTCGAATATCATTCACCCGTAAGCCATCCATAAACAACATAATAAGCAATCGAATACGTAGCGGAAAACATAGTTTGAAAACAAGTGCCACACGTGGCAAACATGAGCACGCAGGCTCTATAGTAAAATATTCATGAGCATGTTTATTAATGTTTAAAAAACAGAATGGAGGGAGCACGAACCAAGTCTTCCCTCCTAGATGATCTCTCGAGCAACGAGCACAGGAAGCAAGCTCTAGTCTCAACTTGAAAAATGGTAGTGGGACGCCCCCGAAGGGGTCAGCACTCTATAGGGCTATAAAGTGCTGGTGTGGATGGCATCTAATAGATATACAACAAGTATTTCAAACACAAGACCCTCAAATAGGGTGATAATATAATCTCGGCCGTAACCCCAAGTTACCCATTTTCAAAATATACTTACTTTATATATAAAGTCAAGTAGTCGGCCCGTAGGCCCAAGGTTTGTTTACCAAACATAGCCCAAACCCCGTGACCCCTAGTCACAACATTACATAGGGTTCAACCCTAACACATATGGTCGCATTTCTCGAGTCCAACTCGACTACATCACCATGCACCTTATTTAACACAAGTTACTTACTCCATCGTGCATTTCTTGAGTCCAACTCAACTACATCACCATGCACATCAATCACCACATCATGTCTACCCAATGCAATTCTATGAGCACGGGCTCAAGTACATCTCCTTACATTGGCATAGACCCCAATTCCTAAGCACTCGCTATGCCTAGAATTTATAATATCAACAATCTATTTTGGGACATCCTTACGGACTGCCCAACCATGATCTTAGCATCACATTACATCAATTTAGCCACTTGCATCACAATCAAGTACATCAATTACAATCAAATCCTTAGATTCAATTCCTTAACAATTACAACAATCATTAACTAGTATTTCAATACTATTAAGATTATTCTTATCCATCATATATTCCATTTGTAAAACCCTACATATTTAGAGATATGTAGCAGCAACTAAATCATCCAATGTAATACATAAATAATCATTTATGTATCTACACAATTCACAAATGAGTAAAATGTCTATTTCACACAATAGTTCATTTAACTCCATTTTTATCAATACTTTACCAAATCATTTCCCATTTCATTCTTTGGAAAATAGATCAATATTCCATCAAAAATTTATCATCATAATCCATGGAAAACATGATTTAGGCATTTAGGTAATCTTATGCTTAACCTACAAGTTGTAAGCAACTAGATGTCGATCCTCACCTCAAATGAGCTTTAAAACTTTCCTTCTCGATCCAATGACCAAAGCCTCGGCCAAGGAAGCTTGAGAACTGATTCCTTGCTTAGAAATGAGTGTCAAAAAGCCTCCTCAAAGTGCTAGTTCAACCCTTAATCGTTGGTACGAAAACAGCCCCTAGAATGGGTGTTTTCCGGCTAACTCGTTTCCTAGTTTTCCGAGATTTGCTCTAGGTTAGTATATAACCTTTACATAAATAATAATAACTTTATAAGGACACATTATGCACTTGGAGTAGTGTATAATAGTTCCACCAATCGTTCTTATCATTTGGAAAATGAAAGGAAAGGTTTTGGGGTTAACAACTCACTTTAGAAGAGTAGATCCGTTTCTGCGAGGTTGTGTTTTGCTCGGACGATTTGAAAGCCTTCCACTACTCCAATTGATGCACACCAGACCTTTACGGATTCCTCGTCTTGAGAGATTTCGTTTGGTATCTTACACTCCTTAATTGGATTGGTATAACTCGAGATATCAACCAAACAGCCTCAGCACTCTCACTGCTCGAGTTTACAGACAGCAGTTCACTCCAGCTCGATTTTTGTGTGATAAACTCTCCCCTCTCGCACAGAGACCACTCAAATATGAAACTAGACTTCAAAGTCTATCCAAGGACATCTCATTCACGTTGTTTGGTCGAGTATAACTCCCATGATGAGTGGAGACAAACAGCACACCAATTTGTGCGAAAACTGCTCATGGTGGCCCTAAGTTGATGCTAATCATGTCTTGTGCAGCTCCCCTCCAAGCTGGCCGGCCAAGGTAAGTCCTCTCACCCATTTTTATTTGTCTTGCAGGTACTAATATCATGTGGAGTGGTTCCCAATTGATCCCAATCATTTTGGGGTCCAAAATATCTACCAATACTTCCAAAAATGGGAAGATGGGTCCTATTGTTTTATCCTTTGTCAAAGATGTCTTTTTGTACTCATCCTAATTTATTTAGAACAAGTCAACTCCCTACATAAAATTATTGATCTCCAATATGTGTAGGCTCATCTCAATAATTTACTTGATGGATATCATAGAAGGAAAATCTCACTCCCATTATTTAGTTCAATAATGTCAAAGATGGGGCTATAGGTATTTGTATTCTTCTCTAATCATTCCATCACTTATTTTGACATTTGTCATACATATTATTGGGCTACTAGCCGTGTGGGTCACTCCCGAGTGGGTCTAGGACGTCATTCTCGAATACTTGCTATTTTTAGCAGGTTGGGCCCAAAATAATATTTGGGTCGCCCGACCTTCCTCAAATTGTCTTGAAAGGTTAAGTAACAATATTTAAGTAAGACCCAAATATGTATTTGCAAAACCCGACACTAATATACGAGTTTGAACAGTACAATATTCAATCATGCCCTACGTAAAACATAAATTGTTCTACAATTGTTTGGTAACCCGGGAATTCAATACATAACTTTGAATCTTAAATTGAATTTTCAAGGACGCTCGAGTGCGGTGTCACATTATATTTGAGGTATTTACCTAAATAGGAGTAAATCAGTCTTTAATTGCCAAAATAGGACCAAAGTTTATAAATTCCCCAAATAAGAGTTATTATTTGCAATCAGACAAAAATACCCCAGAAGCTTGGAAGTCATACCCCCGCAGACCACAACACTGGACCACATCCTTCGTCGGTCGCCACCATTCACCGCCGGTCGCCGGACGTCGCCAACAACCTCAAAAATTGGCCACCGTTGCAGATCTTCCCACCACTGTTGCAGATCTGCCCACCGTCGTTGCAGATCTGGCAGGCGCCATAAGATCTGGCCAGATTGAGCCTCCGCCGACCGCTGTCCCTTCAGATCCAGCCACCTTCGCAACTACTATACTCCGGCATCCGCTGCTACAAATATGACCTCCATAGTTGCAGATCTACCCATTTCCGGCGTAAATGCCAATTTTTTTATCAGAATGCCATCTTAAAGGCATTTTCAAATGAAAATACAAAATTTTTTAAGACTAAAAATGCCATTTTGATGGCATTTTGAGATTGAACTTGGCATTTTGTAATCAAAGAAGAAACAGAGCAGAATAATCAGAGAAGAGAAGCAGATCTACTGAGAAGAAAAGTTTATCTCTGGCGACAGCAGCGACTGTGGCCTTCGCGACGGAGGCGGCAGCGACGGTGGCCTTCGAGACGGCGGCATCGATGCCTATGAGTGATCTTGTAGGTTAATTGTTCCTATGTGAAGTGGAGAAGAAGAAATAGGCAGAAGTGCAAAAGTGCGGGGGGGGGGGGAGAGAGAGAGAGAGAGAGAGAGAGAGAGAGAGAGAGAGAGAGAGAGAGAGAGAGAGAGAGAGAGAGAGAGAGAGAGAGAGAGAGAGAGAAGAAATAGGCAGGGAAGAAGAAGAGTGATGCGCTGGGGGATGCGATCGATGTGTGCGGCTGTGCGCAGGGAAAATAAAGGGAAGAAAATAAGGGTAAAAGGGTAATCTAGTCCTATTTCGGGAATAAAAATATACATAGTCCTATTTAAGAATTTCAGGAACAATTTAGTCCTATTTGGGGCAATATTTCTTTGTATTTTTTTAGCACTAAGTTTTATATAAATCCTAGTCTACTTATCCTGTTTAAATTAGATTTCTTGTTCATTATATTTTAAGGTATTGTCAATGTTTGCATACTTTATCTTTTATTACCAAAAGTAGTGTATGTGATTAATCATATGTTTTACTTAAGAAAGCTTTCAATAATTAGCGTTGTGACTGAGATTAAAATTAAGGAACCATTCGTCTTGTTTATGAGATACGATACTCGGGGATAAGCATAACATTTTCCGAAGGGTTAAACTCTATTTTACCACACCAGTAGGTTATCATGTCGTGTTATAAGTATGGGCTGTATGGTGTGTGAGAAATTGTCAATTCTTGGCTATGACTCTATGAGCCTATGAGTTAAGAGAATAATTAACCGGAAAGCAGTGTTATGATCGAAATGTTGCAAAATGGGTTTTAGAGGCCGCTCGATTTTTGCTGTATTATACTTTAGGATAAAATACTCCAATTTTACTAAAAAAACATGTAGAGCCCGTTTGGTGACCCCTTTTTCGGCTTATCAGCCAGCTTTTTCACCAAACACGTAACTTTTGATTTCGCGCGCTGGATTATGTAATAAGTAGAAAAAGTAAGGTTGAAATTACTTTTCTGGCTGTATTGGCTAAGTTATTATAGAGGGTCATTTTAACTTCTTTTTTTCATATAATTTATTATTTTATTTATTAATAACAAATATTTTAAATATAATTTTTTCATGAATCAGTAGAATCAGTCAATACAGGCACTTCAGCCAGAACTTCATAAATTTTAGCAGAATCAGCCAATTCAGCCAATTTTAGTGTTACCAAACAGACTCGTATTTTCCTAATATATAAGTATATAACTACATATGTTTTTTCCTATAGTATGACTTCATTGTAATAAATGTATTACGTGAAGATGAACATGACTAAAAATTAGGCAGGGGCATTAAAATGCATGGGTAACATGCACCCTTTAGGGAAAATATATGTGATCATATATTAGGAAAATAAAACACACGTCTTATAGTAATCTTAGAGGTAAATTTCTCTTATACGGAGTACATAACATTTGGAAGGTTTGGAATACTAGAATCTTGTTTCTGCAACAATGTCGAGTATTTGATTACGTACATTTTCTAACTTATAAAATTTTGTATAGGGTTTATCTTCAGGATATGGTTGATTTTTAGCTTCTCTTCACTAGTTCACTATTTGATCATTTGCAAAATATTTTGTCATTTTGAGGTAGACTGACAATTTGATATTGGATTTTGGTGGTGTATTGTGTTGAGTAGGTTTTGTTGAAAGGGGCATCATATGATTTGTTTAAATTTTACTCTATATTTTTACCCTCGAGGGTCAAGGGAGGAGGATGGGGAGCCCCTCTATGCAGGGCCAGTCCTGGGGCATGGGCAGGAGGGGCATGCGCCCAGGGCCCTTTGCTCCAGTAGGACCCATAAATTTCTCAAATATGTGTGTAGATGTGTGTTTGTGAACATCACTATTTTAATTAGATGTACATCCTAAATCTATAAAAGGTAAAATATAAAATCAAACTTATATTTTTTAGATACTTCTAATTAGTTATTCAGCATCTACACGATACAAGTCTATAATTTCGAAACATCCACATTAGAATTCATTGAGAACATATTTCACCATTTCTTTTGAATCATTATATTACGGATTATTGCATTAATTTTATTCTTTTAGTGTACATGTCTTATGTATATCCAGAACTTATTGATATATTTCACAAATTTCCTCCGATTCTCTCATTTAGTGAAAGATTGAACTTTAGTGTCCATAATTTAGAAACGTAGAATTTGTTTTTGTCTAGTGAAAATGTGATCTAAAATATAAAAAAGTTACTCCTAATTATACAAGATATAATTTCACAGATTTTCTTAATTTAAAATTTTTATTGCACCTAGTAGTTGCACTATTTATTTCGCTCGGCTCATAGGTACATTGTATCCTCAAATGTCACTTATCAAATACCCTATATATATTTTCTAACCATGTGCTTTGTTAGTTTTTTTGATGTGTTATACTACTTTTGGACAGTAAAATTGTATAATTTTAAATTATAGATTATTATAACAAAAAGAACATTATACACATTCCCCCGCTATCCTTGAGGCCCAGTCTATTTGTATTGTCCCGGGCCCATAAAATGTCAGGACCGGGCCTGCCTCTATGGAGATTTGAATCAAGACTCTCCGTATGGGAGAATGAATCAGCAACTAACTGAATTAGACCGTTTCATCTAAATTATATTGTATATATGTATAATGTATTGAAACTATTAAGAAATATCTAAGATGATAGAGCATTGCTAACACCATGTCATCATTACCTTTTTATCACATACGGAGTATTTATTAAAGAAAATTGAAAAGAAAATTGGCCATGACCACCAACATGCTTCCTTACAATTTATGCTCCTTAGAACTTACTTCGATCAGTAAGTCGCGATACATGCACTTTGAATTCGAGATTCATAATGTATTCAATTCTGTTAGCAATGAATCAGTGATAACTGGTCGCTCACTAAATACCCATAAACTCTAGTGTTGTGTTGTAATGCCGTAGGATCGTTACACCGTACACATGTTGTTCTTATGTGGTGCATATAATGTTCGATTTCAATATGGTGTAGTTTCATATTAAAAAAATATTGTAGACACTCTTCTTTTTTATGATGATTCGTTCATCTTCTTCACCTATTTGTCCGGTCATCTCTTTACTCAATTTCTATGGTTTTCTTTTCCTTTATTCTTTTCCTCTTTGATTCTCTTCTTCTCGTTCATAAAAATATTAAGAGTCTAATCACAACTTAATTATTTTTCATCTTGAAAATAAATCTAGATTTCTTTCTTCCCATCAATTCAAAATTGAAGTTTATATATTTAATCTAAAATAAACTTGAAAATTACTATTTCCAGTAACGCAAATTACATTTGTCCGTATGTGAGAGTAAATTTTTAGCAACGCGAGTTACATTGTCATTTACACAATTTACAATGTCTTTGCACGCCTCATGTTGCATTTTCCATTAACGCGATGAATTGTGTATCGAGTTAGATTTCCCTAAACACGAGTTATATTTCTGTATCGTCTATACATACTGCGCACGAGATTTACATTACCAAATACGTATAACACTCATATTTAAACAAAGGGAAAGTTCTCGAAATGGGACTAAAAAAGTTCGAAAATTCCAAAATAGAACTGTCATGTTTTTATTCCCAAAATAGGACTAATTACTGCCAAATTTGGAAAATACTGTCATGTTTGGAGTCTGGTACTGTCAAAACATGGCAGTAATTTGTCCTATTTTGGGAATAAAAACATGGAAGTCCTATTTTGGAATTTTCAAACTTTTTTAGTCCCATTTGAGGTAATACGGAATATCTCTTAAACAAATACACCTCTAATGTTCACGAGCGCACTTTTTTAATTAAAACTTAAATGTGAGAGTAACCTTTCACCAAGTCACTCCATGTCTCTATAGGTCGCTATCCCACGACACAAGGTATAACGACAACCCATCACTTGCTTGTTTGACCGGTTCTACACTTCCACCATGACTTGGAGTGCGATTATAGCCCCCTCTCAACCAAGTTGATTAATAGCTTGAATGATTAGTGCCTCTAAGCATTCCTATTCTCTCCCCTCTCCTCCATAAGACCATAATATACAAATATGTTACACATTAAAAAATTTCAATCGGGCCAAATTAAAAACTTTACAAAAAAAACAGGATGATATCATATCCTTGAGGGCTCCCGATTAGTTTTTATCATACTCTGATTAGTAGAGAATGAGGCTCCATATCGAATCATTGTTAGAAACGTTCAAGTCAGCTATGCTCTCGGTTAAAAACGTTCAACAAAAACTAAAGGGTGGTCGTTCTTTAGCTATAAGATCAGTGGATCAACGTTTCATACAAGTAGATCACCCTATACTATTGAAAAAATCACTTGTAGATCCAACCCCCAAGATGCGTTGCGTTGAGAATTCTCTGCCTTCTCACTAGAATTATTCGCACTCCCCCTGGGAACGAATACTTCTGGGTCGCACGTTACCTCCAGAGCTCCTCATAGATTTAATCATTTAACCCTAGAATCTCTTCCAGTTTTGTGCTCGTAATTCATCTTTCCAGCTTAATCTATTAGATTGGAAAGAAACCGGATATTACAGCACAAACGAAGGATTTTCCGACTTAAGGTTCGCTGAAAAGCACTGTTCATCGATCCTTGATTTTGGTCTCTTTCTCCAATTCCGCCGACTGTTGTTGGATTTCAGGCTTCGATTGGGGGTCGCCATCCCTTGGCGCACCTCCCAATATCAGTATCGACGTCTATCTCTCGCTCAAACTCGAGAGTCGAAGTTTCCGTTGCGATAGAAGACTGTTTCATCGCAGATTTGGGAATCTCCAGTTTTCCTTCTGTTTCTGACGGTCATTTGCAAAAACGAGCTTCACCTGGGTGTCGTCTTAGCTAAGCGGTTCTTTGTTATGTCTCTGGGTTTCTCTGATAAACTTGTTCTGCATATTTCTTAATATGACAAGAAAGAATAAGCAACAGAGGACCCCACCTGCTAAGGATAAGCTGTTCGAAGAAAAAATCAAGTATCTCAATGATAAGAAAGCGACTAGAGATGCCACCCAAGCTGAGAAGATGATTAAAAAAGGGGTGTTTGATGAGGCCTTACCAAGTGACACCCCTGTGTTCTCTGCCAACTCTTCTGAAGAATTGGAAGTACAGGGCCGTGATGCTTTTGTTGATGCTTCAAACCTGGGTGATGGACTGGATGCTAATGCTGAAAAGGAGCCTCTACTTCCACAAATTGATAAGGAAGGGGTTGCCCATCCTTCTACCGTGCCTTCTAAGGAAATTATTGGATATTCTTCAAATGGTGTGACACCAACTACACCTAAACCTCTTGCTATAGCTGCAGCTCCCCAGGAGTCTGAGGGGGAAGTTTCTTATGCTGTGGCTCTCTTGGGGACGGGGTCTGCCTCCTCAAATGCTGTGGTGCACTCGGAACGTTCCTCTAAATCGGGGAGTGTGCCCATTGTTGAAGCGTCAGATGAAACCGAAGGTAGTAGCCACACAGAACCGGAGAAATCTATCTCCCTGGGGTCCCAAGATACTCTACCAGTGAAGAAAGTTCTTGAGATTGCTTCAAAGGAGTCAGAGCCCAAGAAATGGAACTCACTGTTTAGGGACAACCGTTCCCCAAATAATGGACTGAAACTGGAATATTTCCCCCCATCCGGGGAAAAGCTAGACTTTTCACATCTCCAGGTACCTACGCTTATTGAAATCTGGGGTTACTGTTTAGTTGGGCACTTCTCGGGAAGATTTCCGGGTCTTAAAGCAATACATGAGATGACAAAAAAATGGGGCGTCACTGTTGATATTAAATCCCATAGTAAAGGCTGGATAATATTCAAATTTAAATCCGAGAAAGACAGGTTGCATGTCCTTACCGAGGGGCCCTACATACTATATGGGAAGACTATGTTTCTAAAGGAGCTGTCTGAAGATTTTTCTACTGACTGCGAGGAATTTCTCAAGATACCTATCTGGGTTAGATTCCCTAATCTCTCCATGCGTCTATGGAAGGCAAAGGAATTGGGAATGATCGCATCTCAAGTTGGGGTGCCTATCACCACTGATAAGGTTACTCAAGAGACGTTTTATAACCATTTTGCTCGAGTACTTATTGAAGTGGATATCTCTAAAGCCCCGGTGATGCAATTTCCCATTGTCCCCCCGTCGGGTAGAGAGTATATGCAACAAGTCAAATATGAAACTTTTCCGGAGTACTGTTATCACTGTAAAAAATATGGGCATAATCCGTTTACCTGCCTGGTACTCAACCCTCCCAAGGAAACTCCAAATGTGCTACCTACGCCTATTGACAAAGGGAAAGAAATCTTGGAGGTTGAGGCTCCTTTTATTGAAGTGCGAAGGAAAAAAAAGACTGCTTTTGTGCCTAGGCAACTGACTGGGCAGGAGCAAGAATCTACCTCAAAGCCTGCTGCCCCCAGGATGCAACACCACGCTGCAACGGCTACCAATTGGAGGAATTCTGGACCTAATAGGCAGGCCCCTGGTGCAAAAGCTGCTGCTCCTAAGCCTGCTGCTCCTCGCCCGCAACCAAAAGGCCCAAAACCTGCTGCTGAAACAGCCCCCAGTTTACTGGATGCTACACCAACTGCCGCTGAGCTTAGTGGAGAAAGTGACTGGGTGGGACGCCGAGTTACTTGTGTGCATGAAATGGAACGGGATGATATTGTCAATCACTTTATACCAATAGAAGATGGGGCACATATTGCTTTCGTTAAGAAAAGACATCAAATAAAGAGCTTTATTCCGGTGGCTAGGATGGGTCACGACCTTAACAGGCTGGATAATCCTAATGTCTCAGCTATCTCTTTCACTGATCCATGCCTCATGGCCCTACCGGGGGTAAAGCGTAAGGGTTCTTGGTACTCCTTTAATCCAGATATTTTTTACTTAAATGTTGGTTGTTTTTTTGATCCCCAATATAGGATTAATGTGGAGTTTCTCAAAAATAAAGAACAACATGGGAAAGTGGTCCCTCCTGCCAACCTTATCGAGGATGGTGCCAAACGGAGTGATGACAAGCTGGAAGATAACGCCTCTTTGATGGGCTGTTTTTATGAGGAAACCCGAGGAGATCCTGCCTTAAACGGAGGAAGAGGATACCTTGTTACTAACATGTACGAGATGGGCTATGATGATGTTGTCACTATGGTCTGTCAGAATGAAAAAAATAAAACCATTGTATATGCGTGGGAAACTGATCAAGTACCGCGTGGTGTCAACATTGTCAAGCTGGGTTTGAGTTTGGAACCACTCACAGGAGAAGAAACCGGGGTAAATTTCACCGAAGATTTTATTCTTAGCTGTCCGGAAGCCAAGAGGGATGGTGAATGGTATGAATTCGATAAACCTGCTTTTATTCAAAAATACCTTTCCTTTTTTGATGCTAACCTGGACAGGAATAAAAAATATTTAAAAGAATTGAGGAAGAGGGCAAGGAAAGAGCTGAAGGACAAAGGAGGGATAGAACCGGATGAATTTAATCCGGATTTCGATCTTTCTTGACAGCCCGATGGTTTGGTTTGTGGGGTACTCCTGCTCTCGGTTTTCTCTCCCCCCCCCCGGTTTTTTAAATGATAAAAATTCTTGTTTGGAATGTCCGAGGTTTGAATAAAACCTCTAAACATAATTTAATTGCTAGCTATATTAACTCTAATAATATTAGCTTGTGTTGTTTTCTTGAGTCAAAAATGACCGCGGCCAGTTTTACTAATTTTGTTTCTAATAAATGGCCGGGGTGGGCTTATGAAACAAATTTTTTAAAAATTAATGGTGGCCGTATGGCTTTGATGTGGAACCCGAAAGTGTTAAACTGTGTTGTGCATGCGGTGGAGGTGCAATATATGCATCTTGAATGTGTATGTCGCATCTCCCAATTGAATTTTCTAATTACCTTGGTGTATCCGTTATATACTGTTTTGGAGCGCAAGGCATTATGGGAGGAACTTGCTATTCTAGGGAATGGTTTTACCAAACCTTGGGTTATAGCGGGGGACTTTAATTGCGTTTGTGCTCCGAATGAGAGATTGGGTAGTACCCCTCCTACAGGTTATATGATGCAACACCTGTTTGATTTTAAAGTTCAAGCTAACCTAGAGGATGCCCCCTCCACGGGTGAATTCTACACGTGGAATAGAGGAACAATCTGGGCTAAGCTTGATCGTGTGTTATTGAATGACATTTGGAGCCAAAATGGCTTAGTGGTTACGGCCCATTTCCATGAAATGGAGGTTGAGTTTGACCATACGGCCTCCGTTATATCTATACTCAATAATTCCTCTTTGAGGCCTAAACCATTTAAATTTTTCAATATGTGGATTAAACACCCTGACTTTGCAAATTTAGTAGCACAGAATTGGAGGCGAGATTTGGAAGGCACGGCCCAATTTTCTTTGGTTAGGAATCTTAAGTTGCTCAAAAGGCCACTTCGAGACCTAAATGCAAAGGAATTCGGCCACATATCAAATAAAGCAAAGAAGGCCAACGAAGAATATAAGAGGATGCACAAGCTAGCTCTTCAGATTCCGTTGGATGAAGGGAACCGGAATCAGTTGGTAGAGGCTATGAAGAAGGCGAAGTTTCTCACCGATGCCGAAACTAGTTTCTACCAACAAAAGGCAAAGGCAAACCATATCCTTGAAGCGGACAAGGGGACTAGGTACTTTCATGCGATCGTGAGGAAGAAGATCGGGAGGAATACCATTGCTTCTATCACTCTAGAGGATGGTAAACTTACCACATCGCTGGAGCAAGTTGGGGAAGAATTTGTAAATTTTTTTGTTAATTTGTTTGGTACTTTTTCCGAATGCCATCCCCTTGACCAAGCGGTCATGGAAACCGGCCCTATGATTGAGCCGAGTGCTCATGATAGCCTTCTTGCTCCGGTTGAGACAACAGAGATTAAGAATGCTCTGTTTGACATCGGCAATGACAAGGCACCGGGACCAGATGGGTATTCATCCGCTTTTTTTTAAGTCTAATTGGAACGTTATTGGGGATGATATAGTCCGGGCCATCAAAGAGTTCTTTCGTACGGGTAAGCTTCTTAAGCAAATAAACCACACGGTTATTGCGCTTATCCCAAAGACGAGTCACTCGCCGAAGGTGTCGGACTATAGACCTATATCATGTACAAATGTGATGTATAAAATAATTACGAAAATCCTTGCGGCTAGGCTATCTCCTTGCCTCCCCGGCTTGATTGACCTAGCCCAAGGTGCCTTTGTTGATGGCCGCCTCATGTTTGATAACATTTTTCTTGCTCAAGAACTTGTTAGGGGATACATGAGGAAGCGAATCTCACCTAGATGCATGATCAAGGTGGATTTGCGTAAGGCATATGATACGATCTCTTGGGAATTTCTTGATGAGGTCTTAAGGGGTTTGGGCTTCCCCGCTAGATTTGTTGGTTGGATAATGGAGTGCGTAACCACGGCTTCGTTCTCCGTATCATTGAATGGATGTATGTATGGTCACTTTAAGGGCAAAAGGGGTATTCGCCAAGGAGATCCAATGTCTCCACTTCTCTTTGTCCTTTGCCTTGAATATTTTTCTCGACTTATTAATCACAAAACCAAAAGGCCGAATTTTAACTTTCATCCCCAATGTGCTAAACTTCATATTTCACATCTGGCCTATGCGGATGACTTAATTCTCTTCTCACGGGGTGACACATATTCTATCAAGGTACTTGTTGATGCCCTTATGGAGTTTGGGGACGCATCGGGCCTAATGGTGAACAATGATAAATCCAATATTTTTTTGGGGGGTGTGAATGAAATGGATCTTTCGGAGATTATGGCCCTTGTGGATTTTGGGCGAGGGACGTTCCCGGTTAAATATCTTGGAATCCCTCTTGCCCCTTTAAAAATATCGGTTGCCCAATATGCGCCATTGATTGATACCATTTCCGATTTTTTAAAAGCTTGGAACACAAAAACCTTGTCCTATGCCGGTAAGCTTGAGTTGATTAGATCGGTGATCCAAGGGGTCCAATCTTTTTGGCTCCAAGTGTTTCCGGTGCCCCAAACTATCTTGGATAGGATAGTCTCTATATGTAGGGTCTTCTTATGGGGTGGAAAATTCTCTAAAGTAGCTTGGGATGACATTTGTCTTCCAAAAGAGGAGGGGGGACTAGGCATTCATAATGCAAAAATTTGGAACTATGCTCTTCTCTCTCGTACGCTTTGGGATGTCCATAGGAAGAAGGATACGCTTTGGGTAAGGTGGGTCAATGGAGTTTACCTTCAGGGTAGGAGTGTGTGGGATTTTATCCCGCACAATCGTGACTCGATTTTCATTAAGAAATTGAGTCACATCCGTGACCGAATTTTGAGTTGTTTTAATAACCTAAATGATGCTTTGATGGGTTTGAAATCTAGATCCGAAAATGGTAAACTCTTGACGGGTAAAATCTATGAGTTGTTGAGAGTAAAGGGAACACCGAAAGTATGGATGAGCTTTATTTGGAAATCTTACGTTCCTCCCAAATTCTCTTTTAATGTTTGGCTTGCCTTGAGGAATCGATTACCTACGCAGGATAACCTCGGTTACCTACATATAGTTAATCGATGTGACCTTTGCAAGGGTGGCTTGGAAACAATGCCACACCTCTTCTTTGTTTGTTCTTACACTTGTAGGGTTTGGGAGAGAATTAAAGAATGGTTGGGATTGACGCGCGAGATGTCAACGCTCACGAGCTCGGTCAAATGGATCTTGAAAGACCACAAGGGCGCAAAATTAAAGGGGAAGGCTGTCCGGATTGCGTTTTGTGCAACGGTGTACTACTTATGGCACGCTAGAAACGTAAACAGATTTGATGAGAAAGACATTAAAGAGGAGGAGGTCGTTGTGAAGGTCAAGTATGTGGTATATAAAGTACTTTACAACATATACCCACATGACTTGATTAATTTTTGATTCCAAGACTTGGTACATGGACATTCTAGAGGTCTTGTTAATTATGCCGCGGCATAGACATGGTCGATGTCGCGACCGGTGGAACTTTTTGACAGGGATAATTTGGAGGCTGTGCCATGGGGCAGTGTCCGTGACTGGAATTGATACTTAGAAGAGGCTGGCATGGGTCCTATTTATGCCACGGCATTAACCGGAACCTCTATATTTTTGGGGTGTTTGCCTCTTGCAACACCTTTGTATTTCTTTGAATTTTAGCCTCTGATCTGTGAGCGTGCTCTTGCAGCTCTGATGTATTTTTCTGAACCTCTTGATGGGCCAAGTACTATACTTGGTTTTTTGGGCATAGATTAGATCAAACAAAAACCTCCTTTCACCCCCACTTTATGTGGGGGTGGAGGAGATTTTTAGGAGATCTAGGACATGTGATGTATAGTTTTGTTTGGGTGTTAATACAAATTTACATTTCATCCAAAAAAAAAAGATCACCCTATACTATAGCCCAGCTATCCATGAATCATACTGAAGTGTTTGGTTGGGTAGGCTTTAGTTAGTCCGTAGGTTTGAATGGCTGAGAATCAGTGCAAATAATAGAAAAGGTGAAAAGGACATTTAAGAATACATCCACTAGAGTGTGGTTGGACTGGTGGGCTCCTGTCGTGAAAGAGACGTTTGAGCAAAAATACAACATGACTACGCAGACGTGATTTGACTCGGTGCTCCAACTCCAAAATTCATTAGAGAAAAAAGGATGACATTTCTAAGGGTCCCAACACCGACCGAACGACACGATGGAAAGATGTAAATTGGACTATAATCACAATCTAAAAAATAGAGAGTGAGGCTCTGTCCCCGGTACTTGCAGAGGCCCTATGCATTTTTCAGCATAGTAACCTTTCAACGCAGTTGCCGGGATTCGAACCCGAAATCTAACCCTTGTGGCACTCCATGGCTACCAGTTGAGCTACGCCCACCAAAATTCATTAGGGATCATCGGTCATGGGTTTACCGTTGAAACTAGAAAACTAGAAAGAAAAATTACTTTTGTACACGTTCTTATACACATCAGTACACCTTCGTGTCTGTGAGAGTTATTTTTTGTCTGTGAATCCCAATCGACAGACAAAAACTGGCTTATTTTGTCTGTAGAACTTTCCACAGACAAAACAAGCCGGTTTTGTCTGTGAACTGGCATTCACAGACAAAAAAAATCACTGACACGGAGGTGTACTAGTGTGTATAAGAACGTATACACTAAGAATTTTTTAACTGGAAAACACAAAATTGTTGTAAAATTGGAGAAAGGAAAACATAAAGTTGCGTTATCATATCATTTTTCAGAACCAAAAAATGAGATATGTCTCTGTTTTTCTTAATGAATTGGAGAACTGACTTTTATAAGTTTTCCAAATTTCAAAAACGCAGATGCTGCAGTGTCGCTGCAATGAATTTGCACACTTATGCCTAGTGTTGGATCCGACCCTGCTCCGATGTCAGATCTAGTCCGGTCCAGTTAACGACCCGACAATTCCTATCTGGTCTGGTGAATGACCCAGTAGTCTGGTCTGGTCAGTTGACCCGACGGTCCATGTTTGATCTGGTCGATGGCCGAGCAATCCCGTTCCAGTCTCGATTTTTGGAAATCACTGTTTACAATGAAGAGTTTTAAAAGAACGGTTGAGTTGCCTAATAATTGATAAATGGGAAAAGAATTCATCAAATCAACTGCTGAGATCGATTAGAACTAGCCGGTTTCAGTCCCGACTTTCCTATACGTGAGACCCAGTACCCTGTTTGGATTGTACTAGGTTCAGTTCCGGACTGGGACCGCACTTGCTGTCTTTTGATCGGTCACAGAACCGAGTGAAAATTTGTATGAACACGTTTTCAGATTTGAAAATCGAAAACTAAAAAATGAATACAAAAAATCGGAGATAGAAAACATGAAAAATGAAAAAACAAAAAATAGGCAACGAAAAACAAAACAGAAAATTGAAAAATATCATTAGTAAACAGGCCCTAATATTCATCAAATTTTGGAGATTGAATCAGGGTTAATCAATCAACACAAGCTTTCTACGGAGTAGAATAACTGGTACTCGGATAATGTTATACGGAGTAATTTTTCTCTACGGTTTGTGTAGTTTCTTTTACAAGAATATTACTAAAATAAAACATATTTACATAAATATGACTATTCATCACTACAATGTGGTGTTGTGGTAATTTAAGTTCAAAATTTGAACATGAATTACCATGATTTCATTACTACTATAGTCACTAGTCATATTTTTGTAAATCATCTTTATTTTGGTCACATTTATGTAATTATTTCTTTATGTAGTCTTATTCAAATGTATGAGTTGTATACCTGTTTTTTTACTCCAGGGGACGTCTGGGGGAATGAGGCTGGGGGCCTGGAGTAATTAGAGGTTAAACTCTCGCTCAATTAAGTTTCGAACCTGAAACCTACGAGATGTATACTTTATTAAAGCATATTGTATTTACTTTGGAATAGATTTATTTTCGAAAATGAAAACATGATGATTAATTTGATATGGAGCGAAAAGAAACATGTGATGACACATACAATGATACAGAGGGAGTACGTGTCATTTAAAAGATATCGTTTATATTTTATAAAATAATTAACACCCTCAAATGATACTCCGTAATTTGATAATCATATATTATAAACAATCCACCATCATGTCACGACTATCATCAATTTCCTATTATATTATATTATATATTATATACATGTCAAACTATTTGATAAAATATATTCAAATTATTCTAATTATTGTGTAATTATTGTCTAAACAACTGTGTAATTTTAATTTTAATGACACTATTTGGTCGGGACGGGGTAGTGTTTAAAACAAATTTTACTAACATGGTAATAGAAATAGGTTAGTTTAGTTAATTCAAATCGGACCAGTTCAGACCTCTTCACCAAATTCAGCCAATTCAGTCAAAAAAGTTAGTTTAGCCTTACTAGTTTTGATTATGAGTTAATAGCCCTGAATAGGACTAGACTAATCCCTTAATGCACAAATAGGACCATATTATTTATCTTCCCAAAATAGGACTAAAGTATACCCTGTCTACCTATTATACCCTTATCATAACTTAATAGGATAATCATATTTTATTTGTAATAAACACACAAAAACAATAAAAAAAATAATTTAAATCATAAAAAAATGGTAAAAAATTATTAAAAAAATCTATTTTTTTTAAATGCTAAACTAATAAAAATTAAAAAATTATTCTTCAAAAAAATTTCAAAAAAATAAAATAAAAAATAGATAAAACACCTTAAAAATATATATTAAAAAATATGGGGGGCTCTCCCACGGTCTGGGCTACTGCCCAGCCAAGTTACACCGGTTCGGCTAAAAAATGACATTTTGTGATAAACTGCCATTTTTTAGGTGGGAGCCTTTGCGGCACTGAGGTGATGATGATGATTTATTTTATTTTAATTTTTTAAGTTTTTTATTTTATATTTTTTCCGATTTTTATTAAGTTTATTTAATATTTATTTCGTATTTTTTATTTTTTTACATTTTTATTATAAATAAAATTATGTTATTACTTTTATATTCTACTCCCTCCGTCCCTAATAACTTTGCCAAGTTTGACCGGCACGGGGATTAATAAAGTAAAAACTGTGTGGTTGAGATTTGTGCAGAAGAGAGAGAATTAACTGGAACCACAAATTCTTTACTTAAAAGGGAAAGTGGCAAAGTTAATGGGACATCCAAAAAAGGAAAGTTGGCAAAGTTATAAGGGACGGAGGGAGTAATTATTAATGAAATATGAATTGTATTAAAACAAAGAAAGGGTAGAATTGGAAAGTTAGTCCTATTTGAGAATTTTTAAGTTTTTTTTTTTAAATTAAATAACCATTTTATTGATAATCAGATCTTAACAAGAAACATAACAACTAAAAGTCGAAGCATTACAATCATAGCGTTCAATACTACACTAGGGTGAGACAAAGAACAGACACGCCATATAAAAGCACTCATGTTCGCTAACCCTGCAACAATGTAGACTCGTACCGCAGTGTGTCTGCTCATGCTACTCGAAATGGGTTCGGCTTGACCAGCCACCAAAAAGGAATTTTTGAACTTGCCGTTTTTTCTAGCCACCGGTAAGGAGCCATGTGCGGCAGAAATTGTTCTGGTTTGACCAGTCACCGGAAAGAAAGCAATCCATCCAATGTCATCTTCCTGGATCGTCGGTGGTTCAAGAGGGGGGCGATCGGCCTCTACATCAATGCAGAAGAAATCCTGATTCATGATTGATAAAGAAGCCAATACAAATCTCTTACTAGCACAAAAGAACACCTGACCGATGATGGCGGGAAATATAGATATGGCGAGCGACACTTCACCACCGAAAATAATGTCTCTAGACAACACTAGGAAATAAACGTGTAGATAGAACTGAAAATACTGATTAAACGAAACTTTTTCCATGATTGAAGTCAAAAGAAGAGAAGCGGGAAGGAAGAGGAGGAGGAGGCTAGGGTTTCCCTTCGCCGCTCCTCTCTCCCGTGAGAATTTTTAAGTTCCATTTAGTCCCATTTGAGGAATTCTCCCTTTTGATTATTACCAAACTTATCGTACAAAGTTATAGACAAAGTACACAAATAGAAGTATTTGTGTTTCAGAATGCTTTTTGTTGGGTTGGTTTAAATCCCAAATCAGACTAGCCAGGTTTAAGCAGATCGTACTAGATCGGATTCGGATGATTATAAAATATATATAGACCAAATATTTGTCGGACCGGACCAGTTCAAGCCAGATCACAATATTTTATCCAAGGAAAAACTTTTTTTTGATCGTATCCAAGAAAAATCATTACATTTTCAAAACACAAACTAATTAATTCGATTAAAGAGAATAAATCCCAAATTAATCGTATTTTAGGAAAATCACAGCGGAGTTCTATTTTTAAACAAAAACGCGTAGCATCAACTATCAACTTGTTAGCTAAGTATATGGATGATTGCCACACCTCAGTAGAAACCGTAGTAAATTAATACTCACAAACCAACGGTGCAAAGACTAATTGGACAGAAACATTAATTAAATGAACCATATACGGAGTAAAATGCAAAGGGGAGTGTGAACAGTTTAGGGAGAAAGAGATACGTAGTACGGAGTATGAAAGAAAATAAGGATTGAAAATTGTTGAGTTTGGGATTATAAGTAGAATTAAGGAAATTAGAAAATTTTACATACGTATAAACCACATGATCTTGTTAATGTGGATTGTTAGTACTTCCTTGATTGCTAAGTATTAGAGTCTGTTCGGTGATTGTGTTTTTTGATTTATCAGGCTTATCAACCAAATTTTCTACCAAATACGTAACTTTTGATATTGCGCATTGAATTGTGTACTAATAAGGAAAAGTAAAGTTATAGTTACTTACTTTTATGAGTATATTGGCTGAATTTACTTTAGAAAATAATTTTAGTTGTTTTTCATATAATGTTTACTTTATTTTAATAATAATATACTCGTATGTTTTAAATATAATTTTTCATAAATCAACAGATTCAGTCAATCTGGCGACTTCAGTCAAAACTTTAAAAATTTCAGCAGAATCAACCAATGCAACCGATTTGGTATTACCAAACGAGCTCTTAGTTTCACTAAGTCACTAGCACTTCATATAAGCAGTGCGCGAGATCCCATGCCTAATAAAAAATGAATAACAGTTTGAGACTTACTTCAAACCAAATTTTAATAGATCAAATGGGACCAAAATTCGATAGTTGTAAGATACATAAAATCATACATATACCAGATTACCAGACCATACCAAAGCACATCAGAATAGACTAGAAAAGTTTAATTCAAGTAAATACAACTCAAGTACACCATTGAAAAACTAATTAAACAATTTACGAACCTAAATAGTTTACCTTGTCTGTGGTACATAGTACATACTACACACCGCTTCTATGGTACACATCTACACACCGCTACCAAGATGAAACCATTAGAGGCCCCCGGAGGATATTAGATGGCTTCATTGAAAAATATAGGAATTCACCCTTTTTCATTTATCATGATTCAAGTCTTCAGATTTACAAGCTATGGTCCGAATGGTCGGGAATTCGGGATTTAAGAATATAATAACTAGGCATGGATCGGGCCGGTCTCTGGGCCGGTCAGAACCGGGACAAATATTTTGGGTTTATGGCCTGCTGGCCCGGTACCAGCCCGGGATTCTACCAGGATCGGTCCGTGCCGGGTCATTTAATTTAATTTTTTTTGCTTTTCTAATTTATTCCACACACCCCCGCACCCCCAAACCCCGCCAAAACATTCAGCCCAACCCACCTAGCAGAGGCCCAAACCCAAAAAAAAATTGGTGTGGATCAGTCCCAAACCGGCTGGTCCGGTCATCCATTTTCCACACCCGTAGCCCGCCTATAAAGCCCCACAATTCATGCCCAGTGGACCAGTCCCAGTCCCGGTCGGCGGGCCGGGCCATTACTACACATTACAGGTTCGGGCCAGGCACCGAGCCAGTCGACCCAGTCCTAGTCCTATACCCACTCTTATTCCCACCAATGTTTGTGAAGTGTTTTTTTGTCTGTGAACCCCGGCTCACAGACAATATTTTGCACAAACAAAATATTGTCTATGAACCGAGTTCACAGACAAAAAAAACCATCCACAAACATGGTGGGTATAAGGTGGGTATAAGAGTGACTACATCATTGTTGCTAAAATAAATAGTTAGAATAAGTACGATGAAATAGTAGGTTATATCACTATATAACTGTACAAAACATTCTCCTTGTTGGACACTCGTTGTCCACAAAATGCTCGCCATTATTGTGCGTCTAATGATAGCATTCATGTGTCCATTATGATACTGATAATTTCATATTGATGATACATTTGTTCAGTTTTTCTTATTTTGTTGTTAATGAAATTTGTCATTTTTTGCTTTTCATCCTGGATAAAGTTTTTCACTTTTCTGATTCCACAATACAAATAAACTTTTTTCGTCTTAGTTAAAACTTCTTTTTAATTTATTTTAAAAATAATTAACATTTTCGAAAGATAATTCAATAATCAAATATTAAAATAATACAAATGTAATATGGGGAATTTGACTTTGCACCTCATTTTCTTGGTGATATTAGACCTTGCATCCCATTTTGAAAAAACTTTGATTTTACACCTCATTTCACTTAAAAATCCTTTGACTTTGCACCTCATTTAGAAATTTTTCTTCACAAAATGGTATGTGTTAGGCTGCAAAGCCAAAGTTTTTAAAAATTGGTGCAAAGTCCAATATCATCCTCCCCAATGTAATGTCATATTTACCATCAATAACATCATTAGTTGTAAAAAACAAATGACCAATTGAACTAATTATCAATGTTGGGTTAATGGCCCAACAGAGGGCCGGCCCATTTACACCCTCAGTTGGACGAACGTCCAGACTGGTCGTTGGGTGGATCAAGCTAACAGGCAAACATGGTACAGACGAACGTCGGATCCATGTCCTAGGCTTACTGACCCATCCCGACGAGCATCCATACATACAATAGTGGATCAGGCCCACGACTAGTGTAGTGACAACGAACGTCTCAGGATCAACCCACCAGACAATCACATCAGCGACGAACGTCGCTTCCAGAAGACATTAACATTTGGAGCTAGCCCAATCCATGTTACAAATCATCTAAGGACCAGTATACGAACGGCCCGATACCCTTTGCGATATCACCAAGAGCAGTCCACCCCCCAGCAGGACGAACGCCCCCACTAATTAGGCGGGAAACCCGGATCCTGGCGGGAAGCGCATTTAATGCTAGAGATTGGTGGTTGGAGCAGCAGCCACTCACAGTCCTCCACGTCAGCATAGCCAGCTGCCCATTGGTAGTATAAATAGCAGCATTTATTTCATTGTAAAGGGTTGGCAACTTACTATTCCTAGCATTCTAGCTTATAGCATCCTTACTCGCAGCTCTTCTACTGCCTTGTAAGATGAACGACCGACGAGCCTTAGCGAAAGTATTGTATTGGGGAGTTATATATTAACTGATTAATAATACCTAAACTCTTACTTGCTACTTATTGTTTCTTAATCCGTTTAACTTGTTAGTTGGGCTAAATTATTCATACACTCCACTCGAAACTCTTGGGCTTACGTGTTGAACCCGAGGGTTGAAGGAATAAACCTCAACAATCAATATAGAGATTTTCACTTTAAACAAAAAATGTTGACTTTGCAAATCATTTTAAGAGGGAGGACGTATTAAACTATAGGAGACTGATATGAAATACTAGTATATATGTCACTTTGTTGAAGGTATCAAATTTTTACTTTCTCTGTATCTCCTTCAATAGTTTTTTTTCTTTTTGGGGCAAAACTTTCTAATCTATTATAGTACAGCCAACATTCTTGTACTCGAATGAGATTTGAACCTGCAACATCCTAAAGTTTCACAGTGATGCCATTAGACCACAAGGTACTTAGCTCCTTTAACAGATGTTGATAATATATGTCATTAATTCTGCATTCACGTATTCATATTTTCGATTTAATTGTTTTTTATCGATATGATATTCATGGAAAGAAATAATCCATCTGTTGTTAAAAAAGGTGCACACATTCCTTTTTATCAGTGGTAGAGGGTACAGAAATCTTTCATGCTTTTTTTCTTCATGATTTTTTTATTGGTCTAATCTGGTCTGGAAAATTTCTGGCCTCTGTATATTTTACAACTGTCCAAGCTTATCTGGTCTGGTCTATTTAAGTCAGATTTGTTCTGATTTGGTCTATCTTTTTAAGTCTGGTCTGGTTTGAGACTGAAAACAGTCCAAAAACACACTACCTCCTCTGTTCCAAATGGATTTGCAAAGTTCAATTTTTTGGTCAGAGTTTCATTTGATTCACTTAATTAGAGAATCGGTTTTTAATTATATCATGATTTATACTAGCTCACATACGGGGCGGGCGGCTAGGGAAACCTAGATATTTGGTGCGGCGGCTTTTCTTAGTCTGAAGGGAGTATTTCACAGGGAGTATTTCGCAGCATCATTCGTAGTACGTCCACAGGAAGTACTCTGCAGCTTTGCCTCATTCGTGTTGCATCATCGCAGCAGCACTTATCCGCACGATAGTTTATTTCTTGGCGAGATGGGATTCAATAGCACGAACGTCGGGCAAAATTTAAGCAGGTCGTCAGGGCAACGACAACACGCGACAGATTCCCCCAAGGTTGTGAAGCTTGATTTTTCGTTACTTGCTTTGTCACGCCACGGACCTTCCCGGACACGTCAACAACCCGCCGTACAGTACGAATAGTCAACCGCAGTCCAACTCATCCATACTATACAAGGCGTCTTGAATACCATTCACATTAGTACATCCATAAACAATCACAATGTAAATCATTTAATTAAGCAGCGGAAATATTAATACAAGCATTCGAGCCACACGTGGCAAACACGGGCGTGCAAGCCCTAAATAATTATTCGGAAAATAGTATCCATGAGCATTAATTTGAATGTTTTAAAACAGAAACGGAGGAAGCACGAACCACGTCTCCTCTCCTTGATAATCCGCCCGAAGCAACGGTGATGGTAGCACCCTTCAAGTTCTACCTGAAACTGTGAGGTGGCCTCCCCTGTGAAGGGGAGGTCAGTACTTGGAAGCATTTGACAAGTACAATGACAACTATACTAAGTATAATCAAAGTTTCAATTTCCAAGACCCTCAATCTAGGATGTTATTATATTATAGGTCATAACCCGTGGTTATCCTCTTTTGAAAGTATACTTACTTTATATATATAGTCAAGTAATCGCCCGAAGGCCCATGTTTACTTTGGAAACATTTAACCCTTTCCCCGTGACTCCAAGCCACACCCATCTATATTAGTTTACCATGCTAGAGGCTTCCTCTAGTCATGTTTTGTCGTGCTAGAGGCTGACTCTAGTCACTCCACTTGGTGTTAGAGGCTTCCTCTAATCACCTTACATACGTTGTGCTGGAGGCTTCCTCCAGTCACATTACGTTACGCTAGAGGCTTCCTCTAGTCGTCCTACACGAATGCTGGAGGCTTCCTCCAGTCATTCTTCATCGTGCTCGAGGCTTCCTCTAGTCACGATACTAATTCACTAAGCAATCTCTATGCCTAGAGTTCCTCTACTATGAGTAACCTTCATGATCCACTCCTACGGTAACTTAGCGTTTACTCATTTCTACCTTAAGACATTTCATATGACTACTTAAGGTACATCATTCACAATCCAAACCCCTAGGATTTGTTCTATCACTTTTCATGCTAACATCCCCGGCTAGTATTTCTATACTAGTCATTTAACCTTAATAAGCCAATGCAATTTCATAGTAATTTGGCTATTTCAATTTAATTCCACATTCAAGTATAACTTGGTTCTAATATCAAAATATCACTTTTATCCTTCCATGACTTCCTTACATGAGGTAAAAGTATATTTATCACAATTCATTTATAGTTTGCACGCTATTATACCATTTTATTCATAATACATAATCATACACAATTTATTCATAAATTTGTATATTATGCACTTTTACTTATAAACAATAATAATCTCATTTAGGCATTTTGTTATATTATAAATAAATCATGCCAAACACATATAATTCATTTAGGTAATCTTATGAAATTAACCCAATAATTATAAGCAATATAGTCGGTCATCCTCACCTTAAGTGAGCTTAAGCGTGTTCTACGCTCCGCGGTTGAACTTGACTATTTCCGGTGAACTTTGACCAACTCCGGCCAACTTTGACCAACTCCGGCGAAACTCCGGCGAAGCTCAAAGATACTTTAATCAAGTTCCTAACAAGGTTTTAACATCATAAAACCTTAATCAATACAAATAACCCCAAAAGGTTATTTTCCGGTGAACCGGTCGTTTTGACTTATAAATCCGTTTTTGAACTTAGAACCACTTTCCAACCCATCATTCTACACTCTTTTCATGTAGAACAATCCCAAGGATCCTCCATATGATATATATCTCATAAGATTGAAGGGAAACATATAGAAAAAGTTATGATAAGGTTATTACCTTAACCTTCACACTTTTAGCACTTAAATTCTTTTTCTTGGGATCTTTCCTTGTTGAGCTTTCTTCAACAATGGAGATGGAGGACTTCTTTGCTCTAGCTTGGAGGGTGCAGGCCGCAGGAAAATGAGGGGGAGTGGGTGAAGGTTGGTTTTTGTCTCTTTGATACAATGAGTAAGGATGGGGGGTCCAATTAATGTACCTTTGATGCTTTCTTAATCAATCCCAACACCTCCCACCTCCTCCTTTCCCTTCCAGCCGCCCACCTCTTGTCCTTTGTATGGAAAAATTCGTGGGTTGGCCCCCACACATGTGGGAGGTCAACCCCTTTTGTTCCGAAGTGTACAATTGGTCCCGAAAGTTGTATTTTTTGGACTGTTTTAAATATATTTTATTTTATCGGGTCAAATAAAATATATTATGTGTTCTCAATCATTATGACTCTCATAGTGAATATACATTCCCCAACTTTAATTTATAGGTCTCCGAAATTCAATTTCGGGCTATTATCCGTTAAATTGCCAATACCGGTATTTGGGCCTCTTTTGACCAATCGGTCAACTCAAGACCTTTCCATGGTTCAAAAGAATTATCCACCACCATATAAATATTATCTAGACCAAGATGAATAATTTATGTGGTCCCGGGAATATCGGGCGGCCCCCGCTCCCGGTGCGGGCCCCACGCGCGAACTTATTATTCAGGCAAAATTAATAAAAATTCATAACCTCGTAAATTCGTCAACCATTCCATAAGGTTAAAATACAATATTCACTTAAAAGTAAATACACTTGGGGACGGTGTTACATGCTTTGGCTATTCTGGCTTTGTTGATTATTGAGATGGAAGCTGTACCAGCTGTATTTGATCCGGGTGGAACAATGGTGATTTGGGGTATGGAGATAAGGGCAAATTTGGATTCCAATCGACTGGGTGGGCGATTAGCGAGATTGTTTTGCCCGAATCTGTGGGTGGCCGCATGGGTTATTTGTTGGATGTGAAGGGCAAAGATCAGCTTGCAATAGAGAGGTGGCTGATGTGGCACAGAGAAGTTGAGATTCAGGTTTTAGAGAAAGAAGACGAAGAGATGATGATACGTCCCCCTCCTGAACCGCAGCCATAGAGGAACTGTGCAATTATGGTTTGGAAGAATGTTTTACTTGTTATGTTTAGACTGTTTAGTTATTTTCAGTCCAGATTGTTTTACTATTTTTGTTTTGTTATTTTTAGGTCTATGAATAAGGGGGTAGGTTGATGTTTTGTTTGTTTTAGTGGATAGATTTATGTATGAAGGCAATCAGGCTGATTCAGCTGCTAATAGCCTCGAATCTCTCACATTTTCAGCGATTAGTCTCGCTCTTTTTGGGGTGAATTATTCTATGTCTGATCTAGGAGTGAGGAGGTCGCTGAGCTTTTGGTCATTTTGGGTTAGAGGGGTTACTATATTGGTCGCATTTTATGTGATTGTACTGAGAGTTTGATTTAATATAATATGCCAGTTTACAGTCAAAAACAAAATTATATCGTGATTTGAATTTTGCATCTTTATATAGATTTTAATGTAGTTTAATTATTAATGTAAATTTTAATTATTAACAACGAAATGAATCATCAATATTGAGAGTTTTACTTTATTTGACAAAAAAATATTGACTCACAAATCAATTTAGGAGGGGAGAATTACCAAATTATTGGAGACGTGAAATGAAATACTTGTATGTCACTTTGTTGGAGCAATTACCGCTATTTACCACTATCCATATTTCTACTCTGCCCGTTATTATTGGGGATATTTTTATCTCGTAGGGTAGGATTCTAGAGGATTCCATAAATTTATAATTTACGTATATATGTGAGGTCCATAATACATGCTTGAAACTCAAAACCGTACTTATTTGTACTATACTCACTGCAGTAGTGCACTACTGCTCTGATTCTCCGTTTCAAATCTCTAAAATCTTCTTTTCACCGTAAAAATACTAGAGAGAGAGAGACGGAGACGAAGAGCCACCGCGGAGGAGCGGAGGGGAGTGGGTTTGCGGAAGTGTAAAGCAATACACTATTCTTCGCTGTATGTCAGAGGAGAAGTATTGCTATTTCTACGGAGATCAGTATTACGGCGGTTACAGTGAGCTCGCAAATCCATTGCAATGGCCTCAACTCCGGAAAAGGCGGCGCTTACATCCAGAAGTGACTCTATCGTTGCTGCACCCGCGGCCGCGGATGGCAACGTTTTGCAGGAATGGACATCCCCTGTCGACCACCAGATCAGCAAGCGCAAAGCCGGCGCCGCCGGTTCTCCCCTGGCGACCGTGATCGACTCCGATGAAAACGCTCCTGCATCGAATCCACCTTCTGCTAAAGGTATTTGTTCCGGTAGACGTTCTGTGGTGGTTTGTTACATACAATTGATAATATATTCGCATCTGTACGTATATTGCATCTCTGTGTGACTGTGTTGGTCGAATTTCCGAGAACTGATTCTCACTTTTTCTTTCTGTAGCTGTACTTGCTTATTCAGATGCATGCATTGTATGTGCTGTCTTATTGTTGGCACACGCGCGCAAAACTGTGCGTGCTGAGATCATTTTGATGCTTTTCATGAGATAATGATCAATCGTTTTTTAAATGGTTTATCTGATTTTTTTTGTCTATTGACGGAATTAATTTATTTTTAAAAAACAGTAAGGTGGTATATCCCCTTCCTCTCGTGTTGGAAATAACTGGTTCCAATTTTTTGTCCTTTGACATTGCAGATCACTAATTATCATATGTCTGTTAATCTGTTTTTAGCTAGTTGATTCTAGTATGTCATTTCTATAATTGTTTAAGCTAATCAGCTCTAATTTTATCATCAAAGTGTAGTTGGTGTGTTCAAGAAGTAGAACTCACTACCTCAGTGCAACTATCGTTGCTCTTTTTTCCCCTTAATAATGAGTTTTGGGTGTATTGCTGTATTTATAATGTTTTTTTGTGCTGCAAGCTAATAGTAAATGTTATTGTACTTCAGGACTACCAAACATGATGAGGGCTCAAAGCCGACATCCATTGGATCCCTTAGCTGCTGCTGAGATCTCAGTAGCCGTGGCAACAGTCCGGGCAGCTGGAGCAACTCCTGAGGTTGGTTTTACATGTAATTATTGATTTTTCTGTAATAAGTTTGGACATGGAAATATTGTTATGCCCTGATCACAATGTTTAGGTCAGAGATAGCATGCGGTTTGTTGAAGTTGCTTTGGTGGAACCTGATAAGAATGTGGTTGCATTAGCAGATGCCTACTTCTTTCCTCCATTTCAGCCATCATTACTACCCAGAACTAAAAAAGGACCTGTAATTCCCAGTAAACTTCCTCCAAGACAGGCAAGACTTATAGTTTACAATAACAAGTCAAATGAGACTAGCATCTGGATTGTTGAACTCTCTGAAGTACATGCTGTAACTAGGGGTGGCCACCACAGGGGTAAAGTTATTTCGTCAAAGGTTGTGCCTGACGTACAGCCATCAATGGTATGCAACATTTTATGTCAAAATGTGTTTACTAGTTCTGCTGTAATGCAAATGAGTTGGATGTATCCTACCACCTTTTTCTTTTTTAGTTACTAGTATTTATGTACGTAATGTACTAGACTTAGTGCCACACACACATCCCCTAAGATTTATAGTGCTTACAAATATTTATATTCATTTCTGTACTCCATACATGTATTCCTTATATTGCATCAAGTAAAACAGGATTTGATGTCCTCTTCAGTATGAGTTTATACAATCTACATTGCCAAATCAAATTAAGTTGACAAATCAATTAACAGTAGCTCACACACAAATAAATGCATGAGAATTGTTGCATTCATATGCTTTTTATGCTATTCATGGTTTTGGTTAATTTCAGGATGCTGCAGAATATGCTGAATGTGAAGCCGTTGTAAAGGATTTCCTTCCTTTTCGGGATGCAATGAGAAAGAGGGGCATTGCGGATATGGATCTTGTGATGGTTGATGCCTGGTAAGTTTTTTGGCAATTCTCTTCACCCGATGCATTTTTTAGCTTGCAAGCCGTGTTTGCCTAATAGTCTACTTCTAATTTTCCCTTCTTGTTTAGGTGTGTTGGTTATCACAGTGAGACTGACGCACCTACACGCAGACTTGCAAAACCGCTTATTTTCTGTAGAACTGAGAGTGATTGCCCGATGGAAAATGGTTATGCACGTCCAGTAGAAGGAATTTACATCCTCGTTGATATGCAAAATATGGTTGTTGTAGAGTTTGAAGATCGTAAGTTGGTTCCCCTACCCCCAGTTGATCCTTTAAGAAATTACACTCCTGGGGAAACCAGAGGCGGGGTTGATCGAAGTGATGTGAAGCCACTTCATATTGTTCAACCTGAAGGTCCTAGCTTCCGTGTCGATGGACACTTTGTTCAGTGGCAGAAGGTACTTGGTTTTTATGTGGCAGCTATCAAATCTCTAATTATTTTCACTGCAATATGCAGATGGATTTTTCTGTAATTCAAATCTGTTTTTTTGTCAGTGGAACTTCCGTATTGGCTTCACCCCCAGAGAAGGTTTAGTTATCTACTCAGTTGCATATGTTGATGGTAGTAGAGGCCGAAGGCCTGTAGCTCACAGGCTGAGCTTCGTGGAGATGGTTGTTCCTTATGGGGATCCAAACGATCCACACTACAGAAAAAATGCATTTGATGCAGGGGAAGATGGTCTTGGTAAAAATGCACACTCGCTAAAAAAGGTCTCTAGTACATCCTACTGCCATTTATAGATAATTATGAGCCTGTTTGGTAAAAGTCTAAAATGAATGAATTGGCAGAAGATGCCAAGTTTGATGAAAATGTGATTGAATTATCTATTAACGATTAATTTCTTAAAGAAATTGAAGAAATGATTATCTAGAAATGAATTTAAAAAATGCCGCTTAATTTAATATCAGCGATAAAGTAACTTATGCACTATTTTTTCATTTTTAAGCTTATTCAGTTAGCGCATTCAAATTGATCACATTTTTGTGAAGATTCTGGGGATGATAAGTGGGAAAAAGTTTTATGCCAAATGAGCACTATTTTGTAGCATGTTTACTGTGCTTGACCATATAATGCTAGTTACTTGAAAAGTTTTTCTTTTGTTGCAGGGATGTGATTGTTTAGGCTTCATCAAGTACTTCGATGCACATTTCACAAATTTTACAGGAGGCGTTGAAACAATTGAAAATTGTGTTTGCATGCACGAGGAGGATCATGGAATCTTATGGAAGCATCAAGACTGGCGAACTGGCTTAGCTGAAGTAAGGCGTTCAAGACGACTCACTGTCTCTTTCATATGTACTGTGGCTAACTATGAATATGGTTTCTTCTGGCATTTTTATCAGGCAAGTTATTTGAGTTCTTATCAGGCAAGTTATTCTCACTTGGATATTTTGGTTCATATTTCAAAGACTTACTTCTCACCACAGGATGGAAAAATTGAAGCTGAGGTTAAGCTTACCGGTATTCTCAGTCTAGGGGCTTTGCAGCCCGGTGAAGTAAGAAAGTTTGGGACAACAATAGCACCCGGTTTATATGCACCCGTTCATCAACACTTCTTTGTGGCTCGCATGGACATGGCTGTTGATTGCAAGCCTGGAGAAGCACATAACCAGGTTTGTGTGTCTCTCTCCACTGTCCACTCCAAACTCCAGAAGCAAATGTCAATGTTCTGATCTTTAAAACTCATCTTTTGTTTTCTTCATTCTTGTTATATACGTAGTAGTTAATTTAAAATATAGAAAACTGAATATTGTGAGTTATGCTTGTCACTACTGACACAGTGACACAAATGTCTGTAAAGGACCACAGACAAAATTGTGTGAAATATGTATTATTGATTTGGTTAGTGTTATACTGAAAATATCCCATTTGCAGTCAACAGCTATTGGTTAGCTACTATTAATTTCTTGAAAATGTTAGTCCTTTCGGTCACTTCTCCTGCCAATTTTTAGTTTGTTTCACCGCACAAGTGATCAATATAGTCTCAAAGTTATACATAGTCTTGCACCAAAAAGGGAAACAATAAAAGTCCGGGACCAAAACTCAAAATGACTTGTTAGCAATGGGAGAAAAATTGGAATATATTCTATGCTACTATCAATTAAAGCAGTCCTTGTCCCTCTGTAGGTGGTTGAGCTAAATGTTAAAGTTGAAGAGCCGGGAGAAAATAATGTTCATAACAATGCATTTTATGCGGAGGAGAGATTGCTCAAAACTGAACTGGAAGCCATGCGTGACTGTAACCCTTTATCTGCTCGCCACTGGATTGTAAGACTTCTTACTCTTTAATACCTACTATATATGGATTTGTGATGTAATGAGAGTTAATATCCAGTTTAGCCCCTCAACTATTCACTATCCACTCAATTTGGTCCTCACTTTTTTGGGACTCGATTTAGTCCTAGACTATGCAAGGTGAACTAATATGGGTATTTTTAGCAATTCACTAAATTGAAACCAAATTTAGGACTCGGTTTGCTCCTCATCTATGTAATTTGGACGATTGGATCCTATTAAGCACGAAACATACAAAATACCCTTCATAATTAGAGCGAACCATGTCTGCTAACAAAGTGAGCCTAAATTGCGTAGTCAAGGATCAAGTTGAGTAAAAGCATATCTGGGTGGTATAAACTCATGTAAAAGATGTGTTCATTATTCGAAGTTATAATTTTTCTCTCTCGTGTTTTTTTGTGATGGGTTGCAACAATCAGATCAAGAACACAAGAACTGTAAACCGCACTGGACAGTTAACAGGGTACAAGCTTGTGCCTGGCTCAAACTGTTTGCCATTAGCTGGTGCAGAGGCAAAGTTTATGAGAAGAGCTGCTTTCCTAAAACACAATCTTTGGGTCACACCTTATGCAAGTGATGAGATGTTTCCTGGAGGAGAGTTTCCTAACCAGAATCCTCGTGTCGGAGAGGGATTGGCTTCTTGGGTTAAACAAAACCGGTCTCTGGAAGAAACTGACATCGTTCTCTGGTTAGTGTGGCTGGCTTTCTGCACTTAAATGCAATAAACAAGTGGTTCTCTGCTCATAAAATTAACTTGTTTCATGGTTTACATTCCATTGGCTTATATACAATGCATCCTACATATATTAAAGTTACTGAATGTGGGTTTTAAATTTCTCAAAAACTTGCAGGTACGTATTTGGAATAACACATGTTCCTCGGCTGGAAGACTGGCCGGTCATGCCTGTGGAGCACATTGGTTTCATGCTCATGGTATTCTTCTACTCTCGAGCCTATTGTTTTCTATAAATTGATCAGAACCACATTTTCCCTGTTTACAAGAAAATGCTGATGTGTATATATATCCATACTAAATTGCAGCCACATGGATTCTTTAATTCGTCTCCAGCAGTAGATGTTCCGCCAAGCTCAGCTGAACCAGATCCAAAGGAAAATGGGGTGGCGACAAAGCCGTGTCATCCGCCATCCTTGGTCGCAAAGCTTTGATTCATTCAAGGAAAAGATCCATTGTTTCATTTGTCTATACGCTTGTTTCTTGTGTCTAATAATATCTACAATACTTGGTTGATTTTTAAGTACTCCGATTTTTTGTTTTATTTCTTAAAATGATATCTGTTGGGTGATCCTGTTAGGCAATTCGAATGTTTTAGAAAATATATTGGTCTTGAAGTTTCTGATTATGTTACTTATGAAGTATACCAGATTGGTTTAGACTAGTTTATAAGTATCAGGTATGATTATAAAGTATTATTTCATGGTTTCAATGTATGGGGATGCCTTTGGGGACAAATCTACTGCGATTAGCCTGACAATAATCCGTCCATCTTTACTGCCTTAGTGCCTTTACATGGTTACTTGGTTAGTTGGTTAGTCTCCTGCCCGGCTGCCCCCAAAGAAGTAGACTAACCTATTGATGAGGCTAACTGGCTAATCCACATGAATGTGCATAACAATATCATCAGAAGTATCAACGATTTTAAAAAAAAAGCAGTTTTTTTTAACGATCATTTAAAATATTTTAAATAAAAAATTAAAACATTATCAGTCATGCATTGTCTGTTTCATTAATAAAATGACAAGACTTGCTAACAAATTGGTCACAAATTGTTTTAAAAAGAAATACAGTCCATCTATCTCCAAATTTTATTTCAGTCTTTTCTTAGTACAAAAAAGAAAGGCCTTTCATTTTACATTTTGAGAACATAAAAAAGATTATTTTACATGGGACGAGGCTAAAAAGAGGGGATCTGCCTGGTGTAGATCCGATGGCAGCAAGAACAAGGAAGCAGGGGTGGTGACATGTACTCTGCTGCATCTGATGGCTTATAAAGCTTGGCAGACAAACCGGATCCAAAAAGAGGAACACCAAAAGCTTAGGAGAAAGGATAGCTTTTTTTTTTTTTTTTTGGGGGGGGGGGGGGGGTCTGTCTAACTGTCCAAGGTTTCTTTTTCAAGAAAGAGGTCTACCAAAAGAGTGTGTGAGTTAACGAGACGAAGGTAAAGGACGCCAATTGTTGATAAGGATCATGGCTTGATTGCGAGAAGATGGAGAAAGTTGTTGGAGTATAACATTCTTCACATGATCTGCAGCCGTCTCACCCGCACGTGTTGCAAGTTCCAAGTACAGGACAGCTTTCTCCATATCCCCTTCCTGTAGTAAAACACAACATTTACACCACATCAATGACAATATACTCCCACATTTTGGATAATTCCAAGTTTTTCATTGATTCACAATGTAGTATATTGTATACTTCCATTCATTTTTACTACCTCCAGAAGTTTTTTCACTGAGAAATTTTTGGCACTCGTTAATATTTTTTCAGGCTACACCACTATTATGATATTACCTAATACAATATCAAATTTTGTGAACCCAACACCACCTAAAGACATTGTGCATGTATGTATGTGGGTGCATCAATTGTAAGAGGACCAACAGTTGAATCGTGGGTGGGGGGTAAGATAGCAATAAAAACATGACTCGGCAACTTACAGAAAAAAGACTTAATCCATGGTCAAATTGAGCTTTACTGTGGCCCCGGTCGGCTGCCCTCTTCATCCATTTTCTGCCTAATCGATGAGACTGCACCAAACCTTCTCCAAAAGAGTAGCATAATGAAGTGTTATACATAGCACGTACATATCCACCTTCAGCAGCTTTCAGATACCACTTTGCCTGTCAAAGTCGCGCAAAGACCATTAAAGAAATAAAGACATAATCTGGAAAGTCAGACAAAAAGAACACTCTTTTTTGTTTTTTACTGAAGAGGAATAAAATTTTGATCTGTTAGTTTTTCTCTTTGCATATAAATAGAGAGAAATTGCAAAAACTTCAGCTTCAATTACTATTCCAAATGCAATTGAGGATTGCAAACAAATACTAAAACAATGGAGCAGCGGTTTCTATTTCTCATATAAATACTCCCTCCGTCCCATTTTACCTGTCTTACTTTCCTTTTTGGGTTGTCCCAAAATAAGTGTCACATTTCCCTTTTTGGAAAGAAATATGTGGTTCACAACATTTCACTTTACTATACTCAAATCTCAACCACAACTTTTACTTTTTCAATTAATTTATTAAAAACTGTGCCAAAACAAAAGGAGACACATAAAATGGGACGGAGGTAGTAATATTTTGTATAAACATTTAGGAGATAAAACATAAAAAATAGCTTAGACATGTTTATAGAACCTATAAACATTTTACATTGCTTTCTGTTTATTCGGTTAGCCCTTCTCCAACTCTCCACTGACCTCTGTTTAAAAAAATGGTTTGGCTCACGAAGCTTCAGTCCCGCTTTTCCATTATTGCAATTTCAAAAATACTAAACTTAATCCCCATAGAGCCATAGAGGCGTATCTTGAGAGTGAAATGGTGAGTTTCACTTAGCTCTTCTCCACATAGTCTATGAAAAGGTGTATAAAGTTGACTTAGAAAAGATAGAAAGACTTCTATGAACCACATCATTTTTTGTTTTAAATGGAGTATGACAGAGAATTGGAAAGGAACCGAAAAGAAAGAAACGTAAATTGCAAGGATGGTAAACAACATAAATTAGAGGGACCTATACACAAAATGGTTTAATGGGACAACAGAATATTTAAATAAAAATAAAATGGATGAGAGTTACCCCTCTAATTGGTGATTCGAATCACTAGTTGATTCAATTATTAAGTCTCCTAAGAATGCACTAAGGGCAGCCTGGTGCACATTGGTGTTCCCGCAAGGTGAGGGTCCGGGAAAAGATCCCGCCACAAGGGTGTATGAAGAGCAAGTTTTCCTTGTCATTTTGACAGAGGCTGCTCCCAAGACTTGAACCCGTGACTTCTCGATCATACAAAAACACCATAACCCGTGCGCCAAGGCTTCCCTTCTGTCCTAATAATGCACCATCGGGTAGAAATTAACGACTGCATTTAAACTTCAGACTTAAGTGTAGTACCGCTTCCTGAAAATTCTTAATCACACCGCGGCCCTGATGGAAACACAGTGCACTTTGGTATTGAGCACGAACATGGCCAGCAATAGAAGCTTTATGCAGCCACTTAACAGCCTCTTCTGCGTTTGGAGACTCACCTATAAACCAGATAGGAAGTTATTATATCCCTAAACATTGAATGGTGCTACAACTACACACACACACACATAGACTACAGATAGAGCATGCAGCTTTCTATCAACATATTGCTATCTGATTTTTGAACCATATTCTGTGATCATGCCATTACATGGATGCCTCTGCAAGCCAATTGATTACCGTCTGATAAATTTCAATGTTTCAAGATCTATCTCATTGCAATCAAGTTGCTTCTTCTTAAAAAAACCGCTTCCAATGAATGATAGGATATGATAAGGCCATTATATGGCTCTGTAAGCCCAATGATTTCCCACAAAAATGATAGAGTGATACTCCCTCCATCCCAATTGTGTTGTCACTTAAAACTAATCACTTTCACTATTCATGCAATCCGCATAACTCTTTTATTCTCTGATTTTCTGTATCAAATTTTTATAATAAATAAATTATTAACAAATTTTGGGAGAGCCATCTTTATAACCCGTCAATAAATTATGACTGGAAAACCAATTTGGGAAGGAGATAGTATATTTTACACCCAAAATGCTCTACTAATAAAGCCTATACCTCTAGCATGTACTCTAAAGCTCCTGCCTTTTTCATTACAACAAGAGAGGAAACAAAAAAATGTTGGACTTCACATTTCTATACAATGAACTTTTGGGTTGAGTATAAGAGTTAAGCTTCAATACCTTGCAATAAACAAATCCCCAAATTGCACTGACCAGTAGGGTCGCCTAGCATGGCTGCCTTTCTATACCAAGCTACTCCTTCATCCTTCCTCCCCATCTCCCAATACAAAAGCCCAGCATCCACCATGGCCAGAGTAGACCCACGCGCCGCCCCTTTGAGGAAGCAATCGAGTGCCTTGGCCAAGTTGGGCTTGACCCCACCACGGCCATGCTTGAATCGCTTCCCCCAGCTGAGAAAAAGCATAGCCTCCCTTAGCGGGCGAAGCGCGTCGCTCCACGACTTGCAGGCCAGCGAAGCTGTGCGCAGGTAGGTCCACGAAAAAGTCGCCGCGATTTTAAGCAAGACGTCATTGGGGAGCTGAGAGTAGTCTTGGCCGCAGAGATGGTCGGTGTGGGGATCGGAGAACGGCGGCTTTATTTTGGAGGAAGAATGCGGCTGGGGGCGGGTGGTCTGTTTCTTGACCAAAGGGAGCGCGAAGAAGCGAGGGCTGTCGAATTTCGCCGGCCAAGTCCTCTGCTTCATTCCGCTGGCCGGCGGCGAAGAGTAGAGAAGAGTCCGTCGGTGGCCGGTGGAGCAGAGTTGGTCTGGTTTCTAAATTCAAGGAATTGAAATGTTCTTTCTTTTCTTATTTGCGTCGCTTGTCAAAACTAGACCCGGAGTAGACGTGGCCAAGTTAACGGCGGTTTAATGTGGCGTTTGGACACAATTGATCAATTTTGCCCAACGTCGGCAAGTCTTGTGTTTCTGATGAAATCTATACAATTTAGCTAGTCTTGCGTAATGTCAAATGTGACATCTTGTGTTCAGGGAAAAGAAATACATTACAAAAAGTCTAAACATAATTTTTAAATATTATATATAGTTAGTTAATTTTGGTGCGCCATTTATTTTTCTCTCTAGGGCTTTACACCGCTGGAGTTTTTTCTTCCGTTTTCATCGAGGACGAAGAACGGCCGTGGTTGCTTCGCTACTATTGCGGTGAGAAATTGGTGTTGGTACGTGGTTGCTTTGTTTGGGATTGCGGAAGGCGGAAATCGACGGAGGGATCTTGCTGTTCAACACGAAGACAGAGATCGACGGAGATTCTGCTGTTCGGTTCTTCTGCTATTCAACTCGACGGAGGATTTCTTTTGACCATTCGTGGAGGAAGATTAACGAGAGAGGATTAGTCAGAGGCCACGAGGATTTTGTTTCGGGCGCCGCAAAGCAACAAGGCAGGGCAGCAAGGAAAGATGAATGCATCACAGGGCTTGACATCGAAGAAGATGTCCGCTAGGGGCGTTGCTACGAGTGCGGGACGTGGAGAGTTGCAAGGGTTTGTCTAGGACAGATTTTAATCGACAATGGAGGATCAATTAGAGTGGTACCGATGGTACGACCTCCTCCTGAACCACCGACATGAGTTGGTCGAGGTGTCAAGGTCCGTGAAAGTTCTCCTATTAGTTATTGTTATTTTGTCATTTGGTTTCTTGTTATCGTCTATGTCATTGGGAATTTAGCCTTTTTTATGTCATTGGATATGTTTGGATCTATGGGAACATGGATGGTTGTGGCAAACCCGCTGCATGGTTAGCGATTTGTGTTGCTCTTTCAGGGGTGACCGTCTCTAAATCTGATCATAGGGTTTACAGTCGTAGTTGTTGGAGGTTAGTTGGTGATAGGTGTTTAAACAAGAAATAATTTATCCTAGAACGGAGTAAAAAATGGGAATCAAGCAATATAGAATCAACTATGGAAGAATTGGTAAAGAAAGGAATTTGATATATGATGATCAAGGAGAAGGATCTTCACAATATGCTTTTGAATTACAATGTAGAGACTGAGTGTATGTGTATTCGTCACTGAATGTGCTGATTACATAGAGCCTCTAGATATTTATAAGAGATACATTTAATGCACTTTTGTCCGTTGACGACATGATCCGACCGTTACGACGACATGTCCGACCGTTACGACGACATCAATATCGTCATTATTGCATCATCAATTCTGGCCAGCCTTTTGAGTAACCTATGTCATAATTACAATAACTACTCTAATTATATACATAAAACTGCCCAGATTTAATTAGCTAGCATTAATCCCAATGAATGCGTCATTGATTGCCACGGTCAACCATTTTTGAATGTAGTCAAGGCTATCAAATCCGTGTACCAACAATTGCCCCCTTTTCGAGAAGTTGGGGCGAATGATGCACACGTCCGTCGACTTGTTTCAGCAACAACTTGTCGAAAATTTGGAAGTACACTTCACATCTTGGTCCATTGCATCGTCACATATTGATCAACTTGTCTAACTTAAATGCTTTCCCTCCAGCATTGTGTTGACGGTTAGATGACAGAAATTTGTAACAGCATCATGTCGATGTCGACACCTCAGCTGGCAAAGGGAACATCATCCGTCGTTAAAGATGACGAGTTGTGTTGTGTGAACATAGTCCATAACCTGCAAAAACTTTGAATAACGTTTCATTTGTAATTTTATCAATATTGTCAACATGTGTTTATGATTTGTATCCATGTCGTTCGTAGTGTCTCCTTATTGGAGCTAATGTTGTCACGCTTCTGTTGCGTATTTTTGTAGTTTTGGATGTGGTTGTTGTTCCACATGACGATGTCATTTGTACGTGTACTGTTGTTGCTTTGTGTTTGTCTGACTTTGATGTTGTCAGCATTTGTGATGTATGATCTGTCTGTTGTTTTGGCCAAAATGTGCAGGGTGTATGGATTCGGTACTCATATTTTTCATATGACGAGTCCATGCAATCCCTGATGTCCCTTAGTGATGTATTTAAGGGCTTGTGTTATGAGAAACTTACGTGGCTTGATTGATGTTTTCAACCATTAGTGTTGTCCTTATGCTTAAGCCTGCACTTAATCATGTTGTCAGGATCTGGCCGTTGGCTTGAAGCCAACGGCCCTCCGATGCTAAAGTCAGTAATTGTGAATAGGTATGTATAAAAAATTAGTCCTCAACATTGCGAAACTACTTAGTCAAATTCACGTCATTTCAACTTAATGTTTCAAAAGTAATTTTGCACTTGTCAAAGTGAATAAATGAAGAAAATATTAAAGTGAGGGGAAAGTAAATTGCTGTTGCATACCCTGATAGTGTCCTGATCCTTTGCTTCTTTATTTACTTTCCTGTTCTGATTAGGCGATCTCGGTTGACTTGAAGTTAAATGATGTCGTCGTCTAACCTTCAGTTTGATGTCGTCATTCATCACTCAGTTTCATGTTGTCTATCAGTAAATGGTTTGACGCCTTTAGTCTGCAACCTAATCAGACACGTAGCTGGGGCCTGGCCGTTGGCTTGAAGCCAACGGCCCTCCGATGCTAAAGTAAAATAGTCTAATACTTTTACATTGATTGTAGGTGTGTATTATCTCTAAGGAGTCAGATGTATTTTCGTTTGTCAAGGCGGGTGAGTAGATTAAGATGACATTGAAATAAAATAAGAGCAAACTATTGTCGAGTACCTTAATTCAGCTGACTTAATGTCGTCATCAGAAGTCTATATGATATTGTCATATAGGATTTAGCTTGATGTTGTCAATCTGTGACTCAGTCAAATACTTTGTTGGCCGTTGGCTTGAGGCCAACGGCCCTTCGACGGTCAAGTTAGTAAGAGATTCAAAAAACATAAGATGAATACTGAAGTAGATAATTATATTAGAAGTGGAAAGGCTTTAGGTGTACCGCATTCCAGCTCCTTAGAACTTGTTTACCGTCAATGCTTGTCAGACGGTATGCCCCCTGCACGACGACATCTGTAATCTGGTATGGGCCTTCCCAGTTGGGACTAAATTTTCCACTTGCTTCGTTGCCAAAGGACTTTCTGAGTACCCAATCGCCTTTCTTGAATACTTTGGCTCGGACATCTTTGTTATAGCTTCTTGCTACCCTTTGTTGGTATGCTGCCATTTGTACTTTAGCTCTTTCTCTCAATTCGTCGATAGTGTCAAGATCGTGAACCAATTCTGCGTTGTTTGCTTCTTCTGTGATAAGTCCGTACCTGGATGTTGGCACTTCGACTGGAATGACAGCTTCGCATCCGTACACCAACGAAAAAGGCGTTTGTCCTGTGGCATTTTTTGGTGTTGTCCGGTCTGCCCATAATATGAGTGGTAACTCGTCGGCCCACTTTCCTTGTGCTTTCTCCAACCGCTTCTTTAGATTCGAGATGATGATCTTGTTGCTTGACTCAGCTTGTCCATTTGATTGTGGATAGCGTGGTGTCGACATCTCCAGTTTGATGTTGTACTTTTCACAGAATCGTCTGGTTTTGATGCTTATGAACTGTGACCCATTGTCGCAGACGATCTCGGACGGGATGCCAAACCTGCTCAAAATATTTCTTTTGATAAAAGATATTACCTGAGTGTCACGGATTTGTCGGAAAGGTTCAGCTTCAATCCACTTTGAGAAGTAGTCAGTCATTGCCAACATGTAGACCTTTTGTCCGGGTGCTTCGGGCAGCTTACCTACAATGTCCATCTCCCACTTCATGAAGGGCCATGGAGATAAGACAGGATGCAGTGCTTCTGCATGTTGGTGTTGCACTGGTGCATGCTTTTGGCACGGTTGACAAGCTTGAGTGTATGCAATGGCGTCATGTCTCATCGTTGGCCAATAATAGCCAAATCTCAAGGCTTTGTTTGATAAACTCCTTCCTGCTGCGTGGTTGCCACATTCTCCTTCATGGAGACTTCTCAGTACTTTGACAGCTTCGTGTGGGGCTAAACATCTCTGATATGGTCCTGCCTTCGAACGTTTAAACAAAACATCATCAATTAATAAAAACTTTGTTACCTTTGACAGGAGTGCCCTTGCTTCTCTTTTGTCATTTGGCAAGATGTTGTGTTTTAGGTAATCTATGTATGGCTGCATCCAGTCGTTGTCTGCGGTTGACTCAATGATGTTGACCACTTCCGTCCTTTCAATGGCTGGTTCTATCACGTGGACAAGTGGTATGTTATCAATGTTTCCTGCCCCCAGACATGATCCGATTGCTGCTAAGGCGTCGGCTTGGACGTTTTCTTCTCTTGGGATTTGCTCAAAGGTGATGTCGTCAAAGGTGTTGGCTAAGTTGGTGACGATTTGTAGGTATGCCGACATCTTTGGATCTTTAGCTGCATAAACTCCGTTGGCTTGATTAATAATTAAAAGGGAGTCGCATTTTACCTCGATTGCTTTTATGCCCATGTTTTGAGCTAAGTTCAGCCCGAAAATTAGTGCTTCATACTCCGCTTCGTTGTTTGTTGCGTTGAAATCACATCTGACAGCTTGTACTATATTGCCCCCTTGTGGCGACTGCAGTACAACTCCAAGTCCGGCCCCATGCATGTTAGAGGCTCCATCGGTGTGCAGAGTCCATTTTTGTTGACGTTGGTCTCCAATTAACAAACATATCTCTCTTTCTGCTTCTACTTGTAGTTTTGGACTGAAGTCCGCCACAAAATCAGCTAGAGCTTGTGATTTCAAAGCTGTCCTGGGTTCATACTTGATGTTGTATGCCCCCAGTTGCATAGACCACTTGATCATCCTACCTGTGAGTTCCGGTTTCCTCATGATAGACTTCATGGGATAGTTAGTGCGGACACAAATAGAATGCGATTCAAAGTAAGGACGTAATTTAATTGATGCTGTCACTAGTGCAAGTACTAATTTCTCTAAGAGTGCGTACCTGGTTTCCGGCCCATTTAACGACTTACTCATATAGTAAACCGGCGTCTGTTGGCCGTCTTCTTCCCGCGTAAGTACTGCACTGACGGCATGCTCTGATACTGCAAGATACAACTGTAACTCATCGCCATCTTTGGGTTTGGTCAGTAGTGGCGGTGTTGTCATGTATTCCTTCAGTTGTTGTAGGGCTTTTTCGTGCTGTTCTGTCCATTCGAACTTTTTATTTTTTCTGAGGACATCATAGAAAAGTCGACACCTGTCTGACGACTTTGATATGAATCTATTGAGTGCCGCAACTCGTCCTGCCAGTTTTTGAACATCTTTGATTGACTTTGGGGATTCAATCTCTAGTATGGCTCGAACTTGTCCTGGACTAGCTTCTATTCCTCTTTCGCTGACAATGTAGCCCAGGAATTCTCCCGACGACACCCCGAACGTGCACTTGGCTGGGTTAAGCTTCAGGTTGTACTCTCGTAACTTCAGGAATGATTCCCGCAGGTGTTCGACGTGGTCTGACGCTTTTTTGGATTTAACCAACATGTCGTCGATGTATACCTCCATAGTTCTCCCGATTTGATCTTTGAATATCATTGTTACCAACCTTTGGAAGGTAGCTCCTGCATTTTTCAAACCAAAAGGCATAACAACATAACGGTACGTACCTGTCTCTGTAATGAATGCGGTTTTCTCCTGGTCGTCGGGGTGCAGTTGGATTTGGTGATAGCCACTAAAAGCGTCCATGAATGTCAGTATTTCATGTCCCGCTGTGGCGTCCGCGAGCACATCAATATGAGGCATTGGAAACATGTCTTTCGGGCATGCTTTGTTTAAATCGGTGAAGTCGACGCATACTCTCCACTTAGGTTTTTGGCCTTTCTGATGTCCCTTCTTTTTCTGCACTAAAACGACATTAGCAAGCCAAGTTGGATATTTTACCTCACGAATTTTACCTGTGCGCAATAGCGTCTCGACTTCTTGATTTATGATGTCGTTTCTTTCTCTGGCGAAGCGTCGCCTCTTTTGCTGGATAGGCCTGTGTAAGGGGTTGACATTAAGTTTGTGGGTGATTACTTGCGGATCGATACCCGTCATGTCGTCATGATCCCAAGCGAAGACGTCTTTATGTTCTTTGAGTAGGATTACAAGCTCTTCTTCCAATTGAATCGGCATGCTGCCCCCAATGCGGACGACTCTATCCGGATGGTTTGAATCAATGCTGATGTCCTTTGTTTCGCTGTCATTTTCCCCAACCGGAATAAAGTCGCCCTTTGATTGCTATGCAGATGTTGTAGCAGAAGCGGTCAACTTCATCGCTGCTTGGTAACACGACTTGGCGGTGGCCCTATCACCCTGAATGGACTGCACCCCCCACGGTGTTGGAACTTTTACCACTTGATGGTACGTTGAAGGGATCGCTCCCATTTGGTGAAGCCAAGGCGTTCCAAGAATCATGTTGTAAGCGGGCAAGTCTTGGACAACATCAAACTTTACCTGCAAATTAAGACCAACAGCATGTACGGGTAAAGATACATTACCGATTGTTTGACTGGGCTCGCCGTTGAACCCGACAAGAGTGGAACCGGAAGCGGCTAAGTCTTCTTCCTTGTACCCCATCTGCTTCAACGTCTTCAAAGTGGTGATGTTGGCGGTGCTACCGTTGTCCACCAAAACTCGTCTCACTTCACAATTGGCCACCCTAAGGGCAATGACCAGAGTGTCATGATGGGCATCAGTAGGACTTGTATGATCTGATTCGTCGAAGGTGATGGGCGCATTTTTCCAAGCTTCACCTTTTCGGACGACTTGGTTTACCTGCGACGACTTGTCTCGGGAGTACTCCCGAGCCTGTCTCTTGGCTGCAGAATAGGTTAGTCCGCATAAATCAGAACCGCCGTTAATGAAATTGATTACCTTTTGAGGTGTTGTAGGTGTAGGAGGTCGTTGATGTTCTGTGGATGACTTCAGATCTCTTTTTAACATTGATTTCGTTTGCTCCGACATGATTTCCGTCAGATAACCTTTCCTCAGGAGGTAGGCGACCTCCTTCCTCAAAGCGACGCAATCCTCTGTGTTATGCCCGATGTCGTCATGGAAGTCACATCTCTTGCTAGGATCCCGTCGCCCATTGGATTTGTCAGACTTTCTGGGCCACCGAACCTTGTCTCCCAATTTGTCCAAAGCATTGATAAGTCCAGTTGTAGTGACATTAAAACAATATGTCGGAATGGCAGGCGGCAGACTGGGATCGTCGAGCCAGGAAGTCGTCGAAGCAACGGGCCGTTCTTCATTCTTCGCATAAGGCTTTCCAGCCCTATAATCATGTTTTCTGGAGGTGCTGGCCTTCCGCTGTCCTCCTTCATAGCCAATCGCACGAAGTCGGGACTGTTCGTCCTCTTCGAGCCGGATGAAAGCCAAAGTCATGGCTTGGACATCTTCAAACGTCTTGCAAGGAAATTTGGTCAATTCCCTATACAAGTCTGAGTCTTCGCGCAATCCTCTTCTGAAAGCCTCTACAGCCGTTGGCGTGTCACATCTCGGAATCGACACTTTCTCCTTGTTGAATCGATGCAAGTAGTCACGTAAGGATTCGTTATGTCTTTGTACTACACGATATAAGTCACTGGTTTGCTTCTCCAATGCTCGACTACTCGCAAACTGCTGGGTGAACAAGTTAACCAGATCTGCGAAGGAGTCGATGCCGCCATTCGGCAAGTTGACGAACCATGTTAACGCTGGACCCGTCAGTGTCGTCCCGAACGCCTTGCACATGCACGCTTCCCGTTGATCCGGCCTGACAGAAATAGCTAACATCCGTTGCTTGTACTGAGCGACGTGCTCTACCGGATCTGTGGTTCCGTCAAACAATTTCATAGATGGGACTGCGAATTTCTTTGGGATCTCGACGTCTGTTATATGTCGTCCGAATGGAGAATCCGCATAGCAGGTTCGTGTTGCCATGTCAAGAGGACGAGGAACCCCTGGCATGCCATTATACTTTTCTCGCAACTCTTTCAACTCTTGCATGATAAAGGCCAACGGTTCCGCCATGTCCATATGCATTTGCGGACCTCCTGCTCCGAAATACGCTCCCGCCTGAGACACCCTCTGTTCGGATGGTGAGCGTATGTCGATAGTTTCCGGACGCTGTCGTCTTGGATTGCCGAAGTCGACATCTCCGATCATTTCGTCACGCTCGGAAATGTGTCGCCCTTGATGTTCAGCAAACAAATTGCGAAACACGTTCCTTCTGGGGAGTAGTGCAGGACGAGACGATTGCCCCCTTCCACCTATTGAACCGGCCAGCGAAAGGGGAATGAAGGGCTCCGTTGAAGTCGACACAGGGATAGGGATCGGCATCTGCTGGTTGACGGTCTGCATCCCCGATGTCATCGTTTTGGTTCGTAATGAATCCGGGAAGAAGCACATGGGGATGCTTGCTTCTGGAGTTGTCGCTGGGACAAGAGGTTCATAGGGTATGAGCTGCGAAATCGCCGGGACACCTTTAGCATATGGATCAAAGTTTGAAAGTCCCGGGAAAGCTTCGGACGTGAATGTGACTGTTGAGGTTGGGACTAGTATGGAATCTACGCCCGACTTTGATGCGGCAGTCATTACCTCTTTCCCTTTTCGTGATTTTGACGCTATGGACGCCACCGATTGAACTTGGGATCTCAAGGCGTCATTTTCTCCTTGGAGAAGAGTTATTCGTTGACGCATTTCCTCTCTTACGGCCTCTAGCTGGATTTGAGTATCCTCCTTTGACTGGTTAGCCTCCTTGACCGCACGTAATTCTTCCCGGAGGGCTTCCAATTGTGCCGCTTCGGCACTTTTGGCCGCGCGGAGCTCCTTTCGGACAGCATCAAGTTGCGCTTGCATCTCATCAAATAGGGGATTAGAGCTTCCGGCCATCGTTGATTCTTGTTTTGCAAGAATTTCCCACAGACGGCGCCAATTGTTTAAACAAGAAATAATTTATCCTAGAACGGAGTAAAAAATGGGAATCAAGCAATATAGAATCAACTATGGAAGAATTGGTAAAGAAAGGAATTTGATATATGATGATCAAGGAGAAGGATCTTCACAATATGCTTTTGAATTACAATGTAGAGACTGAGTGTATGTGTATTCGTCACTGAATGTGCTGATTACATAGAGCCTCTAGATATTTATAAGAGATACATTTAATGCACTTTTGTCCGTTGACGACATGATCCGACCGTTACGACGACATGTGCGACCGTTACGACGACATCAATATCGTCATTATTGCATCATCAATTCTGGCCAGCCTTTTGAGTAACCTATGTCATAATTACAATAACTACTCTAATTATATACATAAAACTGCCCAGATTTAATTAGCTAGCATTAATCCCAATGAATGCGTCATTGATTGCCACGGTCAACCATTTTTGAATGTAGTCAAGGCTATCAAATTTGTGTACCAACAATAGGGTTGTTTTTCCTTTGATGTAATGATCCTGAAACTTATGATATGAAAAGAAGGCTAGTTGACGAAAAAATATATTATTTATTTAAATTTTGATGATTCCACCTACTTAGTCAAAACTCAGATTGCATTCCTAAAATAGTGACTTTGACAAAGTAGTTAGTGTAAGTAGTCATGGACCCGGTTCGGGCCGCCCGGCCTGCTATTGTGCGGAACCGGCCCGGTCCGGGTCAGGCCTAGGCCCGGTGGGGGGGGGGGGTCCGGGCTCGGGCCTTGTATTTGGCGAACCGACCCGGCCGGGTCGGGCCCGGGTCCGGGGCGAATTGATTTTTTTTTTCTTTCATTTTTTGGGGTTACCCGGGTTGGGCTTGATGGTTAGGAGGGGTTTGGGGGGTTTGGGGGGGGGGGGGAGGTTAGGAAAGCAAAAAAAAATGACCAAACCGGAGGCCCAGACCGGACCCGGTGGCTACCCGGGCCGGCCCCGGGCCTTCCTTCCCAAAAAAAAGCCCGGCCGGGCCCGGCCGGGTCCGGGTCCATGACTAAGTGTAAGGTTATTTGACTTATTTCTATCCTTGCATTTGCCGGGAAGTTAAACATGAATCTCATCGATATGGAAAATATGTATATACTCTATGAATATGTTCATCCCAATGTAATAATTTAGGAGTCTAAAATGTCCATTTTAATATTTTGTACTCCTCAAGTCTTAATGTCAATATTTTGTTCATCCCAAGTTGTCTAAGTACTAAATCAATAAATAATGAATTTTTATCACTTGTAACTCAAATGAGTAAATGTGTATATGAACATTGATAATGTTGTTTAAGTAGTTACTTAAACAATGTTGTGAATTATCATGTATGATGAAGCAATATATAAAATGTAAAGCATGATTAGTGACAATGGATTAATGGAGGAGGAAGGTAGTGTATTTAACTATTGGTGACTAAATATTGAATCAGGTTGAAATATTGAGTAATGAATAGTTTTGTTGTTGGAAGAGCAATGATAGTAAGTCCATCTTACTATCATTTACACATAAAAGTACAAAATCAGTAAGATTTTGTAATTGAAGTGAGTTTTAGAATTCGATAATATCTTTTCAACGAGATATGAAGTAGTTGAAATGGAACAAAATACAATATGATATAATCAAATCAAATATTAAAATTTTTGTTTTATGTAAACTAGTGATGGACCCGGGCCGGGCCAAGGCCCGGTCGGGCCTCGGGTCTGGTAAAGATAGGCCCGGGACCGGCCCGGGCAATGGCCGGTTCCGGTTCGGGCCGGGTCACGGGTCGGGCCACCCGCCGGGCCAGTATTTTTTTTATAAATTAATTATATATTATACAAATTCCTATTAAAAACAAAGTTCAATTGCATTTATTTGAAATAGGAACTACATTTGAGAATTGAGAAAAAAATAGCAATACAAAATACATTTTCTAATGAATATCAATTGGGATTTCCGCCACCGTTGGTTGTTGTTTTCCCTTTGTCACAGGACTTCATATGTTTTATTGGCATCCCGTATCCTTGTGAACGCTCCAAGCAACACTCTTTCTTGCACCACCTGCAAGTTGCCCACCACAGTCCGGTCTTCGGGTCCTTCCACTTGTCAAAATTGTTTTGCATAAGGGAAGATGTACTTTCCATATTTAAAATGGTATATGTATAAGTAGAATTGTAGGAATGTAGGATAATAAGAGAAGATGAAGATGGAGAAGAGTTGGAGAAGAATTGGAGAAGAGGTGTAGAAAAATGTTAGAAAATAGATGTATTTATAGATGTTTTTGAACCCCACTCCCCACACCACCACCCCCCGGGACCCCCTGCCCCCCACCCATAGCCCCAACGGCTATATAGCCGTTTGGGAGGTTTGATTTCAATTTTTTTTTATTTAAAGTTATACATATTGTAAAATAAATTAATTAATTTAATGAATTAAGTAAAACTAAAACTATTTGTACTTAGAAAAGTGGTTTGATTTATAATTTACAAATGTTATAAAATAGGTGTATAAGTATTTAAACAAATTACATATTGTAAATGTATTTTTAATTTAAAAACCGGCTTTATATTTTAGAAAAATAATTTTAAGTCGTTAGTTTGTAACCAATTAATTAATTTGAGAAGTGCTACATATGAAAAAGTGAACACATATTTATTGGAAATATGAAGTACAAGTTTACAAATTAATTTGAAGTACAACTACAAATTTACAATTTTGAAATATGAAGTACAAGTTTACAATTTTGAAATATGAAGTACAAGTTTACAATTTTGAAATATGAAGTACAAGTATAAATAAATTTGACAAGTGCTATAAAATACATTTTATAATAAATTCTAAAATACTAATCAATCGGAATCTCCGGCATAGGTAGAGCCACCATCGGTTGTTGAGTCATCCATAAAATCTTGGGAGGGGGTGATTGATTTGCACTATTTCCTAGTGCATAAGTTTGTTATTTTAGTATTGTTTGATTGTTATTTTTAATTGTTTAGTTTAGTTTGTGATGTACTCTATAGATTTATTTTGTAGGTTTTAATTTGTATTTTTAGTGTGTATTTTGTTGTAAGTACCATAAGGGATGCAAGGAAGTATTATAGGCACCAAAGGAAGGCAAGATGAATGGTGGAAATATATTCTGGTAGCAAACCCGGTCGGGTTGCAATATAACCCGGTCGGGTTGGAAGTGACATATGAAGCCAAAGGGAAGCTACGCACCAAAACCCGGTCGGGTTGGTATAAAACCCGGTCGGGTTGAGTTGACAAGACCAAAAGAACGTGTCCAAGATCAAGAGAACGTGGGAAATATCCGATTTGATACGTAACCCGGTCGGGTTTTGACCCAACCCGGTTGGGTTGAATGTGATTTCAGCACCTTCCGAGCAATTAAGGATACCCGATCGGGTATTCTACATACCCGGTCGCGTATCAGACCCAACCACCTCAAAATACATATAAATATACCCCTTTTTCCTTCATTTAGAAGACCAATTCCTATACACTTCTAAGCTCAGTTTAGTTAAGTACTTTCTTTATATTTTTATCATGTTTAGTCTCCAAATGAGGAGCTAAACTCTTCCATCTTGGTTTTGCTACTTTGAAGCTTAATGAATTTGTAAGTTGTGAGTTATTCTCTTTAATCTTCTTCCTTGAATATTAATTCTTCCTTTAAATACTATTTCTATATCAATGTTGGGGAGTGTTACTAAGATGACAATTAGTTAACATCTTGACATTAGTTATAGTAATAGCTAATTCTTCCTCTATGTTAATATTGGGGAGTGTTACTAAGATGACAATTAGTTAACATCTTGATATTAACTATAGTGGGATTCATCTTCTTTAATATTCTTCCTTGAGTATTAATTAATTCCTATTCATATATCATATTAATATTTTGAACATTACTTAAAGGATCAACTAGTTTTGTTTCATATATTAATTATTACTAGAATCGGTCGATTAATACGTTTGTTATTAATTCGGTCCTTTCACGGTAGTAAACTTGAGTTATTAATGCATGCGTTTCATGGTTAATAAACCAAGGGGAATTAATTATATTGATTAAACCAATAAACCGCTTGTGTTGAGGTTATCAATCTCAATCGTTTTCATCTTGATTTTATTGCTACTATCGAGTGAATATACGGCGCTTGTTCTATATTAACTCGGTAATAAGTTTTATTAATGAACGCGTTTCGTTATTAATAACTACCCTCGATGAATTGGATATACTCCTCGATTGAGTATTCGAGAGGAAGATAGTTAAAGATATAACCGGGATCGACGAACATTTCATTAAGTGGATAAAAGCAAAGCCAAGTCTTCATCTCTATTAAGTAAATCACATAACTCGTTCATCTTTGTGTTTAAATATAATTTAAGTTCATAAACCAATCATAAAAACCCCCCTTGTTACTTATTTCTAATTCTATAAAAAGAGAAGTGTTCCTTTCCCTGTGGATACGAACCTTACTACACTATACTACGTATTAGTGTCGTATTGATATTTATTTTGAGTGCACACCACGACAAAGTGCACGTCAGTGATGCTCATTTCTTGAGTTCTACGTGCGACCTTCAACCAATCGTGGTAGCATGTAAGCGTTTCAAGAGACTCCGCGCTCAATCTCGATCTAGATGCCGTTGGGACGTTGCCGGCCGAACTAAATTCTTGTTCCACAGCAACTGTTGAAATCGGCATTGATAGTACTTGCTTAGCCATCCGTGCTAAAATCGGGAACGTTCTTTCTTTTGACTTCCACCAGTCTAGAACGTCAAAGTCATCATTTTCTTCAAAATCAACTTCATATGTTAAATACAAAGTAATCTCATTCAATGCACTTTGTTCAGTGACGTGAGTTGTTTTTGTTTTTTTCATAAGATTGCCAAATGCAGATTTAAAAATCGATTTTCCTTTAGATGAAGATGTTCGTGACGGGGGAGGGGGAGCGTTGCTATATTGTGCACGAAACTCATTAAATAAGGCATAAAATAAAGTACTAACCTCGTTGTATTCCGTTTTCGGATCTATGGGGTTATCGTCATACATTGGAAATTCACCAAAAAACGCAAGATAATAGAAGTTGAAACAATCTTCCAAATTAGCAAGTCTATAACGAGGATCGAGAATAAATGCAATACCATAAATATGGGGAATATGCGCATAATATTTTAAAAACTTTTCCTTCATATAATCACAAAAATAATGAACGAAAACGGCATTCTGAAATTCTTTAAAAGCATCGGCGAGATTTTTTTTTTTTTTTTTTTAATCAACACAGATGCATCTATTAGACTCCAAAAATCTTGAAATAGAAATAATAATATGGCTTACAATATCAATTAGTTGACACTACAGAGGAAATTCCCCAAAACATAAAAAATAACATTCCAAACACCCACCCAACATCCAAACTCAAGCGGAGAGAAAAGGGTATGGTGGGTGGGACTAGAACCCTTATGAACTGATTTAAAACCAAATACTTTTCCCTATAAAAATCACTGCTGGGCACACTGGACCCTCTGACCACCACCATGCATATCTTCATCTTCATCATATGCCTCTTGTGCTGCCTGCTGCTGTTTCCTGCGCATCTCTTCTTCTATGTTAATATCATGCAAAGTGGTTTCCTCGCATTCATCCAATTCCATATCGGTAATTTGCTTTGAAGTCCTTGGAGGAAGCACTGCCTCAAGGGCCTTGCACTGATCAGGGGATAAAATGTCAGGGAAATCCACTGTGAAATGAATGTATAGCTTCCCTTTAATAAATGGCCTCTGGTACATCGGCATTCCTTCATCATTTATTGCCTTAAACTGATCAGGCTTAACAACTTCACCAGACTGTGACTTAATGAGGAGCTGTCTATTATCTAGGTGTGTCAAGATAAACTGGAAACCACAAAGTGCCTCAGTTAGGGACAATGTGTGCTCTACAAAGAGGTCATCTCCCTTTCGCTTGAACTTGGGATGTTCTTTTTGTTGCAGGACAAACACTATGTCACCAGTGAGAGTATCAGGAGCTTCATCAGCCTCTCCAGGGAATGTAATCTTCTGACTGTTCTGCATTCCTTTCTCCACAACAACTTCCAAAACCTTTTTCTCCTGAACAACCTTCTCACCCTTGCATTGGGGGCACCTGTCTTTGTCATTAATCGTCTCACCAGTACCCTTACACTCATTGCAAGCATGCTGCATCTGCTGAATCATGGATGGGCCAAGGTGTCGGATAGAAACTTTCATCCCAGACCCTTGACAACCAAGACACTTTCATCCCAGACCCTTCTCAAGCATATGAGGTTTTGAGTGACCCAGAGAAACGAGAAATTTACGATCAATATGGTGAAGAAGCCCTTAAGGAAGGAATGGGAGGTGGTGGAGGTGGCCACGATCCATTTGACATATTTCAGTCGTTCTTTGGAGGCAGTCCATTTGGTGGTGGTGGGAGCAGCAGAGGCCGTAGGCAAAGAAGGGGTGAAGATGTTGTTCATCCTCTCAAAGTTTCATTGGAAGATCTTTACAATGGGACATCAAAGAAGCTTTCTCTTTCTCGTAATGTTCTATGTGCAAAGTGCAAGGGGAAGGGATCTAAGTCAGGGGCATCGGCGAGATTAACAGCTTGTGGAATAAATTGGTTTGCGGTAGGTTTATAAACATGACTAAAAGTTTCAGTAGCATTAAAACAATATATCAAAATATTACAAAATTTTTCGCAAGTGTCGATCTCAGCCGCGTTTATAATATAGTTATCATGTTCTTTTAAAAAAGCAGGAAAATGTTCTTTATATCTAAGAACAACTTTAAGTAATTTATAAGTACTATTCCAACGAATACTCAAATCTTTAGGAAGAGCAACATATCTCACACCTCTTTCAGTCAAATAAGTTTGCCATTTTAATCTAAGTTGACCATTACCCCAAATACGTCTAATCCCCCCCTTGATTACCTCCATGGAATCTCCTGACGCTTTTAAACCGTCTTGCACACATAAATTTATAACATGGCATGCACACCGTTGATGAAAAAATCTACCCATCAAAGTATTGGCATCACACAACTCACGCAATCTAGGTATAGCAGCAGTATTATTAGTAGCATTATCGAAACCAATAGCAAACACCTTATCAATCAAATTATACTCAATTAAAATACGCTCAATCAAAATATAAATATGTTCAGCGGTGTGACGATCATTAAATTCTCGAAAAGCAAGAACACGTTTATGCATATTTCAATCCTCATCAATATAATGTGCAGTCAGACCCAAATAATATAAATGATGAAAATCATCCTCCCATATGTCAGAACAAATAGTAACACGCCCATCAAAGTTTGCAAAAAAAATTTGTAACCTTTCCTTTTCCGCATTATAAAGCCTTATTATTTCTTTCTTAACAGTTTTGCGACTATAATTTCTAAATTGAGGATTTAAACTACCTTGTGCATAATCTCTTAAAGCAAGACTTTCAGAAAACAAATAAGGCAAATTTTCTTCACAAATTAAGTTAGCCATACCAGTCGAATTTTGTGCATCATTGTAGGAGAAATTACCAAAAGGTTGAGAATTCGCAAACCTCGATATTTGAGTTTGCTTCCCCGTTCCGCCGCCTAATTTTGCATACTCCACGGGGTGCTTTGCCTTAAGATGCCTTGCGGCGGATCCGTATCCGCCGGAGGTTCCCAAACTATAATTGTTGTTGCACCACTTGCAAGTTGCGTGCCAATAGCCGGTTTGTGGGTCCTTCCATTTATCAAAATTATTTTTCATTAGTTCAGACTTACTTTTTTTTATTACCGGTGGCGGTTTGGGATGAGGCAGGCTCGTCGGCGTCGTGGCTGCCGGCACCCTCCTCCTCGGCCGTCTCCGGTTCCAATTCCTCCGCATCTTCATCCTCAAGCTCCTCTTCGTCAATGGTCGTCGGCATTTGTTGTTGTTGTAGAAAGCGGTTATTATGTCGGGCCAATTCTTGTTGGAGTTGTTCTTCGGACATCGCATCTCCATCTCGCCTTTGGTAACCCGTTTCAAAATCATCTCGGCTTTGAGATGAAGAACCGGCAAGTTCTTTACCTTTGCGGGATTTCTTCCTCCCAATCTCGTTCCTTCGATTGCGTTGGAGGTTACCCAAATCAACCGAATATCTACCACCTTCCATCTTAAAAATGTAACAAATATTAATTGACAACAAATATAATAATGGATACAAAACTAATGCAACTAATTAAAACTATTTTAATTAATACTTCAAACTAATTTAGTGCAAAGTAGAATTAATGTGTGACTTTAAAATTAAAATTATACCAACTTTTGAAGTACTTTAATTTAGTAAAAACTACTTAAATAAAATGTTAATTACTTTAATTAAATGATTGAACTACTATTTCTTCCTACAAATATAAATTGAAAATAAGAAAATGTGACTTTAACTATAATGACAATTAACTAGTTTATTGAAGTAGAGTTGTTTTAACAATTAATGAGAATACTAATGAAGTAAATAACTAGTATAATGAAAAATGTAACAACAATGTTAATTAACTAATTAACTAGTATAATGACAAATGTAACAAGAATGCTAATAAACTAATTAACTAGTATAATGAAAAATGTAACAATAATGGTAATGAACTAATTAACTAGTATAATGACAAATGTAACAAGAATGCTAATAAACTAATTAACTAGTATAATGAAAAATGTAACAATAATGGTAATGAACTAATTAACTAGTATAATGAAAAATGTAACAAGAATGCTAATTAACTAATTAACTAGTATAATACTAGTTATAGTAAGTAATATATAATATAATGTTTATAGTATATAATATATAAGTATACTACTATAAGATGAGTAATACACTTATATTTTATACTTTAATATATAAAGTATATATTAAGTAGATGTAGAATGTATGTATTAAGTGGATATAATAATTGTATAAGAATTAAATATTAGAGTATAATGGAGAATTGGAGATTGGAAAATAAGAAAATAAGTATATATAAAATATAAGTAGAGAAGTAGATATTATTATGTATTAAGTATATAGTAATAGTTTATAAAGTATATTTAATACTTTATTATATAAAGTATATATTAAGTAGATGTAGTATGTATGTATGTATGTATTAAGAGATATAAGTAGAGATTAAGTAGATAAGAAATATAAGTAATATAGTATATGTATTTATAAGTAGATAATTAATATATAAGTAGATATAATAATTGTATAAGTATTAAATAGTAAAATAAAATATAAAGGAGAATAAGAGAATTTGAGAAGATGAATATGGAGAATTGGAGATGAGTAGAGAGTAGGATTTAGGTAGAGTTGGAGAAGAGGTGTGAAAAAATGTTTAAAATTAGGAGTATTTATAGGTTTATTTTTACCCCCACCCCCACCCCCCCCACCCAAAGGCCCCGGACCCCCCTGGTACCCACCCAACGGCTATATAGCCGTTTGGGAAGTGGCTGTTGAGCCAAAAATGGTTTTTAAAATTAAAAGATTTTTTTTTTTAGAATTGGACCGTCAGGCCCGGGCCCGGGCCCGACCCGGACGGGCCACCAAAACCAACACCCGAGCCCGGACCCGCCACCCCCACCGGTTCGGTGCCCGAACCGGACCCGGACCCGAGAACCGGGCCGGTTCCGGGCCCGTACAGTAACGGGCCGGTCCGGTCCCGGGCCGGGCGGCCCGAACCGGGTCCACCACTAATGTAAACATATCATATTTATTGGATACTAAATCTTGTATTCAGACTTCATTTATAAAATATTAAAGGATAGATACATACTCTGTATTACACTAAAATTTGAAAACATTATTGAGTTAAAAAAAATGAGAATAATATCTGAATCGGTTCCAAGTTTCCAACCGATTGTGTGTTACTTAGCGGAGTGAAACTACAAACTGAAAAAGCAAGTTATTAGCACTTGGGAACTGGAATTAAAAATTATATATCTATATAACCATGCCTCATTGAAATTTGTCAGCTCATGATATAAATAATTAAAAATTATAGGTGAAGAAATAATAAAAATCATTAATTAATTACTTTATTAAATCATAAAGTTTTCAGAACAAAAAAAAACACAATTACCAAAACCTAGTGGAACCGAGTCACAAAGATAGTGCAATACATAAGAGCAAGTTTACAAAATGAGGTGGGATCTCTAATGTGAGTGTGAATTGGTTCTTTATTATTGGTTCGTTTACATTTTGTCGTAACCAATATAACTTAACTTTTGCAAAGCGTTCATTAACAGTAAATAAATGATACGATAAAAAAAACAGTAAATAAATGAATGAACATTATCCTTAACGAACAGTAAATCACAAGCACCCATTTTTGCATAATTGTAGTTAAACGAAACCACATTTCACATTTCACAGATCACATGTAATTGCAAAGAACCAGGCATGTTCACTTATTGAATGTGAGAACGTAACACAATAATATAAATATATCTTTTCAATAGAACAAGTATGGTTGATAGTTTATGCACTCATCTTATATTAGTTTGGGACTCGGGAGCTAGTTATGCGCTTCTATTTATTTAGGGTTTATAGCTTCTTTTGTTGTTTAGGCAAAAAATAAAAAATAAATACAAACGCCGCCTAAGATAATCACAGCAGATGCTCAATGGCATGTCATTGCCTGTCAAAACTAAATGGTTTGCAATGAAAGGTCTTTCAACTGCTGGGGATCCACTTGAGAAGGTGAACGCGTTAGAGCACATTGGGCAGTTGTTGTCTTTGGGAATGCTATAACATCCCTGATGGATTGTGTGCTTGCCAAAAGCATCACCAACCTATCCACCCCATAAGCAATACCTCCTGCCACATTCATAAATAAAATAATAACTGGCCCTTTAATATAACCTTGATAGAAATGGCATATGAAATTTGGCTGGCTTCTGTTTTTTAACAGGGGAAGAAGATTATAAAATCAAAAAATATTTTACTACGTATGTTGTTTGGGGATGTTGAATACTTGAGTTGCATGGATCTCTAATAACTCTCATTTCTTGCAGCAAATGTCTAAAATTGATTTTTTTAAAGTGGATGAATGTGATTATTCTTTTTTCTCAAAGAACTTAATTGACAGCAAAATAGTTATGTGCAATAAAATATAATGAAATTGCTACAAATAGGAGTAAAATGTGACTAAAGTGAATAAATAGGAGTAGTACTATTTTATTCAAAAATAAGACTCATGCAGGTTTCATTTGAGGAAATATGTTACGTAATACGTATGTTTTAGTCCTATTTAGTGAATTTTCTCATAATATACATACCATGTGGAGGGGCACCCATATCCAAAGCCTCCATAAGATAACCAAACTTTGCTTCTGCCTGCAAAGAAAACAGATAGTGTTGGTGCACATTTTGAAACAGGTTCCTCTATAATTTAAAATGGAGCACACGACAACCATCAATCCTTAGATGCTTTGTTTGTTAAAAACATCCTGGAAAATGATTTGTAGCCTTTCATGTGTTTAGTTAGAAAGACATCATTTTCCTGAAACAGTTTGTGAAAATGATGTTCAAGGAGAACTTTCTTAACTCTTTGAACCTTTGGGAAAGTCATTTTCCTGAAACAGATTTTTAACTTTTAGTTTTCTGTTTTAGTAGACTAAACATTATATACTTCATACAACTTATTCTTAGGAGAACATATTCCTAGGAAAGCATTTCCATAGCTACTTTTTTTTGCAATCAAAATGGAACATTAATTTCAAACGACTGGGCTTTGCCAGTGAAAGAGTGGAGCACCACATTTTAGGACCATGGTGAAGGTTGGCTTAAGCCATTAATTAGTCATTAAGCTAATTCCTGAAGGTTAATTCCTCATAAGAGAGAAGAAGTTTAGTGCTTCGAGCCACCAGATGTTTGTGACGTGTGTAATTTCAAGGACCACTTAAGAAACTAACCGTCATTACACCCAGTGTCCCCACAAATAACACATTGTGATGTATAACAACTCATATACATCAGAGAAGCCATTTGCACTAGTAGCAGATAGATCTAAGGCTCTGTTTGGAGCGGGGGAAAATTCAAGGGGAAGAGCCAGGGAGGAAATTTTAGTAAGGAAATGAAATATTGAAGAAAATAAAGTATTTGATCACGATGAGTATATTTATTTTTAATGGTTGATCGCATTCATTTTATATGTATTCAGTTTTATTCTTAAAATATTAAAACATCAAATATATGAAAAATTTAGAAATATCAACCATATTCTATTTTCTTAGGTAATCCAAGCATTAGAAAATCACATTCTTTCCTTTCCAGGATATTCCAGAATCCAAAAACAGCCAAAAGGATTTATCACCTGTTCAGAGGAGATGCCAACCATTTCCAATACCTTTTGCTGCACATCCCGCTTGTGAATTCTCAAACTACCTCCTCCAATCTTATTGAGGTTGGATAATAAATTTATATTGTCAATACTCTTTTAAACAGTCAATCAGTTGGTATTATAGAAAATATGAGTAAAAACCACCTCAACTCCATTGTAAACCATATCATATGCTAGGGCACGTGCAGATGCAAGGTTGTTCATATCTTCAGGGTTTGGGGCCGTGAAAGGGTGATGCAAGGCCTGAAAAAGAACACAAATCTTTTAGAAAGAGATCATAAAATTTAGAAGAAGTTTACAATGGAAAAATGTAAAGCTGGAAAAATGAATTCTCAATACTCCCTTCGGTCCTATTTATAAAGCATATAAGGTAGTGGTGATTACAAGTCACTTTTGTAGTATCAATGGAGAACTATTTTCTTTCATAATTATCCTTCCTGAAACATTGAAACGTACACTCCGAACAATGTTTGAGGGGACGTATGACAATGAGAATTATTTATATGCTTTTAATCATTTCCTAGGTCAGAGTGAAAGCCAATATTGTGCCTTACGAAGGACCAGAGAGAGTAACTTGTTCCATGGCTAGATATCGTAAAATCTACTATTTTCACATTATCCAAACCTCAAACCTCTGTTCTTGATCGTTCCACTCAAACATTGGAAAATCAGTCACCCACAAGATTGAATGCCTTGACTATATAAAATTACCAAGCAACAAAACAAGGTCGTGAAGTTAAAAAGCAATCTCCAATAAATACAATATAAAGCAGTCTGAATTTCTATATTGACAAACTTACTTCATCCACTAAACCCAATTCATGGGCTATATATATTCTCAAATGGTCCAACGTCTTATTGACTGGTGCATGGTGGCCCAATGCAAACAAGATGAGATCATCTGCACTCGCAGACAATCGCTTAATTAATTGCTCTTTCTGTGTGACATCAATGCTTGAAACGAGCGGGGAAATCCCTTCAATATCCCCTGGAAACCATATCAGAAACAAAGCAAATTACTAAAAGTGTGTGGCAGCAAATGTAAGCTTCGATTCATGGCTATAAATGTTATCTGAGTAATAAAAATATTCTACTGATGAGTTTTTTATGATTACCATTATTCAAGACCTTTATGAAAGGCAAACCCTTGGCACCAGATTTAATTGCTTCACTGTAAATGTCCCCTTTCTTGAGAGCAGTGTTAGAATAGGTTTTTGCACCAGATGGGACACACATTGCTTTAATTATTTCACCACTTGTCAAAGCATCCGCAAAAACCTTAAAGCTGGAGTTCCAGAAAATGTCAGATACCTGTGCAAGTGAATGTATAAACCCACAAAAATCAGGTATTACAGATAATCAATTGCAAAGCACCAACAAGAAAACATGACATATGACATATATGCATAAAAACAAGTACTCTCTGTCCCATTTTGTTTGTCACTTTAACTACTCATGAGGTCCACCTAACTTCTTTAGGTAGTTGAAAGATGATGAGTGTTAGACTAAAGCTTTATCACACAAGAATAGATAATTGCATGAGAAATCAACAGGAATATTACATCTTTCAGTTCAAGATCGAAACGAATATCTGGCCTATCCGAGCCATATCGATCCATTACGTCAGCATATGTCAGCCTTGGAAAAGGATCGGGCAACTGGACACCTTTGATATCTAAAAAAACCTGCAATGGATAATGCCTCATAGCTCATATAAAATGAATATAAATGCAATAAAGAAAATTAAATCTGGTAGGTAAGGCCACACATTGTTGGAAAATGATCAAAAGAATCAGATCACCACATATTACAACCATGGGAAGAAGCTGCTTTAGAATTTGATTTTAAACCAATATGTATATTTGCTAACCTTTCTTATCAATTCTTCATTAAGCTTGAGCATGTCCTCTAATGAAGTAAAGGCCATTTCCATATCCAGTTGTGTAAATTCAGGTTGCCTATCTGCTCTTAAATCTTCATCCCTAAAACATCTGCAATGAAGAGCATATAGATTCTGACTCCAATCTTATCATCCTCTCCATTATTTTATCCGCAAACAAGAAAAAATAAAGTAGCTGCAAAGTAACCTTGCTATCTGATAATATTTGTCAAAACCAGATACCATCAGCATTTGCTTGAAGAGTTGGGGACTTTGAGGCAATGCATAGAATGCTCCTGGCTTGTTTATAATGAAGAAAGGTACTACGTCATAAACAAGTTACTCAAGCCTTAAAAATTAATTTCAGCAACAATTGACTTCCAAATACTGTATTTGATAATGAAGGTAAAGCTTAAATCTCACCATTCTAGAAGGGGAAGTTTGGTAAGATGTAATGAAATGTAATGCAATTGTACGAAATAACATGTAAATTTTAAGATGGAGATTGTTGTCAACTTGTCATTTTAAGAAATGACATGTAAATTTCAGCAACAACTGACTTCCAAATATTTGACAATGAAGGTAAAGCTTAAATCTCACCATTCTAGAAGGGGAAGTTTGGTAAGATGTAATGAAAAGTAATGCAGTTGTATGAAAATGTAATGCAATTATACGAAATAACATGTAAATTACATTTTAAGATGTAATGAAATGTAAATTTGCACTACCTCCATCTCAAAATGAAAGATACCTTCTAGAAGCAAACGATGGTGAGATTAGTTGTCATGGGATTGCCATGAACTTTAAGAAAACGATGGAGATAGTTGTCATTTTACAATTGCAACTTTCTAGAAGCAAGAAAAAGTAGTACAGGTCCACATAAAGTAAAATGTGAAATGATATACGTAGTACTCCCTCCGTCCCAGGGAGAAGTTCTCACTTTCCTTTTTTGGTAGTCCCAACAAAAAGTTCTCATTTCCCTAAATGGAAAGTTATCCTACATCAAAACAGTGTCAAACAGTGCAAAACAGTGCCAAACAGTGTCGAAACAGTGCCAAACAGTGTCGAAACAGTGCCAAACAGTAAAATTTACCCCTCAGTAACTTTATTTCCTAAATATGTGTGAAAGTCAACCCGGGAACTTCTCCCTGGGACGGAGGGAGTATAAAAGAGTAAAATGTGAAAGTAAGAAGTTTGTGGAGTTCAAATTAGGAATTTAGTCATAATCTCGGACAAAATGAATAGGAAACTGTATCCAACCAAATGGGGCTAGGGAAGAATTTGATTACAAAGCCTTGCATTGCATTCATTACGGCATATTAGACGTTAATGAAGAGTAAGCAGTATTGATAAGTAATACCACCACTAACAGCACCCGCAATAATAATTATAAAAAAATATCAGATGACATAAGGCATTACATGATATACTTTAAGCACTTGATCAGAAGGATTAGAAGGATCTGGGGAAGGGTTACAAATTAAAAGTTTCAACAAAACACATCTAAAGAAAATAATTTTGAATGATACAGTACCTGTATTCTAGAAGGCACTAAATAGTCCCGAGCACCTTCAGGAGTAGACCTAGAGAGAATTGGAGTTTCAACCTACCTCGCAATCATGAGGAAATGTAGGATCCACACACAGAAGAAAGAAAATACAGAGAAAGCTTATTATAATGCATTAGTATAGAGATTCAAGTGGAATTGCAAGCTCAATACCTCCACAAAACCATGTTCATCCTCCAGGTACCTTCGTATCAATTTTACCACGTTATGTCGCAGCAATAAGTTGGAATGCATTTGTGGTCGGCGTAGATCAAGACACCGATACCTAAAATCTACCAAAGTAATCAATACATATAGCTAGCAGCAGAATGCTTCAAATATGGTTGTTTTAAAATACCAAGAACTAGCTTTTTTTAAGAAAAAAGTCAAGACAGAAAAAAAATACAAGAAGATTGTACATACAAGGTTTATGCTTCCAACCAAACTGTTTCACTCTTTAAAAACAAAACTGTTATCCGTATAATATACAGAGTACTAAGTTACTAACTATTATTGTATTGAGGGGAAGGATGAATTTATTATGATGTGAAACAAAACAGAAACAGAAAAGGGAGCAATGGCAATGAAATAAAATATGACACTGACAAACTGCAACTGACTAAACTGCAACTGACTGGAATAAAAGTATTTGAAGCATTTGCTGTTCTGAAATTGAAGGGGGAGATATAAAAAAGACTTCAAATTGACAAGGGAAAAATAAGGAACATTCTGTCATTCTGTGCATGCATTTTTATTACTCCTATAAGCAGTGGCGTATCCAGAAAAATACGTTAGTGGGGGCAAATTTACCTTAGATTAAGAAGAAAAAAATTACTAGAAAAATAAGACTAATCAGATTAAGGAAAAAATTGTAAAACCAATTATAAATAAAAAAATATTTTCTCGTCAAAAACATTATGATATCATGTTTAATTAAATTTCACTTTGTTAGAAATAATTACATCACATGGAATATGTAATTTGTGCAAAATTATGTCAATATATAAATGAATCAACTAAGGGAAGGAGGGAGCATCTAGTTAGAATTAATTTAAATTTAAAATTCACAAGTATATTAAAAAATATTTTATATTATGTACAAAATCAGTTCATATGTGAAACTAGAATTGTAACTATATTGATGTAGTTTAGATCTTTCCAATAAGAAAAAAAGTAAAAAGAATAATGCAAAACCACTTAGAATTTGCTTAAGGCTTTAAGGAAAAAAGCAAAAAAAAATGCTGCAAGTAGGAGTCGAACTCTTGACCTCATGAACGCACAACTTAACCCTGCACCTATTTCCGCTCGGCCACTAACATATATAGTTAAAAATCTAGTACTTATTGTATAAGTTCCCTTTATTTAGAACAAAAATATATGTATAACTTTAAATTGTTTATATATATATAAGGGTTGGGTGGGGGCATCTGCCCCCCCTGCCCCCACCCTGGATACACCCCTGCCTTTAAGTCAACAAACATGAACTCACTACCATCTTACCGCAATCGTATTTCCTCTTTAGGAGATTCTTTTGAATCATCAGCTGCAGTAACCAAGAATGGAAGCTTTATATGTACTGCATTTAACACATCTACGTGCCTTGCTGTGACCTGTACAAGTAAATAGTTTTATGATATCCAATCATTATAATGCACTATAGAGAGCAGGCATAAAAGAAACATAGCAGAAACATAAAATAACAGCAAAACTCCCAAAACACAAGTAAAAGCAGCAAAACAATTTCAATTCACATATTTAACCAAATAACTTATCTTAAAATGTCAAAGCTTTTGTTTTTCTAAATATTCCGCAATAAGATACTTCAATATGGTATGTTTTTCTAAAGCTTTTGTTTTTTCTATTATCTAATGATGAAACAGAATTAATGGTTAATGCCAGATAAACTGAAAATAATGCAGTTGAGATGATACAGTATGACTAAGTGACTAACCTCAATCATGCCAGTCTTCATCTTCTTATTGACCGACTCACCAGGCCGAGGCCGCACAACACCATCCACTGCGATGACATATTCAAGTCTTAAACCATTTACAGTAGAATGAGCCTCAGGAAATTCATCTGGAAGTGTAGTAATCTGTAACCAAAATCCTACTATAGATTAGTGAAAATGACAACCAGATTGGCTTCAGGACTATCCATCTACAGTCTATGCTTTTAAATGAGCTTAACACGTGGGCACATTAATGTTTCTCAAGAAAATATGATCATGCGTTAGTCCATCAATACCTGGACAATTCCAGTTTGATCTCTGAGGTTGAAAAAGGTGAGGCCACCGTGAACCCTATGAAGGGCGACCCACCCACAAAGCCTGACCCGTTTGCCCACATCGGATTCGGACAATTCGCCGCAGTATCGCGTGCGGGTGACCCATTTCAGCATCCCATTTGACTGGCTTGAAGGAGTACTGGAATCAGTTTCTCCAGAAGAATCCGGAGTAGCAGCAGATGGAGCTGGGGCGGAGAGTGACGAAAGGCTACATTTTGGGAGCGCTCTGAGAACTAACGATGGATTGATGGGAGAGAGATAAGTGAGAGAGAAGGGTTTGGAACGAAGAGAAATGGCGGGAATTGAACGAAGAAATATGGACATGGCAGACAGACTGAGGCGTGCGGGTGAGAGTTCAATGGCTCACAACATCGAAGAAATACGGGACAGTTGGTTTGAGGTGCAGCCACTCCAGCCAGCTTGGAAGTTCCGGGACGTATCTACTATCTACAATCTAAGGGCCTGTTTGGTTTGAGGTTAATCTCACTTAAACAGTCCCTATATCTTATGTCCGGTCTAATTAAGAAAGAAAGCGGCCCATTAACTAATAAAGTCCCAATAACCAAAAGGTCAATTTTTTGCGGCTGTGGCATTTTTGTAATTTAAGAGAAAATCGCGGCTTTAATTTCGCTAAATGAGCATCAGTGTATTTTTAGTGAGCATATGACTCATTTTATTGAATATTAGGATTAGGAGTATAAGAGCATCTCCAATGCTACAATTTGCACGACGCACATGTGACACGCGATATAACTACATAAATATTAGTAAATAAATTATTTCTCTCCTTATTTGAATGACTTTATATAATTTATTCAGTAATATTTATGTGGTTATCTCTGATGCCACATGTGCAATGTGCATATTGTAGCATTGGAGATGCTCTAACAATGAACATCATCATCTCTGCTTCATATCTTCAAATTCATTTTTTTTCTTTTAGAAAGAATATTAAATTATATGTAGTGAGATTGATCTCAGTTTAGCCCTCCCAAACCCACCTCCCCTTACCCCCCTAGGGTAAAAGAAAAACAATTCACATGGATTTCAATATGTGAATTAATGTGATATGATACATTTAAAATATGCATTGATATGACATTTTGCAAATGAGCATAACATGATTAACTTCAGTACCAGACGAGCATAACATGATTAAAATCGTAAGGTTTCGTAGTTGAACCTTACAACATTCTCATTGAGCGTCAAATTTCTTCTATTGAGATGAAAATCACGGTTTCTGTCAAATGAGCATTCATGAACTTTTACTGAGCATTACACTTTTGAAATATGAATTTCCGTGACATTTTAAAATGATCATAATGCCAGTACCAAATGAACATACATAACTTACATAGTGAGTATCGAAAAATTAAAAACGTCATTTGAAATCGCAAATGCGCTCAAATCCTCATTTTTCTATGCTCATTCTGTTTAAGCGTTATGCTCATTTGATGTGAGAGCGATGCCAGAGGGGTCGGATTGATCTGCGAGGTCAATATAACTGGAACCTAGTCTATACATATCATTAACGTTGTCATATAGAATATCTGCAGCACCGGAGATGGAGGAACAGTGACATACCAGAGATGCATGAATTCTGACGAACCAGAGCGCCAATGATTAGGCAACCCAGGTGAGACTCGAACAAATAAGGTTGCAGCAAGATGGGATTCTCTTTTGGTCAGATTGCATCAATGGAAGAACTCTGCTCGTCGGTTGTGGTGAAGCTCGGAGCGATGACAGATGGTGAAGGTTGAGCGGTGATGTTGATGGCGAAGGTTCAGCGTGCAACAAATATGGAATGAGAGAAGAAGACTCAGAGTTGAAGAGAATTGCAAAAATATATCGGGTGTATAGGTACACTCGGGTGTAACTTATAATTTGCGAATATTAGATGTCCTTGTTTGGTTCGCGGGATGAAAAAATCGGAAAATTTATAATCTCGGGAATGTAATATGGAGGGGAATGTTATCCATCTATGTCTTAGGTTATCTGACATTCCCGGAAATGACCTAATTTTCATCCGAAATACCCTCAATTAATTATCTCTCTTCATTTAATTTCTTTTCGACTCTTTCACTTAAAGCTTCTGTTAGGGATATTGGGTCCAGGCCCAATATACCCGATAATGATGAGAGAGGGCCCAAAGGAAGCATTCAGCCCAAAAGCAATACAAGACACCCCGGTCGGGATTCCCGGACAGCATTCAGTACATCTCTCCTAATGATGCACTGTCATCCAAGTAAGAGGCTCACTCCGAGCAACATTCGGCACATCTCACCCACTTAAGAGGAATCCACGAAAGCGCTACCAACCGAGTAAGAGCTGCACCCCGCACAAGGTACTTGGCCGGCGTTCGGGACATCCCATCCACCTGAGACAACCCATTGAGTACTTCCACCAGCGGGAAATTCTGCACCCCGAACGAGGTACGCGAACGCAATATCAACAAGTGGCAGCAACATTTAATGCCAGGGTATGGCGGGAAAAAGTGGGAACATGGCGGCAAAGGGAACATCCAACTGGCATTGACCACATGTCCTTCTCACCTACTCCCCCTTACTATAAATAACAGCATTTAATACATTGGGAAGGGTTATCATTTGTATACTCAGAGCTTAGAGATAGATTTATTATCCCAGTGCTTGTATTAATTCACTACTCCGATAGGCTATTCGGGTAATTCTTGTACTCGCGATATCAATACGAGCTCAGTCCCTGAGTTCAATCATTTCCACTATTTTATATTTTGTTTACCCATCCAACCAAGACTCACGTTCCCGAATACCCTAAGCGTGTGTTGGGCTTTTTGGGTCTACGGGACAAAACCTCAACAACTTCTCTTCCACTATTCTCCAATCAACGTAATTGTTCTTAATCTTTTACTTTATATATCCATTTTTTTTATCAAACATGATTATTGCGATTTTATAAATGTTAGTATTGATAAGGATCAGTTAATTTTATGGCCAGTGAAATATGGATAGTACTATGTATATAACTATAAACTGTTGCATTCTGATGAAATTCGCACTGCAATTTGATCATATAGGATTATAGGTAGGGGTGGACCAGTTCCGGTTCGGGCCTGGGCCCGGCCAGTTCGCGGTTCTGTTTTGTTGGGCCCGAGCCCGAACCGGTAGCCACCAGTTCCGGGCCGGGCCGGGCCGGGCCACCCAGTTTGTAATTTTTTTTTTGCTTCTCCTATTTAACCCCCAACCCACCCCCCTCACCCCCAAACCACCTCAAATGGCCCAAATACCCAGCCCAGCCCAAAAACTTAAAAAAAAAAACTCAGAAAAAAAAAATTAAATTCGGCCCGGACCGGGCCCGGACCGGCCGGGCCGGTTCACCAAATGGAGGGCCCGAGCCCGGAACCGAAGCCCACCGGGCCGGATGGCCCGAACCGAGCACTAACCGGTTCACCGGGCCGGTCCGGGCCCGCACAGTAGTGGGCCGGTTGGCCCGGCCCGAGTCCATCCCTAATTATAGGGTGCACATTTTCACTCAAGTGATGCATTTTTTTGCAATGCTAGGTCGCTAGGAAAGTTAATATATACATGAAAAATGTCACCATATTTTTATTCAAACCCATGCCAGCATGCCTTATTGACATGTCTAGTCGTCTAGAGCTATAAGATCATAAGTGTGATGTACTGCATATATTCATATTTTTCATCGGAATGACACGAACCAAATTGTTTCTCATACTTTAAAATTTTATCATGCTAAGTAGTCCTGGACTCGGGCCGGGCGGCCCGGCCCGGAACCGGCCCGGCCCGGTTACTGTGAGGCCCGGCCCGGCCCGGAGCCCGGTGGGCCCACCGGTTCGGTTCGGCCCGGCCCGGCTGCTGGGCGGTTCGGGCTCGGGCCGAGGTTTTGGCGAACCGGCCCGGCCGGTTCGGGCCCGGTTCGGGCCGATTTTTTTTTTTTTTTTGAATTTTTTTGAATTTTTTTAAGTTTTGGGTTGGATTAGGTATTTTGGGCCATTTGAGGTGGTTTGGGGTAGTATGGGGTTGAGGGGGAGGGGTTGGGGGTTAAATAGAAGAGCCAAAAAAAAAAAAAAAATTTCCGGTTAGGCCCGGCCCGGCCCGGCCCGGCCCGGTTTGGCCCGGAACCGGAACCGGAACCGCCCACCGGCGGTTCGGGCCCGGGCCCAACTATCCTGGCCCGAGGCCCGGCTGGGCCCAGGCCCGAACCGGGCCGAGTCCAGGTCTAATGCTAAGTAACTTGTTCACCCAAAAAGCTTACATCGCACATATTTCTCGACTTATGTAAATGTTCTTTAATCTGCCTAAATGCATATTGTTTCATATGTCGGTATAAGCTAAAGGTATACAGTGCATGCCCATAGCCTTAGTCACAGAAGGGTTTTGACAAACATAGCCTTACATTTGTTTACTAATTGGAGACTAGCAAGTCTGCATTTGAGTTTGTATTCTTGTAGGCAATCAAAGTCTATCCCAACTTCTCAAGCTAATTAGCTAAAAACAATTTACACATTCATCAAAACTTCTTGATGTGATACTTGGGCAAAAGTCCTACTTTAATTACAAAAAAAATCTATGACTATGATTACATCTCACTTTCATAGTATGTGAAACTTTGTTTACATAATGTATCAACTATGGGGACAAAAAAGATGTAAGTATTCATTGTGAAGTCCACCTTTATCGCACTGAATTAGATATTCGCACATACTGCAAGAGTCTCTGTAAGGCATTGCCACTGTCTATGGCCTCTCTGGCTCGGTCAAGGGCAATGGGTACATCTTCAGCTCCTTCACACCCAAGTAAATGGTCAACCATTCCAGCATTTAAAACAATTCGGTCATATGCTGGACCTTTCTCTCCTTGCAGAGCAGCTAAACCCAATTCTATATTCCTTGCAACCTGAGATGTTTCAAGGGAAAAAATTGTTGAGCCTTTTTACTGTTGTCATTCTTGTTGGATGTAAAATTCTTAGCTTCACCCCCTATAGAATTGGTAGGCTCAACGAAATTTGCATAACCATAAAAAACAAACTTGAAATTTTTCTCAAACTAGGTTGGGGCAACTACACACCGATGTTGCAAACAGAATTCCGCTCTTTCAAAAGAAAAATGATTCATTAAGTGGCCCATAGATCATTTTAGGGTCACTTTCATAAAACTCACACATTAAAATATACTTCGTACAAACTATAAATGTTGCTTTTAAATGTTAGTGTTTGGTGTGCTGAAGTTTTCATTTTCACAAAATCTACCTAGCAACCCTATATTTCCCTTTTTTTTTTTTGGGTCCGGCCTGCTGGTCTCGATCCAGCGACCTATCCTATATTTCCCTCTTTTAATCATTTTTTCAAAAATAAATATCCAAGCAACTAATTCTTGAGAGTAAAAAACAGTGGTTCATTTACAGCTATCCAAACACCAACTGAAACAATACTTAGAAATTAGAAACCACAAGTTTTACTAACAAAAAAACATGCCTTCAGAAAACATCAATTTATTAGAATATAATAATAAAGCACATTTACATTCGCCAACCCCAATGCTTCTTGTATACTGTTGACTTGAGGGTATAAAAACAAAAACAATAATCCAGATAATGTAGCTCAGAATAGGAAGAACGCCATATCGATATAAAGCCATATATTCGATAACATAGAGCCATACCGATTTATCTGTCCTGGGAGTATCAGTGGGTTTAAAGCCATACTCCTCTGCATTCACCACAAAGTTGAAACTCTCCCGTGACACACCTGCAATAACATACAACATACACTCACTGTAATCTCACTTTTCTCCTAGGGTATGTTTGGATATGAAAAATGCTAGGAAAAAGAGGGATGCTTTAGTATGGGGGTAAGGCTCCGTACATCCGACCCTCCCTTACCCCCACCGTAGGTGGGAGCCTTTATGGCACTGGGGTAATGTTGTTGTTGTAAAGGGGGATGCTATCTGTAGCTGTTTTCTTAATGTTTGGGGTAACCACAGAAAATGAAAAGGAAAAATAAAATCCTATTTTAATACATTTAAATTACCATATATCAAGATTTCCTAAGCATTTATGTAATCCACATAAATAAAAAAAAGTACCTAATTATATCTATAATAAATTTATTGCCTATCTTTACTTTCCATCGCATTTTCTTCCCTGCCAATTTTCCAAAATGCTTTGCGTCCTTTCATCTTTCCCTTGTGTTCTTCGGGATCTAAACGGACTTTTTGTAAACTAGGAGAGCAACTAAAGATTGTTTTAAGTTTATAGTACATACCATCAGCGGCATTAGCAGGTGTCCTATCTACTGAACGAAATCCAGAACAGTAATTTACTGACAGACCCTTTGATGCATTTACTGATCGTGATTTGGTGGTCATTGAAAGTGCACCTTCTTCTCCCTGAATATTAAATAAACCATTATTACATTTTATGTATGTTTTTTCAAACTACATTTGTTGAAGTTAGTAAAGTACATGTTTATGAAAAGGGGGTAGGATGGCAGCATTAGGTGGTAACATACTTTGACCACCAAACCAGAATGAACACCTCTTCTCCTCATAAGCATTAAAAGTGGCTCTTCATAACCATCATGATAAAAGCCTGCAACAATTGCTTCCTTCCCTTGTGCCTAATCAGAAGATAAATCAAAATGGGTAATTTCACAAAGAGTTTTAGATTTTTGAAACGGCCAATAAGTAGTTATTGACAGTTAGTATGGTCACTTTGGATCATAAGTGGGTAAAGTGTAGAACCTAAATCCATTTACACAAGACACTTCATCAGTTAAAATTTAAAAAGCTATTGGAGGTTGTAAAACCATAAAGGTCCATTTGGAGCACGGAAAATACAAGGGAAAGAAAATATGGGGGGAAATTGAGAAGAAAAATGAAAAGAAAGAAAAATTGGGGGATAGAACATAAATGCAAAACTCATTAAATTTACTTTTGATATTTGTTCACAAGCAATTTATTTATTTATTTCTATTATAAATGTGAAATCTAAATATATGTAAGAACATAATTAAAAACTAATCATATATAATTTCATTTGCATTTTGCAAGGTATTAGTGTATTACCTAATACTAATCTTTTTTTAAAACCCAGAGCTAATATTTACATAAGCTAAAAGCAGCTCATATAAATTTGAAGGTTCAGATTTAAATTCAGATTCATCATACCCTTACTAATTGTTGAACCTTTTCAGCAGTAGCCAATGGTGGGCGCTTCTTTATATGTTCCCTCAACCCAACTAAAGAATATCTGCGGACAGTCACAATATTATTAAGAGCATAAACAACATGAAGTGATGAAACGAATATGAAATTCCCATCTAGGTATGTTCCACCAAATCAGTATGATTATATGAAGAAAGAAAATATAAAATGATTGATGAGTTATAATGTGTTAAATTTACGCACAAAGACGGGTGAGCCTCTCGCTGACTTATATAAGCAAAACCTATCTTGTCATCCTGGAAAACAACTTTGATGCATTAAAGTATTAAACATGTGGTAATGAATATTTTCACATATGAAAATAGTACAAAATAACGTAAATTCCAGAAAAACTGGAGGACCTCAAGAATCTTTTTGGCTTGGAATGGTGATAATTGTGTATTTGCACCCATGAACTTCAGCATTTGCTCTTCAGTGATGCCTCCCTGAACATAGCAACGACTTTCAGGTCGCATGAATCATATATACTAAACCCTTAAGAAATTATGTCTATAACGTTGGACAGTTACATATCTAGGAAATGTTCCACTTTTGACCCGAAGACTGTCCTTTTAACCACTTTTGAAAAATGTGTTAAAAAAAGCTTCAGCCATGACTATAAAGAGCTTAGATGAGACTGGGAGGGGATTCCTAGAACAGTGCTTTTGATGCACAACTGTAAACTTCTTGCCACTTTTGGCCCTTCTGATCACTTACGTCAATTCTGGCACAATTAGAAAATTAAACTGTTCAAAGAAATATTACTTTGGGTGGCATCCAATCCACACCATGAAGCAAGCAAGATTCACCATAGCAGGATCGAACAGCAGCAACAAATAATGTGCTTCTGAAATACCGGGTGTTTCCATCATAAGGTTCGCCATAATGGGTCAACGATTTAACATCAGCAACTGGTGCAGGACCTGGAAAGTGGAAACAATTGTTATAAGTGACAGTAAGGCTCCTCTTGCTATCCATAATCGGTATTTTATGTTGCTGAAATAGATGTTACCAAACACTTTTCTTTTTACAAAATTCAACAGATTCAAATTCAGCAGTTTCACCCAAACGAGTCATACGGAATGGGCTTTGTAGATACATACAGTTTATGAAAGTCATCAAAACTCCATGTACGAAGCCAATACTCACTCCTTAATACAGAGGGGCATTACCTAGTTCATCATCGAATGCAAGACAGTAAGCTTTCAGCTCACGGTCTGACTCCCTGTTCATTCGCTGTCCTATCAGAAACGCTGAAAGCAATGTCTCACTCACACCAGACAGTCCTCTATCTAGTGGAAGAACATCTTTCAGAACACCCTGAACCTCCTCATATCCAAGATGACCTCCAGCCAAAACTTCCCTCAAGGCACCCACAAGTCTCATTTCTGCAGTGCTATTCCCAACAAACTGGGGTCCTATGGAGCTTCCTATTCCCATCAACGAACCTTCTGGATCAGCTATAAAAACTATATCCGCAGGAAGAACCCGGACTAATTCGGGCCAAAAGAATTCCATAGCTCGCCTTTCCCCATCACTCCACTGTGTTGCCTCTGGAAAAGAATTTGCTCTAATAGTCATCCCCGCGAAAAATGCCCCGAGTTGGGCTTTTGATACTACTTCTTCATCTCTCAGCTCCCCCTTAGCTGCCATTTTAAAACTAACTACTTCAAAACTTAATTTTGCTTATTTGAAAGACTAAATCTGCTACTGCAGATGTAAATCAACAAAATGGGAGAAGGAGAATACTTGTATGAAATCAAAGTTACCTGATTTTAAAATGGTTCGTAAGACTTTGAATGCTTGCTCTTCATTGAGAGGTCTAGTTTGGGTCGGGCCGGTGCAGACCTTAGCCTGAGCATCCAACACGGTCTGATTAGGAAGGGAAAACTGGGAATCCCGATAAGAAGTTGAGATAGCCGGGTTTTTCAGCTTCAACTCGAAAGGATCCAGTTCTTCTATCGTAGTGGAATGCTGAACGGCCTTGACAGTGAAAGATAAATGACTCCTCCTTCTGCCAACCCAGCCGTAAGCTGGAAGACGGACATGAGGAAACCGGTTGCAGCAGCATCTGGATTTGACGGCGGAGATGGAAGGGAGTGAAGATGGGTTTGGATTTCGCAGAACGGCTTCCATTACTGCTCGGATAAGCGACGACTCCTTTGCGTTTCTTTTTTCTTTTCTTTTTTTGGTTTAAGATGGTGACGCGCGTGGAAGTTGATTACGACGGTTTTTAAGTTGTTGTTAGTCAAAAAGGAAATCCGATCTTCTAATTTTAGATATCTCACAAGTCATCACAAATGTTATTTTAGCCTCATTTTTTAAGAAAACTTTGATTTTGTATCTCCATTTAAAAGTCTTTTAACTTCATATCACATTCACAATTTTTTCTTCACAAAATGTTATTCCCTCCGTCCCGCTATTAACTTCCTACTTTGAACTACACATATATTTAGGAAATAAATTTGATTTTTACTGTTTAGATACTGTTTGGCACTGTTTTGCACTGTTTGACACTGTTATGATGTAGAATAACTTTCCATTTAGGGAAATGAAAAGAAGATTTTGGGACGACCCAAAAAGGAAAGCAAAAAGTTAATAGCGGGGCGGAGGGAGTATATGATGATGTCCATAGTCAAATTTTTTTCAAAATGGAATTCAAAGTCCAATACCATAAAAAAAATGAGGTACAAAATCAAATCCCCCATATTACTATTATCCAGAATCACTAACATAATTTTACATTTTGTAAAAATCAATCAATTTTCTCTTGAGTTTTGAGCATTCTCACTCTTTGTTCTTTTAGAATGAATATATATTTCTCAACTTAAATTTAGAAGTCCCTAGAGTTTATTACGAGCTGTTGTCTGATAAATTACTAATATCGGTAATTGGGTCTCGTTTGACCAACCGGTCAACTCTGTGCCTTTTCTATGGCCCATCATGAATATACATCACTATATAAATATTGTCGAGACAAAGATGAATATAATATGTGCTCCCAGAAATATCGGGTGGTCCTCGCCCCAGGTGTGGGCTTGATAACTTAGAAATTGTTATTCATTTTTGTCACAATTATATACTTATTATTTGCCTCATTGAGAGGTTTGAGTTATATTTTGTGTTAAAAAAGAATTTTACAGTGCATTTGGAGTAGTAGCCATTATTGAAGATGAAAGTGCAAAGCTGAGTAGTTAATGTAGGGTTGTTGTATAATGAATGGTGTTTTTATAGGCGTAAAGTGTATATAATTTGAAATTTCGTACTATAGCTTCCCTCTTAATTTTCGGACTGTATGTCTCTATATCGATGGAGGGAAATGTTGAAAACTTAAAGCAATTCACTCCCATGTTAAATGAAAGCTAAAGGGTCAAATAGGTACATGAACTAACTTAAAGTATTCAATTAGTCCCTTATATAGGAGGTTCTGCCCGGCCGTCGCCAATTGGGGCGGTTCCTGGTGAAATTTTTTGATGAAATTTTTTGAACATCTTCTTCATTAAATCTAGTTTACCCATACCGAATTTCAGCTAAAAATTCAACCGGGAAGGCAGTCAAATGATTTTTTGAAGATAGCTGCGTAGTTACACAGCGCCGTACATTTCGGAAAATCAATTGACTGCCTTCCCGATTTAATTTTTAGCTGAAATTTGATATGAGTAAACTAGACTTAATGAAGAAGATGCTCAAAAAATTTCATCAAAAAATTCAATCGGGAACCGTCCCAATTGGCGACGGCCGGGCAGAACCTCCTATACAAGGGGCTAATTGAACACTTTAAGTTAGTTCATGTACCTATTTGACCCTTTAGCCTTAAATGAATGTGTTTGTGGTAACAAAGGACCAGGTCACTGTGCAGCTCAAATAAAAAAACGGAGCCCCTTTTTCCACAGACCACAGTAGCAAATAGGGCGGGGCAAGATGGTTGGGTTTAACCGAACCGAACCAAACCGAAAAGGTGAAATTCACAGGAATAATCTGTACCTTTAGGGATTCTACAATAATAATCCCTACTGAGAGTGTCTACGAAAATAATCCGAACTAACAATATTGTTCATAAGAAAAAATTGGGTGAATTCAAATTAATGTTTGTTTAATACTTTCAACACTTGCTCTCGCTTTTCTCTTCCCCGGGACGAAGAGTGACGAATGAGAAAGTGGAAGTAGAGGTTGGAAATATTAAATGAGCATTAGTTTGAATTAAATTTGATTTATTCTTATGGACATTATTGCTAGTAAGGATTATATTTATAGATACTCTAAGTATGGATTATTATTGTAGAATCCATAAAAGTATGGATTATTCTTGTGAATTTCACCAACCGAAAATTGGTGGTTTGGTTTGGTTTGGGTTTACTTGAGTAAACCATTTGGTAACAATTTTCTCAAACCAAATGGTTTGGTTTGATTTGGTTTAAAACTGAAAAATCGTAAACCGAACCAAACACCGAACAACTCGTAATATATATTATAGTAGTAATATATATTAAGATTATACATTTAATATATATATACACATATATATATATATGTATGGAGAATACTTCATGTCAGGCCGGCCTGACGGGCTGCCCCGTCCGGCCGAGCCCGTTTGGGCACCTTCCCGGTGGATTTTTTTGATGAAATTTTTTGAGCATGTTCCTAATCAAGTCTAGTTTGTCCATACCAAATTTCAGCTCAAAATTCAATCGGGAAGGTCGTCAAATGATTTTTGCAAGTTAACTGGTCCGGAATATGTATTTTCCAGCGAATTTCCCTAATATTTTTTTCAAAATTGAGGTTGGGCCAGATTTAATATGTGTGTGTACTAGTTAATAAAGAGGCCATATTTTAATCACACATGTTATATTTTTCCACAGTTAAATAAAACAATGGTGTTGAGGTTAATCCCTTCAACCCAAAGGTCCAACATCTTCCTTTGGATTTCGAGTGGGTTATATGGTGGCATATTGCAAGCAAGTAAGGAAGAATGATGTATCTTATTGCTTAAATAATAAGAGGTAGATTACAACTCAATCTAATACAGAAGGCCGAAGCCGTTCGTTTAGCAATGCTGAGAGGAGGGGGATGATTGCTATTGCTTTATAATGCAAGTTCCAGCATTTTACAATGAAATAAATGTTTCTATTTATATTACCATGAGGTAATGATGTTGCTGATATGGAGGCTGGTTGTTGGCTAGCTTCGCAACCACCAAATCTATTGCATTAAATGTTGTTCCCGCCACTATCTTGGTTTCCTGCCATTTGATCGGACGAGCGTCCTGGTGAACTGAGTAGAGACCACAGATGGGCCAAGGTTGTGGAGACGTTAATCCTCCACGGGTTGGGGATGAGCGTCCTCCCAACCCTTGGGCTTGGGTTTCGAGGAATGCAAGGACAACTATCTGTACGGCATGCATGGGCCGCTAGGCCGAATGTGCGACATGGCCATCTGACCTCTATTGGATTAATAGCTGAGGCCATACGTCTTGGCTATCTTGAATTCTTGACGTACGTCCGCATATCGTTGGGTCGGGCCGGTTCTAGGGCGGGCTGCCCGGCCCGAGTCCAGGCCTACTTGGAACTCCTTCTAATGATAACATGTCTCACAGTTTCTTGCAATTTTTAACAATGCCAAAATAATTAACTTGTTCAGCGGTTTCTCACAATATTTTCCCAAATAATTAACCTGTTCAACGGTTTCTCTCACCTCTTCATAGTTTCATTTCATATATAAATATGTGGCGGTTAGATAACGCTTTTAATGCACCAAACCCCTCGTGATATAGAAATTTTGAGCATTAACCCCCTATAACTTAAAAATGCATCAAATCCCCATGTTATAAATATTCATGCGCAAAATCCCTTTTGTGAATAGATATAACAATTTTAAAATCACTTTTCTTAATTACACAAAAATGTTAATCATTTTTCTTTTATTTGACAATTATATTTGTTCATATAAGAAATTTTGTGGATGATTAATAATAACACAGGGGTGTGATCAGAGGCGGATCTAGATAGTAAATACTAAATAGAGGAGGCAGCTGCCCCCAACAAAGCCCCAATAATACTCAATCCTTTAAGAAAAGTATTAGCCTACTCATTTGCCACCAACTAAAATATAAGAATGCCCCTAGTAAATTTACAGCCCAAAGCTCTTCGGTCAATGCATAAAATAAATCTTTTCCCACTTTTCAGTTTACACTAATACGGAAGTGAAGTAATAGCAATAAAATAAAATGATTTAAATCCCTAAAAATAAAATAGTTAGGTTGTAGATTCTAGAAGTGATAACATTAAGAAGAATAGGGAATAGCCAAATTCCAGAATAACAAATAGATAAGTTCACGGACTGTAGTGAAGTGTTGTTCCTGCTTAATGTTGTTTATCCTCAATAAAATAAATAAATAAAGATTACAACTTATCCTAATTTATAAAAATGTTAATATAGTACTCCGATCCATTAGGCTAGTAGGTTAAAAGTAAGTAATTAACAGTATAAAATTAACTATAGAATATTGGAAATAAAACTTTTATCCAAATCTAAAAATAATTACATTATAATGTAATTAACACCTTGGGGCTAAGGGCTTGTTTGGCAATCGGCGGTTAGCGGTTAGCGGTTAGCGGATTGAGTCGGCGGGTTCTTAACAACAGATTGAGTCAGCAGGTTTGACCAGCGGATCAGTTTGGCGGATTACAGAAAGATGTTTGGTAACTTAGCTGTTTGTTTTTAGCGGTTAATGGATAAAAAGACAAAAAAGGACCTTCACACATTTATCTTTAGTAATACATAGTACATACAAGTATATACGAAGGAATAGGTATGGTTCATCACAGCAAAATTAAAGGCACCCATCATAGTTTTTAATTTCCAATACTTCATCATGCCTCATGCATCTAGCTGCTATCTTCTATAAAAAGTACGAACTACTCAAATATGCTCTGGAACATTACATGTAGCTTATAGTAGAACTCCGTATAATTATTACGTAGTAAAATAAAGCTGAAAAGGTCGAGCATTCAAAATTAAAAAATGGACACAGATGCTCAATGCACTTTGCCAGAGTGTGGCGATATGTTTTATTAAAAATCATGGCAGAAAAGACGGAAGGTAGTCTGCAAATGAGTTTACATACTCCTACATGATAGTTTTCTTCAGAGAGCTAAAGTCTGCACGCAATATGTCAATATGGAAGAAGAGGGATGTCTGTTGCGCAGCTGGGCTGGTCTTGAGAGGAGAAGTCTGCTACGGCAATATGGAAGAAGACGAAGGGGGAGGGTTGAGAATTAATCGTTTATTTAAAATCGCTAAGCCAAAACGCTTCTCATCCCAGCATTTATATTTTTGGCGTTTTGGGCCAAAACGCCAAATTAAAAAGCCATTTGCCAAACAATTAAAAATGGCGTTTTGATCGGCCGAAAAAGCTGAATTTGATCAAATCCGCCAAAATTTGGCTAAAACGCCATTTACCAAGCAGGGCCTAAATATGGTTCACTACAAAAAAAAACGAGTGTAGTCACGGACACTAGTAACGGATTTGGTCCGTGACTAGGTTGTCACGGTTGTAGTCACGGACTAGTCACAGACTTTTAAAAAAAAAATAGTCACGGACAAAGCCGTGACTACATCCGTGACTAAACTTAGTCACGGTCCGATCCGTGACTAAAATCCGCCGACAGCCCCCCATTGCGTTTCCGGCGTGCCTTATTTTATTCCGGCGATGTAGTCACGGACAAATCCGTGACTAAAAAAAATTTAATTTTCACACCGGCATTCTGTACGGATAAAAATAGTCACGGACATGTCCGTGACTACGTCCGTCACTAAACTGAAAAAAAAAATTCTCGTTCGTCCTTCGCACGTCATTTACACGGTTTGGACGTGTAATGTACACGGTTTTGCTTAGTGACGGACAAATGCGTGACTAAGTCCGTGACTAAATTTTTTATATATGCAAGACCAACTCATTCAACAGAACCACACCAATTCATTCTCAGTACTATATTATACAGTATCTGTTTCAAATATTGAAGGATGTAGTCTATCTTATGTCATTTTCCCTGTTTATGCAGATAAAGTATGTTATTTGAATTATTACATTTATTTAGAATTAGTTGGTTCAATTTAAATTATTAAAACTATTAAATTAGTGAGCTTATTAATTAATTAGCAACATATTTAACTAGAAACGTGGTGATATCATAACATTAGTTAAATTTTTAGGTTTACAAAATAATTTAATTAAAATTAGTTAAATGTAGGTTTAAACGTAGTTATGTGTTAATTAAGTTAAATTAGTTAGCTAAACTTAAGTTTAAACGTAGTGATGCATTAAGTAAAATGAATTAGTTAAACGTAGGTTTTAACTAATTAATTAAGTTAGATTCGTTAAACTTTTGATAATATTAATTAAATTTAAATATTAGTTAATTGAAATGTGTTTAAAAAAAGGTTGTTAGTTAAATAACGAAATGAATTAGTTAAATTTAGTTAAACGTAGGTTTAATTTAGATGTAGTGTTAAATTACTTAAATTTTTTATAATATTAGTTAAATTTAAGTATTAGGTAATTACTTATATTTTGTGCATTATTATTGTGAATTGTGTGCATTTCATTTAATTTAGTCAAAATTAGTTAGTTGATTATTTAGTGAAATAAATTACTTAAAATTAGTTAAACGTAGTATTATTGTTACATTAATTACCTTAGTTTTGAACCTGTATAATTTTTTATTATAATATTCAGGCATAATGTAGAAACAAAATAGAAGTTGGATGTATGATAAATATGCAGTATTGTACGGAATGCAATCAAATTTTCTCGATGGAGTCGGAGAATTTATTGAATTCGCACTTGAACATCCGGCTTATATGAGTGGTGATAAAATAAGATGTCCATGTTCAAAGTGTAAAAATCTCAAATTTAAAGAGCCACACAAAGTTGGGTATGATTTGTACGCGGACGGTTTTGTACCCAATTATTATAATTGGACTTCTCACGGCGAACCTTTGGATCCATCTGTTATACCACAAACGGTAGGTTCGCCTCATTACGTCCCTCCAGAGATGAGTACGTGGGGAGACCGTGCTGAAATGAGGTGGGACCAACAAATGGTATATGACGCATACGGTCTACCGATGTCTCAGTTCAACCCCCCACAACCATCTAATGACCCCCCTGAAGCCTCGACCTCGTATCAACCAGCCTTTTCCTCCCCCGTACGTATTCCACCCTGAGCAAACTCCTCAAGTTCCGCACATGGGCGGTATGGGTTTTTTCTCCAACTCCGGATACGGTGGTACGCCTATGATAAGTCCGAATTTCGGATCTCAGTCCTTTGATTTTTTGAGGTCATCCGGAGGAGGTAGTGGTCCAACACCGAGCCATGGACCCCGAGGAGGACCCCGAGGAAGACCCCGAGGAGGAACCCGACCCGACGACCCCATGCAGCAACCCGAAGACCCCCCCGTGAACCCAGAAGAGTTTCTTGTTGATGATGATGATGATGAAGATAATCCTAATTTTTTTCATAATGGAGTCCGACGATGAACGGACATGTAATCATCATACATTTATACATTTATACGTTTAGCATTTTATATTACATTTAAAAGTTTGTCATAGTATTTATTAAGTTTGTTGTATGTGTTTTTTTATTGTTTTAATTGCTTTACTGTTTAAAATGTAATTTTTTCTTTAAAAAATTAGAATAATATAATTGTTGAAAAAAAATTAAAATATGATTTTTAATATAATACGCATGAAAAATGTAAATTTTTAAAAACTTTTTTTTTAAAAAAAACTGAATTTGTTTTTTAAAAAACAAAAAATGTAGTCACGACCCTTAATCTGTGACTAAAGTTAATCCGATTTTTTTTTTTAAAAAAAAAGTAGTCACGGATAAATGTCCGTGACTAATTAAAATTCAAAATAGGGATCAATGCAACCGCGGGCGGGCTTTTTCAAATTTTGAAAATTTGAAAACTTAGTCACGGTCCATAGCCGTGACTAATATAAAAAAAAATTGTAATAGTCACGGTCAACAGCCGTGAATAAGACGTCGGAGTAGGGTTTCCGGCATAAGAATAGTCACGGTTGATGTCTGTGACTATTCCGTGACTACATGTAGTCACGGTTAATGTGGCGGTGACTACGTTTAGTCACGCCCATTAAGTCACGGATGTAGTCACGGCACATGACCGTGACTAACCTTTTTAGTCACGGAAAATTTACACTGTAGTTCGTGACTAAATCCGTGACTATGCCCATGTTTTTTTGTAGTGGTTAAGATATTTAGTAAAATATAATCATAAATACATGCATTTACTGATGGTTATTTTATAGAGATAACACAACATTTGGGATTTATTAATAATGTACTCCCCCAATCTCTTTTATTCAAGTCAAAGATGTTAAACTTTAACCGAATATATTTTTACAACGCTAATATCGACAATATGAAAATGATATGAAAATGTTCTTGATTAAAAATATTATTATAAAAATATAATTTTATTAACTCGCATAAATATACTCCGTATTGGTTAATATAGTGATTTAGTGAAGCAAAGTTTACCAACCTAGACTGAAAAAATCAAAGATGACCAAATAAAAAGGGACAAAGGTAGTATTAGTTATACAAATAAAAACTTTAATATTACCTTTTTATTATATTTAATGGATAGATTTCTTTAAAAAAAACTTAATTGGTAGTGGCCAATTCAAGTACAAATGTATCTAATAGTACTAGAATGCCCTAACAATTTGATTTGAATAAATAATTGGAGTAATTCGTAATCAGTTTTTGAGTTACAATTTAGAGATTTATATCAAAGAGACAAAATTCACAAATGAAACTATGATACTGTAATATATATTACTTTTACAAGATAAGAACTCGAGAAGAATTGATCAAGTTTATTAGGTTTCTTATTATATTATAATACACTTTATAACAATTTTTTCTATTTGATCTAACATGTTTTATTAATGTATTTTTTCTTAATGTACTCTAATTTGTGTATTATTCTGCCCCCAATACCTTTTATTTCTGGATCCGCCACTGGGTGTGATGCGTTTTCTAAACTACAAGGGTGCAAGGGACTAATGTTATGAATTTCTATATCACAAGGGGTTTAGTGCATTAAACCCTTTAGATTACTTATTTAGTATAAATTGGGGTACGAATTGCAACTTTTCATAAATGTTAGTCTAGTTATCATTGTATTATGAGCTAGAGTTATAATACGGACTACGGAGTAATTAATAATTGCTAGTCTGACCATTTTGATAATTTGATCAATCTTTAATACACATAATCACTTGTACAGCTTGCCGTGTAGAGATAGTAATCAAGAAGGCTTGGAGAAAATAAGTATAGATAGAAGTATATACGGACTATGTTTAATGTTTTACTACTACTTGGGTTGCCTTTCTGGTGCTCACAGCAATGTGCTTATGTCACCAACTTCATTTATGACTTGCTCTACTTTTAACAGCATATCTGTTTACACATTATAAAAAATACAGGGTCAAAAAATAAAACTAACAAAAAAATATTGCATCCAGTGAAAGTTCATCAAACTTCATAAACTGCCTCAAGGGCGTGAGGTGTATAAGATTTGTCATGGTCACAGACAGATTCACAGCTTGCACCTCAGTGTAATGTGGTCCCTCAGGAAAAGACTACTAGTGATTTGGGATAATTCATGCTCCATAAGCACTAAAAGTGCTTTTTGCAAAGTTGCTTTCGTAAAAAAAAAAAATTGCAAAGTTGCTTTCGTAAAAGTGCTTTTTTTTTGCAAAGTTGCTTTGGTATACGTAGTACTAGTGTACTACCTACTACGTAACATATTTTTTTGAATTGCTTGCCACAGTACTGTTCTGCCAAAAAAATTATTATTTGAAAATAATGAGTACTCCGTATATCCCAAACTCACTCGTACTTAATACGAAGTATTCTATTTTCAAAGGGGATAAACAAGTAAACAACTGACGAACAAGTAGCGATGCATATTCACTACATGTGATGGCAAATGACAATGTTTCCAGAAAACATACCTTGGAAGGAAGAATCTTCCATATATTTCTGCAACAAAACACAAACGATCAACTTGACATTGAACTTCTTAATGTAGGTAAATGCTGCATGATTACAAGTCAACTGCTACAAATGTATATACGGAGTATGAAAGAAGAACTGTTAAGATATAGTACCATAATTTGGGCTTTCAGATCATTGTCGTGTGGCGTAGCTGGTTGTACTGCAACTGATACAAATCAGTCAGAAGGGAGTTTTTTTTTATATAAAAAGTCCTAATTAATCAGGTTGGAGGAGAAATATGCCTTGTTCATCAAGTGGAGGGCCACAGTTCATCAGGAAAGAAGTGAAACTGGGTGGAAAGTTTGACAGAACCTCTTCTGCTTCACGATGTAATCGCGATTCTTGTGAATTTGAATCTTGAGAAACTTCATAGCTTGTGCTTGCTGGTACTTCATATGTGTCAGCTGAAGCTGAAGTCATCTCCTCTTTGTTGGCCCTGCATGCACGCCCCAATAGCATTTAAGAAATACAATACCTTTGCAGCTTACATTTAATTTCATAAATTACACTTAATTTCACAAAAACACAATGAAAAAGTAGGAATTAATGGAAGCTAGATTGATTACTACCTGTGTGCAGCTTCATCAGAAGGGATGAACTCAGATTGAGAAGATATTCCGGAGGCAACTTGATGACAAATAAGTGGAGTAGGCCTAAGAGCCTCCATGTTTTCCTGCAAATAAGAATCAGAGTGAAAATGTTCATTCTTAAGCACAAGGATAGTAATAAGAAATTGGAAGCACAAAAGGAGAAAAGCAAGATAAGAATTAACAAATAAAGCAATGATTGCCCTTGCGGCTTGCCCCTACTTCATAAGTGTCAGCTGAATCTGAAGGTAGCCCCTCTTTGTTAACCCTGCATGCATATCCCAATAGCATTTCAAAAATACAATACCTATACGCCTTACCCTTAACTTTTTAAATTATACGGAGTACTAGGTATATTTTCACAAAAACACAATTCAAAAGTAGGAATTATGGAAGCCAGATTGATTAGTACCTGTGTGCAGCTTCATTAGAAGGAATGAACTCTGATTGAGAAGATATTGCAGAAGCAACTTGATGACATATAAGTGGTGTAGGCCTAAGAGCCTCCATGTTTTCCTGGAAAGAGTAATCAGAGTGATAATGTCCATTCTTCAGCATAAGGATAGTAATAGGAAACTGGAAGCAAAAGAATAAAAGCAAAAAGGAATAACAGATAAAGCAATGATTGCACCTTCAAGTCAGTCATAAACTTTTCTATTTCATATATCGTCAAAAATCGTAAGCCAAATTTCTGAATCTGCAACGATGGCAAAATAAACCATAACAGAGAAGTGTTAAACTAAAATTTGGACTTAAGGCCATGACCCCCCCCCCCCCCCACTCAGGTACTTGCATCAAAACTGAAGGTACACAAATTTTTTAATAGAAAAAGCAACAATCATTGATAATTCCAATAAAAGCCAATTTTCTACTCCGCGTTAATTTCCTATACTAGAGGAAGGTTAACCATCAGACCTGTTTCTCACATTTTGAAACTTTGTACATATACCCAAGAGAAAAATTAAATTATGAGAAATTTCTAAAATGTAAGGACCCTTGCCTGGTCAGCATGATCCTTATAGCTGACGAAGACTGATCTCGTTCCCCTTGAAGGGAATCCTGATACACAAGAGACCTGAGGCCAAGCAAAATGCAGCCGTGAAATGTAGTGCTCTTCCTGTAACAAAGTAATACGTGGTAGATTTAGAAACAGGTTAGATATATCATTTATCTCCATGTACAATTGTACAAACCCTCAAGCATCACACTCTGTAGACACATTTGTCACCGAAAAGCTTAATGAAACAAGAAGAAACCTATAGAGCAAATCGAACTAGTTTCATTAACAAATACACAGTCGATTTAATGAATTAGTCGGTGATTGTCGAGTGATCACAATAACGCTACAGCAGGAAAGTTAATTAGCATGATCCAGCTGCAAGTTCAAACCTATCAACAACATTTTTCCATTTCAAAATTTCACTATAGTTCAAATTTTGAGAAGAACATAGTCTCACGAGGGAAATGCTTACAAGGATTTTGCAACCGAGAGAGACAACAAGGATCTGATCAGTAAGACTGGTGCCCTCAAGGGAGAGTAGTTTGAGAGAGGCGGTGGAGGAGGAGGTATCGGATGCGGTGGAGATCCATTTGCCGCCTCTCCGCGCCTTTCGTGTCGAGGCCGAGTGGGGAACCAGAGAAGGATGAGAGGCGTGAGGAGACGAAGGAAATAAAACGAAGCGGGCATACTGGACATCCCATCGGCCGTAGACAACGCTGGGCGCCGCCGATGACAGCGGCTGCTCCGTCGCTATCCCTTCCAACACACCCGCCATTTTTTGAATTTCTTACAATCCCGGATTCTACTTGAACGCAGCTGTACAAAATTCAAACACTTCCCATAATAACTGACTTACTTAAATTATGTTCCGACTTCTATGCTGTTGATATGTTTGACACAACTTTCTCATTTTTATAAGATTTTTTTGTAAGTATTAGTTTTTAGTGATTGAATCCTAAAAGAAAAGATAATAGTTGTTTGATAAATGCTTATTGTTTGATTTAATTTTGTTTGTGATACTAGGATAAGATATTGAGACTAATCAATGTTAAAAGCTACATACTTTCTAAGATGTTACTCACCGTAGATCTAAAAAAGTTTTTTTATTTTAAAAAAGGTTCTTAAAATTGACATGTCAAACATATAACTAGAAACTTTTAAAGAATTTCTATTAAATGAACCAATGTTACAAAAACAGAAAAAAACCAATTAAAGAAGGTAGAGACTTATGCTAGCTAATCATGCACTTAGAAATTGCCTCGCGACCGTGCCAATACACCAATGTGACAAAAACAGAACTATTATACGTAGTATAAATTAATATTGATTAATGTTGATTCAAATCCAATAACTCTTTAGCCTAATTTTAACGGAGTACATTTCTTTGGTTGAGTCGATTTTATGTGAGAATTCATATTTGATTACGATTAAAATTCAATATGTACATATCATACACATATAACAATAATGTTTTTTTTTTAAATCTGGAGGCCCCTAAAATTTGTAGATCTAGACAAATTGTCTAGGTAAAATGCCTGCATGACTGATCCTTACTATACTCTCTTCGTCTCAATATTATCTTCTAATTTGATTTAACACGTGGATTAAGAAAATGAAGTTGTGCTTGAAAGTTGTGTACAAGGGGAAAACAAATTTGGGACAACGTATATTATAGAGTTTGTCTTCCCATAAATTTCTAATTTCCCAAAAAAGCATTGAAAGTTTGATTTGGTTTGATTTGTTTAACTAGAAAGTGATTATAAAAGTATGTTCAATCACTTTAATGACATTTTGTTGACAAGTATTATTTTAAAAATATTTTAAGAAAACCTCACTAAATGCCATGGACAAAAGTAAATGACTTGTTTGTGTTGAAGTTTATTCCTCGAGGTCCAAAAGCTCAACACGTTCCTTTGGCTGTCGTTGGAATGATATGATTAAGAGGCTGCGAATGATTAACATCAAGAAGATGCAATTAATCATATATATTGAGGTGAATATGCGGATTACACAATTATGGTCGAACGAGAATTTCGGCTTTAGGCAAGATTACAGATAAATGCAAGAGAAGAGAGATGCATATTGCTTGTGAGTACAAATTTGCTTACTCTTTACAGTGAAATAAATGCTCTATTTATACTATGGATGAGTAGTTGGGGGGGTTGACGTGGCCGACCCTAAGTGGAAGATCCTCCAACCATAAAATCTCTCATATCTCTTGTATTAAATGCGCTTCCCGCCAATTGTAAGTTTTTTTGCCAAGTCGCTTGGGTCAATCCATCGTGGCCATCCTTCAGCGAGAGGGAAAATGGTCCAAGTATGACACCCTAGGCGTTTGGCAGTGCCCATACGACACAGGTTAGTGTTGCAGATTTAGGATGTTTTTACTTGGACTGTTTTCAGAACAAGACCAGATCATACCAGACTTAAAATAGACACAGTCGACCATATCAGACTTAAATAGACCAAACCAGACTTCCATAATTATAAAATATACAGAGAACAAACATTTACCAGACCAAACCATTTCAGACCAGACAAGATAAGACTTAAATAGACAAGAACATACCAGTAAAATTTAGTCCAAGTAAAAACAACATTAGTAGCTAGGAGGAAACCTCTAAGCAAAACTAGATACTACTACCGAGTACCGTGAACTCGTGAAGGATAAAGATTGAGAAGAGGGAAACTAAGTGAGAGAAGAAAAATGGGTGAGGCGACGGTACTAATGATTACAAACAAAAGGGTGTATTAGGCTTTGTTTGCAAGTGTTTGTGTTTAAATAAAAGCACTTTTTGGGAAAAAAATGATTAGTAGTAAAAGTTGATAGTGTTTCGTAAAATAAGTGCTTTTTGTGTAATATAAAAAGTAAAAAGTAGATTCTACACGAAAGCCGAGAAAGTAAAAGTTGATAGTGTTTGATAAAATAAGTGTTTTTTCTTAAAAAAAAAAGCCACAAGCACATAAATGAAGAGCTTGCAAACAGAGCCCTAATCTATTCACACACTTGCTACAAGTAGAAAATAAAGTAGGAACTTAATTGTGAGATATGGGAAATAGGAAATGAGGACGTTCGGGAAGGAGGTCGTAAATAAAGTGGTCCGGATTAGGGGTGGACTGGGTCGGGTTGACCCGATCCGACACTGCTAGGACCCAAACCGACCCGGTCAACCGGGACTGGGCTAGAGGCCCGAACCAAGGGCTTTTTAGGCGGGCTGCGGGCTTAGAAATAGGTGGACTGGCCCGGCTTTTTGTTAACTTTTTCGGGTTGGGGTTGTTCTAGGTGGTTGGGGCTAGGCGGTTTGGGGGTGGCGGTGGGGGGGGCGGGGGGGGGGGGGTTCAAATTAATTCTAACCTGGGCCGGTACCAGGCCTGAATATATATGATCCGGAGCCCGGCCCGGGCCCAACCCACCTCTAGTCCGGATTAGAGCGAGGCCAGAGTGTGATCCCCAAACTGCCGGACTGATCAATTTTTGATTAAAAATCAATCCTAGCCCATTGCTGATTTAGGGTCAGACCGAGAGTAATATACATCTCTCTTCTCTTGTAACTATCACCATCATTTTATGCTACTCCCTATGCAAACATCATACCAAGCACCATTTGTTTTCAGACCGAGAGTAACTTATACCTTCCAAATTCGGCTCCACCAAAACCATGACGCATTCATAAGTTGAGAACCAAAAACCATATTTGCAGTTTGAACCATAGAATCAGGAATCAGAGAGCAGAAGCTCACCCAATCCCTCCTTACATTAGATGAAGGATTCATAAAGTTTTATAAAATCAATAATAATAAACAAAATAAAAAGGAATTAAAAAAACGCTTGTGGATGGAAAAAGGGCGGAATAACTACAATGAGTACTATCCCTGGATTGAATTTAATAAAATTTGAAGGTGAATCAGTGCAAGATTGAAATGCACCAATGCTGCTACTGGGCTGCTGGCAATGATATCAACCCCAGAATATCAGCCATCTCTTAGGTAATCAGAGTTGGGACAAACTGCTGGAAGCCTGGAAGGTTTCTTTAGTTATTAACAGCTAAAAGTCTAAAGTCTGTAACAACTGCTTTAAGAAAAGCAGATAATAGTTTCACCATTAACAAGTAAAAAAGCAGGCCATATTTGTAATATTGTTTGTTTTTACATCCAACACATCAGTATTGAAATCCACTTGAAATGACTAATACCCCGTATTGTTTGATAAAATAGAATAATAGACTAAAATTTGAGTGCAATGGCTAAAATTTCAGTGGAATTTCAAAAGAGCATGACCAGAAGCAATTGAAAACTTATTTCCAAAAGATCGAGTTTATGAACCACAATTTTCCTACCCAATTTGCTCAGCCAAGTAAATAAGCATTTTGCGATTTTAATAAAAAAACTAAACCTGTTTTTTACTCCATCTAGTATATTACATGTCCAAGTATCTGACAAACACAAAAACTTTCAGACCAATTCTCAAATTCGTAAGATAATTTATTACTGGCATGATAATGATCTAATGGAACCAAATGAACAAACATCCCAGAATTAAACCATAAGCATGCAATCATGAAAATATTGAAGATTAAACTCCAAAATGTGGGCAAATTGTAGTAAACGCGTTCTACAAGTTCATACATCTTTCCAGAGGTAAAAAAAATATAAAGCTTGTGACAACATATAATAATGAAAACTCAAAGCAATTGAAACGAATCTAAGCTGTAAGAACAACAGCCCCACCTGCCTCCTTGATCTTCTTCTCTGCGATCTTCGAAACAAGCTTGGCTTTCACCACAACAGGCTGGTTGCTCGGGAGCACGCCCTTTCCCAGGAGCTTAAAGTATCCGAATTGCGTGACGTCAATTATCGGAACTTTGTCCTTGGAGGCTTTGGATCTGACTTCCTCAGGGACGAGTGACCAGAGCTTATCGATGTTGAGAGTAGGGCAGTAGAACTTGTTCCGGAGCTTATGGAAATACCTCATACCAACCTTTCCGAAGTATCCGGGATGGTACTTGTCGAAGAGGATCCGATGGTGGTGCATTCCTCCGGCGTTACCGCGACCCGACGGATGCTTCCGGTGCTTCCCGATACGGCCATGGCCGGCGCTCACATGGCCTCTCTTCTTCCTGTTCTTCTTCAAGTGCGTCGTCATTGTTTAGAGCTAAAATGGTTTCTCGGCTGCGTAGAAGATATCTGTGAGATAATGGCGGAGGGGTAAGAGCTAGGGTTTGTATTATGGGCTGCGCAGAAGACTTGGCAGTTTTATATGGGCCTATATCGATTATCCTCTACTGGGTTATCTATAAACTTCAATACTGGGCTGACAGCATTCCCGTGAAGCCGTGAAGGTATACTGTTAGGTTATGGCAGATTGACAAAGATTTTTTTTAATCGTAAGATGTTTATATCATTAAAATAGCATTCAGTAGGGGTACAAGAACGTAAAAGGGTCCCATATGTAACCATTCGTCCTTGACCGAGACTCTGAGTTAATCACCTTTAGGAAAGCAATATAACTCGCTAGACCTAACTTGAGCAAATTAAAGCCAAAGACGATTGTCGGAGGCCTCTCAACTCCCAAACCTAATGCAAGAGTTTTACAGCAGAAGAAAGAGTAAAAACAAAACATAATAGTCTGACCGTAAAGTAAAACGAAAATTAATAAAATAAACTGACAGAGCAACCGAATCCATGTTTCAAACATCATCCTCGGCGGTGGCTCAGGAGGGGGACGGATCATCAACCCTTCATCTTGAAACATTCCTTACAAAATCACCACTATTTCCACTGGCATCTCCTTCATCCCTGAGGTTATAGCACGAGTGAACCCGGAATCCATGCATACCTTCCCAATCGAAACTCGTGGCACAAGCAAAGAGTCCCTAACCCGAGCTAACATCACGATCCAAATCACCCGTAAGACGGACGAAAACAGCACAAGAAAGCCACACTTCGTCAAAGACGAAAGCGGAGAAAACAACCCCTAAATCTAGGGGAGACGACAACTGCTTTATCTATGCTGCTGAAATTTCGATCGGCACTTCAAACTCAGGATGGCAAAAGTTATTCGCAATAGGCATATCATTTAACTTAATTAGTTATTGTTTGTGATGTTTAATCTTTAACATCAAAACAAATTAGACTATAAAATATTATAATCTATTATAGTCTAAAGGCTTTTTGTGAAGTTCGATTCAGGCAGATTTTAAGTATGGAGTATTTTATCGTCACCTTCTCATTCTAATCAAGCTTCGTTTACTGCCTCAACTTGTGGTTGATCGTCACTTAGAAGAGTGGCTACAGAATGGTGTACTCGATCCCTCCCCAATTTTCCCTTTCAATTTATTAGGAATCTCACCAAATTGAGTTGTAATATTATAGAAAATCAAACCTTAACAAGGGAGGCCACTATTACGGTCAAGAGATTGCTGACAGAGAAAGCAATCATCCTAATAAGGAATTATGCCGGCGAAGGCCAGGGGTGAGAGATGCAGGGTTAATTTAGGAACGGATGGCTATTAGAAAAATCATACTCCTTAGATCGAGCATTAGAGCATCTCCAATAGTTACTTCTAGGGACTTGCTTGTACCATAGTAATGTTGAAGCTAACTAGCCTAAAATTGGAGCATTATTCTCCCTTTTGAGAAAGTTAATTAACCTAAATGAGCTACTAGCTTGAACAAAAGAATTATTAATTATAGTATTAAAAATAATAAATGAAGAGGAAATAGTTATAACTAACCATTGGAGTATATTTCAATTTTGCTACAAATGCTTATGTGGCTAGTCAAGTTACGACAGTAATTTTGCTACAACCTCTGGGGATGCTCTTATATTTGATGATTGTAATAACAAGTTTACTGGTCATAATTACATAGGCCAAATTATCAAATTGTTAAAACAAAATTGTAATTGTTTACCAAATTGGTAAGAAACACCTCGGGAGATAAATTGGTAAGAGAATACAGCTCCGATCATTAATTGGTCAATTTTTGGAGTTTTTTCCGGTTTTAATGCTAATTAAATAAATATTTACCTAAATAAAGTTGGGTTAATAATTATTCCCAATCTACTGCTACCATGGTTAACCAAAGCCCATATGTGTACGCTGATCGCCTGATGTAAGTACCAACGTACGTAGCAATCAAGAATTCATGGGTCCCTCAAAATTATAAATTCCAATTTTTCTTTAAATAGCTATAATGTTTTTATTTTTGATCTATTTTGTATAAAAAATAGATCATAATTCATAATTTTTTATGAGCTTTCATTTGACACTAATATTGCATATGTAATTTAAAAAAAAAAATTGAAGAGCACATGGAGCCCATTTGGGAACTCTTTTCCGTCTTATCAATCTCATCAACCAACTTTTTCACCAAACACGAAGAGGCTGCTTGGAGCCACTATTTTTCGGCTTATCAGGCTTATCAGCCAACTTTTTCACCAAACACATCATTTTTGCTTTCGCGCGCTGAATTGTGCAATAAGCGGAAAACGTAAGGTTGAAGTTACTTTTCTGGCTGTATTGGATAAAGTTATTGTAGATGACTATGGGGGTGTTTGGATCTGATTATTAAAACTGATTCTGCTCCTTCAGGGAGAAGAAGCAAAAGTTGGAGTGTTTGGATGAAAGTGCAGAAGTGATTCCAGTGCTCTAATTTATTCCTAGAATCAGTTTTTTTAGAAGGGGAGGGGGGCAGCTTCTGAAAACTGATTCTGATTCTGCTTCTGCTTTAAAAAAATAAGCAGAATCAGAATAAGTTCCTAACACCCCCTATTTTAGCTATTTTTAAATATAAAATTTTCTTTATTTTATTAATAAGATATATTTTAAAAATATTTTTTTCTTAAATCACCAGAATCAGCCAATGCAGCCACTTCAGCCAGAACTTCATAAATTTCAACAGAATCAGCCAAATCAGTCGATTTTCGTGCTACCAAACGGGCTCAAAACTTTTGATTTTGCGTGATTATTGTGCAATAATCAAAATAAGTGAGGTTGAAATTATTTTTCTGACTGCATTGGTTGAAGTTATTGTAAATGTATATTTTACCTATTTTTTATTCATTTTGTTAATAGAAAATATTTGAGTTTTTTCCAAACTAATGCTAATTGAATAAATAATTAAGAAAATAAGGGTGGGTTAATGATTACCAGACAAAATTTAGATTCTTTCTTCGAGTTTTTATCCTTCGGTTTGAGATTAGATAAGACACCCTGAGTCCCTGAGGTCGTTTGGTAAATATCAAAGTGACTGAATTGACTGGTTCTGTTAAAATTTATGAAGTTCAAATTGAAATAACTATATTAGTTGAATTGGCTTATTTATTAAAAATGATTTTCTTACAAGAATATTACTAAAATAAAACTTATTTACATAAATATGACTATTCATTACTACTCCGTACAACGTAGTGTTGTGGTAACTTAAGTTCAAAACCTAAACATGAATTATGATGATTTCATTACTATTCTGTAAGTAGTCATATTTTTGTAAAATATCTTTATTTTGGTCATATTTATGTGATTATTTCTTAAAAAACTATACTTATAATAATTTCTATTAATAAAATGGATAGAAATAGCTAAAATGTAACTTCACCCAATGCAGTCAGAAAAGTAATTTCAACCTTACTTATTTTGAATATCACACAATAAGCACGCAAAATCAAAAGTTCTGTGTTTGATGAAAAAGTTGGTTGATAAGACTAATAAGTCGAAAAAAAGGAGTCCCCAAATGGGTTCTATGTACTCTTCAATTTTTTTTTTTAAATTACATATGCAATATTAGTGTCAAATGAAAGCTCATAAAAAATTATGAATTGTGATATATTTTCTATCTAATATAGAGCAAAAATAAAAAAGTTATATCTGTTTAAAGAAAAAATGGATTTTATAATTACGAGGGGCCCATCTTATTGCTATGTACGTTTGTGGCTAACTCCATATTCTGAATGTTGAGATAGCGTAGGCGTATGAGACTTTCTTTAACTAGGGTAGCAGTAATCTGGGAATTATTATTAACCCAACCTTACTTTGGTAAATATTTATTTATTTAACATTAATTTAGGAAAAATGTTGCGTGATTAGGGCTCAAAACTTTTAATCAAAATAAGTACTCTTGCAAAAATGGGGTGGGTAGGAGTAGAAAATGCCAAAGGTAAAAGTAAGGGTAGGCCAGTCATTTTGTTCATACTTCCATATCTTAAATAGAAAGTGGAAAATTATTTTGAGACAGACAAAAAAGGAAAATTTGCAAAACAAATTGGGACAGAGGGAATATAATTTTTAAAACTTTTTCCAAACCTTATTAAAAAAAAGTTAAGTTAATTATATACTTTAAAATTCATATTCTTAATAGTCATTTTACATCGTAACAACTAATCGCAAATATTTAAGTTATTAAATATTTTACTTCAAACAGCTAATGAAGCGGTTGATCAAAACAATTAACAGAATTTGTTAGTATTAATTTGATGATTCAACCGGCTATCAACTAGCAGTGAACCATTGATTGTCAAACACACTCTTTGACATTTTTAGTCATCCAACTTTCATGATAAAATCATAGTAAAAGAATTGAAAATATCAATATCAAAATATTTAGGGTGCTAAATGTCGGAAATTCTAAAGTTGGGGATTGAAAATGTCTTACTCACAAATATTTGATCAATTTGTCACAAGAGCTTTGTTTTTTTTTACGAACTTGTCTTCGGAGTTTTATTTACCAATTCGGTAAACCAAACTTTTTTTATGTGTTTCATTATATTTGACTTTGCCAAAATTATTAATAAAGTCGTTAAAAAGTTAAAAGTTGTGGTTGTGATTTTTTAGTATAATAAAGTGACATGTTGTGGACCACATATTTATTTACAAAATAAAATAAATATTATACTTATTTCGTGACAACCCAAAAACGAAAGTAAAACAGGTAAAATGGGACGAGGGAGTATATAGTTTTATAACTATAATAATAACTGTCATTTTATACTCAACGACAAACACGAAGGGGGGCAAGTGAAGGCCATTCCCTAATTTTTTTGTACTAGGAATATTTACTTCAAAAATTTATTAAATATATTTGTATGTATTATTCTACACTACCGCCCTTCCTATCGGGAATTATTATGTCCATCACCCTGTATACTCATTATAACTTCTTTTTGGGATGAAAGCTAAATATATTAAAAAACGCCCAAAAATAACATCATACAACATCATTGATTTCAGTAAATCCATCTCCTTGGTCATTTATTCTGCATAACTGTTTCCAGATAGGAGAGTCAATATTCCCTTTTCTTTGATATGATTCATGAATTTTGCCCACAAAAGAGGTTCCCTTTTTCCAATTCAAGCCCAAAAGGTTTTGATGTATACTCACTATAAGTTGTGCTCATTTAGCTTTCAGTGTTTAAACTTGAAATGTGATACAAAGTATATCGTCCTAGGCCTCTACCGACTTGTAGTTTTTATTTTTTATTTTGTACTCCCTCCGTCCCAAAATTATCTTCATAGTTACTATTCACATGGTCAACTCAAATTACTCTTAATCTTTTACTTTATATATCAAATTTTTATCAAACTTAAATTTTCTTGATCAGGCTTTGTAGCGGTTTTAATGTAGTTTCTGAATATGTAAATTTTATTTACTAAAAATATTCCGAGTGTGAACAGGGATCGAGTTGCTTTATCGTCAGTCAAGCATCGTAAACCGAACTATGAAGATAAATATGGGACGGAGGTAGTATTAGTTAGTTACATTAGAAAGTCGAGAATAGATTAAGGGCACTTGGTGATTTAAGAGAGCTTGCTTCTTTGGAGAGCCCCGATTCTTTCACACTTTTTTACACAACATTTTGGAGCATCAACCAGATTGTCTTGTAAGTTTTGAAGCAACTATTTGGATATGGAGAAATAATCTGATCAAATATTATGTTGTGATTCATTGAAATGCAGCCAGAGGTAATTGAAAACATTGCGGGATTGCGAGAGGGTATACCACGAACGGAAGGATTCCAAAGAGATATGCATTTTTTATAAAATATAAAAACTAGCATGACATAGTCTTAATAAGCTCAATCCTTATCAAGCAATAGGTTTTAACAAGGTTTTAAATAGCGGTCCGCTACCGCTATAGCGGCCGCTATATAGCGGTCGCGGTAGGGGCCGCTACCGCTACGGCCCGCTATTCCGCTGTGAATTCCAAATCACGGGAAAAACCCGCTACGCCGCCCGCTACAGCCCGCTACAGTCCGCTATTGACATTTCCGGCAGTACGTCACGAACGGGTTGATGTGTAAATGTGTCTATGTTGTGTAAATGAACTCTTAATGTTATAAGTGTTCAAACAAATATTCACAATGTTTGTATTCAATTCAACACTCATTAAATATATGTTTTGCGCAATTGAAAATATTTCACGCCGCTGCAATCGCTACAGTCGGCTACAGGCCGCTATAGGCCGCTACCGCGATGACCGCTACCGCTACCGCTACCGCTGCCGCTACGGCTATTTAAAACCTTGGGTTTTAAAAGAAAAGAAGTACCACAATCAAAGATGAAGAAGAAAAGAAGTACGTATTCTTCAAAAAGAAGCATTTGGTGGAAAACAAAAAACAAATCTTAATAGTAAAAATCACTTGGTACTTTATTTTGGAAATCAACGGATCGTTGGTTTTTAGAGAAGCGTTTGGAAGTGCTTATGACATACTTCGTATATGAATAGACCATTTATATTTTGTAAAAATGCAGGCTCTAATACGTTTGGATTTAGAACTATCGCTTTTCTGATTGAGTTGGAACTTAGCATTTTGGAAAGTGGTAATTTTTAGTCCATAATTGTTTTTAGCTAAAAAGTGATAAATATCACGTGAGTAAACTCCGCCAGACTTTCTATTACGAGTGTTACTCTGAGGCGTACAAATTTTTTTCGGACTTATCTCAAACTAGAAAACTAATATGCACTAATTAGTAGTACATAAATGTATCTTTTTATGTTTGATTTGTGTGGATTGTTTACCATTTTATTTAGTTTGTAAACATTTGTGTGATTTTAGTTGTAATTGTATTTTAGTTCTCATTTGTAAGTTGTAAAGTAGAGTTAGGATTTATGGTGTTGGAAAGGAAGACTTTGAAGTGAAGAAAAATGATTATTGGTTGCCCAGGACAGTCACCCGATCGGGTGAGGTATTGCACCCTGTCGGGTGAGACTTGAAATACGAAACTGCTCAGGAAATTACATCACCCGGTCGGGTGAGGTATTTCACCCGGTCGGGTGAGGTATTTCACCCGGTCGGGTCAGATGTGACCCGGGACATTTTAACGTGCTGAAACACAAGAACGTGGAAGATTATTCGATCTTGACATGAACCCGGTCGGGTGGGCACTTGACCCGGTCGGGTACCCGGCCCAAGGTGTTGAAAAACACCTATATATAGCACATTTTCCTTCACTATTGAACATCCCTTCTTCCATACTCTTAAACTCAATTTAGAATAGCATTTCTTTATATTTTTTCTAGCATGTTTAGTCTCCAAATGAGGAGCTAAACTTCCATTTCTTGATGTTGCTCTTGAAGCTTGTTGATTATTAAAGTTGTGAGTTATTTTCTTAACTTCTTTCCTTGAATATTAATTCTTCCTTTAAATACTATTTCTATATCAATGTTGGGGAGTGTTACTAAGATGACAATTAGTTAACATCTTGACATTAGTTATAGTAATAGTTATTTCTTCCTATATGTTAATATTGGGGAGTGTTACTAAGATGACAATTAGATAACATCTTGATATTAACTATAGTATGATTCATCTACTTTAATATTCTTCCTTGAGTATTAATTAATTCCTATTCATATTTCATATTAATATTTTGAACATTACTTAAAGGATCAACTAGTTTTGTTTCATATATTAATTATTACTAGAATCGATCAACGAATCGATGGTTAATCGTTGATGGTTTCACAAGTAAGTAACTTCGGTTTATTAATGCACGGTCGTGGTTAATAAACTTAAGAGGGATTAATTTTGTTTGTTAAACCGAAGCCGTTGTGTTGAGGTTATTAATCTCAATTGATTTCATCAAGGAGTTAAGAGATTAAATGCTACTATCAAGTCGGTATATGGCGGTGTTCTATACTTGACTAATAGTAAGGGTTATTAATGAACGGTTGCTGTTAATAACTACCCTCGATGAATTGGATTTACTCCTCGATTGAGTATTCGAGAGGGGATAAGTTATAGATATAACAATGATCGACTAAAATATATCAACAAGTGGAAAGTAGCAATGCCAAGTCCTTTTTATCTTTGAATTAAATCACATATAAGTTGTTCATCTTTGTTTTTAATTAAATTAAATCATTCAATCCTAACCCCCCCCCTTTTATTTACTAGTTTTATTAAAAGAGAATTATTTCCTTTCCCTGTGGATACGAACTCTACTACGCTATACTACGTATAAGTGTTAGTATTGAATTTATTTTGACGCACCGTGACAAAGTGCTCGTCAAATTTGGCGCCGTTGCCAGGGAAAGGCAATTATTTTTCTTTTTATTTTATCTCATAAAAATAAAAAATAAAATAAAAAACAAAATAAGAAAAAAATATAAAAAAAATATATTACTCTTCTATTTTCTGAGCTTACATGAGTTATAAGTATATGGATACCAACACTTCATCCTTAGAGAGTCAAATTTCCTTCTTGACTTCTCTAATAAAGGAATTTATCTTAAGCTCAAAAGCTCAAGATGCCAAGACATGCAACATTTGCATGTCTCACAAGCATCTTACGGATTTTTGCCCAAAGCTCCAAAATGAATACCTTGAACAAATTGATGATGTTAGTTATGAAAAGGATGTACCTCACATGAGATATGATCCGTTCTCCAACTCTAACATGTCTACGGAGGATATGGTCCGGGCTATTGCTACCAACATGACCACCATGCAAAACAACATGGTCTAATTCCAAAATGAGACCAAGTCTAGCATTTCAAACTTGGAAACTCAAATGATTCAAATAGCCGGAGCCGTGAGTAGGCTTGAAGCAAGGGATTCGGAAAAACTTCCTTCTCAAATAGAATGCGATCCTAAACAGCAAACTTTTGCAATCACATTAACAAATGAAAAGGAAATGCAAAAGGAGATCCAGAATCCAGAAGAAGTAGAAGAAGAAAAAGACACGGAGCTCCAACTGGTCAAAGAAAAGGATAAGCCGAGCTTCAAATTCAAATTTTTGTCATTGTCATCCTTTGAGGTATCTCCATCATCTCTGGAAGCTTTAAGAGAAACTCGTAAACTTGAAAAGGACAATGACATTTCTGAAATCTTGTTCAAAATTGAGGGATCGAACAACTTTTCATTGACCATGCTAAACGATAATTTCTTTCCTTCACTCCCACCACATGAATCAATGAAAATTTGAATATTTGATCCTGGAAAGATTTTCAAAGTGAAGAGTCGAGAAATTGAGCATTCCTATGGAAGTCCTAGGAGTGAAAGTGTGACGAAGATAAACTATCACGAACCAAGTTTGAAAGGCTGAACACAATGATATCGTCGAGCCACGACATTAAATAAAGCGCTTCTTGGGAGGCAACCCATGCAAGGTATGTTTTCTTTCATTTTCAGTCGTGTGTGTTAAAATGTTTTGTTTTTCAAAAAAAAAAAAGAATGAGAATTTAAGGCCACACCCGGCCGGGTATCATTTGTGACCCGGTCGGGTTTAGCACAAAAATCTCTCACCAGGTCACCACCCGAGCGAGGCAAGCGTGAAAAAGTTTCTTTAAAAAATTGAACTACCCGACCGGGTGATCTATTCCACCCGCCCGGGTGATCATGATAAAATGCACCTGGAACAAAACCTCGCCCAGGCAGATATTTTTTGGCAATGACCCGATCCCTGGAGCAAAGGACCCGACCGGGTCAACAAATATACCCGTCCGGGCATTTTTGTAAAATGGCCACTGGATAGCGAAAAGTTAGGCCCGACAGGGTCAACTTACCCCACCCGGCCGGGTCATTGCGGATTCTTTCACACACAAAAAAAACTGAGCTGGCCATCCTCTTCCTCACTTCCTCTTCCGCAAACACGAACCAAACTCCGCCAAAACACCATTTTCAAACTCCATACATTTGAATCTTCTCCATTTCTACACCAAATCCATCAAATAAACCCACCTTCTTCATCTCCTCATCACCCTCTTCACTACTACACCCCCAAAAAAAACTCCAAAAATTCAAATCCCCTTACTCCACAAACAACAAACGTCGAAATTTCCTCAACCAAAAAGAAAGAAATGACACCAAAAAAGGCAAAGAGATTCATTCTCTTGGACATCTCGGACACAAGCACTAGGGACAGTGCTTTGATTAGCTTGGGGGGAGAATTTCATGGAAAACTCACATTCATACTCTGTATTCTTGAGTTATTTTCAAAAAAAAAAAAGGAAAAAAATAAAGCTTGTTAAATTGAAAACCTGAAAAGGAAACTTAAAGCAAAAATAAAGCAAAAAAAAGAGTGAGTTGTGAGGATTAAAACAGAAAAATGTGGGAAGCTGGTATGAAAACCCGAAAGGGCACCTAGGCAAAATGAGAGAATGAGAGAAAGTATTTTCTTTTATTTCTGCAGGATCCTAAGGGTAATGATGAAAAAAATGAGGTTGATAAGAAATATGGAGTTGAAAACCCCTCTTTACTCTTATATTTTTGGGGATATTTTTTGTGTTGTTCTAAAAACACATGTGGATGTTGGTGTTGATACTCTTGTCATTTTAAGAACTTCTTGGGCTGGATTTGGTTTACTCGAGACGAGTAAAGGTTCAAGTGTGGGGGTGTTTGATATGCACTAATTAGTAGTGCATAAATGTATCTTTTTATGTTTGATTTGTGTGGATTGTTTACCATTTTATTTAGTTTGTAAACATTTGTGTGATTTAGTTGTAATTGTATTTTAGTTCTCATTTGTAAGTTGTAAAGTAGAGCTAGGATTTATGGTGTTGGAAAGGAAGACTTTGAAGTGAAGAAAAATGATTATTGGCTGCCCAAGACAGTCACCCGGTCGGGTGAGGTATTGCACCTGGTCGGGTGAGACTTGAAATACGAAACTGCTGAGGAAATTACATTACCCGGTCGGGTGAGGTATTTCACCCGGTCGGGTCAGATGTGACCCGGGACATTTTAACGTGCTGAAACACAAGAACGTGGAAGATTATCTGATCTTGATATGCACCCGGTCGGGTGGGCACTTTACCCGGTCGGGTACCCGACCCAAGGAGTTGAAAAACACATATAAATAGCACACGTTTCCTTCACTATTGAACATCCCTTCTTCCATACTCTTAAGCTCAGTTTAGAATAGCATTTCTTTATATTTTTTCTAGCATGTTTAGTCTCCAAATGAGGAGCTAAACTTCCATTTCTTGGTGTTGCTCTTGAAGCTTGTTGATTATTAAAGTTGTGAGTTATTTTCTTAACTTCTTTCCTTGAAAAGTAATTCTTCCTTTAAATACTATTTCTATATCAATGTTGGGGAGTGTTACTAAGATGACAATTAGTTAACATCTTGACATTAGTTATAGTAATAGTTATTTCTTCCTCTATGTTAATATTGAGTAGTGTTACTAAGATGACAATTAGTTAACATCTTGATATTAACTATAGTAGGATTCATCTACTTTGATATTCTTCCTTGAGTATTAATTAATTCCTATTCATATTTCATATTAATATTTTGAACATTACTTAAAGGATCAACTAGTTTTGTTTCATATATTAATTATTACTAGAATCGATCAACGAACAGATGGTTAATCGTTGATGGTTTCACAAGTAAGTAACTTCGGTTTATTAATGCACGGTCGTGGTTAATAAACTTAAGAGGAATTAATTTTGTTGGTTAAACCAAAGCCGTTGTGTTGAGATTATCAATCTCAATTGATTTCATCAAGGAGTTAAGAGATTAAATGATACTATAAAGTCGGTATATGGCGGTGTTCTATACTTGACTATAGTAAGGGTTATTAATGAACGGTCGTTGTTAATAACTACCCTCGATGAATTGGATTTACTCCTCGATTGAGTATTTGAGAGAGGATAAGTTATAGATATAACAATGATCGACTAAAATATATCAACAAGTGGAAAGTAGCAATGTCAAGTCCTTTTTAACTTTGAATTAAATCACATATAAGTTGTTCATCTTTGTTTTTAATTAAATTAAATCATTCAATCCTAAACCCCCCCTTTTATTTACTAGTTTTATAAAAAGAGAATTATTTACTTTCCATGTGGATACGAACTCTACTACGCTATACTACGTATAAGTGTTAGTATTGAATTTATTTTGACGCACCGTGACAAAGTGCTCGTCAAAAACCGTAACTTTTCTTATCGAACAGGTTATTCAAGCGTGCAAAGAAATACGAAGTATATGAAAGTTCTCTTGTTGATGGCAATCCTCTAAAGGCGAGTTTTGTTTTTTATAAAGTGAATTGCTTGTCACAATCCAGAGGAGTTTCAAACTTGTTGAGAAAGCTGACTTAAGCCTCAAATTATTAGGTTATATATATAACCCCTCTGATTTTTGCTATGGTGTGTCAAATGTGTGTTTTGTTCTATATCACATTTAAATATATATTTCCTATGACTTTATGGGAAAAACAATGGACTTATGAATGATGCTGGTATCATATTCACATTTCTTATACTCCGTAGTTAGTTTGCATTATAATTTAGTGAGTTGCCTTTTGTATAAGTACTGAAGTGTACATTTGTATTTCATACTGGCCGAGTGGCCGTGACAGAGTCCATGAAACCTAAAAGTGTGTACTTATTCAAAACTTTCATATACTTTTAATGACTTTTGAGATGATAAGATTTCAATAAAAAATTTGCTAATTAATCTTGCAGATGTATATAGGAATAAATGGATAACAACATTTGTTGAACTCTTTTGATGAAGAGTATCCCTTACATAGAATTATGCATGGATAGCATTTTGAATGTCTTGTAAAGATTTGACACTTAATCCACCCTCATTTGCAGGTTTATATTTTTTTTTCCAGCTTGCCCAAAGATATCTTTGTCGTGTATTACTAGATCCCCCAAAATAAATTTGCCATTTTTTTCGTTCAAAATATTTGAATTGATTTTGTAATATTTGCTGCAACAAGATGATGAATAGGGATTGAGGACAGGACATGTTTAATTAAAATAAGGCTTTTCTTTTTTAATTACTTGGCTTAGATTCAAAATGATCCACAATGTGTTTACAATTCCTTGATGGATGTAATCTTAGATATTTAAAAGGGAGATAGGTAAGCTTCATTCATCCGAAGGCATTTAGCCATGATGTTTTTCGGTCATTTGAGGTTTTCTTGGAGATAATAAAGCACCTTTTCTACATGTTTACAAGCTAGTCACAAGTAGCCTCATATTATTGCAAGAAGGCTGAAAAAGCCTTCAGAGATTAAATAAATGCATTAGCTGTTAATAATTCATCTTAACTCATAAATTCAAGGTGTTTACTCTTCCTATGTGATTAGAGGTAGGTCCTGACTCCTTATGACCTTCAAAAACTTAACAAAAATGAATGCATTTATTAAATACCAACAAATTTTTAGGTTAAAGTCACTTAGTATGTTTTTTACTTAGGCTGAATTTTCTGGCCTGGTCTGTTTTAGTCTGGTCTAATAAATGTCCGGTCTTTATGTATTTTATAACTATCCAAGTCTAGTCTGGACTGGTCTGGTCTGTTTTAGTTTGGTCAGGTCTCGGACTGAAAACAGTCTAAGTAAAAACATCCTACCACTCCACTAATTAATTCTTTACTATAGGTTTCCAATAAAGTTAAACTATATAGTAAACTGGCCACCTTTATCCAGGGCCGGTCCTGATATTTTATGGGCCCGGGGCAATTGAAAAAAGAAGGCCCTTAAAAGGTTATATAAATATATTGCAAAAGCTTAACTTTATATACGCAAATTTCAACATACAAAGTAATGTAAGTCTTTCATCAAAGTCTTAATATATAAACTAAACGAATAAAAATTATATTAAAAATAAAAAATAAATCAAAGAATTACTTGTAAAATTGAAATTTCAAATTTGGAAGATATTTTTGAGAAAATTAGGAGAGTGTTGATTGCTGAGCAAAACGAATTAAAGTTCAAAGATGAAACCTTGAAATTAGGCCTGCCTAACAGGAAATGATGTCAGACCGGGGCCATTTGAGGCCCTTCCCGATAGAATTTTTTCATGAAAATTTTTAAATATATTCTTCATGAAATCTATAATATCTCCACAAAGTTTCAGAATAAAATTCAACCTGAAAGTCAGTTAAATAAGTTATTGAAAGATAGTGCGCATTATTTATATACACAAAGCGTAGTGTGTTTCAATATTTTATTTAACTGACTTCCCGGTTGATTTTTAAACTAAAATTTTGTGAATGTAATTTACACTTGATGAAAAATACCCTAAAAAAGTTTCATAAAAAAATTCATCCATAAAGGGCCCCAAATGACCTCGGTCTGATATGAATAGTCCTCTATATATTTATCCATTTATATATAATTATGGGCCCCTGTAAATGTTGGGTCCGGGGCACAAGCCCTGCCTGCCCTTGTCCAGGGCCGGCCCTGCCTTTATCATTAACCGAATTCAAACTATCATTTAGAAGTCACAAGGCAATTTTTAAAAGTTACTGTCCAAATAAAGATAATTAAATTTAGACAAGTGAAAAAGTATCAATTGAAAATTAGTACACAATAATTTGGCCAGTAAATATGGAAATATTGGGCATCATCCGCACTAGTGCGTACTTCGCTAGTCTATATTATAGGCGGGTTTCGGTCACATAAAAAAACAAGTCATTCTCCCGCATACTCCAATCATCAAGTCAAAAAACGCAACTATCAAATGACCCTCAAGAAACAAAAAGTGAAGAAGCTGTGTCCCTCATCAAGACACTACACGGGATCAAAGAAAAAGAGTTACAAGTAGAAGCTAATGCATGGACTTGTGCTGTAGCAACTTAATTAAAAAGACTGCATGATCCTAAGGCTGATGTTTTATAAACTAATCTTCTCATAGTCCTTAGGAATTGCTTTACCAGCAATCCTAAGGCTGATGTACATATATCCATATAAAAATAAATAAAATGGGAAGATTTTGATCCAGGAACGCAAAAAATATACGCGCATAGTGTGTAAACCTAGTTAATCAAATATATGACCAAACGAAAGATAGTTGATAAAAAAGTGATATTTTTTTAAAAATGATAAAAAAGTGACTTAGTAATTTTTAGTGAGTATAATCATGTCCATACTTAGCATCAAAGTAACTATAAAAAATAGGGAATTTTTTTACTCATACCAAATTTTTCGAGCATCTTATTCATTAAGTCTTATTTACGCATACCAAATTTCAGCTAAAACTTCAATCGAGAAGGCATTCAAATGAATTCTTCAAAATAACTGCGCAGTTAGAAGCGCAGTTATCTTCAAGAATTCATTTGAATGTCTTCCCTATTGAAGTTTTAGCTTAAATTTGGTATGAGTAAGTTAGACTTGATGAATAAGATGTTCAAAAAATTTCATAAAAAAAATCCCCCGGGAACCATCCCTAATGACGACGGCCGGACAGAGCCTCCTAAATAAGGGTTTATTTGACCTTTTTTGGTTAGTACATGGGCCTATTTGCACCTTTTCCCTAAAAAATATTCAATTACTTTACTCAATTTTGTTCACAAGTCTTATTTCAAAAATATTTTAAGAAAAGCTCACGACATGCCATGGACTAAATTAAATGATTTGTTTGTATTGGCTTAAAATTAATTTCAAAAAGTCACCACAATTGAAAAACATTGTACGGTACATTATTTCTAATAGATTCAGTCCTCTCTTCCATCTTCCTCCAAATTCATCATTCAAAACCTTAAGATTGAGTGTGATTTTCATCATTAGTAGGATCATCTCTTCCTTGGATGATTGATAGCTTTCGTAAAAAAGTGTTAAAGTCCTCATCCTTGGACACCATACTTATCCTTGCAAAATTGCTTTCAACACCGAATTTGGTTCCAATTCTCGCAAGAATCTTGTGATCCTTCAGCAGATCCACACAATCCACCTCTCCCTTGATTGTCTTCATCCATGCAAAAGCTGTTTGCAAAATAATCTAAAATCAAAACATGCTCCGCTTTTCTATTTTATTTAAATAAGAAATAAATGGTGGATAAATTATGTGTGATAATCACTCTCAATATTCCGGGACTTCAGCTTACTATAGTTCTAACATAAATCATATATGATGCGGGCATATATTCATCACCATCATCATTATCCCACTATCGCAAAAGCTCCCACCTACGATAGGGTAATGGGAGGTCGGATGTACGCAACCTTACCCCTTACTAAAGCACAGAGAGACTGTTTCCGAATGACCCATAATGAAAATCGCGTCACAAATTACATGGATTGACCGTTGCTTCAAAATAAAGAAGCACAGACAGTTTAGTGAGTCATTTTGCCGAATCATTTTTCTTTATTTCATCATACTCCCAAAGAAAAACACAATGAGACTTTGACTCCATCGCAAATACGAACCTAAAACCACAATTGTTATGAACTAGCAATTTGCTTTTAATAATATACCTGGAAGTGTCTCAATCATGGCTTTGGAAAAATGGCAGTATAAAATGGGGTATTTTTGGACATGGAATAGATCACTACCCTTCACAACTTGTCTTAACCTTTGCCATCTCTCCTTCAACATATTTCGGCTATAAGCAAAGAAGTCATCACCACTAAAGCAGCTATCTGAGACAACTCCAAGGATCTTAGCTGCTCTCAGTTGGGAGTCTTTAGATACCCCAATTGTGCTCACCTCTATGAATTTTGTCATCTTCTTTGCAACTTCTTTATCCCTTACAATTGCCCAACTACAATTCACACGTAGATCGCCATATTTTATTATAATAAGAACAATATAATGATACAAGAATCACTACATAAATCGTCGTTTATTTCGTGCTCAATCAATATTTTTTTAGATTCAATATTATAATATGCATCGGGTTAAAACCGGTGGAGAGATAAATAAATGGAATCACAAATTTAATACTTTAAAAAGAAAGTGACACTTTTTATAGAAATAGAAAATAAAAGTTGACATGGTCGAGTGAGACTGTAGAAGTATGAAATTGGTTAAATCAACCATCCCCAACATTTCATCTTGTGTATACCACTCAGCACAAAGAGTGTTATATATGTAATGAAAAATGCTACTTATACATGCTGGGTTACACGTTGGTTTATATGCCGAGTGCACAGACAATAGGTTTTTATTTTAGTAAAGAAAATTGTTTGTGACCCCGAAAAGGAGAATCGTTTCGGGTCACAGAAAAGATGACCCCCAGAAAGTCAGGGTCACGGACAATTTCATTTACTAAAATGAAAATCAATTATATGTGCACTAACAATACACACTTGGCGTGTAAGTTAACTAGTGACTAATTAAGTGGTACTACCTCCGTCCCAAAATTAACTTCCCGTTCGGTTTACGATGTTTGACTGACGATAAAGCAACTCGATCCCTGCTCACACTCGGATTATTTTTAGTAAATAAAATTTACATATTCAGAAACTACATTAAAACCGCTACAAAGCCTGATCAATAAAAATTAAATTTGATAAAAATTTGATATAAAAAGTAAAAGATTAGGAGTGATTCAAGTTGACCAATGAATAGTCACTGTGAAGTTGTTTTTGGGACGGAGGGAGTATTAAGCAACAATTTTCAAGTGCAATGATCTAATTAAGTGGTAAGAAGGGGTTGTTTTGCATTTAATAGGTGATTCAAAGCTACAAATTTAATAATTACCCAATTCTTGATCCAGCATGACCCGTGCACTTGGAGAAGGTGAAAAGCATAAGGTCGTGGCTAGGTGGAGAGGAAATTGCAGTGTAATGCGGCCAATAATAGGCAAAGTCATAAATAACAGTTCCTTGAGGCCTATTAACCACAGGTTCCCTAATGGCCCCATCAGGGTTATTTGGAGTGGTTACTAGCTCTATATAAGCTTCCTCTTTATCAAAATTCCTTGCATCTCCTCCCCATTTGTAGCTCCTTGATCTTAGTAGGTTTGCAATTTCTGGATATGACTGCAAGAGGCAATCTTAGAAGCTTTAATGCTTTATTACATGTGATACCATATTAAGATTATATTTGGATGAATGAATTGAAGCTAAGTCTATTGTCAGATTTGAAAACTATTATTTAGATTTGGATAAAATTGATGAAACTGAAATTAGTGAATAAAGTAGACTCAGGGTCTGTTTGTAACAGCTTTTGCTTTTAAAAAAAATGTTTTTTTAATGAAATGGGGAGAAGTGATTAAATAAAAGTTGATAGTGTTTGAGAAAAAAGTGATTTTGAAAAGTAAAAGTGAGTAGTGTTTGGTAAAATAAGTGCTTTAATTTTTGTGTAATAGAAAAAATAAAAGCACTTTTGAATCGGAAGCCGAGAAAAATAAAAGTCACGTTGTAGTGTTTGGGAAAATAAGTGCTTTTTTAAAACCAAAAGCTGAGAAGTGCTTATTTAAAAGTAGTTGCAAACCAACCCTCATTTGGTCACATGGATGATATAACGACTAAAGTTGTAAAATTATTATCATAAAAACATATGTCGTCTTATAGAAACATGATAAAATTTGAATAGCAAGAGGATAAAATTGACTAAAGTTTATAAAATTTTGGCTAAAGTGACAAGATTGACTGATTCTGCTGATTTATGTAAAAATAATGTTTAAAATATACTACATATTTTATTAATAAAATAAAAAAAAATTTATATGAAAAATAGTTAAAATGATCCTTTACTTCAACTTCAGTAATTACAACCAGAAAATAACTTCAACCTTACTTTTCTTATTATTTCACAATTTAGCGTGTGAAATCAAAAGTTACGTGTTTGGTTAAAAAGTGAGCTGATAAGCCAAAACCATGATCACCAAACGGGATAAGACCTCTTCAAAAAACCTACTTTAAGAACGAATGAATTATGTTAACTACTTTAAAACCAAATGAATTATACTTTTAGAACATTCGAAAAATGTTACTCCGTACATTGTTTTAGTTAAGATATTTTTACTTGAACTTAAATTTTCTGGTCAAATACATGTTTGGTCTTTGTATAATTTACAATTGTTGATGTCTAGTCTAGTCTTGTTTGTTTTGTTTAAATCCTTTAAGTAGGTAGGTCTGGTCTAAATTAGTCATGGTATAATTTCTTACTACGTACTATAATCAAGTTTTAGGACATCTTGAGTCTGATCTATGTTTCTCTTCGACTAAGTTTAGCCAAGTTTGATCAATACAAATTGTCTTTGAATTTCTTATTTTAAGAGTCTTAAGACAATGAAATAAAAAAAAACTTGTGAATATTAAAATTTGATAGAGGGAGTAGTATTTATTGAAATAAAGGAGCAAGGTTTTCAATAATTATAATCATAGCTAAAAGAGCTGAATTTGAATATGATCGATTTTATAATCGAAAATCAGAGATAAAAATAACTATGTTTACTTTTAGGAATCAATCGATCGAGTGAGAAATTAACTCCCTAATTACTTTAGTTATGCTCATTCCGGTGGGTAATTATTTTCCGACTCTTCCAAGTTCCATCGAATATAGCCTAATATCTCTTTAGGCACGCCAGCTATATAGTCTTTCGGTCCCAAAAGTTTAAAAATGATTTTCTACCTATTTAAAGTTTTAGAAAATGAAATGAGTTTAAAAGAGTGCTTTGAAGTATTTTGACAAATGAGACAAGATAGTGATCGAAACATAAAATGTGACAAATATATGTGATTGGAAGCGGAATGCTGATTGCGACATACCCTATACTAGTCATGTTTGAGTGAAAATGAAATTGTGCCATATAGATTATAAGTGGGAAGTGATGAGAATGATCTCCTCTCTTTTGTAGAACACAATTATATTTGTGTCATTATGCCAAGGAGTCTATAGGAGAGATTTTGTTAGGATTTTCTGATATTTAATGTCAACATTTGCCATTATTGTTCATAATTACTTACTTAAAGTATACAATAACTCATTATTCAAGTCATACACATTAAAATAAAATGTTGCATCAAGTATTAAACAAAATTCTAACATTATGAAATGTATAGCGATTAGCGTCAAACCAAATCAATACTGATTGTGCGACTCACGTTCCAATATCCTATCTCACTTAATTGTGTGTTGTGCCTCACTATTTCACCGATTCGTTTTAGTTAGTGGCTCCAATTAATTAATAATTTTACAAGCTAAGAAGATATTGGAAATTTCCAAATAATTTAATATCTAAATATTCGAGCCAATCATTGTGAGGCATGAAATATACTTCCTCCTGTTCCTTTTAATTGCAACAGTCAACATTTCACGTTTGCCAACACACAAGTTTGACCATTAATATCTGTCATTCGGTCATTCCTTATTAGTAAAAAAAATTTAAAAATTCATATTTTGAAAATTTAGAATGAGAAGAATTTAACAATATTTTTTTAAAATTTAATTTATAATACATCAACAAATAAAATAAAGTCAAAGTAGAATATGTGAATAGTGTAAAAGGTCCAACGTTGCAATTAAAAGAGAACGGAGGTAGTATTAAATAAAATGTTAACATTATAAAATGTCTAACGATTTATAGGCGCAGACTCAATTTAGATTTTAGACCGGATACCAAATCAATATCTTTTTAGCTATAGTATATGTTCTGTATTGGGACCAAAATCGTTGAACTGAGATGAGATTCGGACTTGTAACCTCTTTCTTTAGAATGTCACAAGTATTTGGCACCATATTAATAGTTATGTCTCTATATAATTGTCTTACTTATTTTATTGAATCGTGCGAAATTAATATACACTTCTATTTGGAAAGAATTTTATCCAAAAATAGCTACATTATAGTACCAAAAATATCTATTTAAAGAGTCCGTTTGATGACCCTGTTTTTTGTCTTAAAATAATGTTTATCAGTCAACTTTTTCACCAAATATGTAACTTTTGATTATGCGCACTGAATTGTGTAATAATAAAAAAAAAAGTAAGGTTGCAGTTACTTTTCTGGCTGTATTGGATGAAGTTACTGTAGAGGACCATTGTAGCTATTTTTTCTTTAACTTTTCCTTTATTTTATTAAAAAATATATTTTAAATATAATATTTTTGTAAGTCAGCATAATCACCCAATCCAACCATTTCAAATAGAACTTCATAAATTTCAGTAGAATCAGCCGATATCAGTATTACCAGACAGTTCACAGTCTAAATCATACTAGTGTAGTACATCTCAAAACACATTTTATAGTTTTTGCCATTTTTCATTACTTTATATTGTGTCGATATTTTGATACTCGATTTTGATATATCTACTTTTAGTTTTTCACATATTTTGAGTGAGACCTTTTTGGTCAGACTTTGAAATCCCTTCTTTTATTTCCTTCATGCATTACTGCAAAATTGACATTTTAACCATTTCACTTTCACTGTCATTTTATATATCTCAATAAGTAGTTGAAAAACAAAATGGTACTATGATAGTAGTTGAAGCGTAAAGGACAAAATATATCACTCCTGCGGAAAATTAAAATAAATAAGTATAAAAAATTCAAAAGTACATATTGCATAATACTAAAAATGTTAGTGACATAATTGATTAATGTGGGAGCAAAAATATAAAGCACTAATGTCGAAAAATCTAAATTTTCAAACTTATTTTTCCCCTGTAGAATTGCAAAGTATGATCGATGAAGAGAACACGGAAGCAGTAATCGAATGAAGAAGATGAATATTATGAAAACCCATGTTGAATAGAGTTGTAATACAGTATTTATACAAAAGGGTTAAAACAGGCTATTCTATAATAAAGGAAAATGGACTAATATAACAAGCCCAATAATATAAAATCCGGTCCAGCCTCTTATTCTTTATAGAGTATAATAATGATTGGACATTGGGACTACGATAGGAGAAAAGTAAAAAAATACTCGTATGTTGAATTTAAGAAAGATTTAGTAGGTCTTCCACAAAAAAGATATGGTAGGGACATATACGGAAAAGACTTAAAATCGGGTTGGGAACTGACCGAATAATAAGGAGCGGCGCAAATGACGGAAAGGGGCTGATCTGAATCCGGAGAAGAAAGGGCGTAAAGAGCGGCCTGAATAAGCTGGCTCGACCCACTTCCCACCACAATACAATCCTCTTCTCCAACCGCCGCATTTCCAACAGTTCTGTGAAGCCGCCTTATCTCTTCCTCTAGTTTCGGCTCCAGAAACCAGCATACGCTCTTTGTCTCAGAAAAATAGCTTAGTGATTGACTTCCTGGAAAATTTATGATGCTTCCTTCGCTCATCTTTTCCCAGTAAGGCACAAACATTGTTGGGTCTCCACTGCAATTATGATAAATTTTATTTATCCCAAATCAATATCCACTTTCATAACATAACATAAGTTTTAGGCTTATATGATCCGCTAATATTGTCTCATATTTCTTTTTTAATTCATCCTACTAAAATTGTCTCATATCCAGTGTAGTAAAATTTGTGCGATTCTAGTGTAATATCAATCACATAAACTCATTTTCTCAACCAACACACCACCTCCTCATATCAGTGGGTCGGATAATAAAAATAAGTAAGACAATTTTTGCGCTTCTTACATATCTTACTCCGGATTTATCCATATACCATAATAAACTAATGAAGAATAGTGGCAAATAAGTCCTTGAACTATTTGCGCTTCTGCAATCAAACCTATTAACCGGAAGACTTGCAGGTACATTCATTAACCAGGTGAAAATTAATCAATCAGATCCTTTTTAGCTGTTGGTGCTTGTAATTTCTCATTTCCTTATTTGCACCGACAGGTAAAAAAGAATTTGACTGCATAATTTTCAATGAGTTGAGGGTGTGTTTTTAGCAATAACACCCTTAGATCCGTAGTTAATTAATGGGAGTGGCTGGCAATTCTTAGAATGGACTTATTTCTCTTGTTTCTTTATTATGATGAGTTTTGCTAGGTGTACACATTTTGTGTAAACAAAATGTGTACACATTTATGTCCTTCACAAAAAATTTGTCTGTCATAGACAACTCAAAAACAGTTGTCTATGACACACAATTTTTTTGCGAAGGACAGACATGTGTATACATTTTGTGTACACAAAATGTGTACATCAAGCATTTTTCTTATTATGATATCTAAAAACGATACAGTACGTATTAGAAGAAGAAGAAAACTTACTGGTCAAGGTTGACAAGAGCATCAACATTAAGTTTCCCATTTTCAGCAATAAATTTGGTAGGAGAAACTGCGAAAGACCTTTTAGGAGCAGAAGTTTTAATCGTCACACCCATTCTCCAACTCTCCGTAATATCGAGATTTCCCAGAAGAACCCCTAATTCTCTTCCTCATTTCTTCATTATCATTGTATATATATACATATATATTCATTAAGTATTACATTCGTTCCAAAAATATCCTGTCACTTTCATTTTAGACGTTTAATTTGTTTTTCTAGTTTCATTTTATTGTATGATTTGGGTGCCTAATGTGTGAATTTCAAGCCATGCAAAATGATTTGGATATATTATTAGATATGTACTCCGTAACATATTACTTGGTCGGTATTTTATTAGGTGTAACAACACTATTTATTTATTTCCTAGTTTGTAGGCTACCATTTTGTAAAGTTAGGATAGCCATTTATTTTCTTTCTTTATTCTAACCATGTACTTCCTCTACTCCTAAAAAAACTTTCATCTCTCCTTAATTGTTCATCCCAATTAAACTTTTATTTTCCCTTTGGATAAAGAATTTGTGGTTCATATACACACATTTTTTTCATCCTTCCCTCGACTTCCTACTGTGAAAATAACCATGGTGACGCCTTCAGACAATATATTCCGATGAAATGGTTGCAGCTGCGCGTGAATTTTTTTCCCAATTTAAGAGAATCTATTTATATATAAGAAAAGAAATAGCTCATACAATTACAATTTTGTCCTTAATGAATCCTATGTGTCTTGCTCTCCATTATTCTCTCCTTTGATATGGGAATGCCATGTGGCCACTTTACTTCAAAAATACGGAATTCTCCAATGGTATAGAAAAGGGAGCAGCCGCAGGGGATGCATTTGGTGGGACCCAAGATATTAAAAACCCCAATTTTCTCTAAAGTGTTATAACTTTTTCATTTTTAATCCAATTTTTAAAATAAATATATCAAAATTCATAATTTTTTGTGATCTTTCATTTGAGATCAATATTGAATATATAAAAATATAATTTATTAACGGTCTCTATAATTATGCTTCAAATTATATATACATTTTTTAATCTATTTTGGCGTCTGAATTGGGGAAGTCATTGTAGGTGATCATTTTTAGCTACATTTCATAAAATGTTTTTCTTTATTTCATTAATAAAATTAATTTAAAATAAATTTATCCATTCACCAAAAGATTCAACTAAATCAACCACTTCTCTCAAAATTCATCCATTTCAACTGATTCAACTAATTTCTGTACTACTAAATGGTCTCTAAAATCAAAATCAGACCATGTAAGGAAAATCTAAAAGTACTAAATTTATTTAAGAAAACTTTCTTAAAGTATTTTATGATTTAATGTGCATTGTTTTCATATATAAAAAAATGCGCAAATGAAAATCTAATTACTTCTAATAAAAAAAATTGAATTGGTCTATTTACTTTTGTTTTGAGTTGGTCTAAATTGAAGACGATGAGTGATTTGCATTCATCAATTGTATGATTAATAAAAATCTAATCTTATTTTCATTTCTATTCTACGCCCTTGGTTAAACTATTACAAACCTTATTTCTTTGTATTATAATGTCACTCAAGAATAAAACATTAGCAAATGAAAATAATAAAAACATCAAGTGCTAATAAAAAAACTTCTAAATTTAGTTCAATTTATAATTCTTTATTTTAAGGAAAAGGGGCAAATATGAAAAAAATGACTTATTCGGCTGAAGTTACTTTACATAATCATTTTTAACTACTTTTCATATAATCTTTTATTTACTTCATTAATAAAATATAATTAGTTCTTTTAAGTATAAGACAAAATTATCTCACATTTGAACGGGATAACTTTCTCTCTCATTTGCAGTGCTTTTTAATAAGATAGTAACATAAGCCAACCAACAATTGAGCAGGAAAATTTGTTCTTTCACATGTGGTGCTTTTAGATATAAAAAAGATGAAGCCGGGTAACAATTGAATGAGATATTTCTCTCTTTCAATAAGTAGTGCTTTTAAGTATAATATAATCCAACTAACAATTGAGAGAGAGAAGTTTTTGTATCTTATATAATGCTTTTGGGTATAAGACAAGCCGGGTAACAAAATGAGCGGAATAATTTTCTATCTCACATGTACTATTTTTAGTTACTAGAAGATAAACTTGCTAACAATTGAGAGAAAGAACTTTCTCTCTCATTTGTAGTGAATTTTAGTAAGATAAGACTAACAATTGAGCGAGAAAATTTGTTCTTTCATATGTGGTGCTTTTAGATATAAGAAAGATGAAGCCATAAGCCTTCTAACAATCGAACAAGATATTTCTCTCTCTCAAAAATCAGTGCTTTTAACTATAACATAATCCAGCTAACAATTGAGAGAGAGATTTTATTGTATCATATATAATGCTTTTGGGTATAAGACAAACCTGCTAACAAATGAGCGAGATAATTTACTATTTCATACGTACTATTTTTAGGTAGTAGAATATAAACTTTCTAACAATTGAGCAAAAGAACTTTATCTCTCATATATAGTTCTTTTAAGTACTCCCTCCGTCCCTAAATAAACTTCCAACTTTCCTTTTTTGTCCGTCCCAATTAAAACTTTCACTTTCCCTTTTTGGTAAAGAATTTGTGGTTCACAACATTTCTTACACATTTCTCTCTCCTCTGCACAACTCTCACCACACAATACCCACTATCTTAAACTGTGTGCCAAACCTATTTGGAAGTTTTATTAGGGACGGAGGTAGTATAAGATAATCTAGTTAACAATTGAGGGGAATTGAGCGGGAGAATTTTATCGCTTATATGTAGAGTTTTTAGGTATTAGAAGATAAACTTGCTAACAATTGAACATAATAACTTTCTCCCTCATATGTAGTTGTTTTAAGTATAAGATAAGAAGACTAAACAATTGAGCATGATAATTCTCTCTCTCATATGTAGTGCTTTTACACATAAGAAACTAAAAAGATAAACTTGAATTTGGTTATTATGTGGACTTCCAATTGTGTACATGCAAACGAGATAGACTTACAATAGAGTTTCACGTGATTACTAATGTAGTAACTGGCTAAAATTCATTTACCTTTTTTTTTTACTCAACCACAACCTCATGTTTTTAATTTATTCCCACATTCTTAAATCTTAACGATCCAAGTCAAATCGAAAAGAATTTTATGGAGGGAGTATCGTCATCATCATCATTGTTATTGTTATGGTTGTTGTTGGTGTTATTATTATTATTATTATTATTATTATTATTATTATTATTATTATTCATCCATCAAATTACCTTTAAAAGTAAAGAGAATGAGATAGACTTATGAAAGAGTTTCAGATGATTTCTTAATAATATCTTTATAATATGTAACTGACTCAAAAATATAAATATACTTGAATGTGGTTACTATTGTGGACTTCCAATTCAATACATACAAACAAGATAGACTTATGAGTACCCTCTATTGCTCAAATATTATTTCTGAAAAGATCTCTATAATGAACATAGTGGTAGAAAGAGTATCATATAGTACCTTAACTTCAAATGATTTTTTAAAATCATGTTCATAGTATCACAGTTTTGGGTGAGAGAGAATCAAAGTTGATTTATCAATAAATGACGAAATGATCTGGTTCTTACATAAAATTTATTTGTTCACGAGTCAATGGACCATGAAAGAATCACTAGAGTAGATTATCAACTCAAATAAGAAGCTAAATGAAAATAAACTCGCGAGTCAAAAGTTCACACTATTCATGATAATAAACTTGCATAATAGAAGTTCTTGCAATCAAAAAGATATACTCTATGAAAAAACTCAAAGAACTAATTAACCAATTCAATCTAATGGTGGAAAGTTAATCAAAATGGAATTATGTAACTAAGTACTGAAAATGTGGAAGACGGTGAAACAAAATTGTTATTAGGTGAATCATAACAGATTTGTGGAGGATGTGGGATAGTTTTCTCTCTTATATATAATATTTTAGGTATAAGATAAGTTGGCTGAGAATTGAGTGGAATAAGTTTCTATCTCATTTGTAGTGTTATTAAGTATAAGATAAGTCGACTAACGATTTAGTGGTCAAAATTTCTCTCTCATATGTAATGCTTTTAGGTATAAAAAGATAAACCAACTAACAATTGAGCGGGATAACTTTGTCCCTCATTTGTAGTGCTTTTCAGTAAGATAGTAAGATAAGGCAGCTACCAATTGAACGAGGAAATTTGTTCTTTCATATGTGCTGCTTTTAGATATAAGAAATATTCAACCATAAGTCGTGTAACAATTGAACGGGATATTTTCCTCTCTCTCAATAAGCAGTGATTTTAACTATAACATAATCCAACTAACAATTGAGAGAGAGAATTTTTGTATCATATATAGTGCTTTTGGGTATAAGACAAGCCGGCTAACAAATGAGCGGGATAATTTTCTATCTCACATGTACTACTTTTAATTATTAGAAGATAAACTTGCTAACAATTAAGCAAAATAACTTTATCTCTCATACATAGTTTTTTTAAATATAAAATAATCCAGCTAACAATTGAGCAGGATAATTTCTCTCTCTCATATGTAGTGTTTTAGGTATGAGGTAAGCCGGCTAACAATTGAGCTGAAGAACTTTCTCTCTCATATGTAAGAGTTTTAGATATAAAAAACATAAGCTTACTAATAATTGAGCGAGAGGATTTTTTTCATATGTAGTGCTTTTAGGTATTAGAAGATAAGATAGCTAACAATTGAGGAGAATTGAGCGGAAGAATTTTATTGCTCATATGTAGTATTTTTAGGTAATAGGTAATAGAAGATAACTTTGCTAACAATTGAGTGGAATAACTATCTCCCTCATATGTAGTTCTAAGTACGAAGTATAAGATAAGAAGACTAAACAATTGATTGAGATAATTTTCTCTCTCATATGTAGTGTTCCTAGGCATAAGAAGCTAAGAAGATAAACTTGCTAACAATAGAGTGAAAGAACGTTGACTCTTACGTGTACTTCTTAAGCGGGATAATCTTCTCTCTCATATGTAGTGTCAATTAATTTTTCCTAATATACTCTTCATTGAATATATATTTTATGGTATTAGCTTATTGAACTACTATTTTTTCTCTCGAAAATGTAGAATCCTAAACAAATGTTTTTATTTTAATATTTAATTAGATTTACACCAACTGCTGTATCCCGTGCGTATGCACGGGTACTATACTAGTATAGCCGGAAAATGAACCACCCAACCTAGCTCTCCTTTTTTACTTTCTAGGAATTTAAATATGTGGAATTACGGTAAAAGGAGAAGCAGATTATAGAGAATGGTCCACGAGTCCACGACCATGAGAAATGCATTGCGAGCAAAGAGGAAGCCGTTGAGTAAGGGCCGGCTCAGGGGCTGTGTGGGCAGCCCAATCGCATAGGGCCCAAAAATTGGACGGCCCGGGGAAAAAAATTAGTACTACTACTAGTTAGCCACTAAGCCCAATAGCAAAATTAAAACAAAGGTATGGGAGTGACGGGCTGAAGGCGCGAGGCAAAGGGGAGGGGCAACCGGCGAACTGCGATTCTGCTAAAGATCAGACGAGCGACGAGCCGACGAATCTCCATCTCCGGTCACCTTCCAGAGTTCCAGGCGAACAAGCTCCGTTCCAGTCAGGCGTGGACTCAGGCCGGGCCGGGCTGGGCCGGGTCCGGGTCGGGCCTAGGCCCGAGCGGGCCGGCGGTTCAGAATTGGTGGACCCGGGACCGGCCCGGCTCAAAATTGAGCTTGCCATATACTTCGTATAAATTTCCAATTTCGAGAATGACTTGTATTGAAAGCTTCGTTTTTATAACTATTGCCATTTTTTGCAACAATTAGCACCAAATCTTTTAAATAGTTGATGTGTGCTTGACATATTAAAATGATTTGTTTGTATTGGCTTAAAATGTAAATTGCGTGAGACTTATAAAAATATTAAATTCAAAAAGTCACGAAAAACATTGTACATTATTTCAAAAATTCAATCCTCTTTTCCATCTTTCTCCAAATTCTTCATTCAAAACCTTAGATATGAGTATGATTTTCATCGTCAATGGGATCATCTCTTCCTTGGATGATTGAGAGCTTTCGTAAAAAAGTGTTAAACTCCTCATCCTTGGACACCATACTTATCCTTGCAAAATTGCTTTCAACGCCAAATCTGGTTCCAATTCTCGCAAGAATCTTGTGCTCCTTCAGCAGATCCACACAATCCACCTCTCCCTTGATTGTTTTCATCCACGCAAAAGCTATTTTCAAAATAATGAGAAAATTCTTTAAATAAGATTAAAACATAAATATTATTATAAATCGTGAGTAAAATAAGATATTCACTCTTTATTGGAAAAGTTTTATACTAATAATAAGATTAAATATTTCTAATTTTGGGAATAAAACATAGTTAGTTTTATTTGTACACTTTTGTCTGAACGTTCGTAGCATATATATGAACCAAAAGACCATAATTATTAGGAAATCACATTTTTTTAAAAAATATACCTGGAAGTGTCTCGGTCATGGATTTGGCAAAATGGCAGTATAAAATGGGATATTTTTGGACATGGAATAGATCACTACCCTTCACAACTTGTCTTAAGCTTTGCCATCTCTCCTTCAAAATATTTCGGCTATAAGTAAAGAAGTCATCACCACTAAAGCAGCTATCTGAGACAACTCCAAGGATCTTAGCTGCTCTCAGTTGGGAGTCTTTGGATACCCCAATTGTGCTCACCTCTATAAACTTTGTCATCTTCTTTGCAACTTCTTTATTCCTTACAATAGCCCAACTACAATTCATATGTAGATAGCTATATTTTATTATAAAAAGATTAATAATGATACAAAAATCACTACATAAATAGCCATTTATTTCAATATTTGTTTAGATTCAGTATTTTAATATGCCTCAGGTTAAATCCGTACAGAGATAAATAAATGAAATCACAAATTTAATACTACGTACCTGAAAAAGAAAGTAACAAATTTTTATATAAATAGAAAAGAAAAGTTGACATTATCGAGTAAGATGGAGAAGTATGTAATTATTTAAATTGACCCTCCCCAACATTTCATCTTGCCTACATCACTCAGCATAAGGATGTTATTATATACTTAATTTAATTAATTTTCATAACAAGTAATTGTAAATATGCGATGAAAAATGCTAATTGTACACACTGGATTACATGTTAGTTTACACATTATGTATTATTTGTGCACAAACAATCGATTTTCATTTTAGTAAAGCAAATTGTATGTGTCCCCGAAAAAGTGAATTGTCTGTGCACATAAAATTCGAGGTCACAAACAACTCCCTTTACTAAAATGAAAATCAATTGTCTATGCATAGATAATACACACTTGGCGTGTAAACCAACATTACACATTTGGCGTGCAAACCAACATGTAACTCATCGTATATAAGTAACATTTTTCATATGCAATAGTCTACCTAATTTCATGTATTCATCAATTAATGACTAATTAAGTGGTAAGAAATAATTGTTTTGCATTTAATAGCGATTCATTTAATAAAATGCTACAAATTAAAAGAGAAGAGCAATTTAGTTTAATTACCCAATTCTTGATCCAGCATGGCCGGTGCACTTGGAGAAGGTGAAGAGCATAAGGTCGTGGCTAGGTGCAGAGGAAATTGCAGTGTAATGTGGCCAATAATAAGCAAAGTCATAAATAACAGTTCCTTGAGGTCTATTAACCACAGGTTCCCTAATGGCCCCATCAGGGTTATTTGGAGTGGTTACCAGCTCTATATAAGCTTCCTCTTTATCAAAATTCCTTGCATCTCCTCCCCATTTGTAGCTCCTCGATCTTAGTAGGTTTGCAATTTCTGGATATGACTGCATGCAAGAGGCAATCTTAGAAGCTTTATTACATCAAATACCATATTAAGATTGTATTTCGATGAATGAGACGATGCTGAAGTCTATTTGTATTGTCTGATTTAGAAAATACATATTATTATTTAGATTTCGATAAAATTGTTGAAACCAGAAATACTTGTTGGAGAAAGTAGACCCATTTAGTTACATGGATGAACTAACGACTAAAAGTTGAAAAATTATCATAACAACAAATATGGTCTTATAGAAGAGGGGTTTTAATTAAAGAGCCATATATAACTTCTCTATGGAGTCGGTGACTTACGTGGACATCACCATGACCACACATTCTTTAGTGAGGGGTTTCCACTTCAAAAATATGTCGTGTTGGTGATGTCACATAGGCCACATGCAGTGGCGGAACCAGCTCGAAGATGTTGGAGGGGCACACATAATGGGAAAGAGAAGGTCTCCGACAACTCGACAAAGTGACCGGCCTGCTGCGGTCCAAAATTCAGATCTCCGAGAAGGCGGGCGGCGGCAAGAAGATGTGCCGAAAAGGTTGTGGCATGCAAAATTACGAAAGGGAGGGGAACAAGTCGGGAGGCGAGAAATTAATTTAGGGCCTAAATAAAACCTTGAGTTATTCTCAAGCTTGCCAAGCATTAGTGTTGACCCACAATTGTCAATTAAAGGCCCAATTTAAATCCAAAATAAGTGATAAGCAATTGAGATGGTCTCCATAGTAAGTACGGACTACAACAATAGTAATAAATTTCCATCTTTTCCTTTCCTTCTCGCCGACACACGAACACCAACATTAGAGTAATAAACCATGCGAATAGGTCCCTTTGTTGTTGTTCTCTAGTATATGTATATATACTAAACAAACAAAAGTCTGCAGGGGCACGTGCACCCCCGAGCTCTATACTAGTTCCGCCCCTGGCCACATGACTCCATTGTAGGAGTCATGTATGGCTCTTTAATATTTACATGATAAAATTTGAATAGCAGAAGGATAAAATTGACATATTTTACCCGACTAAACTGAAACACTACAACTAATAACGTTTCAAATTAAGTGATTATTTTAAATTAAGCCAAGTTCTATTCTTCATGTGGATTAATCTTCTGAATTGGTCAAATTTTACTTCATCTTGAGCAGAAATCAGAGATTAAAATACGTTTATGTTTAATCGGCCTAGTCCGGCCTCCTACTCCTTGTATTTCCTCATTTTTTGAATAAAATGGTGAGGTGTTCCCCGGCCCTCGCCCCAAAACCTCCGTTTTGGTCTCTTACCGGTTCAAAAAAATACGTTTATGTTTACTTTTATTAATCAATCGAGTAAGGGGTAGAATTTTCTCAATCAACTCCCAAATTACTTTAGTTATGCTCATTCAGGGGGTGAAGTGGGTAACTCTATATTTTCGAACTCTTCCATCGAATATAGATAGCATCATTATGTCAAATCCCAGTTAGACTAATCTAATACTCCACTATGTATAGTCTAATCTCTCTTTAGGCACGCAATCATTTAGTCTTTCGGTTCCAAATATCATTTACAATGGGGTCCCAAGCATCACCCAGCAGTTAAAAACTGTTTTTTAATACCTATTTAGAGTTTAGAAAATGAAATGAGTTTAAAAGAGTGCTTTAAAGTATTTTGACAAATGAGACAAGATACTGATCGAAACATAAAATATGACATATATATGTGATTGGAAGGGGAATGCTGAATGCGACATACCCATACAAGTCATGATATGCTTGAGTGAAAATGAAATTACGCCATATAGATAGATGCCAAGGAGTCTATAAGAGAGATTTTGTTTGGATTTTCTGATCTTTAATGTCAACATTTGCCATTATTGTTCATAATTACTTATTTAAAGTACTCCGTATATAATAACTCATTATTCAAGTCATATACACATTAAAATAAAATGTTCAATTCTGTTTTGTCATAATGTTATGAGAAAATAATTTTAAATATTGTCAAGTGCCTCTCATAAATCAATAACAATATGTAACTAAAAAATAACTTTTAATAACACATATTATTTGAATCTATAGCAAAATTTATATGGAACTTTTATCTGACTATAAATCTAGCCATTTACCACATCAGAAAGTCATATGGAGTATATATCAGATTTAACAATCAAATACGAGTACAAGTTATCATGAAACGGGGTCACCAATATAACATTAAGATATACTCCCTCCGTCCCAATTTGATGATCTCATTTCTTTTGGGCTCAAATATTAAGAAAGTGGTTGAAAAGGTAAAAGTTGTGGTTGAGATTTGAGGATAAAAAGGTGAAATGATGTGGACCACATATTTCTTTCCAAAAAGGGAAATGGGACTATCAATTTGGGACGGCCCAGAAAGGAAATACGGGATCATCAAATTGGGACGGAGGGAGTAACTTTTTGCCGAGTAAAATGATCCAACTTCTAATGAGAAATCATGATAAAAAAAATGAGAAATGGGAAATGGTTATGTATCACTTTTGTTATATGCATAAATAGTCGGTATTATTAAAAGCTACTACATCCGTCCCATTTTATGTGTCTCATTTGGTTTTGGTACAATTTTTAATAAAGTGGTTGAAAAGGTAAAAATTGTGGTTGAGATTTGAGTATAGTAAAGTGAAATGTTGAAAACCACATATTTCTTTTTAAAAAGGGAAAGATGAAACTTATTTTGGAACTTCCTTAAAAGGAAAGTAAAATTGGTAAAATGGGATGAATGGAGTATTTCAAAAAGTACATATTACTACTCATATATGAGTAGTAGTAACTAGTAAATGCTACTATTTCAAAAGTACATATTACTACTAGACTACTAGTATATGAGTGGTGATAGTTATTATTTAAAGTTAGGCTCTTATATTAATTATTATTAGGTGTAATGTTATTTGAGCATAAAATAAAGTACTCCGTATATAAACACTCAGAGTCTGTTTGGTAGCACCAAAATCGGCTGATTCTGTTGAAATTTATGAAATTCTAGCTGAAGTGGCTGCATTGGCTGATTATGCTAATTTAAGAAAAAAATATTTTTAAAATATATTTTATTAATAAAATAAAGTAAAAATTATATGTGAAAATAGCTAAAATGATCATCTACAGTAACTTCAGCCAATATAGCCAGAAAAAGTAACTTCAACCTTACTTTTTCGGCTTATTACACAGTTCAACGCGCGAAAGCAAAAATTGCGTGTTTGGTGAAAAAGTTGGCTGATAAGCCAAAAATGTGTGCTGCCAAAGGGCCTCTCAAATATGAAAAGGGTACGCCAGGATTTAAAAATAAATACTGCAAATATGATAAACACTTAGAGCCCGTTTGGTAGCACGAAAATCGGCTGTTTTGACTGTTTCTGCTGAAATTTATGAAGTTCTGGCTAAAGTGGCTGTTTTGGCTGATTTTGCTGATTCTAGAAAAAAATATTTTAAAAATATATTTTATTGATAAAATAAAGAAAAAATTATATGTAAAAATAGCTAAAATGGTCATCTACAGTAACTTCAGCCAATACAGCCAGAAAAGTAACTACAACCTTACTTTTTCTGCTTATTACACAATTCAGCACGCGAAAGTAAAAATTACGTGTTTGGTGAAAAAAATGGCTGATAAGCCGGATAAGCCGAAAAAAGAGGTCTCCAAACGGGCTATTATTTCTACAGCGGATGAATAGATTGCCTTTTTCTGTTGATATGTCGTACAAAACTACAAATAAGACATTTTCGCAATAAAACATAACTGCTCTTAGTTTGTACACTGTCCTTGTTTTAGCCCTATTTAGACATTGGAGCAATTTGCTATTTTATTAAACACATAAATAACAGTATTCACATTTTTGAAAACGTAATATATTGTTAAGTAAAAGAATCAAGAGTAAAAACATTTCAAGATTTCAAAATAAGATTGTCATATTTTTATTTCCTAAATATGAATTATTAATGCCAAATTTAGAAAATATTGCATGCATGACATGTTTAAATAAAAATATGACAGTTCTGTCTTAAAACTCATACCTATTTTTACTCATATCTAAGATAATTTCTGATTATATTATTATTTATATCAGGAAAATATTAAGTTTGTTTGTGCTTCGCCTATTTTCATTTTATCATACGTTTATTGACCATTGTACTGTCTTAATGCTTAGCTTCCTTCCACGATCGGATCTTTTATTAAAGTTTTCGTTCAAATCCATAAAAATAGCTTTAATATAATATAGGGAAAATGGAAACTAATAATCCAACCTTTTAGCTGTCTTCTTTCAATAATCCCACCTTTTGATTATTCATGAATAATCCAACCTTTGCACCTCATCTTCATTCATTGGTCCCTGGTCGGTTAATGACCTATTATTCCAAGTTATTTTCTTATCTTTCCAAAATATTATCTTTGTGGAAGATGAGATTTATGGTATAATGATCTGCAAAGATAAGAAAATAGCTTGGAATAGCAAGTCATCAACCGGTCAGGGACCAGTGAATGAAGATGAGGTGCAAAGGTTGGATTATTCATGAATAATCAAAAGGTGGGATTATTGATAGAAGACCGCTAAAAGGTTGGATTATTAGTTTCCATTTTCCCTATAATATAATAGTCTCTCTCCTTGACATCAACAAAAAAAATAGTATTCCCCTTGACATTACAAAAAAATCTTTACAAACACTATTCAATTCAATACCAAGGAATGTTAAAAAACCAACCCAATGTATAATCCTTTTGTAATCCCATTCTAACAATAACTACATGCAAGTATGCAACCATATGTTGAATTGAATCCCGTCATATTTGATCACTCAAAGATTAAGTAATTTTTTTTTGAGAGATCAAAGATTAAGTATTAGAAACATAAAAAGTTATAGTTCATAATATAATGAAGACCCAACCTTAGGAAACTCAAGCTTAATATGTTTCATGTTAAAAATATACTTGTATAGTAGTTATAGTTGTATATAATTATTAGCGTCAAACCAAATCAATACTGATTGTGCGACTCACATTCTACTATACTATCCTTTCTCAATTAATTAATTTGTGTGTTGTGCGTCACTGTTTCCCCGATTCGTTTTAGTTAATGATGACTCCAATTAATTAATCATAATTTTACAAGAAAGTGTTAAAAATCTCGAAATAATTTAAAATCTAAATATTCGAGCCAATCATTATGAGCATAAAGTATAAAACCAAAAATGTTAACATTATAAAATGTCAAACGATTTATATGTTGCAGACTAATATTTGCACGGATACCATTTTATTTTAATAATTCCGTCTCTATATAATTGTCTGACTCGCGCCAAATTAATATTCACACCTTTTTGGAAAGACATTTACCCAAAATAGCTACATTATACATTAGTTAAGTGCAAAGTATATATCAAAATTTTCTATTTTTACAAATGTGATACCTAAAGTCTAAATCATATAGCACATCTCCAAGCACATTTTAATCAATAGTTTTTGCCACTTTTCATTCTTTAATATTGTGTCGACACTTTTGTGAAACAAATTTTAATAATTTTCAATATTCACAACTTTTTATACTCCCTTTTTGTACTCCGACGAAATTTCTAGTTTGGTTCTTAATTAAGATATTTGGAGTGAGACACTTATGGTCATTGATTTTAAAATCCGATCATTTAGTCCCTTCACTACTGCAAAATGGACATGTAAGCCTTTCATTATCATTTTATCACAATTAGTAGATGAAAAAATGCTACTATGATAGTAGTTGAAGCGTGAAAGACATACAAATCACTTTTATGGAAAATTTAAAAAAAATGAAGAGAAAATCGCATATATGGTCCCTAAGTTATTTACGAAATTAAAACCTCAGACCTGTATTTCTGAGATTGTAAATGTCACCCCTAAATTGTCCAAAATGTTGTAAATGTGGTCCTTTTGAGGGATGAAAAAATTAAAATGTAGTACTAAAAATTATGTTACTGATATGATATAATTGTGTTGGTATTAAATGGTTGATTGATTAATGTGGGAGCATTTCAAAATATAAAGCACTAATAATTGTGTTGGTATTAAATGGTTGATCCGTTGATTGATTAATGTGGGAGCATTTCAAAATATAAAGCACTAATGTAGAAAAAATCTATAATTTCAAACTTATATGCTCCTTATTATAATGATGATAGGACATTGGGACTAGGATATGAGAAAAGTTAAAAAATATGTTGAATTTAAGAAAGATTTAGTAGGTCTTCCAAGAAAAAGATATGGTAGGGACATATACGGAAAAGACTTAAGGACGGGTCGGGGGCTGACCGAATAATAAGGAGCGGCACAAACGACGGAAATGGGCTGATCCGGATCTGGAGAAGAAAGTGCGTAAAGAGCGGCCTGAATAAGCTGGCTCGACCCACTTCCCACCACAATGCAATCCTCTTCTCCAACCGCCGCATTTCCAACAATTCTGTGAAGCCGCCTTATCTCTTCTTCTAGTTTCGGCTCCAGAAACCAGCATACGCTCTTTGTCTCAGAAAAGTAGCTTAGCGACTGACTTCCTGGAAAAGTTATGGTGCTTCCTTCACTCATCTTTTGCCAGTAAGGCACAAACATTGTTGGGTCACCGCTGCAATTATAGTAAATTTTATGTATCCCAAATCAACATGCACTTTCATAACATAACATAATTTTTGTTGCCAAAAAAAACATAACATAAGTTTTTGTGTGATGTGCCGAGCTAATATTGTCTCATATAGACCAACTCTTCATGTTAGTGGGACGGAGGTATAACTAAGCAATGAATTTTAGAGCCTCTTTGGTGATCCTGTTTGTGTAATAATAAGAAAAAGTAAGGTTGAAGTTAATTCTATGATTGTATTGACTGAATTTACGGTAGAGGATCATTATAGTTGTTTTTTCATATAAGTATTCCTTTATTTTATTTATAATGTATGTTTTAAATATAATTTTTTTCATAAATAAGCAAAATCAGTCCGTACAACCCCTTCAATTAGAATTTCATAAATATCAACAGAATAAGCCAACACAGCAAATTTGATTATTACCGAGCCGGCTCTTGATTTCTAATAAGAAAAATAAGTAAGACATATCTCACACTGGATTGATATACCTTAATAATCATAATAACTAATGTATAAAAGCTCCTGGATTACTCATTGGATAAGATCAAAGGGTAATATATATTAACATTATTGTATATTAATGTATTTTCCCTTCAAAAAAAAATATACTAATGTATTTTGTATCATCAATAAGTATTCGTAGCAATGACACCCTTAGATCCGTAGTTAATGGGGTTGGATGGAAATTCTTAGAATGGACTTATTTGCCAAATTGCAGTCAATAGGCGTCTGAAATATGTATCTGAAATCTAAAACCGATACAGTATAAGAAGAACAACTTACTGGTCAAGGTTGACAAAGGCATCGGCATTAAGTTTCCCATTTTCAGCAACGAATTTGGTAGGAGAAACTGCGACAGAGCTCTTCGCAGGAGAAGTGGTTTTAACTGTCACACCCATTCTCCCAACTCTCCTCTAATCTCGAGATTTTCCGATGTGAAAGAACCCCTAATTCTTTCCCTCGGTCCTTCAATATATAAAGATGATTGTATCTATATATACACATTAATTATTACATTCGTACCAAAAAGATCCTCTCACGTCTTTTTGGAATGTTTTTTTTTTTTTTTTTCTATTTCACCTTATGGAAATATGGAGTGATTTCGGTACCTAATATTCATTTATTTTTTATGAATCACAATCATATATTTTCACGATTTGCCAAACCAGGATTAAATGGAGTTTTGAATTCCAAAATATAACTACTACTTCTCGAAATAGAATTAACATGACGGTATTTACTGTCATCTTGTAGGTGTGATTGTCAGTATTTAGTTGCAGTACAATGCATTTAACATAACAATATTTAATTCATTATAAGTAATGTCAGTATTTTTCAATCATGATGGTATTTTTTATACATGACAATAACAACTCCTATTTTGGGAAGAAAAACATAGCGAATGTTTGGTTAGCAGCCCATCAGCCGTTTTTTTGACTAATTTGACTGATGTTTAGCTTTTTGACCAGATTTATCAGCTAATAAGATGTTTGGTTAGCTAGCTTTTTCATTTTGCTTTTTAACCCAAACAGCCAAATTATTAAAAGCTATGAATTATAGCGTTTTATGATTAGCAGTTTCTTATCTTTCACTTATTCCTTAAATACCCATGTGATCGACCACGTCCCTTTTTCTCGTATCTGACTCCGCTCCAGTGTTCCACTCGCCTAATCATCTTGGAGATATTACCCAAAATAGGACTAAAAAGGTTTGAAAATTCCAAAATAGGACTTCCACGTTTTTATTCCTAAAATAGGACTAATTACTGTCATGTTTTGACAGTACCAGACTTTAAACATGGCAGTATTTCCCAAACTTGACAGTAATTACTCCTATTTTAGGAATAAAAAACATGACAGTCCTATTTTGGAATTTCCAAACTGTTGTAGTCCTATTTCGGGAACTTTCCCATCTTCTTGCGACAAAGCTAACAAAGTAAAAAAACATCAATGAAGAGATCGAGCATGCGTGTATGTAATGAAATACCTCAAATATGTAGTGTTATTTTCTCTATTTCTTGAATTTAGCTCCAATGAGTCTTAATTATGACGGTGAAAGTCCATTTGAAGAAGGTTCAATTCATGAAGTTTTGTTATAAGATATCTGCGAACATTATTTTTGTTATAGTAATAATAATAATAATATTCCAAGAAAAAATACAAACGGTTAAGGCAGTTATAGTAATTACATTAACTAAAAATTTAATAATGTGCATAATAGTCATTTAACAATTTATCAGCGGATTATAAACAGTCATTTAACCAAACACCATTTTACAAACTGCTAATATAATCAGCTAATCAAAACAGCCAACAAAATCCGCTGTTATCAATCAGTCAACACAATCGGCTAACAGCCAACAGCCAATTGTCAAACACCCCCATAGTAGTCCTATTTTGGAATTCCAAACCTCATTTACTCCGATTTGGAGCAATTTCCCTATTTTCACTTGTTTACGTTTTCTTAAAAAAGAACGCACCAAAGTTAAACTTGGATTTTATTGTTTGGAACGGGGGAATAATTAATTGCAGTGACAAATTATATCGTGGGATCGGTGTACCATGCGCATGGTATACCGATCCAATACGATACCGTTTCACTGTTGCTTTCTGTTGATTTTGTTCTTTCTAGTCACACTGATCCCCCACTACCCATCATCCTTTCTTTTGTTCTTTTTGGTTCTTTTGCTTTAAATTTTTGTTAATCAAAAGCTGACAATCATTGAATCACTTTTTTGGAGTGATTTTTTTAATTTATGAAAACTGGCGTAGTATTACAATTTTGTAATCAAATTTTTAACATTTCAAAATAAATTAATTACTTTTTTCTATCTTAGTCCTTATTCATACACTTCTTTTTCTTTTTTCTTTCTTCAATTGAAATTACACAACAAAATTTATTTTTTATGTAATATCTTTTTATATTTATACACTTTTTTCCTAATATTTTTTTTCATATTCATACACTTTTATTTATATAATATATTTCTTATCTCTTTTATATGTTGTTAGTGTTTTAAGACATTATATTTGTTAATTTTGATTTACATTTGATAAAATATGAGATTATATTTTCATATGTATGGTTTACACTTTCACAAAATATTTTTTGGCAATTACAATTAAGTGAGCAACTACACTCCTTGTTTTTATTATTTATATTTGATAATATATGGAGTTACTTCTTCACATGCGCGAGTTACACCACTTTTATGTGTGAGTTACATCTTCCTCTATGTGAGTTACATTTGGACTTACCTCAACAAGTTATATTTTGCATATTAGATTTTCAATCAACGTGAGTTACATTTTCCATAACACGAGTTACATTACAAAATAAACCCCTGCTATTGGAACAAAAAAAAAACAATATCTTGCAAACAAATTTTTTTGGGGGGAAAATGATTTTTTTTGGAAAAAATATATTTTCATTTAAAACATTTTTATGGACTTAATACTAAAAACAAAAAATATTATCTAATTACTTTAATTAATTAAGTTAGTTGAGCAATTAGACTCATTGTTTTCATTGTTTACATTTGATAATATATGGAGTTACATCTTCTTATGCGCGAGTTACATCTTTTTTATGCTTGAGTTACATCTTCTTATGGGCGTGAGTTACATCCAGACTTGTCTTAACAAGTTACATTTTGCATACACCTAAGTTAGATTTTTCATCAACGCGATTTACATTTTCCATAACATGTGTTACATCACAAAATAAACCCTGCAAAAAAATCAGTTTTTTTTTCAAACAAACAAATGATTTTTTAGTAAAACGCTCATTTTTGGTAAAAAAAAATGTTTTTTTAGCATAAATAATTTTTGAAAAACATTTTCTATGGTCTTAATATTAAAAACAAAACATATTCCCTATTTAGGTAAAATAATTGAGCAATTAGACTCCTTGTTTTCATTGAAATCAATATTTAATTTCTTATTATCCGTATTAGACAAGTTACATTTCGAGCAGCTTGCAGTTACATTTCTAAGCAGCGAGAGTTACATTTTTTATACGCAAGTTACATCATCCTGCTCCTCGACAATGAAAAAAAAAAAGTTATTGTTCACGCGCGTGAACAGTAACCTGCGTTTTTGTGTGTGGGAGCACCATGCTCACCGTGGGCTGCTTCCACGCTATAGCAATTGATGAGTTCTTCCTAAACTCTTTCAGGATTTTACTCTCGATCGTCCTTGCCACAGTTTCGAGTAGGATAGATACTGTCATACTGATTATATGTATATTAGGTTGGATTAGTTTACTTAAAAATAACTTATTTACCTTAGTCATTCTAATATTTACTTATGGATTCGCTAGGCAGACCAAATCTAGTTTTCTACTTTATTTTATAATAAATAATACAGTACATAACAAAATAGTAATGCATTAATCACAAATGATACTTCTAAGAATCCAAAGATTGGGGAAGACAATAGTGACGATATTATATTGATATACTTTGTATACGTCTATGCAGGAACATGATTTTTTAATTTGGAAGCGCAAATGGACATTTAATTATTTGGTTATATAAGACCTTGCTATATACGACACTGTTAATTTCGGAAAATATTTCTTATTTAGAAAAGCTGGAATGAGTATTTCAAACATATACTTTTATTTAATTTAAACATTTAAAAGTTAAAATTAAAGCTCAAAACTTATACAATTGAACTGAATCCAAAATATCCTTGTGAAAATATACGTGCTTCTTGTTTTTTTTTTGCAAATAGTTCAAACTTTAAGAATGATTAAATTGGTAAACATATTGAACTGAATCCAAAATATCCTTGTTTTTCATGCTTCTGTCGTATCAACTCATGATCGCAAATTATACCGTACGTGGGATCGACCCACCATGAGCATGGTGTGCCGATTCCAATACGGTGCCGTTCCATTAATTAAAAACAATCATCTCTTCTTCTCGGTCAAGCTATACTCCTGGATCATATTCATCGTCCACTATCATATACCCTTCTTCTCCTTTATCCCCTTCGTGTCTGCTGCAGTGAATGAAACGCTGAAAATTCATGTGGTTCCTACTTTCGAATTCGTTTGATTTATCCCCTCCGCTATAGTGAATCGATACATATGTCGGTTAATTTAACTTGGCTTCCACCGACTAACAAAAGTGATGTGCTTCAATTCTGTGTTTTTTATTTTTCGAAAGGTATAATGCTTTTCAATTTCTGAAGCTTTTTGACCATTGAAATCCAGGTGAATGTACACGGCGAAGCTATGCATTAAAATGATCATATATTTTTGTGTATTAATGATGTTATTACTATTGTTTAAATTTAGTACTGAAGCAAGTTACATTTGATAATATATGAAGTTACATCTTATTATTCGCGAGTTACATTTTATTATTCGCGAGTTACATGTCAACTTTCTTCATCAAGTTACATCTCGCTTACATGTAATTTATATTTCCCATAATGCATGTTACATCACAATATAATGCGAGTTTTCCATAACACTAGTTACATCACAAAATAAACACCTTTTATTAAAACAAAAAAACTGTTTTTAAATCATTTTTTTTGCAAAAAATGATTTCTTGGGGAAAAATGATTTTTTTTAAAACATTTTATGGTCTTAATATTAAAAACAAAACATATTCACTATTTAGGTAAAATAATTAAAAATTTTGACTCATTTTTTATTGTTTACATTGAAATAAACGTTTTAAACAAATTACATTTCGACTTGTTAGTAGTAACAATTCCTTTTAACGTGAGTTACATTTTTTTACACACAGGCATCATTCTGTTACTGGGATTAGAAAAAGAAAACAAAACTAGTTTCTGTACACGCGTGTACTGTTCACGCGTGATTTTTTTTTAATTAAAAATGGGCAATACTATGTTTGGATCCAGGAGCAGGGTGATCATCCTGCGCCGATTCCACCGAACTCACTCATGACCATGTGACACCATTTCCATTCCATTCCTATTTATGTATTCGATTTGAGATATGATGACATTAAAAGTGACAACCATGCTACAAATTGGGTTTAAAATGGTGGCATTTTCATAAATAAGTGATTTAAAACATTTGTCGCCATGAAAAAGTGCAGTATTGGAATCGAATACAACGTAGCAAAGTAAGTGGAAAATTTTAACTTTCATGTTTAACCCACTGATTGCCGACTCACTCTCTCGTATTGGAGGTCCTGGGTCCCCCATGCACCCCCAGCCAAATATGTATGTATGTATGTATGTATGTATGTATGTATGTATGTATGTATGTATGTATGTATGTATGTATGTATGTATGTATGTATGTATGTATGTATGCAGTGGCGGACCCAGAAAAATAGAGTGACGGGGTCCCGACCTTAACGTAGTTCTAATTAATAAAAAATTAATAAAAATATGAAAAATATTAAAGAAGCATATATAACGTTTCATACTTAATGTACATCACCAAAACATTAAGATAATATAAAGTAAAAAAATCGCAAATAAAAGTCATTCTATAATTCTACCGGTCGTTGATCACATATCTTATTTTGCAACTCATTCTTCATGCACTTCATACTTAAAAACATGCATTCAACACTTATTGTAGCCTAAAATGAGTAGAAGTAGAAATAATTGATTAAGCTTATACACATGTTGATAATCTGATATGTGGGATACTTCTTCGTGGACACCATTAAAATCAAGAATTAGCTTCCAAAAATTCAAAAACAACATTTTGTTATGTATACAAATTATAAGCCAAATTAGTTTCACTATCAACCATTATTTGATCCAATTCTTCGTTTACTAATGACGAGTAAATTGAATCAACATCTGAACTACTTTCGGTACTCCCAATTTCTGAACTATCAAAATATATTGTTCAACCTAAATCGTAAAAATATTGGAAAAAAACATTCATAAATGCATAAATTTATTAAGTTAATGTTAACATTCAAAGAAATTTTGATAATTAATTCAAAAAATAAATAAATCATACAAAGGGTAAATAAAATCCGGGCGTGCATGACTTCTAGCTGGCTGAATTGGGTCATCGAGTTTTAAAAAGGGGTCAAAATGATGTAGTTTTAGTAAAACAACAAAAAATAGTGCCACAGGGAATTGAACCCATAACCTCCGAGTGAGGATAAACTTACAACTCGCGCGTGCTACCATTCCACTTCTCCAATCCTTTAGTTCTTGTGGAGTGTTTGTATTATATATACCGTAATTAATTATTTTTATATAAAATATATATAATATATAGGTATGTTTTTTTAAGCCCACGGGGTCCCGGGACCCCATGGGACCCTTAGTGGGTCCGCCATTGTATGTATGTATGATAGCCGTTAAATTTACTTGTGTTTAACATAAGTATTTATAAGTATTTGTTGAAGAAAAGAAGAGAAATCGGGCAAATACCTCCAAAATGAGAGTTAGAGCATAAAACATTGCGATGAACGACTTTTTGGACCAAGAGAATGACGTTCTGCCCATAATTTGAGTATAACTTATTCTATAGAACTCGAAATCACTCGATTCGAGTTTCATGTGAATTCTAACTCAATAAGGTACAAATGTTATGAAGACGTCATGGCCAAAATATGAAAGGAACAAGACTCAATCAACCAACAAAGTCAGATGTTTCTGGTGGGATTTCAGGATGCATACCTCTCAGTGTTTTATCCATATCTTTTGATTGGCTAAATAAAATCACGTCATTCAAGTTTTGGCGGATAGAAGACTTCATTATCTACAACTTTGGTGAAGGAATCATGTCCAATTTAGTAGAGGAACATCCCCAAAATACCAGGACAAAACCGGCGCCGGAATTTCACCAAACCGGC